>JAKSZU010000018.1:48618073-49218073 GCA_026018925.1 Tupaia tana | reverse complement strand
GAGGAGCTGATTGTGCTGCTAGACCCTGAGCCTGGCCCAGGAGGGGGCATGGCCTGTGGCACCACTCGACACCTGGCTGCGAGGTATGGGCTGCCTGCTGCCTGGTCCACTTTTGCCTACTCACTGCGGCCCAGTCGCTCACCACTGCAGGCCCTGATTGAGATGGTGGTGGCAAGGGAGCCCTCTGCTTCTCTAGGCCAGTTTGGAGCATATCTGGCCCAAATAGGGCGGGCAGATGCACTTCAGGTGCTGTCCAAGCTTGCCTGACTTGCCAGGTCTAAGACTCAATAAAGTCTCCCCGGAAATAAATGC
Source organism: Tupaia tana (assembly GCA_026018925.1). NCBI lineage: Eukaryota > Metazoa > Chordata > Mammalia > Scandentia > Tupaiidae > Tupaia > Tupaia tana. The sequence goes on along the minus strand of JAKSZU010000018.1, from coordinate 49,217,761 downwards.
CTGCTGTCACTGGTCCTCACTGAGGCCTTCTTTGAAATATAATCCTAAGTAGGCCAAGACACAACAGATATCTGAATTCCCCTCCCCCAAAAGGGCAGCCCATTCCAACATACACGACAAATGGGAGAGCTGACCCCAGGTACCTCTGGGCAACCAGCAACCTGAGAAACAGCCCTGCTATCGCTGGGATAGCTCACTACACGTGCCCCAAGTTAAAATGTGCAGGATGTTTAGTGAGTGCTCTGAAGCCTTAACAGATCTCAAATTCACTTCTAATGATGGCCTCTCAACTACTTGTTGAAGCTGACAGACTTACTTGGCTCAGGATGGGTATGAGGTGAGAAGAGGAAGGTCCTACCTGTCCCTCAACACCATACAGATAGGAAGACCATCTCTCCAAACATTGACAGACTTTATTGTGGGGGGTTCCCACCTGGGACCCCACCCTCTTAAATAAAAAAGTGCATAGAAAAGAAGGGATTTAGAAACTTTTGTACAATATCTACATCCTGGGCCCCCAGGTCAGGAAGGGGGCGATTGCTGGGTGGGCTGGAGGGGAAGAGGCAGGGCCCTTGCCACCTGCATGCCCACATCCACCCTGAACGTGAGGGTTGGAGTGAGATGCTCTGTGAGGGACTAGGGAGCCCCCAGGCTATGGGCAAGATGGCAGCGGGGGGAGGGGATGAAGGGTTGTGGGGGGGCAGCTACGGCCTCAGTTTAGGAACCGACGGCAACGCTTGGCGCCACAATTGCAGGGCAGCTTGTTGCTGGCATCCTCAATGGGGAACTTGTAGTCGTAGGTGAGTTCCTCACCACGCAGGATGCGGCGCAGGGCGAAGATGACAATATGTTTTTGGCCTTCCACGTGGATGACCCGGGAGAAGCAGTTGGGCTCACATGAGTGGTTGATGAAGCGGGCAGCATTGCCGTGCATCGTGGCATCCACCACATCAAAGTCATCCATGCGGAACATGTAGCACCCAATGCCCTATGGGGGAGAGAGGAGGCAATCAGGCGCTCTGTCCCCATGGGCCACCTGCTTCATCTACCTCATCGGCCTTGTGTAGCCCACCTTCCCATCGTAGAACTTCTCCCGTTTGTCAGTCAGCACAGAGCGAATGACGATACCCGAGTACTCGATGACCATCTCACCAGCATCGATGTTGCGCTTACAGAACAGGCCTCGCCCATGGATGGCTGATCTGCAGAGTTGGATGGACAGAGGAGAAAATTCAGGGGGCAGGGGGCAGAAACCAGGAAGCATCCCATCAGGGCCCTGTCCATCCACCCAAGGGGCATCCTTCACCCCCCCCCCCCCAACCCCACTAACCTGTAAACACCAACAGCCTCTTTGGATGTTTTCTTGAGGTGGCGAAAGCGCATGGCCATGGGCAGTTCTAGGCTGGTGGCACGTCTGGTGGCGACAGCAATGTCATAAATTGGTACCCAGGAATAATGTCTTTCCACCTTGGTCACTCTTTAGAACCCTTCCAGACCACCCCCAACACCCGTTTGTTCTCCAGACCTGGTTGACCTGAGCTGCACCTCATCCTCTTCCTCATCACAGGTGGCCCCCTCAGGGAGTACCCGGTGCTGAGAGGCCAGGAAGTTGAACATGTCAAAGGTGCACTTCCTGCAGCAGGGAGGGAGGGAAGGAAGGAGGTTCAAAGTCATTCCTTTGTGGAGATGCTGCCTACCCTTTCTCTGGCCTGGGCTCACTGCCGACAGGGTAGGAGAAATGTATTATTGAAGACACAGGAAAGGGAAACAGGTTGAGTTCTGATGTGAACTCTAGGAATAACTCTTGGAGTAGCCTAGTGTCTCCTCCCCAAGTCTCAATTTCCAATCTATACAGATTTAATTACTGTCCTTGAGATCTTCCATAGATCCCCAACCCAAGCATCACACTCCAGAACTCTCACCGGAGATAGACCTCAGCCCGGGCGGCCCCATGGGGATTCAGGGGTGGTTCCTCCTGGCCCTCTCCCTGCTGGTGGTAGCGGAACTTATAGTGTTGGCAGCGCTGGGCCCCAGGTAGCTGCTCTGCCAGGAAGATGACGGCATCATGATGGATGCCCAGGAGCCTTGCCCCGCTCATCCCTGAGGAGGAAAGTTGAGGACACAGTGGTCATGTGAAGGGCTCATCTTGCCCTCACAGTCATCCCAGCCCCCCGCATCCCTGTGGGCCCACCACTTACCGCTGAAGGAGAGATGTCTGAGCCGGGCATGTCCTCGGGCCTCCTGCACCTTCTCAATCAGAGTTCTCCATGCCCCTGGAGAGAGGGCAAGATCAGAGTCAAGTCAGGATGATGTTTTATGAGACATTCCCCTCCTTGCCACTGCTACAACCAACTCACCTTCCAAGCTCTCTGCCTCCACACTGAATCCATCCTCACTGCTGATCTCGAAGCGCAGATGTGGGCCAGACCGCTTGGGGGCCTGGTTCTCTTTGTCCTCTGGGGATGGAGGCTCTTCCTCAGAACTTGAAGCCTCACCTGGTCCCCCAAGGAGTAGATCACAGTAGGTGAGGATCATCCTTTCTGGATTCAAAAGCCCCTGGCTCCCCACTGTCCTCCCAGCAGATAACCACTCTCTCTTCCCCCAAAGCACAAGCAGAGATACTAGGGTCTGATGCCTGCCTCCTGCTCCGGTTGTCCAGTGCGCCCTACAAGATGGATGTTACTTTTTTCTAAGGGTTCCTCTCCTGCAGGACTTTTCAGCCAAAAGAGTAGTTCCAGAGGCTGGCAAGTTTTGGCTTTGCAGGATATACCTATGGCTCATTCAAATCTAATATACTATAAACACCCATCTACCAATCATTATTCTCACTCAAAAATACAAAATTAAAAATACTGGAAGTGTTTTGCTCTGTGTGTGTTTTAATGTGCCAGAGGGCACATGTGCTTGCCAGAGAGAAACAGAGAGAAAAGTGAGAAATCATCCCCAGGAGGGATGGCCATACTGTAATTCCTTCTTCTCTCAGAATCTGGGGACACACCTGGCGTATTTCTCAAGCCTTCAGGTCCAGGACTCAAACCATGCAGGCAGCCATATGGGATACAGTGCCTAATCACCATGCAACAGGCTGGCCTGCCCATGCATTTATATTTTAAAAGAATTAATTAGAGGCCAGCAGGTGGCATGGTGGTTAAAGATGCTGGGCTCCCACACACTGACAGCAGTTCGAGTCTCAGACCTGGCAGCTTGCTTTCGCACTTTCTCTTTCTCTGGTCAAATTAAAACAAATAATAATAATAAATAAAATAATTCTAAAAAATAATTAATTAATTAGGGGCCAGCAGATGGCATAATGGTTACATTGCTGGATTCCCCATAGTCGACCACGGTTCGAGTCCCAGACCTGGTGGCTTAAAACTCACACCAGGCATGGGACCAGCAGTTTGCGTAATGGCTATGTCGCTGGACTCCCATGTAGTTGACCACGATTCGAGTCCCAAACCCAGTGGCTTAAAACTCACGCCAGGCATGTGTGCACGCATGCCCAAGATCTCAAGAGAATGGAGGAGAAGGGACTGTGGCATGGCCACCCCCACCGGGAGTGATTTCTCACTTTCTCTCTTTCTGGCAAGCGCACGCGCCCTATAACAAAAACTTCTCAGAAAAACCCAAACTTACACCAGGCATGTGTGCGTGAGCCAGGCATGTGTGCATGCATGCCCAAAATCCTGAGAGAAAGGATTGTGATATGGCCTTCCCCCTAGGGAGGTGATTTCTCACTTTCTGTCTCTCCGTCTCTGTCTCTCTGGTAAGCGCACAAGCCCTAAAGCAAAAATCTCTAAAAAAAAATTTTTTTTTTAAATAATAATTAATTGTGGGGCCAGCAGGTGGAGTGGTGTTTAAGATGCTGGACACTCCCACATGGCCAATCATGGTTCAAGTCCTGGACCTGGTGGCTTGCTTTCCCACTTTCCCACTCTCTCTATTTCTCTCTAGTTAAATTAAAAGAAATGAATGAATAAAATTAAATATTTTTTTAAAATAATAATAATTAATTGGGGAACCAGCAGTTAGCGTAATGGCTATGTCGCTGGACTCCCACGTAGTCGAACGTGGTTTGAGTCCCGGACCCAGTGGCTTAAATTCATGCCGGGTGTGTGTGCATGCATGCCCAAGATCCCGAGAAAATGGAGGAGAAAGGATTGCGGTGTGGCCATCCCCCCTGGGGGGTGATTTCTCGCTTTCTGTCTCCCTGTCTCTCTCTGTCTCTCTGGCGAGCACACGCGCCCTATAGCAAAAACCTCTCCAAAAAAAAAAAAATAATAATAGTAATTTATTGGGACCAGCAGATGGTGTAATGGTTATGTCACTGGACTCTCATATAGTCTACCATAATTTGAGTCCCAGACCTGGCGGCTTAAAGTTCATACTGGGCGCATGTGCATGCCTGCCCAAAATCCCAAGAGGAGAACAGAGAAGGGATTGCAGCATGGCCATCCCCCTGGGGGGTGATTTCTCGCTTTCTCTCTCTCCTTCCAGCAAGTGCACATACCCTATAGCAAAAATCTCTCAAAACAAAGCAAGAACAAAATTCGCTAAGGCTGAGATTTGAATCATGGTTACCACGTAGAATCCTGCTTCCTATGTGTGGTATTTACTAGCTGCACTATGGGGCTAGCATTGTGTGTATACTTTTATCACATGCACAAAATTTCTATAAATACAGCAAATATAAGCTCATATACATGGAAGCAAGCAGATTGTGTGTTATGAGCTATTTAAGGACATTCTCAGAGGTGAACAGCAGATGGGACTTGCTGATGTAGTAGATGCAGATGTGACAGAAGGTGAGGGCATCAAGGACAACTTTGGAGACGAGGCCTAAATAACTAGGATAAACTACCAGTTGATGAGGCAGCTGAGGTTAAAGGAGTTGAGTTTCGGGTAAAGGCTGAGGGCTCAGTTTGGGACATGCTGACTGGAGACTGCAGAGACACTCCCCTGCTGACCCCCTTACAACTTGTTGCTGGAGAAGGCAAGGAGGCATCAGGATATAGGAACCTAGAGCTCAGAGACCAGGTCTAGGAATGAGAGAGCAATTTGGGGACTATCAGAATACAGATGGGACTGGGACCAGCAGTTGGCATAATGGCTATGTCGCTGGACTCCCATGTAGTCGACCACAGTTTGAGTCCCGGACCTGGAGGCTTAAACTCACGCCGGGTGCGTGTGCGTGTGTGCCCAAGATCCCGAGAGAGGAGAATGGAGAAGGGATTGCGGCGTAGCCATCCCCCCTTGGGGAGTGATTTCTCGCTTTCTGTCTCTGTCTTTCTGGCGAGCGCATGCACCCTATAGCAAGAAAAAAAACCCCAAAACCAAACAAACAAAAAAACCTCTCCAAAAAAAGAATACAGATGGGACTCACAGTCATGAAACTAGATGAGAATATCTGGGAGAGAATAGAGATAGAAAAATGAAAGCCCTGAAGCAAACCAAAATTAAAAGGTTGGGACAATGAGGAGGCATGACTGGCAGGTAAGAAGAGTCCATGGGGTCCAGGAAGCAGGGGAAGAAACTGTTCCCAAGGAGGGATCAGCTTCACCAAACGCAGGATGCAAACTGAGGTCTGACCACTGTATCTGGGGAGGGGAGTGCACAAAAGTCTGAGTGGAATGGCAGGACTCATGGCAACTCTCTCTCTATATCACTTCTCTGGGCCAACCTGCCCATACAGCCTCCTCAGACCTAAGTGAGATATGGAACTGGACTCCTGCTACATGACTCTCACCACCTCCTAGATTCTGTGTCCCAGGGTCTATGTCTCACAACTCCTCCAATCTCCTCCTTTACCCCTCTCCTCATCCTCACCTTCACTGTTTCCCTGAGCATAACGGGACTCGCTATAAGGGCCTTGCCCAGGTACACTGCTCCTTTCTTTTTTTCCAGAGAGACTTTTGCTCAAAAAACAAAATGTGCGCTTGCTGGAGAGACAGAAAGAGAGAAATCACCCCCCAGGGGGGATGGCCATGCCACAACCCCATCTCCTCCATTCTCCTCTTGGGATTTTGGGCATGCACACACAAGTACCTGGCTTAGTTTGAAGCCACCAGGTCCAGGACTCAAACTGTGGTAGGCCATGTGGGAGTCCAGCAATGTAACTGTTATGCCATCTGCTCTGCTGGTCCTTTATTTATTTATTTTTTTAATTGCTAGAGGGTGCATGTGCTCACCAGAGACAGAGAAAGTGAGAAGGCACCCACTATGGTGGATGATCATGCTCCAATTCCTACTCCATTTCTCCTTTTGGGATTTTGGGCAAGCTCGCACATGTACCCATCAAGTTTTTCAAGTCGCTGGGTCTGGGACTTGAACTGTGCATGCACATACACGTGCCCAGTATTTTTCAAACTGCTGAGTCTGGGACTCGAACCACATAGTTGGAGCTAGCTGCTTTAACCACCAAGCCATCGGCTGGCCTGCACTGCTTTCTTCTGCACAGTGCTCATCCTATTCTGCAGTGCACTTGCTAATACCTGTGTCTGTGCCTGTTACCAAACAGTGGTACAGTTCCTAAGGGCAGGACCTGTCTGTCATGGCCATGCCATATCCTCACGCCATCTCTGATCCCGGTAGCAGCCTCTTGCTCCACTTCCACGCTCAGCAGCTAAGCTCGCTCTATGCAATGAGAAAATCCAAACAGCTGGACAGGATTGGGCCATAACAAATTCCAAGCCTCAGGATGCTTAACTATCAGCCAAAGCCCACTCAATCTCCCACTCAATCTCCCCACTGCCCTCCATGGTCAGCAGAGAGCTCCAACTCGAGCCCACCAGCCAAAACTACTCCAAGCACTTCACCCCTGTGTACTAATACACACCTACCTCCCTTCTATCCTCATCTTGGGGTAACCTGTTCAAAACTGATCACCACCACCTCCCACCTCCTTTTCCAAACACAACTACCCTTCTCCTCACACCAGGTTTTGCTGCTGCAGCTCTCACGTCAAAACATTTCTAAATGGCTGCCCTACCACCTCCTCCTGAGCCTTAGCTGGATTTTGGGGTAGCGGGGTTTCCAGGGCATTGTTTTGGCTTCCTTACCTTCAATTCTGGACTCTGACACAACATGCATCCCACCCCGTACCACCTGCTCACACTACCCTAATCCTTGACCCTATAGGCTTGGCATGCTCTTTGGCCCCCATGTGGGCTCCATCTTCTCTGGATGATCCTCAGAACTTCGTCTTTGGTACTATGAGGCATCTAACTGTCTGGTCCTGGTGGACTAGGTTCAAGCCCTCCCCTGGGCGCTTGGGCATGCTGGACAAAGCACTTTCAGAAAACCTCTCACCTGGAGCTGAAATGTCATCTTCATGTCTGTTTCTGTTACAAGGCTATAAGCTCCCCAAGGGCATCTCTTTAACTCTAGCACCCAGCCTCAGTCTTGTACCCAGTGGGTGTGCATGTTTTTTTTTTTTTTTTTTTTACAGTGAATCAATTGTCTGTCAGCTGCTCAGCTAAGGCAAGCACTGGAAAGGAAGTGGTGAGAGGGTTAAGAGGGAAAGGCCAGTTCTTACCTGAATAGTGGTGCCACTGGGACTCAAGCAGCAGGTCTGGGGGACCATCAGTGGCCCGGGGAGGACCACCTTCTGGAAGTGGCAGCAAAGGGGACCGTTCCTGGAGGGGCCTGTGAGGAGAAACCTGTCAGAAGGGGGAAGGACAGAGGTTCCAGAACCCCCATGAAGGGGCCTGGCCACTCACCCAGGGCTTTCCTCCCCAGCAGGCTCCCCAGGATTATCCAGGTCGAGAACTCCACGCACTGTGGGCGTTTTCATCCTCACTCGGCTAAACCTGATGGAGAACACCAAGAATATGAAACTGCCTTCTGTCCACTTTTCTTGCCCACTTTGCCAGTTTAGCACTCACTTACCCACTGCTACCAAGCCCTGGAACTTGGGGGGTATCTTCCGAGGATTCTCCATCTTCATCCAGCCGAGGAGTTTTGTTGGGGGGAGGTGCTGGTGGGGAACGGCCAGAGAAGGTGGATACCCTCTTGACGCGGATGGCCTGGCGAGGTGGGCTTGGGGGCCCACTGCTCAACACCAGCGTCAGTGGAGGGGGGGGTGGGGGCGGGGCAGGGCGGACCACCCCTACCACAGGCAACACACCAAGTAGGGGTCCTGGGGGCAGAGTCCAGGATGTTGGAGTTGTGGGGGGAATGGGAGGGGGCAGAGGTGGCTGCTTCACTGGGGGTGGGACGGGTTCACCTTCCCCAGCCATCTTCACAAATACTTGCCCCAGCTTGTTGACAAGGATTATTTTGGATGTGGCAGGTTTGGGGGGCTCAGGGGCAGGGCCCAGGCTCAACACTCGGACCCCTGGGGCCCCAGGGAGCCAGGCAAATGTCCGGGTGGGGTCAGCTGGGCTAGGGGGCAGGCCCTGGGGGGGCTGGCTGCCATTTGCTAAGGGAGGTGCCAGGGGAAGCGACTCCTCTCTGGGACCAGCACCTCCCTCTCCAGGTCCCCCTAGGTTCTTCAACACAAAATCCACAATTTCTGACGGCAGGTCCTCAGGAGGTCGGGTCCTATCTCCTGCAGCCCCAAGGACCCCAGCTCGGCCCACTCCTGGCCCTGAAGGAGGAGTCCCCTGGCCCCGAGGCTGCTGGACTGCTTCAGCCTCACTGTCGGTGCCATCATCCACTCCGTCCAGCTGTTCGATGCGAGGAGCTGCAGCAAGGGTGCCAGGGGCCAGAGCAGGGCCAGATACCACAGTCACAGGGAAGTGAACGTAATGGGTGGTGGGGCTGGTCTCCTCCTCTGAGCTGTCTCCTGGGCCACCATGGCTGCCACCCACAGCCCCTGCAGCCACAATCTCTTCCTGGAAGGGTTCAGTCCCCAGCAGGCTAGCCGCAAAGTCCAGGTCAGCAGCACTCAGTCCTGACACCACCTCCATGTCCTCAAAGTCTGGGCCCAGGTCATCAGGGGGTGGTGGGGGAGATGGGGCTGGGCCAGGGGGAGCCAGCTCCCCTGAGGTAGGTGTGAGGGCTGTAACAACTGAGGTAGGAGGAGGCACCCTGAGCTGAGGGGAGCTTCTGAGAGGAGGGGAGGCTCGCCTTGATGAAGGTGGCCTGGGGGTCAGTGGGCTGGGACGACGGGAGCGTCTTGGGGGAGCTGGGAAGTCCGGGTCTCCTACTGTAGGGATGTGATGGGTCAGAGAAGATGGACTTCCTGCAGGGGGGAAAGGGTTAGTGTCAGCCAGCAGCTCCTGCTTCCCCCATACCACCTTCTCTAGACACTCCCAGGTGCTTACCAGGGGAGGGCAGGGGACCAAAGGAGACACCCCCCAAGGGCCTCCGGGATGGTGAGTAGTTGGGCACTTTGATTCGAGCCCCTGAGAAAGAACGGGGGGCTGGAGGAGGAGCACTGCTTGAATCTGGCCGAAGTGGGGGGTCCAGGTTCTGAATGGGTGAGTGTTGTTCAGGAGCTCCAGGGATAAGGCCATCTGTATCTGGTGATGGGTCCTCATGATCTGGGGGCTCTAAGAGACAAAAGAGCCACATCGGGGTTGGCAGGAGCACCTTGTAAAGTCTCCTGTTACATGCCTTCCCTTGAGTCAGCTCAACAGTCACACATGCACTGGTTTCCAATAATCATCTGGGCTCTACACCCCATCTGTGGCATCTGTAAAACCTCCACACATACTTGGGTAGGACCCCTTTCATGACCTCCCCTCACCCTTGCTGCCATCTCCCCACTTCTTGGCAGCTACTGTTCTGATTCAGGCCTCACATGCTACAAGGGACAATGTCCTCTCCCTGGCACGGCCAGTCCTACCACTTTCTTGCCGGCTCTACACATCCATCTGTGCCACATCAAAGGCATCCACCCCATCCTGGCGCTGGAGGCCTCCACTCCCTGGCTCCACCCAGTCTTTGCAGCTGATTTCTGCCTCCTCCCATCACTCCCTGTTCCCAGTCAGGACAGGCGCGCCTTCCTCCCCGCTCCACCAGGTCATGTTCCAACCTGGATAAAGCCCTGATCCACACACACCAAACCTCCTCTTCTCCTGCGCCCACAACCTCTCCCTTTGCTAATCTCTGAACCCATTCATTTTTTTTTTTAAAGAATTATTTTTATTTTAACTTTATTTATTATAATATCATTATTATTTTTCAGTTTGATCAGAGAGAGACAGAGAGAGAGAGAGAGGAAGTGAGAAAGCAAGCCACCAGGTCCGAGACTTGAACCATGGTTGGCCATGTGGGAGTCCAGCGCCTTTAACTACCACGCTACTTGCCAGCCCCTGAACCCATTCTTTACTCTGTGTCACTCAGCTCATGGCTATACCCTAGGCCAGCTTGGTCATCAGGGTGCCAGTTTGGGAGCTGAACAGATCCAGGTTCAAATCCTGTCTCCACTACTACATCTGCCCCTGAAGGTGCATGCTGCAGAGCCTATGCCTTGCTGAGGGCTGGAGAAGTGTTCCCCCACATGTAATTCCTCCAGTGAGGGAGCCATCCCTACAGTGGTCCACAGGCACCATGCTCTCGAGTAGGTGGCATGGTGCTCTCACTTTCCTGTGAAATGCTGAGCAAAGCCTCTGGCACATAACACACAACCAGTAAGCCATCTGCTGCTGTTGTTACAAGAAAGATTAGCAAGTATCCTGAGTTTCTTCAGGGCAGAGGGAAATAGAACTGGTAAGTAGGCAGTACTCAAGGAAGAAAATAAGGCAGTAGCAAGGCCACACCTGAGGAAGGGGCAGGGCTGTGCACTATGGTCTGGTTCTCCTCTGCTGCCTCCAGGTGAGCTGGCTCTTCCCTCGGCCCCCATGGCCGATACTCTAGAATTCGGCACCGATACCAGCAGCGCCTCCGAGCATCCACTGTGCTCCAATACAGACGGGAGCACCTGGTGGTGAACGTGTGGAACATGAAGGTAGGGCCATGTGGGGAGTGGGCTCCCGCCCCGATGTCTCCCAACTCCACCAACCTCCCCAGCCTGCTCACTGGTAGCCGATGGGAAAGAGCCGTCCCTCGCAGTCTGACAGATCAGACAGAGTACCCAGAGAATCGATTCGGATAGAGCCTAGAGTGCAAACATGATGTCAGGACAGGTAGGCCAGGCAAGGTCAGAAAGACTAGGGAGGAGATACATAGTGCTTACCAATGAGCACATTGATGGCATCAGGTTCAAGCCCGGTCAAGAACTTTCGCTTGAAGTTGATGCCTTCAAAATCCACATAGACTCGGCGGAGAACATCAAAGCCATCTGGGGTGACGATCTCCTAGGAGGCGGGTGATGGATGGGGGTTGCTGAATTGGTGGGGATGAGGGGGATTTGAGGGAACAATTCTGTAGTCAAAATTGGAAGGGGCTTGGCCTGAAGGACTATGGGTTCCAGAACATACAAGGAGGAGCCACTGAGAGGCAGCAAAGGTCAGGCTTGAGGGGCCCTGGGGTCCCTGAGTGGAAAGAGAACAGAGCACAGGGAGCTGTCTCCTCCACAGTTCTGGCCCACCTTGCCATCCAGGAGGTCTGTGTGTTTCTGGCAGAAAACTTTCTTGTCATCCTGGAAGATGCAGTAGCTGGCCCGGGCACACATGAAGTGGAAGTTGCTGAGGCAGGAGGAAAGGCAGCAGCCTACCGTGGCTCCTGGCTTCAGGCAGAGCTCACAGCGCTGCGGGTGGAAGGGGCTGCTAAGGGGAGAAGCCAGTGACCGGGGCCGGAGTCCGATGCTCGGCATCGCTGTCTTGGAGACGCTGCTTAGGCGCGTCTAGCCCAGCACCTGGCACAGTGAAGGCACTCACCAAACAAAACCTCTTCCCCAACTGCACCCAGAGCCAGACGCACACCAGTACTACTCCAGATTTTCTGAAGCTGAGGAAGGTAGTAGGGAGAAAGCTAACGCCAGCCAGCACTTACTGAGTGGCATCTAACCCTCCTTCACAATGTCTTATCGTGCAACTTGTCCCATTCTATTTAATCCTCACAACTGCTCCCGTAGGAGGTATCCCTAGAATCCCGACTCCTGGCAGTCTGAGGCATTCTCCGGTACCTGGCCCAGGACCAGGTTAGAATCGCCCCCGCAGGAGGGGGATAACACCTGTCCTCCCGGGGAGGTAGGAGAAGCTATGCCATACTGACCCTGTGCTGGATGCTTTCTGTTCAATTGACAGGGGTCTAACTTTTACCCTCCTGTGCTTCAGGCCCAAATTACAGCCAAGGAACACCAATAGGGAAAAAGCCACTATCACTGCAGCCCCAGGGTCCTGAGACAGCCAAAAGTGTACCCAGGAGCAGCAGTGGAAGACCTGCTCTGATAGGGAACGTAAGGAAAGAGCTGTGCCCACTGAAAGGTCCCACTCGAGACTCCATGGCTGCCCACCTCTCATGCCCAGGCTCTCACCATCTGCCTTCCTCGAGCCACAGCTGCATGCACATTCTTGAGGGACCCGTCGTTCTCCTCAAACACTTCAGCTGACCAAATGGCACAATTGACATGAGTCCACTCATTCTGCCCGATGTACAGAAGCCGCCCTGCCTCCTGGAGGCAGGATAAGAGCAGTGTGACGGGGGGACCCAGGGTCCAGGCCGCTCCACCTAAGGCTTCCCGTAGCAGCCCTCACCTTGGAGTCTGCATCTCCGTATTTGAGGCAGAGCGCACACTGACGGGGGTCCTCCAGATGTGAGAAAGCAGCTGAATCCTTGCCTTGGAAAGCTGGAAAAGATGTGGACGAGGTGGTCCCAGAATCAGGACCCAGAGCCTGGTTCAACTCAGGGCCCTTGGCTTTCAGCCCCCATTTCCCAGTACCTGCTGATGGATCCCCTGGAGGCTGCCCTGATTCTGGGGTCTCCAGTTCCTGCTGTCTCCACTGAGCATAGACATGGTCCAGGGATGGGGGCAACACGGCATTGGGAAGGACTCCACTGTGGAGAGGCAAGGTCAGCATTTGACATGTCTAACAAGAGCGACTAGACTGGACCCGCCTACATTTCAAGCCTAAATATGCCATGACACCCTTTGTTCTTTCTCCATGTGGACTTTTTCTTAATCCCCCACGTAAGCCAGGCCTTTTTGTGCCACCTTTGGCATACAAAATGCTGTTCTTCGTGCCTGGTATATTCTTCCTCCACATCTTAGCTCAGATGTCACATCTTCCAGGAAGCCTTCCCTGATCTCCAGGCTCACCAGGTGCCTCCTCTGGGCTCCTATAGCCCACTGGGCTTCCCCATCACAGCTCTGACCATCTGGGTCATGTCCAATCCCCCAAATATGAGCCTGTTAAGCACAGTCCAATCTTATTTGCTCCCTGCTATCTCCAATACTGCCTTATACAAAGCAGAAAAAAAGTGAGAGCTAACCACACAGCATGTGCTTTTACTAGTCTAGACCCATTAGAGAATCTCATCCTGTTCCACCGCCCTCTTCTTCAGCCTCCAGACCCTAACTCTGCTCATTTATTCTTGGCCCAGCTTGACCCCTGGATTCCCAGGTGCCCGTGCCTCTGCCCTCACTCCCTGGTCCCCTCCTGCTACCCAGCCTTGCTCACTTCGGCAGCCGGGTACTCCGTCGCCAGTACTTGGGGTCGTGGGCGTCGAACCAGCCGAACGCAGACTCTAGCAGCTGGGGAGTGGGTTAACAGGATGAGAAGAACTGGCTTCCCCAGGAGAGTTGGCGGGGGCAGGGTCGAAAGGACCCACTCTCTCCCCCCACTACCACACAAACCACCCTACAGGCATCCCCCAGAGAGCTCACCTTCAGTAGGAGCCCCTTCATCTGGCCTCCTGCCCGGCGCTCCAAGGTCTCCCCTTCTTCTGAGTGCCTCGTCAGGATGCCCACTATGTCCTCCATGAAGCTGTGCTGTAAGGGGTTTGTCAGAGTCTGAGCCCCCACTCCAACCCCAGCCCTCTCCTTCCGGTGCCCACCTGCTCCTCCCTGCGTTCCACTCACCACGGACTTGTAGTGGCCTTCCTCAAAGCGCTGACTCACAGCTTGCAGATCACAGGGGCCTGCATGCAGCTGCTTCTCATCCTGCCCACACTGTGAAGAGGGGAAGTCAGCAGGGCTAGTGCAGAGTCTGTGCCCGTCCCGTCCCACTTCCTGGGCTGTCCAGACCTGGGCACACAGCAGCAGTGGGCCCACCACCTTGGAGCTCAGCAGGCCCTGGAGCACCTGGCGCAGACCCCCCTGTAGCGCTCCGCTCAGGGCCTCTCGCCAGCGGGGCTGTGTGGCCCCAGCACATGGTCCACAGGTATACAGCACCGAGTCTGGCAGCCCCGAAAGGATCTCGTAGTCTTCATCTAGAAGAGCCAGGGTAAGAGAAGTGGTTTAGGTGGATCTGAGGCCCCCAGCTAGTCCTAGACTGCCAAGGACCTTCAGTCCACCTGTCCTCTAAAGGCCTATGGTGGGGGGTAGGGTTCTTGGGTTAGGCCTCCCGAGTACTCTGCCTACTCACCTGAGAGCCCCTCGCACTTTGCGTGCACCCAGTGGTCACACTGTGCGCATTGCATCATCTTGCTCTCATAGTCGTTATCTTCATAGCAACGTGTGCAGATGGGGCAGTAGTTTCCTGGAGGGAAAAAAGAGATAGTCAGAGGGCTAGGGTTACTACCCATCCCTCAGAGTCCTTGCTCAGGGGCCAACCACATCTTCATGCCACATAGGCTGCCTCCATCACACCTGTCTTGGGTCCGTACCATTCCCCAAAAGCTAGCTGAGGGTAAAGACTCTTTCCTAATTCTGCAGCCCCAACGCCTCACAAAAGACCTCACCTTTGAACAGGTGAGGAAAGCTCAGGCTTTCAAACTGCTCAGTGGAGACTTAAGGTTCCAGGAGCTACCTTAGGGGGTAGATACCAAGGAGTAGAGTCCTAGGCCCTCCACTCCCACTGCCCTCAGAGCAGCTCTGTGTCCCTTTATTTTATACACCACATAGACTGGAAGAGTTCCCTGAATTGAAGAAAAGGTTCCATGGCTAGAAGATGGAAAGCCACTAGAAAAGAGTACCTCTTCTCACTGGCTGCCTAGGAGCCTGGCCCACTCCCCCTGGCCCCCAGGGCCCAAGTCCCCTGCCAGGTCCCACCTTTCTCATAGAGCTGGGTGCACCTGGGGCAGAGGCTGTAATCTCCAGACCACTCGACGTCCCAGTTCTTGCCTGGAGTTGCCCCACAGCTCTTACAGCGCACGCAGGCTGAACAGATCTGGGGGAGCAGGGTGACATTAGGGGAATGCCCGATAATATGAGGGAAAGATGGGCAGGGAAGAGTGGAGAGTACATGGGAAAAGAGATGAGGAAGCACAGACATGAGGAAAAAATATGTGTAAGAGAGACAAGGAAGAGGAAGGAAATGGTAAAGCAAAGGGGCAGGAGTGGACACCGGGCTAATACAGGGATTCTCAGTCCGGGACTACGGGATCCAGGAGCTCCTGAAACCATTACATACAACTTCTGCACATGTACCTTGCTATTTGAAACTCCTGAAGAAGAAAGGTTGTTTATCGAATTCCCCAAGGGATCCCCAACCCTCCCTCTACCTAACAGCCCTGACCTAGACAAGTCTGGGGATGGTAGTGTTACTAATTATTAAAACTAAGTCATTAATTAGAACACCAAAGCAAAGGGTGTGGACTTCATCTCTTACCCAGTGGCGCCGTTTGCGTGTGGCCCGTGTTGGGTAGCTGGGCCCCAGGCAGGCTGGGTGGTAAGCATGGCGACAGCGCTCACACTCCAGGAGGTGCTGTTAGATATTGGAGAAAGGCAACAATGACAAGCTTACTTCACAGAGATATCCCCTCCTCATGCCTCCACCCACCCCAGGCTATCCCCATGTCTTGTCCCCAAACCTTGGATCCCCGGCCTTTGCGTCCACAGACGTGGCAGAACTTGCATCGGCGGCAGCACCAGGTGTCGTGATGCTGGGGCAAGGGCCGCTCAGCCTCCTCCAGGCAGAATGGGTGGAAAGGGTCACAGCAGACTTGGCAGAACACAAGCTGGGAGTGGGGGAAGAATGAGTGTAAGGCTGAGAAGCCAGGGATGAGACTCAGTAGAGAAAGCTGAAGAAATTGGGCAAAATGGGCCAATGAGATTCTGTGAAAAAAGGTAGAGATCTAACCTCATGCAGTCCTTTGCTGGCACAGAGCAAGCACACCATTGGAGGGCCCCCTGGCACAGAAGTGAGCACACTCAGGCCACCCATCAGCCACACGTTCTCTAGGTCACAATCCTCCTGGGGAAAGAGAGAATATAGGATTGAAAAGCAGCTAGGAGTACAAGTCAGATACCGCCTTGAAGCACTGGCTTCTCTAATACAACCAACAAGTTTCTTCTAACCACAGGCCTTGCAAACTCAATGCCATACCTTAAAGTCCACACGAACTCGATGCACACCATCAGGGGACTTCTGCTTTCCAGTCCAGCCATTAGGAAAAGAAGCAAATGGGCCAGGGGCCAAAGCATCCTAGGGAAGAAGGGCAGGGTGCTCAGAGAGCTGCCAATCCCACCTTCTATATGCAGACTCTCCACTCTGCTGCCCTGCCCGACAGCCCTGCCTTGTGCCCAGATCCCGCTTTGCTGTCCAGACAGGCAAAGCCTGCCTCATCCCTTGGGACCTGTCCTCTGCTGCTGACACACCATGACACTCGGGTGTGCCTGTCACCCTGACTTGCCACGTAGTGTGGGGTGCCTGGAGTGGGCTGTGCTGACCTTGTCCAGGCGCCTTCGGGCCTTGAGCTGCAACACAGGCTGCAGGGTGGGTTTACGGGGCCGGCTTTGCTCCTCAGGTTCTGGCACTGGCAGCTCTAGGCAGGATACATGCACAGTGAGGTCCTTGCCCTTCCAGCCACATTCCCCCTTGTCTTTCACAAACCTCAAACAGGATCTGGATTTTCAGGGCCTTCAACAAATCAAGACCCACTAGGACGAGTCATTCAGTAATCTCCCTGAGCACATCACACGCCAATTTTTTTCATCCACCTTGCCTCCTCCTCTGCCCTTAAACACCTTCTCTCACATTGATAGAGCCCTGTCCCTTCCACACTAAACACAGAACTGGAGCCAGCCCATGGCCTAGTGGTTAAGGGAGTTGGATGCCACATGGCTGACTGTGTGGTTTGAGGCCTGGACCCAGTGGCTTGAGAAACATATCAGGCACATGTGTGCCCAAAATCTCAAAAGGAGGGAAAAGTGGAGAAGGGAATTGTGGTGTGATCATTCCCCATGGAGGATGCTTTCTCTCCCTCCCTCTCTGTTCTGAGGGCATGTGCCCTCTGGCAAAATCTGGGGGTTGTAGAGACAAAGAACCAACTGCCTGATAGAGAAAGCATCAAGAGGTTCGCACCATTTTCTCGGGGCGTCCGACGCCGAGGAGCAGGGGGACCCCCGGGCTCCGAGTCATCCGAGTCCTCGAAGATATCATAGGAGGGTCGCTGTTTGACGCAGCGCCGGGCTGACTTGCGCTGCAGTAGGAGGGAGTCCTGCTCCTCGGGCCCTGGGGGGGCCACCACCTCCTCCCGGGGCCCCCCAGCTCCCGCCCCCCGGCGTGGGCCTGGAGGACCAGGGGAGGCCTCAGGAGATTCATCGGAATCCCAGGGCAACAGCGTCTTCACTATCGTCCGGCCTGTGGGAACAGGGGACTTAGTAGGATTTGAGCTCAGCCAGGGACATGGGACACTGGGATGGAGAAAAGCCAGAAAGTGGGGCAGAAGAGAACAAATATGGAGAAATGAAAGCACATGACAAGAGAAGAAAAAGGTGGCAGACTACAAAGATAAGGACAAGAGCAGAGAAAACATGGCTTCCTCCACACAAGTCTACATAAGGTATGGCTTAGAAATGCTTCTCAAATCTCATTACCTTTTTTAGCCAGCCGTTCCATCTTCCGAGCCTCTATCTTGTCACACTTTCGGTATCTGGGGAGGGGAGCAGCACGTCACCAGGGTAGGGGACGGGTGGTCTGGGGGAAGAGAGGAAGCTCTCCACAGGATGCCAATCCCACTGCTTTGACTGGGCAGGAGGCCTGGGAGACTGAAGACTTGGAACAGAAGCTAACCCCAGCTACTCACACGCAGCACTGCTTCTTGGTGTTTGGGCCCCCAAACTTGGGCTTGTCCAGGCAGTTGACACAAGACCCACAGTCCTGCACACGCAAGCATCCCCGACAGTGTCCACACCGAGCCATCCTCATCTTCTTGCCATGGTGGGAAGGGAGCGAGCGCCGGGGCGTGTGGGTCAAAGTCCCTCCAGACCCAGCAGGTTCTAAGTCTCCCCCAGGCCCTGACGACTCCACTTTTCCCCTCTGGGACCGTGATGGGACACTCTCAGTCTCGGATGCCGATGAGGTATCTATTGCAGCAGAGAATGGATGGAGCCACAAAGCCGTTAGGCATTCTACCTCATTCCCCATTCTTCCTCAGATCCCATTCAGTCAGCTCTCTAGCTCCCACCTTCCCACTGTGAGAGTTCCAGGTTCCCAAAGCAACCTGTTTCGTCTAGGATCTACTTTGTTCCTAATCCATTTGCTATCTAAAGTATTCAACTCTGCTCTTTCCTAGGCTCTTGGTAAACTTGCTCACCCCCCCAAATGTGACACACCTGTCAAGTCTCCCCACAACATAGCAACCCCTACCCTCTGTGGCGAGGTCCTGCCGATCCCGGAGAGGGAGGGCACTGAGGCGGGGGACATCTTCAGGCACCATGGCCCGGGCCTGACCCAGTGCCACAGCAGCGTGACGGCAGACATGTTTGATGCGGGGACCTTGCACAGGGGACTCGGGGCCCTAGGGGAGGAGAAACCAAGAATAGGTATGGGGAACTACTTGCTCCCTATGCTCCTGCAGCCCTGCTTTTCCAACCAGCCCTCGTCAGAGGGCTCTTCTCCAACTGCATACCGAGATCCTCTCTCTCTTAGCCTCCAGTGATTCATCTTCAGACTTGACAGAACCTCTGTCTGGGATCTGCTTGACAGTCCCCATGGCCTCTTCCAGTTGCCCTCCAGGGCTCAGCTGGTAGGGGAATAAACAGGGTCAGGGGCTAGAAAGTGAGGAAAGATGGGGACAGGAAAATAGCATAGGAATGGGGTCAGGGAAGGAACACAAAAAGTTGGGGAATAAAGTAAGGACTGGCTTTGAGGGATCCCTGTGACATTGGAGAGTATTAAGAAAGGTAGGAGGTTAAGGGGGCGCAGAAAATAGAAGCTGGATGAACTCAGGTGCAGGGGCTGGGCCAAAGCACCATGCTCACCGGCATCAGAGACGCCACCTTCTGCTGCTGCTGCTGCTGCTGCTGCTGCTGGTCAATCTTGAAGAGCTGCACCTTGGCTCTCTTGAGGAGGCTGAACATCTTTTCCTCCACTCCAGACAGCGGTAAGGAAGCCAGGCCTGCAGTCCGGGCCTTCTCCAGTGGTGGTATCTGCTGTGGTGATGGCGGTGGTGGCTGCAGTTGTAATTGTGGCTGCTGTGGTGGTAGTGCCTGGGGCAATAGCTGGGTTTGCAAGGCTGGGAGGGGCTGCTGTAGCTGAGCTTGAAGCTGCTGCCCACTGCTCAGAGCTGGAGCTCCATGATGGGACACCTCAGCCTTAACAGGAGTGGTGACCACAGGGACAAATCGAGGCAGGCTGAGGTGGTTGGTACGGCCCACTGCCCGTGGCTCAGGCTCAGCTGGAGAGTCATCGGCAGGAGGCGGCTCTGGCTCAGGAGCTTCAGGAGCTCCAAGAGGAGTAGTGAGCACCGATTCGTAGATCTTCAGGTGGGCTTCGCTTGGGGTAAACTGAGGGGCCCGAAGGAGCAGAGGCCTCCGAGAAGGCGTAGTAGGGGCAGGGGGTGGGGATGGGACTGGTGGAGGGGCAGGGGGTGGAGGGGGTGGCTCCCGTGTCAGTGAGGTCCAGCGAAATGTGGGTTCCCTTAGAATGGACCGTCTCTTCTCAGGGAGTAGGACTGGAATAGATGGAGGAGTTGGAGCACGTGGCGGAGAAGGGGCTGGTGCTGGTTCTAGGGGAGCAAGTGGGGAGGTAGCAACAGGAGGTCGCAGAATAGGTGAGATCTCCACCTTTAGGGGCTTGGGGGGGTCTTCATCCATAAATCGCCGGGGTGTCTTGATGACACGGGAGGAGCGGGCACTCACCACAGGCATGATAAACTGCCGGATATTCTTCAGGAAGGTGGTACTTTTGGGGGCCACAGTGGGACTGTCTTCCAGGAGGCCTCCTGTGGTAGTGCTAGGGGATGGAGTGGAAGGAGAGGTACCCTCTGGCCCTGCCCGAGCAGCTTCCCGCTCTGCCCGCTGGCTGGGAGTCAGAGGAGGCCGGCCTCGCTTTCTGGAGCACGTGGCTTGGACCACGGGAGGCGGAGACTCTTCCTGTTCCTCTGGGGCAGGAGGTGGCGGTGGAGGTGATGGTAGAGATGGAGGAGACACTGGGGGTGGTGGAGGGCAAAGTGGGGGTGGAGGAGATGTTGAAGGGGGTGGGAGGGGTGGAGGAGGTGGGGGTTCTGGTGGAGTCAAGGGTGGTGATGGCAGCTTTGCCTCTTCTTTTCCCTTGGCCAGTATCATCTCTTCTTCAGCTACAAAGTTCTCTTTCTTCTCTTCTTCCTCCTCCTTGTCTTTTTCTTCTTTCTTCTCCTCTCCCTCCTCCTCCAGCTTCTGCTCCTGCTTCTTCCAACAAGGTCCCCCTCCCTGTCCAGATCCAACTCGTCTTTGGGGAGCGTCTTGCCAGCTTTCCTCATGTTGACCTTGACCCTGACCTGATTCAAGTCCCAAGGACAGCTGTCCCATCTTCACTTTTTTGGCCTTTGAAACAAACTTGATCACGAGGGGGAGCCCGCCTCGGCCTCGGCCCCTGCCTCCTCGGCCTCCACGTCCAGAATGTCCTCCACGCTTGGTGGTCCCGGGCCCTGGGCCAGGCCCTTCTTTGCACTTCCAGCTGCCAGTTCGTTGTTTTATTGGAACCACAGGAGGTGGGGGCTCAGGTTTGGGGATTGTCACAGCTGCTTCTGCCACCACTACTGCTTGTTGCTTCTTCCGGCAGGGGCCTGCTGGTCGTCCTGGGGGCCGACCCCGAGACCGACGGGGGGTGGAGGGCTCACATGGCCGACTCCGAGGAGCTGGGGGTGCCTGGGCCCGCCGGAGGAGTTCAGTTAGTGCCTGCACCATCCGTTCTGTACCCTCCTCACCCCGTTTCCGGGCAGGGGTCTTTGGGGGGGTAGGAGCCACATCTGCTAGACGAGGAGGAGGAAGGGGGGTCGTCTTATGCTTGCGGCCCCGACCTCGGGGGGCTCGACCTAAAAGGAGAATAGGTGTGGGGAGATGGGTCAAGCTGGCCCTGCAGACTGAGGAAGGCATTCCAGGAGGGGAGGGACTAAGTCTTACTTGTCTGTTTCCCCCACAGCCCAGCCTAGCTTGGACTCTGAACACAGAACACACTTGGTAACTGATAGAGACTAGTTGTACAGGGAAGAGCTGACATGAAGGACGAGAATAACATTCCTACAAAGCTAACAGAGGTAGAGTTTCCCCGTCACTCACCTCGCTGGGATCGGAGCGCAGAGCGCAGGGAACTGGGGGCCACATCTTCATCTGAATGAAAACCCTGAAACTCCTGATTTAGGGGACCAGGGGTGGAGGGGAAAAACAGCAGTCAGTGCCAAAGCCCTCTTTCCACTTGGGACTCAGGTATCGAGGAATATCCCCACCTTTCCCCTTAACATACCCCTACCTATTCACAAAATAATTAAAAAAACTGGAAGGTCGGAAGGGGGTGGAAAATAAGGTCTTCCCCCAGGGATGGAGGCATGAGGTACTGTGAACCCCCACCTCCACTGCCAGACCACACCAGCACAGTAATCAATGATTTGATGGCCCAGAAGAGAACACAGCAGGGTCTCCTCAGGTTAGGCAGTAAGTCTACACTTGGATTCCTTCCTATTCCAACTTAAAAAAAAAAAAAAAAAAGTGGAACATCTTTTTAGGCTACAATATCTCCTTGAATAAAGATGGAAGAGAGATACCCAAGTGGGGGGCAAGTGGGGGAGAATCAAATGGTTTATCATATCAGGATCCACTCTTGAGTCCTCAGGTAGCTATTACCTGCCTTAAGCAACACAACCCACACCTTCCTACCTTTTCAGAAAGGCTGGGGGATAAATCCTGAGCTGAACTCAGACCTGCCAGAGTGCCCAGTCTCAGCCTTCCTTCCATTTCTCTTCAACTCCTGCCCCAGAAAGCCCTCCACCACTCTATCCTAGATCAGATGAGAAATTGAGGCACTGGTGAAACCATGGATGTGTCAGAGGTTATGAGGCCCAACCGGGCAGCCTGGACAGGTAGGAGCCCAGACAGCTCTAATCTCGGTCCACTAGAGCCATGCTGCTGCTTGTCAACCACCACGGGCTGGCCATGCAGTTGCCACTACTGTCCAAGCTCTGCCTACTAGCAAGGAGCAGCAGCCGGGGCACGCAGAGCCCGCCTTGGGCCCGAGCGCCTAGCTGCAGCCGGGTCTGCTCTACCCACTTTCAAAGGCCCTTTCCACTGCAAGCGTCATGCAGCCTGTCTCCTTCCATACCTATTTCCAGGTCCACTTCTCTCCTCAAGGGTCCCGAGAACCCCAGTTGCCCGCACCCCTCGGGGCCACCCAGACCCTGGAAGCCCCTGGCCTCCGCCCCGCCCGGCGCTGGAGACGCCTCCGACCGCCTCACCTCATCGTCGGATTCCCCGTCACTGCTCTCCTCCTCCGGCACGTAGCCTCGGCTCAGGCCCCAGCCGCGGCCCCGACCCCTGCCCCGGCCCCGCTGGACGCGCGGGCCGGCCCACAAGCGGCGGAGCCGGCGCAGGCCCCGGCGGAGACCCAGCAAACGGAGCAGGGCCGTGTCCTCTCCCGGCTCGGCTCCGCCCGGCCCCGCTGCGCCTCCGCCGCGCCGCAGAGCTACCCGCACTCTTTCGGCTCCGCTGCCCCGTCCGCCGCGGCTCCCGCCCGCGCCGGAGCCCCGCGGCCGGCCGGGGAAGCGGCCCCGCGCGGAGCCAGGCCCGGGGCAACTGCCGCCGCCCGCCGCCGCCGCCATCTTGGCACCGTGAGAGGGGCCGGGGAGGCGGGGGGAGGGGCGGCCCGTGCGCAGGGCCGGGGGAGGGGAGGGCGAGCAGAGGAGGGGCTGGGCGGGGCGGCCGCGGCCGCGGCCCACGACAACAGCCAGCGCCGCCGCGCAGCCGGCGGGAGACGGGGGCTGGGCCGGCCACGCGCGGGGCACCACGGGAGCGGGAGTCCGCGGCCAGCCGTCACCCTTACACCGCGCCTGAAGAACATAAGACGCCGCGTCGCGGCCAGAGAGGGGCGAGGCGCAAAGGCTTCCGGGACTTGTAGTCCTCAGGCCTCGCTCCTTCCGCCGGGAGCTAGGACGCGAGAGCTGGGACTACCGGGTCTCGAACTAAGACCCGCACAGCCAGTCCCCGAGCCTCCGGGAGGTGTGGTCCTAGCCTCAGACTCCTCCCATTGTTCTGGTCGGAGCCAGCGGCCCGCGTGGACTACCGCTCCCAGAGTGCCGCGGGCTTCGGACTCTGGGAACCCGGGATTCCATGGGAAATGAAGTTCGCAACTGCGGGAGGCGTGGGCTGGGGAAAAAGCTGCGGCAAAGTTAGTCTCAATTCCATGTGTCACCCGGCAACCATTCCGCACCGCATGGAAGGAGTTTGTCGGAGAGAAAGCCTCTCAGGGCTCCTGTGCTCAGGAGAGGAGGCGGGCGGCCGAAAGCAGGGCCTGAGCGTGCCTTCCTCCCCGGCCCGGGCCGGCGCACCCAAATCTGACGCTGCGCGCCGCGGAGTGCTGTGAAAGGGGCTTGTGACTCGGGATCTCAACGACTCTCATCGCCCCCGCCTGCAGGCCCTGCTGCGAAGTTTGCCCTGACAACGAGCTCTCGCGGCAAGCTGCCTTAGGAGAACCCGGCGCCTGGGAGCGGGAGAAAGTCTCCGCCCCACTGGACAGCGGCCATGCAGCCACCAGGGGACGCTACAGGACCAGGGGCGAGGCTGCAGTGCACCCACACACACCCGGCCGTCGCCACCGCCCCGCCTACACACTGAGGTCTGGACTCGGCTTTCTCGTCCTTAGCGAACATTGGAAACTCTTTATTATAGTGATGAAATCGACTGTCCCAGTCCCCGTACAGTTTGCACCATCACTCGTGCAAACTAAAGTGTCCTCACTCCATCGGGGCTCGCTGGCCTAGACTTGTGTGACCCACGGTCGTCCAGGAGCGGGCTCTGGGCACCTTTCCTGATGAGCTTCTGGAGCCGAATTTGCTAAGCCGTGGGAGCAGAGGTGCCGGGTCGGAAATGGAGCTGGCCCACTTTTCACTCTTAATCCCACTCTAGGCTGAGGACAAAGAAGCTCTGGATGCTCCGTCAGGTGGGGGAAGAAGAGGGATTACAGGGAGAGGTCGCAGCCCGGGACGGCCTCGAGGAGGAGGAGGAGGAGGAGGAGTAGAGGAAGGTGGAGCGAATGGTCCATCCGGGCGGGAGCTGGCTGGGCGAATGGCTGCGCATGTGCGCCTGCATGGAGGCCAGGCTTGGGCAGCCGGCCCTGCACAGGGGGCAGCGGTAGGGAGCTGCCCCGTGCGTCCGCAGGTGCTTGGTCATGGCAGAGAAGTCCCGGGAGCGCTGAGGACAGAGGCTACAGGAGAAGGGCTTCTCTCCTAGGACGGACGGAGGGGAGGCGGATGAAGGAAGGTCGAAGGCTGGCCAAGAACGGATAGATCGGGCGGCAGGCGAGGGAACTACGCGGGAGTCCGGCATACAGAGAGGAACGCAGATGCCGGCAGACCCGAGTTGAGGAGGCTGACGATTCACCCTGGGCAGGGCGCCCATACCTGTGTGGACTCGGTAGTGCGTCTCCAACTGATGCTTGAGTGAAAACCTCTTTCCACAGACAGAGCAAGAATAGGGCCGAGACCGAACAGGAGGGAGCAGGGGAGGGTGTTGGTGAGATGGGTGGCCTGTCGTGCCCTCATGACCCGCACAGGTGGCAGGTGGGCCTAAGGGGACAGAGAAGTCAATGGAGGACAGGACCAGGAATCCCAGATTCCTTCCCAGGCAAGAAAATGGGCTAAAACGGGGCTGAAGGAAAAGTGCCCTCACCCTACTCACCTGTGTTTCCCTGATTAGGTTGTTCCAACTCCCCAGGGCTGAACTGTGCAGGGCCCCGGGGGAGGGAACCTGGAGGGAACAGAGCGAGGAGGTAGAGACCTTGCTCAGGCTGGACGGAATCCTCAACCCCCTGTTTCAGGGTGTGTGCAGGGCAGCGAGGGGCTTACCTGGGATGGGGCTGGAGGAGGCCAACTGGTTCTGACTGCAGAGCCCTTTGTGGGGGTTCATGGGCAGTGGGATCCTAGGTGGGGGGAGAGTTATGTCCTTGGCAAAACGTGGGAGTCTGGCCAGCCCTGGCCCCTTCCTGAGGAAGGGGGTGTCCTGAGTCCTCCACAGGGGCAGGGCTTTGGCTTCCCCTGTGGTGAGAGCCTTCTTGTCCCATCCCTAGCTCAGGAAATATATAGTAGAGATGAGTAGTGGCTTTCTACCCATCACGGCTGCCTCTCCTGGGCCACTCCCTCCCAGCCTGGAGGCCTTCCACCAGGCCTTTCACTCACCTCTGGTCCCGAGGCCAGATCTCCTGGCAGGCTCCAGTGGTGGGGCTGCTATGGGAGAAGGGAGTGCCATATCTGGGTGGCAACAGCAGGATGCTCCACAGGGCAGGCTGGCCCTCCCCTAACCAGGGGGCCTCAACCCACCGAGGCCTGGAGATGATGCTGGTTTGGAGGGAACCTGGTGGAGGGAGGGGACCAGGGAACT
The DNA here is from genome assembly GCA_026018925.1 of Tupaia tana. NCBI lineage: Eukaryota > Metazoa > Chordata > Mammalia > Scandentia > Tupaiidae > Tupaia > Tupaia tana. The sequence continues at coordinate 49,191,984 of JAKSZU010000018.1, read as the reverse complement.
CCCGCAGACTTTCAGAGCCCCCTGGACTCTCCTTTACCCATGTAACCACTCCTTGCCTCCCATCTGCTCCCCCATGGCCAAAGGGGGGTTGGCTGAATTCCTCTTTTGATCGCACCTGCTCTCTCTGATCCTCCCGAGTTGCCCCTGTCACCCCCGGACTCTTTCTTGGCTCATGCAGCATCTCCTGTTCTCTCGCTGTAGTTCTAAAAAGCTCTGATTTCTGCCTCTCTCCATGGCCCAGTCCTCTCTCAGAATCTCTCATGGGTTTCTCTGGCTCCTCCTCATGTTTTGTCTGCCCTGAATCCAGCCCTTCTTTAGCCCTGTCCTTTCGAGCCTTCCTGCATGCCTCTTCCAGGGTCTGCACTCCCAAGGCCCTGGCTGCCTCCTCAAGGGGGCCTAGCTCCCCTGGCTGCAGCTCTACACTCTCCCCATAAACAAAGTACAGAAGCTGGGCAAAGGTGGAAGGGCTGATGCCTTCTCCCAGAGCCCACCGGCCCCTGCGGCCCAGCTGCAGGCTCACACCTGCTAGCACCAGGCTGTGAGCGGGAAATTCCTGGCTTCCTACCATGATCAGGGTATCGCATAGTGCTGGCCGTAGCCTGGCTGCTAGCCGTACCAGCCGATCAGAACCATAGGGGCTGGGCAGTCTTGTGGCGGGCAGGGGCATCGTGCGTTGCCTGGGTACCAATCTCAGGGGCTCTGAGAGAAAGGCCACATTGTGGGGTCCATGGTGGAAAGGGGAAGGAAAAACAGCATATTCTCAAGCCTGTGGAGGTGAGGGGAGAAAGAGTGAGTTGCTAGTTCTAGATTAGAGCTCTCTGTCCTGAATGGAGCCAGTAAACTAACCCAAGAGAGAACTTGAGGTTTTCTGGAATTGTATCAGTAGCCAGAGGTGGAGGTGGTGGTGACAGGAGAATGGAAATTAGACCAAATTCAGGACTTAAAGAGCAGGGAGCAGGCAGTTAACAACAAAAAAAGTAGCAGGTTTGCGGCAGCCAGTGTGTGGTGGTCGAGGCACCTGGATCTCACATAGCCAACTCATGCAGTTTGAGTACTAAACCCAGCAACTTGCAAAACACAATAGGCATGTACACGTGCACCTAAAACTCCCCAAAAGGATGGAGGACAAGGGATAGTAGCGAGGCCATACTCCTGGGGGCACTTTTTTTTTTTTGGAGAGGTTTTTGCTATAGGGTGTGTGTGCTCGCCAGACAGACAGAGAGAAAGAGAGATAGAAAGCAAGAAATAAACGCCCCCCCCCCCCCCCCCGAGGGATGGCTACGCTGCAATCCTTTCTCCATTCTCTTCTCGGGATCTTGGGCACGCACGCACACGCGCCTGGCATGAGTTTTAAGCCACCGGGTCCGAGACGCGAACCACAGTCGACTACATGGGAGTCCAGCAACATAGCCATTACGCTAACTGTTGGTCCCATGGGGGCACTTCTTCAAATTCCCTCTCTGTCTCTCTCCAGCTAGCTCACACACCCCATAGCAAGTGATTTTGTTTTTGTTTTTGTTTTAAGTGACAGATTTAAGACTAGTTTAGGTGGGGCCATCCAATTGCAATCTCTCATTTAAAGGATAGATGACACTGATATTCTACTGCTCTAAACCTCTATAGAGAAAGACCTCTGAGCAAACCAGGCTTTCCTCATGCCAGGCGGAGGGGTTACCCCAAACCTAGTCAACCTTAGCATTTAGGGATGGAATGAGACATAGCTTCATGGGAGAGCTTAGAAAACCATTGGTTCCTCCCCTGACAGGACCATTATGTGGATCCTATCACTCCTGAAAGGCAGAGAAGGCAGCAAGATGGGTCATGACTATAGGGGAACATGCAATAAGGCCTTGATCAGTCATCTCCCTGAGGCTGAAGCTTCTAGAACACATCCTCAGAGAAGGAACTACAAGAGACCAAAGATTCTCATTCAGTGAATAAAGAGAGCAGGTGCACAGCCACAGGAGAAAAGGCTCGTGACGCAATGATAGAGAGGTTCTGGAGATGTGGAAAGTGGGAGAAAGGGAAATGGGAACTGTAAAGAAGGAGACTATCTCCTCTTGAGATTAGGAAAAGGAGATAATTTCATTTTGTTTTTCATGAGCTTAAAAATGAAGAACAGAAAGATAAAATCCAACAAGGTAGACGTTTGTCACACATCAAAACCACCACATTGGCTTTTAAGAGAAGTAAGAACCCAGATACAAAGAGAAACAGAACCTAACTGTCTTAGCATCTAGCAAGTATATTCCTAGGTCTGCACCTAGAGGCTTACCTTCACCCTTGTGGGAGAAGGGAGAGGGACTATTTGGACACATCAGGGAGAGGGCTATGGGTTAGCAGGGAGTGGACAGAAAGGGGTGTAATGGGAGAAAGAGCTCAGGTGGGGAGATGCAACCACTCACCAGTTGTAGCTTCCTCCTGGACACCGCATGTTCTGAACTGCTGTTGGGGCTCCTGGGGCCCCCCCTGGAGCTAGCCCCGCCCCTGACCTCATAGTCCTCCATTGGATGTCCCAAGTATCAGTCTGCCATAGTTCCCCAAAGGGGTGTGGTTTTATACTGTGGCTCTGCTTTATGCCTTCAGGAGAGACCACCCCCTCTACTTCCAGAACCCAGACGTTCTGCTTCCTAATCTCTTTCATTTGTGAACCCCTAGAGTCAGAGGAGTATAGCTGCAGTAACGAGGACTTTGGAATAATCAGACCTGCCTAAGAGCCTCATCTCTGCCATTTACAGGTTGAGTCACTTAGGGCAAGTCACTTCTCTGAGACCAGTTACCTCATTTATGAAGTAAGGATAATCTCTGCTTACCTCATTTGGAGGTGGGAGTGAAAATGAAATGTGAAAGTGGTTTGTAAGTATGAAGCACTATTCAAATGTTAATAGTTCTGTTTCTTAGAGGTGACAGAGATGTAGTAGCTGGAAGCTGTTTCTACTACCTCAGAAGTAAAAAAGGACTGAAATGTCTGGATTCCAAGAAAGGCCAAAAGCATGCCTCTTCCTCCTCCCTGACTTTGTAATGGGAAGCCTCACTTGCTCTGTGGGAATGACCCCTGTCATGGGGCCACCATCACAGACTGGGTGTGTGAGTGACTCAGATCCTCCCATCAAACTCTGAAGGGGGCAACCCCAGGAAGGGACTGCGGTGGTCTTCGGAGAGAAAACCTTTTCTTGAGCCGATGACAAATGACATTTCTCTGAAATCAGGAGTTAGGGGTTTCTTTTACTTCCTGCCCAAGGGTTAAGGTCTCTGGAGATTCCCCCTCTTTTCACTCTTTGATCTGGGGAAAGGATGTGATCTGAAAGACTCAAATTTCTGTTTCTTATTATCCCTGATCCTGTAACAAATGTTTCATTCATTCAACAAATGTTGATAAAGTATATGCACAAAAAATAATTGGAAGAAAAACGAGTCAGGCCCTGGTTGGCTGCTCTGGTGTTGACAGTGTCTGGTTCTTCCTAGGCATCTTTAGATCCTGATCCTCTCCTAGATCCAAATATTGTCTCTAAGTTCCCATTTCTCTTTTTGGCTCCAGAGCCCCCCAAATATTCAGACCAGCCTTCTATTCTCTCCCTCCAGACCTAACATGCCATCTCTTTCGTTCTAGCTTGGGCACGGGCAGGTGTTAACCCTTCCTAGATCAGACAGGGTGTGTCATGGGTGAGGCTGGTGGAGGGGCAATAGGGTGGAGAGAGGGGAAGATGAGTCAGAGTGAAAGGGAAAATGCAAATAGGCAAGCTGTATTCATCTACTACTCTGAACGTTAAATATTTTCCATTCTTGAGCTTTCTAACTCCTCATACCACCACACCCAGGGACACATGAGACACTTTAAAGCATCAGTCCCTCTAATATATATGTATACAGAGGGAAACATCCTTCCTCCAACACACAAATACACAATCTCCAAAGACAAGGATTAAGTGGGGAAAGCTGTGAGGGAGAAGCCCTGGTATAGAAGGAAATGTACAGGGGTCTGGAAGATGATGTCATCACTCAGGGGAGTGTGATCCCCCTCACCTCCAGCCCTACATCATGTGCTTGTGACTCAGCTCTTCCACTGGTGTGGTTTGCTCACTGATGCTCTAGAGGGTTGAAAACTGCTCAAAGGGCAGCATCTTCTAAGACAAATGTAGTTGACAGGCAGTGTCAGTGGGCTTTTGTGGAACCTAACAGGGAGGAGAAAGGCCAAGGGACTCCCCATTCAGTAGATGAAAGCCCCCAAGAATGGGAAACCCCAGCTTACCTCCTACTTGGTGTCTACCCTACTTAGGATATCCCATTAGAGACTGCCTCCTTAGAGGTATTCACCAGGGCCTCTGCACCTCAGCCTTCATACTGGGGACACTCCAGGCCCTTCTCTAGACTCTCCCTTCATTCTGGACAGTTCAGCCCAAGCCATCTTGCATTGGGAAGTGACAAAAGAAACAGAAGCAAGCAGTACTTTGATTTGGAAGGAGAGGGACATTGCTGACTATTGCTGCTCTTAAAAGGTCTCCCCTTGGGCCAGCCTGTGGTGGTGGTTGGACAGCTGGATCCCACATGGCTGACAGCACAGTTAGAGCCCTGGACCTGGCGGCTTGAAAAACACTCAGACATTTGTGCCTTGTGTACTCAAAATTCCGAGAGGAGAAAGGGTTGCAGCAGGGCCATCCATCCTGGGGGAGGGGTGACTTCTCTTCTCTTTCTGGCGAGATGTGCACCATAAAGCAAATTTTAAAAACAGTAATAAAATAAAGGTCTCCCCTCACTACTCTAATAAACCTTACCCACTTTCTATTCCCTAGCTGACTCGGTAGGAATTGTCTACAGTTGTCTCACTGGGGAAGATCCAGGAAACCACAGGTTAGAAAGACACAAACCTACATCCTAGTAGAGGGTTGAATGGGTGTGAGAGATTGGAGGGGCTTGCAGGTGGCATGGTGGATAAGACATGACTGGAAGAGGAGTGTAAGGAAAGACAATGCGGCTTCTACCTTTTTTTTTGAGGGGGGAGAGGGTTTTCAGTATAGGGCGCGTGCGCTCACCAGACAGAGAGAGATAGAGAGACAGAAAGCGAGAAATCACCCCCCAGGGGGGATGGCCACGCTGCAATCCCTTCTCCTCATGGGATCTTGGGCACGCATGCACACATGCCTGGTGTGAGTTTTAAGCCACCCGGTCCGGGACACGAACCATGGTCGACTACATGGGAGTCCAGTGACATAGCCATTACGCTAACTACTGGCCCCGGCTTCTACCTTTTAGCCCTTTCTTTTTTCTTTTTTTTTTTTTTTTTGTGGGGGGGGGGGCTTGCCATAGGGTGTGTGCATTTGCCAGAGAGAGACAGTAAGAGGAGAAGTGAAATCACCCCCTCCAGGGGGGTTGGCCATGCCACAATTCCTTATCTTTCATTCTCTCAGGATTTGGGGCATGCATGCACATGTGACTTGTGTGATTTTCAAGCCATCAGATCTGGAACCCAAACTATGGTCAGCCATGTGAGAGTCCAACACTCTAACCATCACACCACCTACTAGTCCCTTCAGTCTTTTTTTTGGGGGGGGGGAGAGGTTTTTGCTATAGGGTGTGTGTGCTCGCCAGAAAGAGAGACAGAAAGCGAGAAATCACCCCTCAGGGGGGATGGCCACGCCATCCCTTCTCTATTCTCCTCCCGGGATCTTGAGCACGCATGCACATGCGCCTGGCGTAAGTTAAAGCCACTGGGTCCAGGACTTGAACCGTGGTCGACTACATGGGAGTCCAGCGACATAGCCATTACGCCAACTGCTGGTCCCTTCAGTCCTTTTTAATACAGTAGCTTCCTCTTATCCATGAATATGTTCCAAGACCCCCATGAATGTTCACAACTGCAGACAGTACTAAACCTTATGTATACTATGCTTTCTCCTATACATACATACCTATGATAAAGTGTACTTTGTAAATTAGGTATTGTAAGAGATTAACAACTAATAATGAATAGAACAATTATAATAATACACTGCAATAAGCTATGAGGATGGCCTCCAAATATCTTATTGTACTGTACTCACCCATTTTTGGACCATGGAAAGTGAAACCATGGACAATGGGGGACCACTGTATTCACATCACTGAATAAGGTTTGAAATCTGATTTTTTTTTCTTTTGAGAGAGAGATTTTTGCTATAGGGCATGTATGCTCACCTGAGAGAGAGAAAGTGAGAACCACTTCCCGGGGTGGATGACCACACCACAATCCCTTCTCCATTCTCCTCTCAGTATTCTGGCATACATGCACATGCAACCAGTGTGAGTTTCAAGCTGTTGGGTCCAGGACTCGAACTGTGGTTGACCATGTGGGAGCCTTAACCATTATGCCACCTGCTGGCCCTGAAATCTGATATTTTTTATTCTTACTGATAGGCATAACCAATGGGACACTAAGGGGGAAATATGCGAAGGACCCAGTGCATACTCTAGCTGCAAAATCAGAGCTTTCCATAAATCTTCTAAGTTCCTTCAGGCACAATGCAGCTTGATGTAACAATGTCAACAAAGCAATAGAAATATTGATTATCTTTAAAAGTATTTAAACCATCAGAATAGGCCAATTAGGATGAATGATGATCTGTTTTATGAAAACTGTTTTCTTTTATCTCACTTATTTAAAGTATTGAACCCTCTCCAAAAGTCAAGTTGAACAAGATTCGATTCAAAAAATTCTGTGAATTAGTCACTTTTCCCAGGAATACATCTTTCCATGAATTAAGGTGATTAAACTCCTCATATCATTTTATAGATTAAGATCAATAATCCAAATCTTACATGAACTCTCAAGATGTTCACTCCTTCTAGTTAAGTACATCCAACACATACCAGAGAAGAGACACTACATGATGACTTAGTTCTTTTCTAAGTCTGTGATCTACATAATCCAACAACCTGACACAGTCATACCCTGGTCACCTGGGTATGAGCTGTAGTCACAAAGACTCTTAGCACATATCTTGCGAATTAAGTGGAAAATGAACAAGATCAGAAGTCAGAAAACAGGTTTCACTGCATCCTCACTGGGGATGGCCTTTTTCTCTTCAGCCCTAATATGAGGCTAATTCTTCCAAAACCCTTAACATCCTCCCAGGGGTTGTTTCAAGACCAATGCTGAATACCACTGTTGACTTAAACTAGGGCAGAGGGTCCCACTTTGACTTTCTCTGGCTGTGTCTCTTCCCGTGGATTGAGGTGTCCAGGGCATCTAGAAAGTGCCCACCTAGAACCTTCAAACCATCCCCTACACAGACACTTCTAGACCATTCTCTGGGAATCCTGAATGCTGGATTTCCTGGGCCAAGTGACTTAGAGCCCACTTCCAGGACCTACACGGGTCTCTACCCCAGGTCTATACCCAATCATAGTGGACCATGTGACTGATGTACACACCCGAGGTCCTGATTATGTGTGACAGGCATGTAGACTGAGCTTCAACGTGCAGGCTGGAATAAGGAACCTGTTTTATTGTAGTAGTTCTTTACCTCTTAGAGATTTGCCATGCAGTTAAGAATGTAAGCCATGGGACCAATTCTTTACATTAAAACTGTAGACACTATACCATTTTGCATATGAATGAATGACAAGGTACACATATGGCTCTGAAACCCATACCTGGACAGGTTAAATATTCCTTCTCACTTATCCTTGTAGCCCCTTTTGCCCTCCCCTCTCCCCCACAAATACACACATGCCCCAATTTAAAAAAAACAAATAATTTCCAGAGACTAACAGACCATTGAAGTCCACTCATGTACCACCCCCCTGCACTTCCACCCCTGGTTTTAAAACTCTGGGTGTACGTGAAACCACTGTGAAAGCTTTCATACTAACGGCTGAGTGAAATTAGATGTTAACAGCCTGCTCTATCAGTATAAAAGATCGTTAAGTACAGACAATGATTGATTTTCTGAAGTGCAGACTATCTCACACACCTCTTCCTGTGCTCCAGAATAACATGAATCTCTCCCATGAACCTGCCCTTTGCTTACAGCCTATTTGGGGAATGACCAAAAAAGGCATGGAGGCAATGGGGACAAGGAGACCGAAAAGCCTAGCTATGACCCAATCCCAATTCAGTCAAGTAACCAGAAGGCAATAATGCTTCATGGAGGCAAACAGCTTGGTTAGGATTCAGAGTCTTCATTCCTAGAACCTAATCTCCTGGCCACATTGTTCAACCTAAACCCCATATTGGAAAACATCTGCCAAGAGCACCATAACCTGGAGAGAAACCCCAGAAAGCCTTGCAGCTGTATGTTTTCAGCACAACCTGGATGCAATGACCCTTAACGACTTCCAGTGGGTTTTCAATCTCACTAACATTCACTTTCCACAAAGTGGGTCCGAAAACTCCAGAAAACCTTGAACAGTGGTTCCCTGTAACCTCCAAAGAGCCACAGGCCTCTCCTCTCAGCCACCAGATTCAGTGCAGACAACCTTTCACTCTCAGAAGCCGTAACTCAAGGCCAGTGACTCCAAGCAGAGCCAACCACCTCAAACTTCCCCAATACATACCATAACCAACTTCCCCCTCAAGCTGGCCTCAAGGACCACGGACCAACTCAGATGTAAGGCTGGCTTGGCTTACACCCAGCGTAGATTTCCATGCGCCCCCATTTTTCACCCTCTTCAGGGCGGAGGAAGGTCCCAACTCTCAACTGCCCTCTCCTCCACAGTGACTACTTAAGCCCCCATTCCCTGGCCAGACTCAAGGCCAAATAAGAGTGAGAAAAACCACGGCACTCACCGACTTAGATCCTGTTTCTCTTCCCATTTTGGCCTCACACACACACTCTGGACCGCGAAAGCCTGAGTGGCCGTTAGAAAGTGGGGAGCTGCACGAGGACAGGAGCGCAGGGCAGGTGTGCCTGCAAGACAGACGCTGATTGGCTGTAGCGCTGGCCGCATTCTCCTGCCGGTATCGCCTGGCCTACCACGCGGAATAGCTTAGGAGGCACCTAGGGCGTTGCCACTTCCTCGCTCTGTCTCGCGCCCACAGCGGATTGACTGCGGAGCTCTCACCTTGCTGTGGAGGGCCAGGGTCTTGAGCCTGAGTGGGCAGATTTAAGTTTCTGGCTCCAAGGCTGAGATCTCATAGTCTTCCAGTCCATCCGCCGTGTTGATTGGCTATGAAGTTTGCCCTTTCCTGCCCTTTCTATTAAGAACCTGAAACTCCCTGGTCAGAACAGTCTTGGAGGAGCCAGCAGGTGGGGTGGTGGTTAAGGCACCAGATCCCACATGGCTGACTCCACAATTCCAGTGAAAAGCCACACTGGGCTGTGCAGGTGGCCCCAAATCCCAAGTGGAGAATGGAGGAGAAGGGATTGTGGTGTGGAGAGTGATTTCTCACTTCAGCTTCCTCTGTCTCTCATGAAGGTCAGTCGCCCCGTGGCAAAAATTCGTTTTTTAAAATTTTTCGCGAAAATTCTTAAAAAAAAAAAAAAATCTTGGAACTAGCACATCACTCAACTCACTCGACCATGGTTTGAGTCCCGGACCCTGCGACTTGAAACTCAGGCTGGGCATGAGTGCTGTATGCCTACCCAAAATCCTGAAAGGAGAAAGGATTGCGGTGTGGCCATTTCTCCTGGGGTATGAGTTCTTGCTTTCTGTCTCTCTTTCTGGCGAGTGCACTGGTCCTATAGGAAAAATCTCTCTCAAAAAAAAAAAAAAAAAAAAAAAAAAGTCTTGGAGCCTACCCCCCTACAAGTGCTGAGGAGTACCACCTCCTTTCTGGCCACCCTGAGGAGCTCTCCTTTGCAAACTCTGTCACCTTTCGCTTAACTCTTTATAATCTGGAGAGTTACATTCTGCGGAGAAGACTGTGGAGCGATATGCAGGTTGCCGCCACACCTGACTGGCTGGAAGGTCTTCAAGAGCTAGGCGGGCTTCAAGTGTCTGCAGACTGCTCCCCTTTCCCGCCTTTTGCCCAGCCCCACACAGGACACAGATCGCCCCGGAAGTATACGGTGACAGGGAAGGCACAAGAGGGGGCAGTGTCTCCACACAACCGGCCTAGATAGTCGCATTTGAAATTCTCACTGGCACCGCAACGGCGCCAGGACTAACTGCGCGCTTCGTGTACCAGACCCCCGCCGTCGACAGTACGGCCTATTGAGGGATCGGTCCGCGATCAAGAGCCCAGCCAGCAGGCTCTCCGCCCAGGAAGGGCTTCGGGGCTGACTAGCAGCGACCTCTGAGCGCACCGCGCCAATCTTCTGAGACTGGCCGATTGCCTCTCTCCTATCACGAGCCCGGCTGCGGTTACACCGCTGATTGGCTGACCCACAGGCTTAGCCGTGGGTTAGCACTCGGGAACACCCAATGAAGCGCCAGGGCGCTTTAGGGAGGCGGGCATTGTTCCACCGCTGCCGCTTCTGATTGGTTGCAATGACCGCCTCTTCGCCTTTGATGGGGGCAGGGCGGAACGGTTTCGGGCGGTTAGAGTTAAATCGTCGCGTCTGAGCTCCATTCCCAGCTCCGCGGAAGGTTGTTGGCCATTCCTTCCCCGCGGTTTAGCTGAGGGGTATGAGTGGGGAAACGGGGTGTGCCGGAAGCCCCCCCCCCCCCCCCAGGAAGGCATGAGGCGGCACAGTCTGGATCACAGAGTTTAAATCGCGACAGAGAATGCATGACGCGGCTTTTCAAAGGCAGAAGAAGGGTGGAGGTCGGGAAGGCAGGCGTAGTTACAACAGCTCTTCCTTATCGAGCTCTTTCCGCTTTTCCTTCTAACAAGCTCTTTGTCATCATCCCAAGAAATCTCGTAAATAGCCCGGTGAGGGAGACGGTTACCATGCCTGCTTACCGCCTGAGGGGGCAGAGATGTGAAGTCTTTTGTCGCAGCGAGTACGAGCCTTGTTGGGACTCGAATTGTATTCTGGTGAGAGTCCGGCATTGGAACTACACTATAGAGTTGATCTTTTTTTTTCCTTTCTTTCTTTTTTCTTTTTTTTTTTTTTTAGAGAGGTTTTTGCTATAGCGCGCCTGCGATCGCCCGAAAGAGACTGAGAGACAGAAAGCGAGAAATCATCTCCCGTGCCGGATGGCCACGCCGCAATCCCTTCTCCTTAATTCTCTCCTCTCAGGATCTTGGGCACACACGCAAACGAGCCCGGTGTGAGTGTAAGCCACTGGATCTCGGAAATGAACCGTGGTCAGCTACATGGGTGTTCAGCGACACAGCCATTATGCAAACTGCTGGTCCCAAAGTAGATGTGGGATATGTTCTGATGGGGTCACGTTGGCCCTTTATTTATTTTTGAGGTCCGTTTATCTTCTGGACTTGGATCTGATCCTGAAGGTTTTGGCACTCGGTGCATATTTTCAAGTCCTCAAACTGGTGAAAATGCATTTGAATTGTGAAAAAGTATTAAAAAAAAAAAAAGGAAGTCTCGTCAATGCCACCTACACTGAACACAGTTACATCATCTCATTGAAGCCTTCTAACAAGCTCTATCATATTTACTGTTATTCTCATTTTACAGATAGGCAAACAGGCTGAGAGAAGAAATTCTTTTCCCTGTGCTCTCACCAGAAGCAACTGTCAGAGCTGGAATTTGAAACAAGTTCTATTCAGTCCATAGCCTAAGCTTGTAACCATTGGTATACACTACCTCCCATCCTAGCAGCTACAGAGTTCAGAGTGCAGACACCCGTGCTGGAAATCCTTACAGTTATCCTAGGAAGAGGAAAGTTGACAGCACCTGTAGGAACAGACAACCAAGGCTCCTAGAGGTGAAGATACTTAGCTCAGCTCACGCAATTGGTGTATGGCTGAACAAGGAATAGAATGACACATGACCTGAACACAAACTTGAGTTCTTTCCTCACTCTGTGCTCTTTCCATTTGACAGATGAAGAAACTGAGGTCTGGGGACCAGCAGTTAGCATAATGGCTATGTTGTTGGACTTCCATGTATTGACCGCAGTTCGTGTCCCGGACCCGGTGGCTTAAAACTCACACCAGGTGTGTATGCATGCGTGCCCAAGATCCCGTGAGGAGAGTGGAGGAGAAGGGATTGAGGCATAGCCATCCCCCCTGGGGGGTGATTTCTCGCTTTCTCTCTCTCTCTGTCTCTCTCTGTCTTTCTGGCAAGCACACGTGCCCTATAGCAAAAACCTCTCCAAAAAAAAGTATTTTGCATGTATCATTTCACTGACTCTGCATAATTATTCTAGGACATGGGGGACATTATTATTGTCCCCATTATACAGGTAAGGAGACAGACCTAGGTCTTTGCTGTGTTTACAGAGCTGGTGAACAGTGGGGCCTGGATGGGAATCCAGACTGACTCCAAAACCCTCAATATCAGCCATTCAGATTGTGTAGGTATGAGGAGACAGAGTGAAGGACCTTGGCTCTGAGGAAATGGAATAAGGGTTTTCAGCTTGGTCATGGTTGGGTTGTAAGATTTGGAGAATTAAATATCTGATAGGAGTAGAGAAATAACTGTTGCTTATTGAGTGACTATTCTGTGCCAGACCCCATGCTAACAAAGCTTTAATATATGCAGAGAAGCAGTGGATTTTGTGACTAAGTATCTGGATGCTGGAACCAAACTGCCTAGGTTCACATCCTGGCCCTGCTGCTACTCACAAGTCTTGACACCTTCTGACCTTCCGTACTTTGAGAGTACTCAATGAGCTGACACGCATAAACTTCTTAGGATGATCTCTGACAAAGGATGATCTCTGACAAAGAATGAGAGCTCATTAAATGTTGGATAGTATTAATGACTTGTAAAATTAAAATTGTATTAAGTGCAATGAGGAAACCCCCAACACAGATACTTTAAGAAACTAAAATGAGACTCTGACCTGGTTTTCAAGAACCTGGAAGAAGTGATACATCCACTAAGATCTGAAGAATGAGTACTTGCTAACCAGAGTTGGGAGATAGGAGGGTCATCCAGGCATCAGGAAAGTAGATGCCAGAACTCTGGGGAGAAGACAGCATCGCCCAAAAGTCCAAAGTCACTGGAGAAAAGAAAGCAAAGCTCCAAGGGGGAGCAGGAGGAAGCAGGGAGAGGGAAGCTGGAGGTAGTTGGCAGGGCCTGGCCTAATAGGCCAGAGAAAGGAATGCTGACATTATCCTAAGAACCACGCAAAACTGTGAAAGGAGGTATATACTTTTTACAGAGAATAGTTTAGTGAACCGCAAGTTACCAACATTCTCTTAGTTCATTGAACTCCCTAACTTTTCTTTTTTAATTTTTCTCTTTGAACACATTATACTTAACAATGAAAGCTATTTGGATAAAAATCTACAAACATACTTGACTTTATTAGGGGTAAGATACATACACACACAGCTGAGGTATTTTTGTTTGTTTTAAGAGAGATTTTTGCGATAGGGCATATGTGTTTGCCGGAGAGACAGAAAGCAAGAAATCATGCCCTGGGAGGATGGTCACGCTGCAATCCCTTCTCCTCCATTCTCCTCTCAGGATTTTGGGTATGCATGTACACATGCCCACTGTGTTTTAAGCTGCTGGATCTGGGACTTGAATTGCAGTCACTCCTGTGGGATTCCAGTGACGTAACCATTACACCATCTGCTCATCCCTTTTTCTTTTAATAAGATTTTTGCTATAGATTGGGGCCAGCCGGTGGCACGGTGGTTAAGGCCACTGGACTCCCACATGGATAAATGTGGTGCGGGTCCTGGACCTGGTGGCTTGCCTTCTCACTTTCTCTCTCTCACTCTGTCCCTCTCTGGTCAAATTAAAAAATAAATGAGTACTATAATGATGTATTGTAAATGAATGTAAATAAATAAATTTAAATTTAAAAAAAGTTAAAAAATGAGTAAAGTTAAATAATTCTTAAAAAAAAAAAAAAAGATTTTTGCTATAGGGTACGTGCACTCACTGGAGAGACAGAGAAAGTGAGAAATCACCACCCCAGGGGGATGGCCAAGCCATAATCCCTTCTCCTCCATTCTCCTCTCAGGATTTTGGGCACACACACACACATACACGCGCACATACACACGGAATGAGATTCAAACCTCTGGATCCAGGCTCAAACCGCAGTTGGCCATATAGGAGTCCAGAGCCTTAACCACTATGCCTCTGCTGGCCTCACACACAGCTGGTTTTATCTTATGATGTTATATGCCTTCTCAGTGACATATTTTGTAAACTATTTTGAAAAGTGGTTTCATTTTTTTTAATAGTAACAACCACTATTATTTCCACCATTTTAAGGGACTGTGTTTAAAAGATTAAATTTGATTATAGAGTTTTATCATTTACTCTGCTTGAGGATTTATATAGTGAGCATTCTATATGGAAGTATCCAAATAGGGCTGCTTTTCCACAAGATATCTTGGCATTCAGGTTTAAGGTACACAGCACAAGTCACAGTGACTGTTAACTCCATTCCTACCTGATCAGAATGTTTGCCTTGGGACCAGAAGATGAAGTGATGGTTACATTGCTGAACTCCCACGTAGTCGACCATGGTTCAAGTCCCAGACCTGGCAGTTTGAAACTCACACCAGTGAGTGTGTGTGTGTGCCCAGGATCCTGAGAGGAGAATGGAGGAGAAGGGATTGTGGTGTAGTCATCCCCACTGGGGGGTGATTCTTATTTTCTGTCTCTCTGTCTGTCTTGTCCCTCTGGCAAGCACACACACCCTATGGCAAAAATATCTCTCTCTCTCAAAAAAAAAGTTGCCTTTTCTTTTTTTTTTTTTTTTTTTCTTTTTTTGGAGAGGTTTTTGCTATAGGGCGCGTGCGCTCGCCAGACAGACAGAGAGAGACAGAAAGATAGAAAGCAGGAAATCACCCCCAGGGGGGATGGCCACGCCGCAATCCCTTCTCCTCCATTCTCCTCTCGGGATCCTGGGCACGCACGCACACGCGCCCGGCGTGAGTTTAAGCCGCCGGGTCCGGGACTCGAACCGCGGTCGACTACGTGGGAGTCCAGCGACATAGCCATTACGCTAACTGCTGGTCCCAAAAGTTGCCTTTTCTAAAGAAAGGTTTGGTGCCATGGCATGGAGATGTACAACAAACGCATTCTGTTTTGGACT
Source organism: Tupaia tana (assembly GCA_026018925.1). Classification (NCBI taxonomy): domain Eukaryota; kingdom Metazoa; phylum Chordata; class Mammalia; order Scandentia; family Tupaiidae; genus Tupaia; species Tupaia tana. The sequence goes on along the minus strand of JAKSZU010000018.1, from coordinate 49,176,930 downwards.
TGATTGATAGTCATTTACTTGAGGAAGATCAGGAAAGTCTAATAGGAAGTAGCACTTGCTTCTCATGACCGTTGGTCTCCAAAAGGTGTCAGTCACTGCATGTGACCATTCTCTACAACAGTTGGTGGTACCTTGATTGACTTTGGGTAGTGATGTGATCAAGATGCATTGGGTCCATCTGCAATGGCACAGGTGGTCAGGCACCACTGCATAATGTTGGAGCCAGTTGGGAGGGCCTGGATTTGGATCTTGGGTCTACCTGAACATGTCAAACATACCCACAAGCACACGTGTGATCCCGGCAGGGTGGAAGGCTTTGGGACAGGAGAGGTCATGGCATGGTAAGAACCCATCAAGGATTCTCTTTTTTCTTTTAGAAAGATTTTTACTATAGGGCATGTGTCCTCTCCAAAGAGACAGAGACAGAGAGACAGAAAGCAAAAAATCACCCCCTGGGGGGATGACCACACCATAATCCTCTGTCCTCTATTCTCCTCCCGAGTTCCTGGGCATGCACACATACATGCTCAGTGTGAGTTTTTAAGTCTCTGGGTCTGGGACTTGAACTGCAATTGACCACATGGGAGTCCAAGGGTCTCCATTTGCTGGTCCCCCTATCTCTTTTTAATGAAATAAATACACTTCAACAAAAATACATGCAACGTGTGAACTTGAATTTGACTTTTTGTATATTACCTTTTTTTAAAAAAGGAATTATTTAGGGGCTGGCAGGTGGCATAGTGGTTAAGGGTGCTGGACTCCCACATGACTGACAGTGGTTTGAGTCCTGGACCTGGCAACTTGCTTTCTCATTTTCCCCTCTCTCTCACTCTGTCCCTCTCTGGTCAAATTTAAATAAATAAATAAATAAGATAAATAAAATAATTCTTTAAAAAAAAAAAAAAAGAATTAGTATTATTTTCCAGTTTGATGAGAGAGAGACAGAGAGAAAGAAAGGGAAAGTGAGAAAGCAAGCCACCAGGCCTGGTACTTGAACTGTGGTCGGCCATGTAGGAGTACAGTGCTTTTTACCTCTATGTCACCTGCCAGCCCCTAAAATAATTCTTTAAAAAATTATTTAATTTTACTTATTGTTATTATTTGTTTAATTTGATCAGAGAGAGAGAGGGAAAGTGAGAAAGCAAGCCATCAGATCTGGGACTCGAACAACAGTCGACCATGTGGGAGTCCAGTGCCCTTAACCACCATGCCACCTGCCGCCCCCGTCTGTGTATTCTTTCTTTCTTTTTTTCTTTTTTTTTTTGGAGAGGTTTTTCGCTATAGGGCGCGTGCGCTCGCCAGACAGACAGAGAGAGACATAGAGACAGAAAGCGAGAAATCACCCCCCAGGGGGGATGGTCACGCCGCAATCCCTTCTCCTCCATTCTCCTCTCGGGATCTTGGGCACGCACGCACACGCGCCCGGCGTGAGTTGTAAGCCACCGGGTCCAAGATGCGAACCGCAGTCGACTACGTGGGAGTCCAGCGACATAGCCATTACGCTAACTGCTGGTTCCCGTATTCTTTCTAAATCCACACCTGCTCCCACTCAGGGTTCATGCCCTGAGTGTAGGGCATGAAGTGTTGTTGGGCTGGGGCATATATATATGATATGTGTGTGTGTATATATACATAAGCATTTATGTGTATATATATATATATATATATATATATATATATATATACACACACATATATATATATATATACACACACACACACACACATGCATATATATAATTTTTTTCCATATGGCCCATGTGCTCACCAGAGAGAGACAGACAGAGACAGAGAGGAAAAGTGAGAAATCACTCCCCTAAGAAGGACGGCTATGCCACACAGTCCCTTCTCTTCCTTTCTCTTCTTGGGAATTTGAGCACACATGCATGCACATGCACCTGGCATGATTTTTAAGTCACTGGGTCTGCGACTCGAACCACAGAGTTGGCCATGTGGGATTCAGTGCCTTAACCAGCATGCCTTCTGCAGGCCCAATGCTAGGTATCTTTTTTATTTTCATTTGTTTAAAATTTTACTTAACTTTATTTATTTATTTTAATTTGACCAGAGAGAGAGAGAAACTGAGAAAGCAAGTTGCCAGGTCCAAGACTTGAACCATAGTTGGCCATTTGGAAGTCTAGCATACTTAGCCACCATGCCCACCTGCTGGCCCTGCTAGATATCTTTTTAAAATTATATTTCCGGGACCAGCAGTTAGAGTAATGGCTATGTTGCTGAACTCTCATGTAGTTGACCGCAGTTCGAATCCCGGACCCGGTGGCTTAAACTCACGCCGGGCACGTGTGCGTGCGTGCCCAAGATCCTGAGAGGAGAATGGAGGAGAAGGGATTGCAGCGTGGCCATCCCCCCTGTGGGGTGATTTCTCGCTTTCTATCTCTCTCTCTCGCTCTGTCTTTCTGGCAAGCACACGCGCCCTATAGCAAAAAAAAAAAAAAAAAAAAAACATTATATTTCCAACAAGACTGAAGTGATACTTTGGAAAGACCATTTATACTTTCTGTTTTATTTCTTTCCATTTCAGTGCCAAGGCATCTGAAAAACTATCTAAAAGACATCTAAGGGAATCTTCATGTCTTTTATGGAATTCCTACTTGAATTTGGAAACATTAATGAAAACATTGTCTTTTTTATCTTTTAATGAGAGAGAATGGGAGGGATGGTAGGAAGGACAAAGAGAGAGGTTTTTTAAAAGTAGTTATTTATTTATTTAATTGTATTTGTTACTATTATTATTAGTAGTATTTAAATTTGACCAGAGAGACAAAAGAGAGAGAGAAAGTGAGAAAGCAAGCTGCCAGGTCCAGGACTCGAAGCATGGTTGGCCATATGGGAGTCCAGGACCTTAACTACCACACCACCCACCAGCCTTGAGATAGGTATTTTTGACAGTGTCTCTCCTTGTGACAGTTGTCCTGCCCAGCCTCCCAGTTAGGTAGGATGACAGAAGCATGCAAATGCACCAAGCCTGTTTAGGTTGCTCTGAGAACCAAATCCAGGCTTCCTTTGGGGCCCGAACTTCACAGAGTGGTGACCTACCACTTGTGCCACCACAACTGGGCCATAAGCATCATCCTCTTAATCTTCTATAATATCTAAAATGTTGAAGAAAGCACCTATTTATAGGTTAGCTCTTTGATTACTGGAAGACTGAGCCAAGGTCCATGCTGAGATTGATGCTATTTATCATCTGTCTTCTTCTTTTTTTTTTTTGGAGAGGTTTTTGCTCTAGGGCACATGCCCTCACCAGAGAGACAGAGAGAGACAGACAGAAAGCGAGAAATCACCCTCCACAGGGGATAGCCACACCACAATCCCTTCTCCTCCATTGTTCTCTCGGGATCTTGGGCACGTACGGACACTCGGCGTGAGTTTAAGCCACCGGGTCCAGGACTCGAACTGCGGTTGACTACATGGGAGTTCAGCGACATAGCCATTACACTAACTGTTGGTCCCCATCTGTCTTCTTCCTGAGAACTACTCCTCTGCTAGAGTGGAGTGATTAAATACTCTTTTTTTTGGAGAGGTTTTTTGCTATAGGGCGCACGCGCTCGCCAGAAAGACAAAGAGAGACAGAGAGACAGAAAGCGAGAAATCACTCCCCAGGGGAGATGGCCACGCCGCAATCCCTTCTCCTCCATTCTCTTCTCGGGATCTTGGGCACGCACGCACACGCGCCCAGCGTGAGTTTAAGCCACGAGGTCCAGGACTCGAACTGTGGTCGACTACATGGGAGTCCAGCGACAGCCATTACGCTAACTGCTGGTCCCGCTTAAATACTCTTAAGTGGAGGCATTTGACTGTAATACTTATGCTAAAGACTGTTAGCATCTTTTCCACCATCCTCCATCCACTGGGCTATGATTAAAAGTGTCCCAAAAAGTTCCCATGTTGAAAACGTAATCCCCAGATTCGTATGTTGATGGCATTTGGAGACAAGGTCTTTTGGAAGAGAGGTAAGAGAGAGCTGAGCTCACATGCTTGTTCTGTCTTACCATGTCTTTGGCCATATCATGATGCAGCAGGAAGTCCTTCACAGATGTCAGCACCTTGACACTGAACTTCCTAGCTTCCAGATCTGCAAACTAAATAACCTCTATTCTTTTAAAATGATCAGTCTGGGGTCCGGCAGATGGTGTGGTTGTTAAGGGTGCTGAACTCCCACATGGCCAACTACGTTTGAGTCCCAGACCTGGCATCTTACTTTCTCATTTTCCCCCTCTCTCTCACTCTGTCCCTCTCTGGTCAAATTAAAAATTAATAAATATTGGGACCAGCAGGTGGCGTGGTGGTTATGGCGCTGGACATTCCCACGTGGCTGACCATGGTTCGAGTCCTGGACCTGGTGGCTTGCTTTCTCACTGTCCTCTCTCTCTCTCTCTGTGTCTCTCTCTGGTCAAATTAAAAAAAAAAATGAATGAATGAATAAATAAGTAAATAAATCTCTAAAAAATTAATAAATTTTTTTTTTTTTTTTTTTTGGAGAGGTTTTTCGCCATAGGGCGCGTGCGCTCGCCAGACAGACAGAGAGAGACATAGAGACAGAAAGCGAGAAATCACCCCCCAGGGGGGATGGTCACGCCGCAATCCCTTCTCCTCCATTCTCCTCTCGGGATCTTGGGCACGCACGCACACGCGCCCGGCGTGAGTTGTAAGCCACCGGGTCCGAGACGCGAACCGCGGTCGACTACGTGGGAGTCCAGCGACATAGCCATTACGCTAACTGCTGGTTCCCAATAAATATTTTTTAAAAAGAATCTTTAAAAAATAAATTATCAGTCTGTAGCAATAGAAGATAAACTACAATACCTTGGGTGTGGCATAAACTATAATACCCTGTGTCTGGCAGATTGTTAAAGTAGCCTTCGTAACTATCTCCCCTGTCTGTACACACTTGAGTAATTACCCACACTAATTCTAGACTTAGCCATGTGACTTATTTGATCAATGTGCCATTAGTAAATGTGACAAAAGTTGAGACTTGAAAATTGTGCAGTTTGGGACTAACCCCCAGTCACCTGCTAGCATAGTGCATCTTCATAAATGAGAAGGTGAGATCAACAGAAGAACAGCCCTGCCGAACTCAGCCCAAATAGTCCTATAGGATCAAGGGCTAAAAAATAATTATTATTTTGGGGGTGGCAGATAGTGTGGTGGTTAAGGGCGCTGGACTCCCGGGTCATGGCTAATTGTGGTTCAAATCTCAAACCTGGCTGCTTGCCTTTGCTCACTTGTTCTCCCTCTCTCTCTCTTTCTCTCTTACTCTGTCCCTTTCTGGTCAACTTAAAAATAAATAAAATAATTCTTTAAAAAAATGATAATCATTATTTTAAGTCAATGTGTTTTAGGGCGGTTAAAAAAAGTTCACTGCTGGGACCAGCAGGTGGCATGGTGGTTAAGGTGCTGGACACTCCCACATGGCTGACCATGGTTCAAGTCCTGGACCTAGTGGCTTGCTTTCTCATTTCTCCACTTTCTCTCTCTCTATCTCTCTGTCTCTCTCAGTCAAATTAAAAATAAATGAATGAATAAAATTAAAAAAAAAAAGATGTTGAGTATCTTTTAAAAAAAAGTTCACTGCTGCCATGGTGGTTAAGGCACTGGAATTCCCACCTGGCCAACTGTAGTTCGAATCCTGAACCTGGCAACTTGCTTTCTCCCTCTCTCTTTCTCTGGCAAAACTCATGTGAAAAAAATAATAATAGGGAACCAGCAGTTAGCGTAATGGCTATGTCGCTGGACTCCCACGTAGTCAACCGCAGTTCGCGTCCCGGACCCGGTGGCTTAAAACTCACGCCGGGCGTGTGTGCGTGCATGCCCAAGATCCCGAGAGGAGAATGGAGGAGAAGGGATTGCGGCGTGACCATCCCCCCTGGGGGGTGATTTCTTGCTTTCTGTCTCTAATGTCTCTCTCTGTCTGGCGAGCGCACGCGCCCTATAGCGAAAATCTCTCAAAAAAAAAATAATAAATAAATAAAATAATTATTTTTTTTTAAAAAATCACTGGAAAAAACCCCAAAAACTGATATAGCCTAGACCAAATTTGTTTTGAGGCAATAAATATCACTTACTTTGACCTGGGGATAGAAATGAACAGTTGAGGGCCAGCAGGTGGTATGAATGTTGAGGCTGCTCTAGCATAGCCAATTTTATGGTCGTGTCCCAGACCTGGCCACTTGAAAAACCCGTGTATTTGTGTGCCCCAAATTCCGAGAAGAATGGAGACTGGATTGCAGTGTGGCCATTCTCCTGGAGGGTGATTTCTCACTTTCTTTGTCTCTCTTTTTCACGAGCTCACACATTCTATAGCACGCACACACACACACACACACACACAAAAAAATAGCAAAACAATAATTTGTTTCTAGACTTGTTTTCTCAAATTTCTGAATTAATTCTTATGAGATGAACATTAGGGATCTTCTTTTGGTCATTTTCTTCGAGCAGGGCTGGGAGCGGCTCTTCAAAAAGACTATTGTTCCTTTCTCTGTTTCATGTCTTTCTGTTTCCATTTGCAGAGAATCTGAAAAGTCAATTCAGTGACAAATAAGAATTCTACTTCATGTTTTCAATAGATCTCTTACTTGAGTTAAGTAGCCCAGCCCTAGCTAGGTTCAAGACGGCATTAAAGGTCACCCTCTACAATGTGGAGACAAATCACAGCCACCTGCTGGTCACAGCCCAGTAGGGACAAGAAGAACAGACACTAGAATCAGAAAGACAAGTCCCTAACTCCTGCAATGTCCCTCCAGCGCTCTCTGTTGACCGAGTCCAACCTTGCACCGCTGAAAACTGGAACCAAGAGTTGGTAAATGGATAACTGGCACAGGTGAGCGGTGGGGGACCTGTGCGTAATAGCAGTGATGACAGTGGCCAACACTGAGTTCTCACGCTTTCCATGACGTTGGCAGGAGGAAAGTTCATGGAGAGAGAGGGGATAGTGGCTCTTTCTGCCCTCCCTAGGTCTGTTCACTTTTCCCTAGGCTCAAGGCCTGAGCCTGCTCTGGGTAACCAACCCCTCCTGCTCCCACGTTGGGCCCCATGGATGGAGCTGACTCCATCTCAGCTCCAAGGGCAGGTATGTATCCCAAGAATGGCCAATCCAATCTTTCCTGACCCCCACACATGGCCATGGGAGAGCATGGCATCCAATGGGAAATGGACAATGGACAACATTTCCCAATGGACAAATGGAAATGAATCAGGAGGGGCCATGCCACTGCTGAAGCTCATACATCTGGTCAGGATGCAGGTGTAATGCCAGAACTCTTCCTGATTAAGTTTTCTTTTTTCTTTCTTTCTTTCTTTTTTTATTTAGAGGTTTTTGCTATAGGGCGTGTGCGCTTGCCAGACAGACAGAGAGAGACAGAGAGATAGAAAGCAAGAAATCACCCCCCGGGGGGATGGTCATGCCGCAATCCCTTCTCCTCCATTCTCCTCTCGGGATCTTGGGCACGCACACACACGCGCCCGGCGTGAGTTGTAAGCCACCGGATCCGGGACGCGAACCGCGGTCGACTATGTGGGAGTCCAGCGACATAGCCATTACGTTAACTGCTGGCCCTTTTTTTTTGTTCTTTTATTTTTCCCTTAGCACTTACTATCTTGACATGTCCCTTTTTCTTTTACTTTTTTTAATTGCCAGAGGGAATGTGTGCTTGCCAGAGATAGATAGATAGCTAGATAGAGAGAGAGAGGGCTTCCCCCAGTGGGGGGCATGGTCACAATGCACTCTTTTTTTTTAAAAAAAAAAAGAATTATTTATTTATTTATTTCTATTTGTTATTGTTAGTTTTTTTTTGTTTGTTTGTTTTTTGATGAGATAGAGAGAGATAGAGAAAGGGAAAGTGAGAAAGCAAGCTACCAGGTCTGGGACTTGAACCATGGTTGGCCATGTGGGAATCCAGCGTCCTTATCCACCACACCACCTGCTGGCCCCATGATGCACTCTTTTTCCCTCCATTTCTCCATCCCATCAGGATTTTGAGTACACACACATGCTCGGTGTGTTTTTCAAGCTGCTGGGTCAAAGCAAAGTCAGTGGGCAAATTTTTTTCCAAGTATTATTTTCTATTTGAACTGTGGTCAGCCACATGGGATTCACTCCCCATGAACAAGGCTTAGCTGACCCTAAGTTTGTCTTACTGATCTTGTCTCCTTCTCCAGAAGATAAGAGGAAAGCCTGAGGTCTGATTTGTTCTCTGCTGAGTCTCCAAACCTAGAGCAGTGCCGGATAACTTGATAAGCAACACATTTGAATAAACGGATGTGTGAATGAGTCAATGACCTTCAGTTTTACTGAAAAGATAGTCACAATTTTGCCACCTCGGATGAGCAGCTACAACTTGCTTCAGCAAAGTTCCCTAGGCCTCCAGTCTCTGGCACATCCGTGATACTACGCATAAGAAGGCTCTCACGGGGTGCAGGTGGCGGTGGTTGAGGTGCGCGACTCCCACGTGGCCGGCTCAGTGGTTCTAAAGGAACTAGAACAAAGAGTTCATTCCTCTACAATCTGTTATTTAGTTTACACTGTTAAATGCACTTATTATTATTATTATTAATAATTAGAGAGATTTTTGCTTATAGGGCATATGCCCTCGTTGGAGAAACAGAGAGCAACAGAAAGCAAGAAATCACCCCCCAGGGGGATGGCCACACTGCAATCCCTTCTCCTCCAGTCTCCTCCAGGGATCTTGGGCACACACGCACAAGCACCCAGTGTGAGTGCTCAAGCCACTCAATCCACAGTCAGCCATGTGGGGGTTCAACGACCTAACTGTAAGTTCGCCTGCTGGGCCCTGCATTTAGTTTTTTAAAATAAACTCTCCCCTCTCTGCATGGCCCATGAACTCACTGGAGAGAGAGAGGGAAAGTGAGAAATCACCCGCCAAGTGGATGGCCATGCCACAATCCCTTGTTCTCCATTCTCCTCCTGGGGGTTTGGGCACACATGCACAGATGCCCAGAGTGTTTTCCAAGCCAGCGGGTTTGGGACTTGAGCCACGCAGTTGGCCATGTGGAATCCAGCTGTCTTGACAACCATGTCACAGACTGGCCCTAAACTTTGTATTTTTGGAGGACTTCTAGACTGGCTGAAAAGCTGGGAAGATAATAAAGAGAGTTCTCGTATACCGTTCCTCTGGTTACCCCTAATATTTATGTATTGCATAACTCTGGTACACTTATCAAAGCTATGAAATTAACATCGACACAATACTGTTAACTAAACACACATTATTTGGATTGCACTAGTTTTTCCACTAAATGCCTTTCTTTTTCTTCCAGGATTCAATCTAGAATACCTCTGGGTTAGCAGACATCCAGTTTTGCACTTTGCATTTTTCTCACGGGCTGGTACATCTTGGAGATGAATTATGACAGCAAATACTGGGTCGTTGGAAAAGTCATGACACACTTTTGCATAGAAAAAGATGTCATGACTTTTTTGACAACCCAATATCAATGTGGTTCCCTTTAAACTATAACTTTAGCTATATGGTATGCATGGTGTAAAAGAAATGAGTAGTTCAGCAAGCTCTCTTCTGTGTAACTTGGGCTGTTCCTCAGTTACTGCTCTTCCATGACCTTTGTACATAGGCCTTTGCACACACTCCTGTGTGCCTGTGCAGGATAGATTCCCAGAGGTGGAAGCAGCTGGGTCAAAGGGATGGAGGTTTTACATTTTAATGGGAAAACGAAACAAAACAAAATAAAACAAACAAAAAACAACTTTTTTTCGTGGAAGGAGTATAAGCAAAAATGGATATTGTCAGAGGCAAACATTACGATTTATTCTTTCCATTCTGTGACCTCAGATGGTGAGAGACAAGCTTGGCTCAGTAGGACAGGAGAGAGCATGATAAACCCAGGGAGGTGGCAAGGGGTCAAGCCACACAGGCCCCTCAGGGTGAGAAATTGGGTTTTGTACTGAGGGTACTGGGGAGCCATGGAGGGTGGACTAGAGGCCAAGGAGGCATTGGTCTTATAAGGATGAGATGTAAGAGCAGCTATCAGATGGCTGCCCCTCCCTCAGCTGATCCCGGCCTGACCTGGCTCTTACCTCTTTGCTCCCCTCTCACCCACAAGAACCTGCCTGTGAGTGAGAGGGCCAGGGCGGACAAACCCGTCCTACAACCGAGGCCAGCCTTGGTCAAGTCATGCAACTGCCAGCCTGGCTTAGCCACACTATAGGTATGTGGCCAGATGAAGCCAGAGTGTAGTGACCTGAGGTAGAGACGGAGGCCTGCCTACCTGACCGCCCACAGGCCAGCTTTTTTTTTTTTTTTTAAGAATTATTTTATTGGGACCAGCAGTTGGTGTAATGGCTACATCGCTGAACTCCCATGTAGCCAACCGCGGTTCGAGTCCCGGACCTGGTGGCTTAAACTCACGCCGGGTGCATGTGTGTGTGTGTGTGCCCAGGATCCCAAGAGGAGAAAGGAGGAGAAGGGATTATGAAATTACCCCCTGGCGGGTAATTTCTCGCTTTCTGTCTCTGTCTCTTTCTTTTTGGCGACGGACGTGGCCTATAGGAAACACCTCTCAAAAAAAAAAAAAAGATTTTATTTAACTTTATTTATTTGTTTATTTACTTTAATTTAACCAGAGAGGGACAGAGTGAGAGAGAGGGAAAATGAGAAAGCAAGCCACCAGGTCTGGTACTCACGGGTGACCATGTGGGAGTTCAGTGCTCTTAAACATCATGCCACCTGCTGGCCCCAGCCTCACCTGCCTTAACCCTAAGATGAAAATGTTTATCAGAATAATTATTTTCTTAATATAAATCTCATGTCTAGCAGTAGCATTTTTTTAAAATTTTGCTATTGGGCGTGTGTGCTTGCTGGAGAAAAACAGAGAATGAGAAAGGAAAAGTGAGAAATTACCCCCTGGGGGATGGACACGCTGCAATCCCTTCTCCTCTATTCTCCTCTTAGGATTTTGGACATGGGACCAGTAGTTAGCGTAATGGCTATGTCGCTGGACTCCCACGTAGTCGACCGCGGTTCATGTCCCGGACCCGGCGGCTTAACCTTCATGCCGGGCGCGTGTGCGTGCGTGCCCAAGATCCCAAGAAGAGAATGGAGGAGAAGGGATTGTGGCGTGGCCATCCCCCCTGGGGGGTGATTTCTCGCTTTCTATCTCTCTGTCTCTCTCTGTCTGTCTGGCGAGCGCACGCGCCCTATAGCGAAAACCTCTCCAAAAAAAAAAAAAGGATTTTGGACATGCACACGCATGTGCCCAGTGTGTTTTTCAAACTGCCAGGAACTCAAACTGTGCTATTGGCCATATAGAATCTAGCCACCCTAATTACCATGCCACGGCTAGCCCAACAGTGGCATTTTTTAAAAAAAGAATTGTTTTATTTAACTTTATTTATCCATGTATTTGTTTGTTTAAATTTGACCAGAGAGGGACAGAGTGAGAGAGTGAGAGAGAGAGAGAAGGAAAGTGAGAAAGTAAGCTGTCAGGTCTGGGACTTGAACCACGGTCAAGCATGTGGGAGTCCAGTGCCCTTAACCACCACGCCACATGCCAGCCCCAACAGTGGCATTTTTGTTAACATTTATTTCCTGATTTTTTTTTTTGTAGGAGAACAAATGCAATAATCATCATAGAGTATTTGGAAAATAGTGGAATACTCAAGGAATGACAAAAAAAAAAAAAAAAAAAAAAACCTGCAAGAGTCCCCTCTATTTTATTTGTCTTTATTTATTATTATTATTATTATTATTATTATTATTATTATTATTATTTCCAGTTTGATCAGAGACAGATGAGAGAGAGAGAGAAAGTGAGAAAACATGTCACCAGGTCCAGGATTTGAACTATGGTTGGCCATATGGGAGTCCAGTGCCTTTAACCACTATGCCACCTGTCTGTCGGCCCTGAGTTTCCTCTTCTCTCACAACCAGTGTTAATCATTGGGAGGATTCAATTTATTTATTTGTTTGTTTATTTATTTAAATGCAAGCTTGCACATATTTATGTTTTTATGCAAAAAGGAATCACACTTGGCATGTTATATTGTAATTTGCTTTTCTCACTTCACAATTTCCCAAATATTTCCCCATGCCATTAAATATTCTTTTTTTTTTTTTTTTGAGAGGTTTTTACTATAGGGCGTGTGCACTCGCCAGACAGACAGAGACAGAGAGAGAGAGAAAGCGAGAAATCACCCCCCAGGGGGGATGGCCACGCCACAATCCCTTCTCCTCCATTCTCCTCTCGGGATCTTGGGCATGCACGCACACGCGCCCGGTGTGAGTTTAAGCCACTGGGTCCAGGACTCGAACCGCAGTCGACTACGTGGGAGTCCAGCGACATAGCCATTACGCTAACTGCTGGTCCCACTCCATAAATTTTTAAAGACCCTCCCATTTAATATGTTTTAATATTAAAAACATATTGATTCTTTTTTTTTGGGGGGAGAGGTTTTTGATATAAGACATGTGCGTTCGCCAGACAGAGAAAGAGAGACAGAAAGCGAGAAATCACTCCCCAGGGGGGATGGCCACGCCACAATCCCTTCTCCTCCATTCTCCTCTCGGGATCTTGGGCACGCACGCACACACGCCCGGTGTGAGTTTAAGCCACCGGGTCTGGGACTCAAACCGTGGTCGACTACATGGGAGTCCAGCGACATAGCCATTACGCCAACTGCTGGTCCCAAAAACATATTAATTCTAACATATGTTAAACCTATGGGTTAGCTACCTCCCAGTGAAAGCACCAAGCATTTTCAAGTGTGAATTGACATATTTTTTTAATTTGCCAGAGGATGCATGTGAGAGAGAGAGAAAGAGAGCGAGTGAGAAAGCATCCCCTATGGGGCATGGTCACACCGCCATCCCTTTCCTGCATTTCTCCACCTTTTCAGGATTTGGACACACACACACTCCCAACATGTTTTTCTTCTTTCTTTTCTCTGTTTCTCTCACTTTCTTTCTTTCTTTTTTCTTTCTCTCTTTTTCTTTCTTTCTTTTTTCTTTTTTTTTTTTAAGAGAGATTTTTGCTAAAGGGTGCATGCACTTGCCAGAGAGACAGAAAGTGAGAAATAACCCCCCCCGGGGGAATGGCCATGCCACAATATCTTCTCCTTCATTCTCCCTTTGGGATTTTGGGCATGCATGCACATGTACCCAGCGTGAGTTTTAAGCCACCGGGTCTGGAACTTGAACTGTGCTACATGGGAGTCCAGTGACTCCCATTACGCCATCTGCTGGTCTCCCCAGCACGTTTTTCAAACCGTTGGGTCCAGGTCTCTAATGCAGTCAGTGGTCAGCCCTGTGGGATCTGGCAGACTTAACCATCAGACCATGAGCTGGCTTGACTTTCATGAGTGCAAACAGAAGAGTACTTCAGAGAGTTCATACAAAAATGAAATTAAAATATGAATTTATTTTGGTGCAAAAAAGTTTTTCAATCCATGCATTTTTTTTCATGATACACATTTTCTGTGAAATTTTTGAAGACCCCCCCCCCCCATTGCATGTGCGTTATTCTGAGGAATCAATTTCTGTATATTGAGGGTGGGTGGAGTTGCAAACATTTGAAATTGAGGTTCACCACAGATGTGTGGTCCCAGCAGGCAATTTTTTTTTTTTTTGGAGAGGTTTTTGCTATAGGGCGCATGCGCTCGCCAGACAGACAGAGAGAGACAGAGAGATAGAAAGTGAGAATTCACCCCCCAGGGGGGATGGCCATGGCGCAATCCCTTCTCCTCCATTCTCCTCTTGGGATCTTGGGCACGCACGCACACGCGCCTGGCGTGAGTCTCAAGCCACCAGGTCCGGGACGCGAACCGCGGTCGACTATGTGGGAGTCCAGCGACATAGCCATTATGCTAACTGCTGGTCCCCTCAGCAGGCAATTTATCTCTGCATCTGGTTCCCATTACACAGGACTGAGAATCCGCATTCATATTATAACGTCTACCATTTCCTGAGCTGTTAGAATAGGGTCCACTGGGACCTGCCCGCGGCCTAGAGGTTAGGAGAGCCAGATCTCACATGGTCAATCATGGTTTGAATCCCAGCTCCAATGGCTGGATAAACACACAGATATGTGCATGCCCCCAATCTGGACAGGATGGAGCAATGGAGAAGGGATTGTGGCACGATTACGTCCATTGCGGAATGTGTTCTTCTACTCTTTCTATCTCTTTGTCTCTCTCTGGCAGGCGCACATGCCCTATGGCAAAAAATAAAAAGGATGCGTTGCTGTGAGGCAGAGACCGTTGCAACCCGCATTTTACAGAGGGACACACTGAGGCGTGGAGAGCGTGGTAGGGCTGGGGAGAACTCATAGCTGCCTCTTTACTCTCTGAGAATCTTAGTCACAGATTAAGTCCCTGTGACCTTGCTCAGGAGGATGCTTGACTTTCAAAGATCAGGGTAGAATCCCCCCTTTCCTTGACATATTAACAAGCTGGTCAAATATGTGCTCAGGGCTGGGGGAGAAGTTTCACCCAAGGGCCAGCAGAAAAGCTGGTTGGGCTGGTTAACCTGGAGGGGCTCTTGTGTGTTTAAATAGGGTGTGAACCACATCTAAGTGGCATTTGAAAAATCCTGGTATGAAAAGTCAAGTCGTACATTAAATATATGAGAAATTCCTGTATCAGTTTTTGAAAAGTAATAGAAGATCCCTATAAAAAGTTTTCTCTGGGCCGGCAAGTGGCATGGTGATTTAAGGGTGCTGGACTTCCACATGGCCGACCATGGTTCAGGTCTTGGACCGTGGGCTTGCTTTCTCACTTTTTGTCTCTATCGCTCTCTCTTGCTGTCCCTCTCTGGTCAAACTAAATGAAATAATTCTTTAAAAAATTATTTTAAATATTATAAAGATATACATAAGGGATTTTAAAAAGGCTCAGGGAAATGTATATTATGTAAAAACTATACAGGTTTGTCAAATTTTTTTTGCATCAAAATAAGCACAAACTTTAATCCCATTTTTTTCTATAAACTCTTTTTTTCATGTTTCATCTTTTAATTAGCTCCATGAAGGACATTCTAAACACTACATGAGACACAACAGAATATTCTTTTCTTCCAGTATTAAAAAAAAGTGACATTCACAAGCTTTTCTAAAAATAATAATTTATTTAATTTTATTAATCATCATCATTATTATTATTCTTAAAATAATTATTTTAAAATTTTATTTATTCATTCATTTATTTCAATTTGAACAGAGAAAGAAAGAGAGAGAGAAAATGAGAAAGCAAGCCGCCAGGTCTGGGACTCGAACCATGGTCGGCCATGTGGGGGTGTCCAATGCCTTAACCACTATGCCACCTGCTGGTCTCCCATTATTATTATAATTATTTTAAATAATTATTTATCACAAACACTTTTTTTGGGGGGAGAGGATTTTGATATAGGGTGCATGTGCTCACCAGAAAGACAGAGAGAGAGAGAGAGAGAGAGAGAGAGAGAGACAGAAAGTGAGAAATCACCCCATGACCACACCGCAATCCCTTCTCCTCCATTCTCCTCTCGGCATCTTGGGCACACTTTTATGCGTGCCTACCATGAGTTTAAGCCACTGGGTCCGGGACTCGAACTGCGGTCAACTACATGGGAGTCTAGGAACATAACCATTATGCCAACTGCTGATCCCTAGCACTAACATTTTTATGAAGCTGTTCTGTATAATCAGGGCCATGACTGTGTGTTTAAAACAAACCTCCAAGTAATAATGTTCTTGGTGCAGATTCCTTAAAGGTACATTGGGAAATCGCTTCCTAACCGTGATAAATATCACGTGTACAGCTTTTTAAAATCTCCCTAAATACATATTAATTTTAAAAGTCTGGCCAAACTTTTTTTTAGCCAGAATCCATAATCCTGAAAGCCCAAACTAAAAACAAACAAACAAAAACACTGATAAAAGTAAAAATATCCACTCTACAAATGTCTCAAAACTTGTCAATAAATGGGAGAAAAAATTTTTTAAAACACATGGAGCTTTCTAAAAGGTGTTCAATAAGCTACCTTGGGAGCTCAATTCAAAAATAGACATTGAGGGACCAGCAGTTAGCGTAATGGCTATGTCGCTGGACTCCCACGTAGTCGACTGTGGTTCGAGTCCCAGACCTGGTGGCTTAAAACTCACGCCGGGCGCATGTGCGTGCATGCCCAAGATCCCGAGAGGAGAATGGAGGAGAAGGGATTGCGGAGTGGCCTTCCCCGCCCCCCCCCCCCCGGGGGGGTGATTTCTCGCTTTCTGTCTCTCTGTCTTTCTGGCGAGCGCAAGTGCCCTATAGCAAAAACCTCTCCAAAAAAAGACCAAAATAGACTTTGATGTACTAAAACAGATGTTCCAGTGCAGCTCCAAAACTCTTTATAAATACAGTCATTTGGAAGGACAAGCCAGGACCAGAAGTATCTACATTACGTGCGCATGCCTCATCTCAGTCGTCATCATTGTCTCTGTAATTTCCTCTTGAATAGTGGTTATGACCACCCTGGCTTCTGCCGCTGTAGTCTCTGGACCGTCCACACCCATAACCATATCCTCCAGGTTGACTGCTATACCTGCCACTCCCACATCCTCCATCCCCACCACCTCTAGGGTAGCTGTGACCACGAGCTCCAAAGGCACCCCCTCTGGTTCCCCCGGGGCAGACTCGCCTGCGTGGGCCACACGGATCTGGCGACCGTCCGGAGACTCTCCATTCATGGCTCTCATGGCATCCGAGGCGTGCTCTGGGTTACTGCAGGTGATAAAGCCAAATCCCGGCATCGCTGAGTCTCCCAGTGACAATGACCCCCTCAGAGATAGGCCGGAAGCTGCTGAAGTGGTCCTCCAGCGCCTGCTCATCGGTGTTGAAGTTGAGCCCGCCCATGAAGAGCTTCTCTTCTTCAGAGGATGCGGCAGTGAATTTGAGTCCTGGAAACTAAAAAGTAAAAGGACCAGACCCGGCAAGCTTGGAGGAGCAAAGAGAACAGGGCTCTATACTCTCTTTGAAGCCCCCCTTATATGATGTGGAAATTCTTTCTCCTCTCAGCCCTCTTTCCCCACTTCCTTCTCAAAAGAGTCCAGGGAATACATGTATATTTAATTTTTAAAAAATTTGCCAGAGGGCATGTGTACTCATGAGAGAGAGAGAGACTGACAGAAGGGAGAGAGAAAGCACCCCCCAGCTGGGGGTAGTCATGGGTAATCCCTTCTCTTCCTTCTCTCCATCCTGTTGGGACTTGTAGTACACACACTAGCATATTCCGTGCTTTTTTTTCATTTATTTATCCATCCATTTATTTTTAACTTGATCATAGAGGGACAGCACAAGAGAGTGAAAGAGAAAGAGAGGGAAAGTGAGGTCCAGGACTCGAACTATGGTTGGCCATGTGGGAGTCCAGCGTCCTTAACCACCATGCCACCTGCCAGTCCCGCTTGGTGTTTTTTTTTCAAGCCACTGAAGCCAGGGTTTGAACTGTGTGGTAAGCCACATGGGATTCAGCTGCCTTGACCAACAGGCCATAGGGCCAGCTTTAAAGTATATTTCAAAAATATGGGACTAGCAGGTGGTGTAATGGTTATGTCGCTGCACTCACATGTGGCTAACTGTGGTTCTAATCCCGGACCCAGAAGTTTGAAACTCAGGCCACGTGCCTGTGCATGCATGCCCACAATCCTGAGAGGAGACTGAAGGAGAAGGGATTGCAGCAAGGCCATCCCCCTTGAGGGGTGATTTCTTGTTTTCTGTCTCTCTGTCTGTCTTTCTGGCAAGGACATGTGCCCTATAGTAAAAATCTTTCTAAAGAAAAAAAAAAAAGAAGAAGAAAAAAATAAAATTAAAAAATAAACGAAAGCTTAGGAACCAACACATGGCATAATGGTTAGCTTGGTAGACTCCCGTGTAGTCGACTGTGGTTTAGTCCCGGACCCAGTGGCTTAAACTCACGCTGGGTGCATGTGCATGTGTACCCAAAATCCCTAGAAGAGAATGGAGGAGAAGGGATTGCCACATGGCCATCCCCTCTTGGGGTGATTTCTCACTCTCTGTCTCTCTGTCTCTGTCTTTCTGGTGAGCGAACATGCCCTATAGCAAAAATATCTCCCTCAAAAAATATAATAAAAATTTTTGAGAGGTTATTGCTATAGTGCTTGTGCACTTGCCAGAAAAACAGAGAGAGACAGAGAGACCGAAAGCGAGAAATCACCCCCCGGGGGGGATGGCCACGCCACAATTCCTTCTCCTCCATTCTCCTCTTGGAATCTTGGGCACGCACGCACACGCACCCGGCGTGAGTTTAAGCCACCAAGTCTGGGACTTGAATTGTGGTCGACTACATAGGAGTCCAGAGATGTAGTCATTACGCTAACTGCTGGTCCCAATACATTTTTAAAAATTGAAAAATAAAAGCCTAGGAACTGGCAGGTGGCATGTTGGTTGAGGATGCTGGACTCCTACATGGCCAACCATGGTTCGAGTCCTGGACCTGGTGCTTTCTCACTTGCTTTTCTTCTTCTTCTTCTTCTTCTTCTTTTTTTTTTTTTTTTTTTTTTTGAGAGTTTTTTTTCCTATAGGGCATGTACGTTCACCAGAAAGACAGAGACAGAGAGACAGAAAGCGAGAAATCACCCCCCAGGAGGGGTGGCCATGCCACAATCCCTTCTCCTTCATTCTCCTCTCAGGATCTTGAGCACTCACGCACAAGCACCCAGCATGAATTTAAGCCACCAGGTCTGGGACTTGAACTGTGGTCGACTACATGGGGGTCCAGCAATGTTGCTATTACGCCATCTGCTGGTCCTGCTTTCTCACTTTCCCTCTCTCTTGCTTTGTCCCTCTCTGATCAAATTAAAAAAATAAATAAATAAATAAAGGTAAATAAAATAATTCTTTAAAATAAAATAAAATAAAATATGGGACCAGCAATTGGCATAATGGCTATATCGCTGGACTCCTATGTAGTTGACCATGGTTCAAGTCCTGAGCCCGGTGACTTAAACCCACGCCAGGCACGTATGCGTGCGTGCCCAAGATCCCAAGAGGAGAATGGAAGAGAAGGGACTGCAGTGTGGCCATCCGCCCTGGGGGGGTGATTTCTCGCTGTCTGTCTCTCTGTTTCTCTCTGTCTTTCTGTTGAGTGTACGCATCCTGTAGCAAAAAAAACAAAAAAATTAAAATAAAATAAAAGCCCGGGCCAGCCAATGACCTGTTCACTAAGGTGTTGTATTCCCACATAGTCAACTGTGTCATTTGAGTCCGGTACTCAGTGACTTGAAAATCATGCCAGGGAACTGTGTGTGCGTGCCCAAGATCCCAAGTGAAGAATGGAGGAGAACAGATTACAGTTTGGCCATAGCTTTAGGGGGTGATTTCTCTCTTTCTCCTTGTCTCTGATCAGTGCATGCCCTATAGCCAAAAAGAGAAAAGAGAAGAAAGAAAGAAGAAAAGAAGGAGAAAGGAAGAAAGAAAGGAAGATTTGAATTTGGCATTTGTAGGCCATCTCTGGACCAGCAGAGTAAATGACAACCCGGAGAAACTTCGGTTAGTTTAAGGAAGATAGGCCCTCTTGGTAAGCCTATTTATTGTGTAATGGCTAGAGGATGGGTTGTTTCAGGGAAAACAAAAGAAGAATAATGAGATTTTTATTTTTATAATTATTTTATTTAACCTTCCTTATTTACTTATTCATTTTAATTTGACCAGAGAGGGACAAAGAGAAAGAGAGAGAGGGAAAGTGAGAAAGCAAGCCGTCAGGTCCGCGACTCGAACTGCAGTTGGCCATGTGGGAGTCCAGCGCCCTTAACCACCATGCTACCTGCTAGGCTCATATGAGATTCTTTCTTTTTTTTTTTTTTTTTTTGAGAGGGTTTTTTGCTATAGGGAGCATGTGCTAGCCAGAAAGACAGAGAGAGACAGAGAGATAGAAAGCGAGAAATCACCCCCAAGGGGGGATGGCCATGCCACAATCCCTTCTCTTCCATTCTCCTCTTGGGATCTTGGGCATGCACGCACACATGCCTGGCATGAGTTTAAGCCACCGGGTCCGGGACTTGAACAGCGTTGACTACATGGGAGTCCAACGACATAGCCATTACACCAACTGCTGGTCCTGCCATATGAGATTCTTAACTGGCTTGCAGTCCTGGACCCCTCAGAGAACTTGCCGAGGCTGTATCCCTTGGAGGAAGATGTCTATCACCAGCACCCTGATTTTCCTTTAATAAACAACTGTCTCCCAATCATAACAATCCAAGTGCCCTCCTTTCTCCAACCAAAGGGTCTAGAACCTAAACTAAGACCACGCCATTTGATCCAATTTCTGTAAATGCTGTTGAGAGGCAGATCTGTCTCGCTGCGGTGTTGCTGAGCTGTGGTTTGGTGTTGCCAGAGAAATCCAAGAATGAAGCAGCTTTCCTGGAGACCGAGACTGAACCGCTGGATCCACACATGCCTGAAGCCAGTTCCATTGGCATGGTTGCTGGGCCTACACACTTGTTCTATTTTCCGTCAGTGCCAGTCGGATTTCTGTCACTTCAGTTGGAAGCGTTCTTGTTCATTCACCCTTGCCCCCGAAGAAAGCAAACTCATCCATTCGTTCAATCCACCAGTATTTATTGAGTATCTAGCCCATGTTCAGCTCTGTGCTGGGCAATGATGGGGACAGTAAAGCGGCCATGACAGAATTGATCCCTCCTCTCATGACAATCCAGTCTACTAGAGACAGTCACAGGCTATGTGGCAGTAACAGTGACACCTGCCATGAAGGACAGGCGGTCGTGAATGGATGGTGGGATCAGGGAAGGGACCCTAAGGACAGGGCGTTTAAGCTGACATCTAAGACGTGGGCCAGAAATAGGCCATGCGAAATGAGGTCAAGGGCTAAGGGCCCACACACACAGGTCCAAGGATTTCAGGGCACACTCCAGATCCAATAGGGTTCTGAAACCCGGAATGAGATCTTGGGAGTGGAAGGAGGGACGGGCGAGAGGGGTGGGAAAGGGAGAGACCAAGTGGCCACGCGGCTCTAGCTGGTGTCAGCAGGAGCAGGAGGCAGCGGGGAATCCCGCTGTGCGGACGTGGCCTTCCCTTCTTGCTCCTCAGAGGGTGGTGTAGAAATACATGGCTATCAGCATCACCGGGAGCTGTGTGAGGGGAAGGGGATGAGGGCACCCCACCTCACCCCGCATCCCACCTAGCCCGTGGGCTCCCCGCCTCTCACCGTCCACATCAGGATGGCAAACCCAAACCATGAGATCCCCCAAGTGTAGCTGTCGATGGCGTGGCCGATGTGCTCGAAGCAGCCCTGGGCAGGAGGACAAGGGGTTGAGAAGATGCCCAGGGAGGCTGGCGGCTGAAGGCGACAGTCACTGTGTGCCCTTGGGGAAAGTCATTGCCTTCCCCCAAGGCTTGATTTCTCATCTGGCCCAATGGGGGTCACAGACGGGCCTACCTCCGAGTGCAGTTTGGGGAAGCCAGGGAGGCGAGGTTGAACCCAGGCCCCACACAAGTCGGTGCTGCCCTGATGCTGGCTATGACAGCCTGAGGCCCGAGGGTTAGTGGGGACACCTTCAGGCTAACCCCAGTTCTGACCCTCCCCCCACTTAGAGACAGGGCTGTCTGGGGCCAGAGCCCCACACTAGAGTCACTTTCACAAAGACCCTGACCCTGGCCTGTGAGCAGCCAGAACAAGGGTTCCTGCTGTGTGTCCTGAGGGCAGACAGGACCAGGTCAGGGGTCAGCGCTGCTATCTGTGCGCCGCAGGGCCTGTATGTGACTCTGACTCTCCAAGCCTCAGTTTTCCCCTCTGGGAAGCGGCAAGCTTGCTAGCACTGCCTGGACAGCAGCTGCAGGGATTCCGGGGGATGGTGCCCGTAAGCACTCCGGGCGGAGTCGGGGACTGAGTGTGGTTGATGGTTTGCCTTGTGACAGCTGATTTAAGACAAGCTGCCAAAGGCCCCCAGGCAGCCAAAAGCAGCTGGAGGGACCACAGGAGCTGGTTCTCTTTTAGTCTAACCTTCTGGTTTCTCTCCCTGCCTGCTTGCCTTGCAGTCATTAAAGGACCAGCAGTCAGCATAATGGCTGTAACGCTGGACTCCCATGTAGTCGATGGCAGTTCAAGTCCTGGACCCGGTGGCTTAAACTCATGTAGGACGTGTGTGCATGTGTGTCCAGGATCCCAAGAGGAGACTGGAGGAGAAGGGATTGCATCGTGGCCATCCCCCCTGGGGGGTGAAAATGAATGGATGGTGTCTCTCTGTCTCTCTGTCTCTGTCTTTCTGGCGAGTGCACATGCCCTATAGCAAAAACCTCTCCAAAAGAAAAAAAAAATGGTAACAACTTAAAGCATTTAAAATAATGCCTGGGGGCCAACCAGCGGTGCAGTGGTTAAGGTGCTGGATCCCACATAGCCGATTGCAGTTTGCATTCCAGACCAGGCAGCTTGAAACATAACTCAGGCGTGTGTGCGCGCGCGTGTCCAAGATCCCAAAAAGAAAATAGAAGAGAAGGGATTGTAGCATGGCCGTCCCACGGGGTGGTGATGACGTCTCACTTTCCTTCTCTCTCTGTCTCAGCCAGCGCACATACCCAACAGCAAAACAAACCGAAACGAACAACAGCAACAAAACAACCACAGCAAAAACCCTTTGCAAAGAACAGGCACAGTGAACACGGGCCGCTCTTACTGTAGTGCTTTTGCTGTTACTGTTGCTCTTATTCTCCCACAGCCTGAGAAAAGTTAGGGCACCAAGTCTGGATCAGACACCCGCACTTTGTCAGCCTGCAAGAAAACTGTGGAGAGAACTGGGAGAGCCAGAGAGACGGGAGAGAAAGAGAACACCAGAGAGAGGAGGAGGAGAAGGAGGGAGATACACAGAGAGACAATGGGAGGGAGAGAGACAGAAGAACCAGAGAGAGAGAGAGAGAGCAGTAGCGATTGGAGAAAGGTGAATGGACGGACAGGTGCAGCGGGGAGGGGGGGACACACCTTGGTGAACAGGTAGTCCATGTGGCCCAGGCGGCAGCCCTCTTCGTTGAGGGGAATGAAGTTTCCGGTCCGGCGACAGCACAGTGGGGGCCAGGGGAATACCACCTCCGGAGTGGCTGCCCGGAAGGCTGATGTGAAGTTCACCCAGTCCATGGGCCCAGATGTGCCACAGCATTCTTGCTGGAGAGAAAGGTGGGGGTCAGACAGGCTTGGGCTCAGAGAGGACAGTTGCTTGTCTGAGGTCACACAGCAAGGAGAGGCAGGGTTGGCCTTGGACATAACTGGGCCCAAACTCCCCATGTCTTGGACCTCAAGGTTTTTGTTTGTTTGTTTGTTTGTTTTTGTGTGTGTGTGTGTGAGAGAGAGAGAGAGAGAGCGAGCAAGGATCAGATAGTGTTGTCCCAGGACCAGAGAATGATGGGTAATTTGGATCAAACCCATACTCATGATTTATTTTTAAATTATTTTGTGGGTAAGTATGCTGACAAAATGACACAAACAGGGTGATTTCTGACTTTTCCTGGCCCTGGAGGGTGTTTAATTTGTGAAGACTTGGGTATCCTTTAGACATGGGTTCAAATCCTGGCCAGCTGTATAATTTGGGTTAAGACAGACTTCGATTTCCCTTGAGATTGCAATTTCTTCCTCTTCTCATGCAACATCATGTTGGATTTAAAGAAAAGTGTGGCTTCTGGAACCTGGTGGCCTGGGTTTGAATCCCACCAGTTCTGTGACCTACGGGCTGTGTGACCTCATGGAATCCACTGAACCTCTTGCCTTGGTCTCCTCGTTGCTAAGAAGCTGCTCTCCCTTGTGGGGTGACTGTGAGGTGGAATAAGCTTTAAACGGCCCAATGCTGAACAAGGGCTGGTGCCTAGTAAGGTCATTGTCGTTATCGTTATTACCGTCGAGGCAGTCTGTGATGGTTAAGGCACGGGCTCTGTCTAGGCTGCCAAAAGGAATCTACCGCTTACCCACTGTGTGACCCTGGGCAGCCACTTGCACCTCCCCTCTTTTACAAAGATTTGTCACAGGGTGTGTGCATTCACTGGAGAGAGACAGAGAGAGAGAAAGTAGGAGAGCACTTCCAGGGGGATGGACATTTCACAACCTTTCTCCTTTCCAGATTTCGGGCACACATGCACACATGCCTGGAGTGTTCTTCAAACCACTAGGATGGGACTAGAACCATGTAGTCAGCTACATGGGATCTAGCTACCCTAACCACCACACTATCGGCTAGCCCATGACTTGCCCTTTCTGGGCCTGTTTATGCACCTGGAAAACTGGGACGACCAGAGGCCCACCCTCGCAGGGATCTCAGGAGTGGATGTCCTGAAACCAGTCACTCAACTACAAGTGGGACTATGGGAGCCCTATCTGCCTCTGTGGACAGAGCACTGGGCCCTCCTAGCACCTGTGCCCACCCTTACCCACCTCAATCATGATGCGGTCCCAGAGGCGGGTCAGTTCTCGGCCCTGGTCCGTGTCTGCACTGTAGAAGGTGAGCATTTGCTTGGTGATCAGGGATGGGTTGGACACCATCTGCAGAGGGTCAGAAAAATAAGGTCCAGCAGGACTGGGTAGGGAGAGAAGTCGACACCCCTCCTGGGACCCATACCACTCCGTCCCAGGTCATGCCCCTCCCCGGCCTCTGCCCCCCAACTCACGTAGTCTCGGTGGGTATAGGAGGTGATGCAGGAGGCACATTCGAAGATGTAGACGATGAGCATGAGCACCAGGTACTGTGGAGACGGGGAGGACAGCCCATCAAGGGGAAGTCACAGCCCCAGGTGGGCCACCGACAGGGCCCAGATGGGTGGCCTAGTGGTAAAATGTGATTCTCTGAGAGGCCAAAACACACAGGAAGGTTCTGGGTCATGTCGGAAGATCTTCTTGAGTACACCAGGCATGTGTGTGCCCGTGATCTGGGGCTGACTGAAGCTGGGGACGGGTGGTGCTAAGACCCTGTTGGAAGTATTGTCTCTCCTTCTCTCTGCCTCTCTTCCTTGCTTATGGAGGAAATCAATAAATAAACTTTAAAAATAATAATAAAAGAATTTATTGGGACCAGCAGTTGGTGTAATGGCTATGTCGCTGGACTCCCATGTAGTCAACTGCAGTTCGAGTCCTAGACTTAAACTCACACCGGGCGCGTGTGCGTGTGTGCCCAAGATCCCGAGAGGAGAATGGAGGAGAAGGGATCGCGGCATGGCCATCCCCCTCGGGGGGTGATTTCTCACTCTCTGTCTGTTTCTCTCTGTCTTTCTGGTAAGCACACGCGCCCTATAGCAAAAACCTCTCTTAAAAAAAAAAAAAATAAGAGAATTTGTTACAGGGCGTGTGCGCTCACTGGGGAGAGAGAGACAGAGAGAGAAAAGGAAAGTGAGAAAGAATCCCCTGGGGGGATGGCCGCACTGTAATCCCTTCTCCTCCATTCTCCTCTTGGGATTTTGGGCAGGCATACACATGTATCAAGCATGTTTTTCAAGCCATCAAGTCCAGGACTTGAACTGTGTGGCTGGCCATGTGGGATCCAGTTGTCTTAACCACATGCCACTGGCTGGCCTCCAAATAATATTTTTATAAAAAGTATAGGACAGTATGAATGGTAGCAGCTACATGGTGAGCATTCAAATATTTTCTATACAACTTTTCTGAATGAGTCTTTTTATAATACAGTGTTAAGGAAAACATGAGATCAACAGTAAATATCTAAAATATTTCCTGAAGTTAACTGTTGGCTTCTATAATAAATGTTTAAAAAAAAAAAAAAAAAGCGGGGCTGGCAGGTGGTTGTAGTGGTTAGAGGCACTGGCCTCTTAAATGGGTGACCACAGTTTGAGTCCCGGACCTGGTGGCTTGCTTTCTCATTTTCCCTGTCTCTCTGTCTCTCTCTGATGAAAACTGGGAAATAATAATAATAATAATAAAGTTACATAAAATCATTATTTTAAAAAATTTAAAAATGTGAAAAGAATAGGGCTAGTTTTGTGACATAGTGATAAAGCGCTGATCCCTTGTGGTGACGATGGTTCAAATCTTGGGCCCGGTCAGCCTGAAACACGCCAGCCACACACAAGTGTGAGTGTCCAAGATCCAGCGGGTTGGAGGGAGGAAGTCGTGAAATGACCAAACCCTGCAAAAAGTGCCCCTTTTTCTTTCTCTCATGTTCATGTGCATGTGCTCTGTCTTAAATAAAGAAAAAAAAATTTAAAGAAAAGAAAAGACAATCAGGGATATTCAAACACAGACTGGGTACTGGAGGATAAGAAAGAGCTAAGATGAGTTTTGTATGGCATGGCGATGTCCTAGACGGACAAGCAAACAAAAGCCCCTCAAAAGTTGGTGTCTAGGGACCAGCAGTTGGTATGATGGCTATGTTCCTGGACGCCCATGTAGTCGACCACAGTTTGAGTCCTGGATCCAGTGGCTTAAACTCACACCAGGCACGTGTGTGTGCATGCCCAAGATCCCCAGAGGAGAATGGAGGAGAAGGGATTGCGGCGTGGCCATCCCCCCTGGGGGGTGATTTCTCGCTTTCTGTCTCTCTGTCTCTCTCTGTCTTTCTGGCGAGCGCACGCGCCCTATAGCGAAAACCTCTCCAAAAAAAAAAAAAAAAAAGAAAAGAAAAAGTTGTTGTCTAATGACAATTCCTTTCCTATCCTCACCTTTTACCTTCATCCTTAAAGCACAGAGGCTGGGCGTGGGTGTACTAGCCCACTGCCGAGAGATGGAGTCATACGGCATGACAGGCCTGCTGGCTTGAAAACCGCGTTATCACTCAGAGAAATGTTCTCGCAGGTATTTACAGATAAGTGAGTTGGTTTCTAGAATGTGGGTGTTTTAAAGCACATCACTCCAAGAAGAAAATACTCTGGGCAGGCAGAGTAGAGGACAATGTCAGCCGGTCTGCAATGGATACTGCAGAAACCAGGTAACGGGTATGCAGGCTCAAAACACTGCTCATTGTGGTCTGTGTTTGAAATTTCCCATAATAGGAGTATGAGCTAAAATTTTTTGCTATGTAAAGTAAATGTTTGTGGAAAAATGTAAAAATAAATAAATGAAAGAAAATTTTAAAAAAAAAAATTTCTCATAATAAATTCCATAAAATTTTTTTTTTTTTTTTTTTTTTTTTTTTTTTTTTTTTTTTTTTTTTGGTCAGAGGATGTGTATGCTTGCTGGAGACAAAGAGAGGGAAAGAGAGAGAGAGAGAGAGAAATCACCCCCAGTGAGGAATGGTCACGCCACAATCCTTTCTCTTCCATCTGCCCCTCCCTTAAGGATTTTGGGCATGCACATGCATGCACCAGGTATGGTTGTCTTTTTCTATCTTAGAGAGCTTTTTGCTATAGGGCACGTGAACTCGCCAGAAAGAGAGACAGAAGGGACCAGCAGTTAGCATAATGGCTATGTCGCTGGACTCCCATGTAATCGACTGCGGTTTGAGTCCTAGACCCGGTGGCTTAAAACTCACCCTGGGTGCGTGTGCATGCGTGCCCAAGATCCCGAGAGGAGAATGGAGGAGAAGGGATTGTGGCGTGGCCATACCCCCTGGGGGGTGATTTCTTGCTTTCTGTCTCTCTGTCTCTCTCTGTCTGTCTGGCGAGCGCACACGTCCTATGGCAAAAATCTCTCCAAAAAGAAAGAAAGAGAGAAAGAGAGAAAGAGAGAGAAAGAGAGGAAGAGAAGAAGAGAGGAAGAGAGGAAGAGAGACAGAACAAGAAATCACTCCCCAGGAGGGATGGCCATGCCACAACCCCTCCTCCTCTATTCTCTTCTTGGGATTTTGGGCACGCATTCACATGTGCCCAACGTGAATTTTAAACCTCTGGGTCTGGGACTCCAACTGCGGTGGACTATGTGGGAGTCCAGCAATGTAACCATTACACCAGCTGCTGGTTCCATGTGCCAGGTGTGTTTTACACATTTCCAGGTCTGGGACTCGAATTGAGTGATCCAGCCGCCTTAACGATCATGCCACAGGCTGGCCCACTCATAGTACATTTTAAAAAATTCTGTGTCTTGGTTAATGATGCACTAACAGGGGAGACAGACATAGTTGTGTTTTTTGTTTGTTTTTGTTTTTGTTTTTTCCCTAGTGGGGTGAACTTTTGGGGCTTTGGTTAAATTGCTATTCCAGAGAATGAAATACAAGATAAGGAAAAACATTTAGGAAGGAAGGGAGGGCGGGAGGGAGGAAGGAAGGAAGTCTTTCCATATCTCTGTCTTACTCAGGATAAAGCTGAGGTCCCACAGGCCCACCTGATTGGCCCGCCTTCCCTTTCCCCTTTGCCCACATCCCTGGCCCTCACTGTTCCCTCCCAACTGTCCACCCTCATTCCTCTCACTCCCCCACCTTCTCCTCACGTAGCTCCAGTCACTTGGACTCCAGGCCGCCTCTGGCCTCAGAGCCTTTGCTCTGGCTGTTCCCTCCACCTAGAATGCTCTTCCCCCAGATACAAGCGCGACTCGCTCCCTCGTCTCCTCCAGTCCTTCGTGTCCCTGGCTGTGAGGTCTTCCTGAGCCTTCATTGTCTCCCTCCTAAGAGCCTCACTCCCCTGGGGTAAGGGCTTTACTGTAGCCCCAGTGCCCAGGGTAGAGCTTGGCACCTGGTCCTGCTCAGGAACATTGGTCGATGGAGTAAGTAGCTGCCCCTGGGCATGGAAAGACCCTCCTTTAACTGCAGCTGAAGCACAATGCTGCCTCCGTGTTGGCTGGACCTGAATTGGAATCTCTGCTCTCCCAATCACCTGGGAGATTTTCCTTATCTGGTCAGTGGGTTAAAAAACATTAACTTAGGGGGCCAGCAGGTGGCATGGTGGTTAAGATGCTGGATTCCCACAAGGTCCACTGCGGTTTGAGTCCTGGACCTGGTGGCTTGCCTTCTCTCCCTCTCTCTGTCACTCTCTGGTTAAACTGAACTGAATAAGAATAATAATAAATAAATAAATAATTATTTATAAAAGCAAAACAAAGCATTAACTTGGGGGCCAGCAGGTGGCATGATAGTTGGGGTGCTGGACTCCCACATTGTTGACTGCAGTTTGAGTCTCACATCTGGCAGCTTGCTTTCTCTCCCCTCTACCAGCTCATCTCTCCCTAGTCAAATTCAAAATAATAATAACGGGGCCAATAGATGGAATAATGGTTACGTCAATGGACTGCCACATTGTTGACTGTGGTTCAAGTCCTGGACCAGCAGCTTAAAACTCACGCTGGGCACACATGTGGCGTGTATGCCCAAAATCCCAAAAGGAGAATGGAGGAGAAGGGATTGTGGCATGGCCATCCCCCCCAGGGGGGGTGATTTCTTGCTTTCTGTCTCTCAGGCAAGAGCACGCACCCTGTAGCAAATATCTCTCTAAAATAATAATAATAATAAATTAAATTAAATAAATAGGGACCAATAGATGATATTATAATTACGTCACTGGACTCCTACATGGGTGACCATGATTCGAGTCCCTGATCCCGGTGACTTGAAACTCCTGCCGAGCATGTGTGGTTGTGTACCCAAAATCCTGGGAAAAGAATGGAGAAGAAGGGATTGTGGCATGGGTATCTCCCTGGGGTGTGTGTATGTGATTTCTCACTTTCCCTCTCACTGTCACTGTCTCTGTTTCTCTCTCTCTCCAGCAAGCATATGTGCCCTAAGGCAATAAAATAAAATCGAAAAACTTCTAAAAAAATAATTGAAAAAAAAATTTAAACAAAACATTAATTTTGTGTAGTGGTTGGGGTGCTGGTTTCCCAAACGGCAAAGTATAGTCTGAGTTCTGGCAGCTTGAAAATCACACTGGGCACGTGTGTGCGTGCGTGCCCAAAATCCCAAGAGGAAAATGGAGAGGGGATTGTGGTGTGGCCATCCCCTTGACCCCCAGGAGGTGCTTTCTCACTTTCGTTCTCTCTCTCTGGCAAGTGCCCATTCCCCATGGCAAACAGCTAAAAGTACATTAACTTCCCAGGGCTTCTTGGAGGGCCAGGGCAGCTCATTTGCTCAAACACTTGCCTTGTGTCAGCACGTGAGAGGGACTTGGGAAGAATAAGGGTTATTGTTGTTGACAGAGATTAAGAGCTCAGGCTTAACTGGCTTGGCCACCAGCTTGCTGTGTGACCCCGGGTAAAGCACTTCACCTATCCAAGTGTCAGTTTCGATCTTTGTCATGACCCTATGGGGTCATGATGATGATCACGGTGGTGGTGAGGATGATGCTAGTATCTCATGATGGGCTGTGAGGAGAAAATGAGCTAATCTGTGCAAACCATGTACAAGGAGTCTTCCAAAAGTTCATGGAAATAAACATTGTGTGGTCGGAAAACTCATGACATCATTTTTCTATGCACAGATGTGTCATGACTTTTCAGACAACCCAATATTATGAAAAAAAAAAAAACTGCATGGATTTCAAAATTTTTGCACCAAAAGGAACTCATACTTTACTTATATTTTCGTGAACTTGTTGAAGTCCCTTGTAGTGAACACTCATTAAATGTGCTATTATTTTCTGTTTTTTTTTTTAAGAGGTTTTTTGCTATAGGGCATGTGCGCTTGCCAGACAGGTAGAGAGAGACATAGAGACAGAAAGCGAGAAATCACCCCCCAGGGGGGATGGCCACACCGCAATCCCTTCTCCTCCATTCTCCTCTCGGGATCCTGGGCACGTGCGCACACGAGCCCGGCGTGAGTTTTAAGACACGAACCGCGGTCGACTACATGCGAGTCCAGTGACATAGCCATTATACAAACTGCTGGTCCCATATGTGCTATTATTTTCATTGCTATTATGGGTGCTGCTCCTGAGCAGACTCTGGAAAAGAACTAGCTGTGGTTGACCTCCTAGCCCTGCTGCTCGAGAGCTGTCCTGCTGTGCAAAGCGTCCCTCCCCTCCCTGGGCCCCAGTCTTCCTTGCAAAGTGGGAGGAACCGCTGCGCTTAGGTTATTAGGCTTTGGGAAGATTGAACGAAATGATGCCTGTGGGTCCCCGAGTGCGGTGCTGTGTGGAACTGACACCCGCGGCTGTGGTGGCTGTTACTGTGGCTCTGTGTGAGGATCTCCATGCCCGACCTTCCCCATGTACCCCGCTACTGGGGCCTCACCGTGAGGATCATGGACCGGCGGCGGCAGAGCGCTGCGCCCACTCCAAAGCTGGCCACCACGAAGAAGGAGAAGCCGCAGAAGATGGCGATCCAGGCGCCAGCAAAGACGTCATCCTTGCCCGAGATGCCCATCAGTGGGTACACGCGATACTGGTCGGCTGTCACCCATACAGTCTCGGCAAACAGGGCCAGGCCTGACAGCTGGACGGGGCGGCGGTTGGGAAGGTGCGCTCAGGCCGGCAGCTCGGGCCCCACGAGTTCCTTCACCACTCTGAGCCTCCACAGCCCTCTCGAGAAGGAAGCATGAAGCAAGAGGGGCGAAGACCTTGCCCTCCACGTGCAGGGATGAGGCTGGGCCAGGAGGGACGTGAGATCCCAACTAGACCCTCACCCCCGCCCCCCAGCTGCTCTTGCTTCAAGGATAAGAGGGGACGCCACGTGCAGTGCCTGGAGTGCATGACAGGCTCGGAGGACATTCCCACTCACCCTGCCGCCCTTAATCGTATTCCCCGAGGAGGGGAATGCATGGCTGTGGCCACAGAAATGACAAACGCATTAATCCTTTGGTCCAGCAATCCCACTTCCAGGAATCAATCCTACAGATACACCTGCCCATGCAGGAAACCCACAGATCCACAAGGCCATTCCCTGCAGCAGTGTGGACAACGGCTGCCCCACAGTGGAGCACTATGCACTTGTGAAAAGGGAAGGGGGCTCTTGGAGGACTCACGTGGAGGGGCCTACAGGCGATGCGGGCAGGAGAGAATGAAAGGTGCAAGGCAAGATGTGGAACGAGCCACATGGTGACAGAAAAGGGGAGAGTGTGGGCATATAAGCTCCTATTTGCTGACAGAAATATTGGAGGAACTAAAAAGCTGGTTACCTATAGGGTGGGGTTTGGAACCAAGGAGACAAGAGCAAAACAAATGACAAAAGCCAACACTGACAGTACTTGGTGTAAGTGCCAGGTACCGGTCCAAGTAACTACTTTATACACGATCATTGCTATTGCTTTATCTATCTATCTATCTATCTATCTATCTATCTATCTATCTATTTATTGGAGAGGTTTATTGTTATAGGACGTGTGCGCTCACCAGACAGACAGAGAGAGACAGAGAGACAGAAAGCGAGAAATCACCCCCTGGGGGGATGGCCACGCCGCAATCCCTTCTCCTCTATTCTCCTCTCAGGATCTTGGGCACACACGCACACGCGCCTGGCGTGAGTTTAAGCCACCGGGTCTGGGAATTGAACTGTGGTTAACTACGTGGGAATCCAGCAATGTAGCCATTATGCTAACTGCTGGTCCCAATCATTGCTATGGTTACCAATACTGTTCCAGCCTAGTGGGCCACAGTCTACTTTAAGCACATTAATCCTATTTTATCTCCATTTTAGGGATGAAAAAAACAAGATCCAGAGGTTATATTTCTGGTTCCAGGTCCCACAACTAGAACTGGGATTTGAACCCAGGCTGTCTGGCTCTAGAGCCATATGCAAACATCACTTATTAAGAAAAAACAAGGGGCCTGTAGGTGGCGTGTGGGCGCTAGACTCCCACACGGCCAGCTATGGTTCAAGTCCCAGACCTGGTGGCTTGCTTTCTCACTTTCTGTCTGTCTGTCTCTCTCTCTGTCTCTTCCTGGTCAACAATTAGTATTTTAATTATATTTTTTAAAAGAAAAATAAAAAACAACTGACAGTAATTTGTTATTCATCCTTATGGGTCTCTTGTATGCCAAGCTATGTTTAATCTACAGAACAATCTGCACGGCGAGAACACAATCCACAGGTGAGGAAAAGGAAGCCCCCCCCCCCCCCCCACACACACACGGAAGTGAAATTGCTTGCTTAAGGTCACACCTGACGAGAGTTTGCAGCACTGGCCTGGGCGGGAGCTCTAGACCCTTGGCTCCCACCCCCAGGCCCCAGATTGCCCTGTCCCCACCACAGACCAATTGACTCCCCAGCCCAGAGGCATGTCTCACCAGAATAATGACGTTGCCCACGACCAGGAGCCCCAGCACAACCGGAGACCCCTTCTCCTCTTCTGCTGTTGCGGAAGCCATGGTCCTGCCTGGGACACATGAGCAGAGGTCAGGCTGGGCAGAGGTCAGCTGAGAGGGAGGGCCCGCCAGGACCCCCCACCTCCACTCCACACCCCACTGCCGTGGGTGCTCTCACTCTGTGCTGGGCCCGGGTTGGTATTGATGTGCCCAGCCTTCTGCATCCCTGGTGGGGACACCTTCCAGAAGAGGAAACCTAAGCTCAGGCAGGGCCGTCAGTGGCCAGTGGCCAGTCCCCCACCTCCCATCCAGACTCCCAGAGCCCCCTCCTCACCTTCTCTGCACAAAGCCTCCCTGGCCAGCCCCTTCCACAGTGGCTCCCTATATACGCCCAGGCCCCTCCTTGAGTGAGTCTCCGAGGAAGGAGGAGGGGGTCTGGAGGAGGAGCCAAGAGGCCATGCAGGCAGACCAGGATGGGAGAGTAGCTTTTATGAGCTCCCTGCCACTCAATGATTTATAGACCTGAAATTCCAGATTGTGCTACGTCTGGCCTGATGGGGAGGGCAAAGTGCCCGTGGCCTCTGGTCCCCAAGCTGGTGGGGGTGGGGTATGGGCTGGGGGAGAGAGTGCGCCTCCTGTTCTCTCCCTAGGACAAGGGCCTTCCTGGGAGCAGGAGCAAGAGCCTAGCAGGTCCTGCATGTGAATCCTGCATCCCAGAACTGCCTCTGCGGTGTGTGACCTACGGCAGGTGGTGCCACCTCTCCAAGGCCAGGAGCCCAGAGAAGGCCCAGGCAGGGACCCCAGCATGCAGGCGAGGACGGGGTGGGACCAAGGCAGGGCAGTGGGGAGAGGAGGGGGCAGTCAGGTGGAAGGGAGGCTCAGGGTGGTCGTTACATGGGCTGAGGGGAGAGGACGGCATAGGAGCTGGGAGTGTGAGGGGCTGGAGGAGATGAAAGTTCGAGAATGAGGGAGCTGAGTGTGCTAGAAAATGGAACAGGGCACCCTGCTTGGACCTGTTGGAAGGATCCCCCCTTCTACAGCACACGCGGATGAAGCCACAGGTAGACATTTCTTCAGGCTGCAGAATCAGAGACCTCGATTCAAATCCTGCTTCCACTTTCTCTGCGATGGGCGACTTGGCGTGTATGTTTGCCCATGTGCAAAATGAGTACCATCGGGACCTCTTTCCCAGGTGCCCGTGGAGCTGAGTGAGGGGCTGTCTGCGCAGAATGCGTGCTGAGAGGCCGCCTTGCCCCCTGCCCTCCTGAGAGGCCCAGGTTCTCTCTGATGGTGCCCCCTGGTGGCACAGGCTGGATTCTGCAGGTGACAATGGTGACCTGGGGCTCCTAGACCTACTAGAACTTCTCAACCCAGAGGGGCAGGGCGTTTACTGTGTTTTCTTTTGGAGCCCTGGCTTCCCCAGTGCATGCAAACTGGGCAAACTAACAGCACTTAAAAACCCATTGTCGGGACCAGCAGTTAGCGTAATGGCTTTGTCACTGGACTCCCATGTACTTGACCGCAGTTCGAGTCCCAGACCCGGTGACTTGAACCCATGCCGGGCACATGTGCGTGCACGCCCAAGATCACAAGAGGAGAATGGAGGAGAAGGGATTGCGGCGTGGCCATCCCCGCTGGAGGGTGATTTCTCACTTTCTGTCTCTCTGCCTCTCTCTGTCTTTCTGGTGAGCACACGTGCCCTATAGAAAAAAAAAAAAAAAAGCCCATTGTTAGGGCCAGCCTGTGGCCTGGTGATTAAGGCAGCTGGATCTTACATGGCCGAAGGGTGTGGTTCAAGTTCTGGACCCAGAGGCTCAAGAGAGATTTTGCTACAAGACATGTGGGCTTGCCAGAGAGATAGAGAAACAGAAAGTGAGAAATCACCCCTAGGGGGACCAGCAGTTAGCGTAATGGCTATGTCACTGGACTCCCACGTAGTCGACCGCGGTTCGAGTCCCGGACCCGGCGGCTTAAACTCACGCCGGGCGCGTGTGCGTGCATGCCCGAGATCCTGAGAGGAGAATGGAGGAGAAGGATTGCGGCGTGGCCATCCCCCCTGGGGGGTGATTTCTCGCTTTATATCTCTCTGTCTCTCTCTGTCTGTCTGGTGAGCGCACGCGCCCTATAGCAAAAACCTCTCCAAAAAAAAGAAAAAAATAAATAAATAAATAAATAAATCACCCCTGGGGGGGATGGTCACGCAGCAATCCCTTCTCCTTCATTCTCCTCTTGGGATTTTGGGCATGCACGCACACATGCCTGGCGTGAGTTTAAGCCACCCGGTCCAGGACAGGAACTGCAGTTGACTACATGGGAGTCCAGTGATGTAACCATTATGCCATCTGCTGGCCCCTGAATAATTTCATTTTAGCCAATGGATTTTAGATGGAAAATAATTTCTCTTTTGATTCACATTTACATTAAGGACTAAAAGGCTAATAAAAATTTAAATAATAATGTATAAGAACTGTTAAGTACATTGTATAAATCTTACCTTAAATAATTTGCAAAACAATAGGACTATATTAATATTTTGAAATATTTATTTATTTATTTATTTATTTTTAATTGCTATAGGTCTCATGTGCTTGCCTGAGGCGGGTGGGGATGGCCACACTGCAGTCCCTTCTCATTCTCCTCTTGGGATTTTGAGCACACATGCACATGCACCTGGTATATTTTTCAAGTCACTAAGTCCAGTACTTGAAGAGTGCAGTCAGCCAAATGGGATCCAGCCACCCTAGCCACCATGTCACCAGCTGGCCCCAAATAGTTTTATTTTCAAATAGTTGTAACTGTTTGTATTTTTAAGTTACACAAAGTGTCTAATAAAAGCAAAGTGTTGTCATCAGTGAGGCATTAATCTGCCACCCGTCATAAAAAAAGATCCATTTTGTATAAACCCACTGCACTTTGATGTCAAACTTGAATTTTCAGTATATTTTACTGTTATATAAAGTCAGTCTTCAAACGAACAAATGTTGGGGCCAGCAGTTGGCGTAATGGCTACATGGCTGAACTGCCGTGTAGTCAACTGCAGTTCGAGTCCTGGACCCGGTGGCTTAAACTCACACCGGGCGTGTGTGTGTGTGCATGCCCAAGATCCTGAGAGGAGAATGTGGCATGGCCATCCCCGCTGCTGGGGCGTGATTTCTAACTTTCTGTTTCTCTGTGTCTTTCTGGTGAGCACACATGCCCTATAGCAAAAAGTTCTCAAACAAAACAAAACAAAACAAAACCCAACAAATGTTGAAGTGGTAATTACTTCATTAACAAACAACAATACTAGAGCCAGCAGGTGGCTTGGTGGTTAAGGGTGCTGGACTCCCACGTGGCTGACCACAGTTTGAGTCCTGGACCTGGCGGCTTGCTTTCTCACTTTGCCTCTGTCTTTTTGCCTCTCTCCAGTCAAATTTAAATAAATAAATAAAGTTGAATAAAAATTATATTTTATTCAACTTTATTTATTAATTTATTCATTTTTAAATTTGACCAGAGAGGGACTGAGTGTGTGTGTGAAGAGAGAGAGAGAGAGAGAGAGAGAGAGAGAGAGAGAAAGCCGTCAGGTCTGGGACTTGAACCACGGTTGGCCATGTGGAAGTCTAGTGCCCTTAACCACCATGCCATCTTTTAAAAAGATGACAATATTGGTCCAGTTGTGGCATGATGGTGAAGGCACCTGATCCCACATGGCTGACCTCACCTCGTATTTTGAGACTCAGACCCAGTGGCTTGCAAAACACACCAGGTGTGATTGCGTGCGTGCCCAAAATCCTGAGAGGACAATGAAGAAGGGACTGCAACATGGCCACCACCCCTAGGGGGGGGTCCTTTCTCATTTTCTCTTCCTCACTTCTGCATCTCTCTCCAGCCAGCATACAAACTCTATAGAAAAAATAAAAAAAGTTAAAAAAAAAAAAAAAAAATACCAGAATCTCCTAAACCTGAACACATGGTTACCCTGTGACCCAGCCATTGTCCCTGGGAAATCCCCACTTCTGTGTACCAAATACTGTGAACGTAATATATAGTAGCTCCAACTTGGAAACCACCGACATGTGCCTCCGTGGTAGACTAGACAAGAACATTGTGATACCTGCACACAGTGGGTACTATCTAGCAGTAAAAGGAAGGAACTATGGATACATGTGCACTGCAGAAATGAATCTTAAGCATTTACTAAATGAAAAAAGCCATACTCTAAAGACTACATTGTGTGATTCTAGATAGGAAGTTCTAGAACAGGCCGAACCATTCTAGGCTGCTAAGTCAGAGGAGTGGTTCCCTTTGGGAGCACTGTGACTGGAGGGGACAAAGGAGAGATTTCTCTGACTCGGACACTGGTTATATGATAGTGTTCAGATTGTAAAAAACAAAACAAAACAAAACAGAACAAAACATAAAGCTGTACCTCATAATTGTACTTTCAATTATTTCTTTCTTAAAGGTTTTTGCCTCAGGGCAGGTGCCCTCGCTGGGGAGAGTCAGAGAAAGATGGGGAGGGGAAGGTCACATTGCAATCCTTCTCCTCCATTCTCCTCTTGGGATTTTGGGCACACACACATGCCTGGTGTACTTTTCAAGCCACTGGGTCTGGAACTTGAACAGCAGTCAGCCATATGGGAGTCCAGCACCTTAACCACTATCCTACCTGCTGATGCCCTCTGTGTTTTTTATTTTTATTTACAGTGACTTCTAAAGAGGGTGGATCCTTTCAAAGAAATACGCTGATGTGTAAAAGTGGGATACTCCAAAGGGGACATACGAGAGGACAAGGCTGTGCAAGGACAGGAAATGAAATGGCATATAATAGTATAAGACTCATGATGAGGGGCCGGCAAGTAGCGTGGAAGTTTAGGCAGCTGGATCCCACAAGGCCGACTGTGCATTTTGAGTCCTGGACCCAGCTGCTTGAAAAACACACAGGGCTATTGAATGTTGAAGTGGGAAGATTAATGTCTCTGTACTGACTGACATGCATGGCATTCCCTTTTTTTTTTTTTTTTTTTTTTTTTTTCTTTTTTCTTTTTTCTTTTTTTTTTTTTTTTTGGAGAGGTTTTTTGCTATAGGGCACGTGCGCTCGCCAGACAGACAGAGAGAGACAGAGAGATAGAAAGCAGGAAATCACCCCCCAGGGGGGATGGTCACGCCGCAATCCCTTCTCCTCCATTCTCCTCTCGGGATCTTGGGCACGCACGCACACGCGCCCGGCGTGAGTTTAAGCCACCGGGTCCGGGACTCGAACCGCGGTCGACTACGTGGGAGTCCAGCGACATAGCTATTATGCTAACTGCTGGTCCCCATGGCATTCCCTTTTGAAAAAGCAATGTAATGCACTGTAAAGTTTTATATAATTCAATGTAATATAAAGAAGAATATGATGATAATAAAAAATTAAAAAAAAAAAAAAAAGAAAAAAGAAAAACACACAGGGCACATATGTGTGCATGCCCCAAATCCGGAGAGAAGAATGACGGGGAAGAGATTGTGGCATGGTCCATTTACCCTGAAAGGTGCTTTCTCACTACCTCTTGTCCCTCTCTATCTCTTTCTGACAAGTGCACAGGCCCTGTAGCAAATTAAAATAAATAAATAAATAAAAGACAAAAAATAAAAAAAGACACGTAGTAAGAAAAATCATGCAGTTCTAACGCAGCCCTTCTGAGAGCATAATAGAAAAAGGCTCCGTTTCGTGCGTCTGTGTCCTTGACACCTCCAACCCTGCCTAGAGCCGGCCTCAACAGGCCTCAGTGTCTGACTAGACTTATATTCATTGTACCTATTTTTAAGACAAAATGTTTTAGTTTTTCATATACAGAGGATAAAAGAAAGGTTTCCTCACTTTTTTAAAATGAAAAAATATTTGAACTACACAAAAATATGGAGAATATAGCAGTCACTCACATACGAAGCACCTAACTTTGTCAAATCTAAGAAGATTGTGTTTGAGATTTTTTTAAGAATTATTTTATTGAACTTTATTTATTTTATTACTATTGTTATTTTCATTTGACCAGAGAGGGACAGAGTGAGAGAGAGAGAGAGGAAGTGAGAAAGCAAGCCACCAGGTCTAGGACTCGAACTGTGTTCGACCATGTGGGAGTCCAGAGCCTTAACCACCACATGGCCTACCAGCCCCATATTTTATTGAAAGATGTCTATATTTAAGATGTATATGAAGCCTCCTGATCCCACCCCAGAGATAATTTCACTACTAAATTTGGAATTGATCAGGCCAGCAGGTAGAAGGGTAGTTAGGGCAACGGACTGCCATATAGCTGACTATGATTAGAGTCCCGAACATGACAGCTTGCTTTCTCCCTCTGCCCCCCCATCCCAATCTCTCTCTCTGGTCAAATTAAGAAATATTGGGACCAGCAGTTAGCGTAATGGCTATGTCGCTGGACTCCCATGTAGTCGACCGCGGTTCACGTCCCGGACCCGGTGGCTTAAACTCACGCCAGGCGCGTGTGCGTGTGTGCCCAAGATCTCGAGAGGAGAATAGAGGAGAAGGGATTGCGGCGTGGCCAACCCCCCCCCCCCCCCCCGCAGGGGTGATTTCTCGCTTTCTATGTCTCTGTCTCTCTCTGTCTTTCTAAAAAAAAATAGAAAACATTTCCCTGTAAAAAAAAAAATAGAAAACATAAAACAAAACAAAACAAAAAAGAGACGCAGGCTGTCCTCTGAGAACTTCTACTTCTAAGTCTGAATCCAGTCAAAAATAAGATTTTTTTTTTTTTTGAGAGGTTTTTGCTACAGGGCGTGTGCGCTCACCAGAGACAGAGAGAGACAGAGAGACAGAAAGCGAGAAATCACCCCCCAGCGGGGATGGCCACGCCGCAATCCCTTCTCCTCCATTCTCCTCTCGGGATCTTGGGCACGCATGCACACGCGCCCGGCGTGAGTTTAAGCCACCGGGTCCGAGGCTCGAACCGCGGTCGACTACATGGGAGTCCAGCGACATAGCCATTACGCTAACTGCTGGTCCCTCAAAAATAAGATTTAAAAAAAAATAAATAAAGTAAATAAATTACATGAATAATTCTTGAAAAAAGCTGGGGCTGCATCATCACCTACACTATTTCCCTGTCCTTTTTAATTAGATCTCAGGTTGAGTTAATCCTGCACCTTCAGTTTACAGCTCATTATGTTTCACAAAACATTTCTCATTATAAATTTATTCCTTTATTTCCTACATTCTACTCTCCTTCGGTGCCCCCTACTGGCGAGTGTTCTAAAATGTTCACGTATCTCTCCCACCCCGTTTTACGGAGATGTAACTAACAAAAAAGAAGTCCTACAACATGATGATTTGGTATTTGATTGACAATGATTGCCGTAATCAATCTGTTGTGTGTGTTCTTGTAAAATGGGCTCTGTTGTTTTCCGTGCATGTATTCTCTAACTTAACATGCCCCGGATTGTGGTAAGTAGCTCACCCTGTTCTTAACTTTTCTCATATAACCCTCCGATTTTAAGATTTTTTTTAATACTAAGTATTTTATTGTATGCTGATGTCAGTGTGTATAAAATAACTTTCCTTGTGAACTAGAAATTTCTAAAAATTCAGAGAGGTAGCTGTTAGGACTGACAACAGTAAAAGTTTTGTGTATTACGGCACCTGAGTTACAGGAAATGCTTTTGTACAGGCTTCCAGTTTAGCTCTCTTGAATATTCACTGGTTCCTGAGAAGTGGCTTGGGAAACTCTGGAAAGATTCATTTTCTGGGGACTGGCGGGATTTGTACTTGAAGACACTCCAGTCAGCAGGGGGTCGTGTTGAACATCCACGGGGGTGATGCTGGAAGAATCAGACATAGTGCAAGGAGAGCCGAGCCAAGTGGGCTGGACGGTCTGTGGGCCAGTTGGTACTCAAGTTGTGGGCCAGACGGCCAGCAGCTGGCGGCAGGGGGGCAGGGCTCCAAACTTATCAAGATTTCTTTTTTAAGAGATTTTTGCTATAGGACACGTGTGCCCGTCAGAGAGACACAGAGGGGCTGAGAGATAGAAAGCGAGAAGTCACCCCCCAGGGGGATGACCACCACCACAATTCCTTCTCCCCCACTTTCTTCTTAGGATCTTGGGCTCACTCGCATCCAGCATGAGTTTTAAGCCTCCAGATCCAGGACTAGAACCATGGTTGACTTCATGGGAGTCCAGCGACATAACTATTATGCCATCTACTGGTTTCAAGTTTGTTTTCTTTTTTTTTGAGAGAGATTTTTGCTATAGGGCGCATGCACTTGCCAGAAAGACAGAGAAAGACAGAGATAGAAAGCGAGAAATCACCCCCAGGGGTGAGGGCCACACCGCAATCCCTTCTCCATTCTCCTCTAGGGATCTTGGGCACGCACGCACACGTGCCCGGTGTGAGTTTAAGCCACTGGGTCTGGGACTTGAGCCGCGGTCTACTACATGGGAGTTCAGCGACAGAGCCATTATGCAAACTGCTGGTCCCAAGATTTTTTTTTTTTTAAGAGATTTTTGCTATAGGGTACGTGTGCTTGCCAGAGAGACAAAGAGAGACAGAAAGCAAGAAATCACTCCCCAGAGGGGATGGCTTCACCACAATCCCTTCTCCTCCATTCTCCTCTCCAGATCTTGGGCATGCTTGCACTCTAGCCGGAGTGTTTTAAGCTGTTGGGTCTGGGACTTGAACCGCGGTCGACCAAGTGGCAGTCCAGCGACGTAACCATTATGCCATCGGCTGTTTCTGATTGCAAGATTTTAAGATCTACCCAGGACTGACCTCATAGCCCAGTGGTTAAAAGGAGCCAGATCCCTTATGGCCAACTGCAGTGTTTGAATTCTGGCCCTGGCTCAGCTTGAAAAACATGTCAAGGGGTCAGCAGATGGCATAGTGGTTATGTCGCTGGACTCCTACATGTTTGACTGTGGTTTGAGTCCCAGACCTGGTGGCTTGAAAATCACACTAGGCACATGTGTGTGTGTGCCCAAGATCCCAGCAGGAGAATGGAGCAGAAGGGATTGTGGTGTGGCATCCTCCCTGGAGAGTAGTTTCTCATGTTCCCTCTCACTGTCTCTGTCTCTCACCAGGGAGCTCACATGCCCTAAGGCAAAAAATCTCTAAAAAAAAAAAAGAAGAAAAAGAAGGAGAAAGAGAGAGAGTAAGAAAAACATACCAAGTATGTGTGTGTGACCCAAATCCCAAACGGATGGGAAATTAAAGAAGGGACTGAAGCTTGACCACACCTCATTGAGAGAGTGTTTTCTCCCTCTCTCTCTGTCTCTGGTGAGCACACACACCCTCTGGCAATTAAAAAATAAATCCATCCATGATGCTCTGGGCACATCATGGCTGCTCGGGACACTCCTGGTGTGTACTCTCCAGAGTTGACCGTCTCCTTCCCAGTGAGGACACTCAGCTGCTCACCCCATGCTCACTCCCACTGCAAATAACACTCAGTGAGCACCCTCATGCGTGGTCCTGTCGAGACTTGTATGACTCCTAGATAGCAGAACTGCTGGACTGGGACTACGTATGTCCCCAAATCGCTGTCCTTCTCCAAACTCCACCAACAGTTCTTGAGCGTCCCAGAATCCTTCCATCACCACTCACACTTGCCTAATCAAGTTTTCTAATTTTTAAACTTAATTTTATAATTTATTCTTATTTTGAATTTTTCTCTAGGACACATGTGTTCACCAGAGAGAGGGAAAGTAAGAAAGCAAGCCACTAGGTCCAGGACTTGAGCTGTAGTTACATGTGGGAGTCTAGAACCTTAACCACCATGACACCTACTGGCCCAAGTTTTCTAACTAGCTTTTGATGGAGTAATTCCATGTAAAGTGGTATTTGCCATTGTTTCCATTTTCATTTCTTTTGTGAGACAGAGAGCAAGGGAGACAGGCACTTCCTGCAGGACTCCCACACAGCAAGTCACCACCGTCTCAGCCAGGCCAGATCATGGGCACAGGTGTGCATCCCTGGTGTGCCCAGAGAGGTCCCAGGATGATCCCAAGATCTTCCTCTTGTGGATACAGCTGTGCTACTGCTGTGCCACCACCTGGCTGGCCCTCGTGTCTTTCCCTCCTTCCCTCCCTTTTCTTTTTCTTCACCAGAGGGTGCATGTGCACTTAAGAGACAGAAAGTGATGGTGAGAACGCACCCTCAATGGGGTTTGGTCATGCAGCAAACCTTTTTCTTCCAATTTGCCATCTTTTCAGGATCCTGGCCATGCGCATGTGCACCCAGTCTGTTTTTTAAGATGCCAGGGTAGGGACTTGAACCCTGGTCAGCCATGTGGGATCTGGCTTCCTCTACAGCACTTAACTATAAGGCCAGCCTCCCTCATTTCTTTTATTACTAATGAGTATCTTTTCTAGGTTTCTACTCCACATACACATTCACACACACACACACACACAAACACACACACACGTATATATTTTTTAAGGTTTTTGCCTTAGGGCATGTATGCTTGCTGGAGAGATAGACAGAGACAGTGACATGGAAAATGGAAAATCACTCCCCTCCCCGGGGAAAGGCCACACCACAATCCCCCCTCCATTCTTCCCTCAGGGTCTTGGGCACGCATGCACACGTGCCCAGTATGAATTTCAAGCCGCCAGGTTCGGGACTCAAACCACAGTCTGCCATGTGGGAGTCCAGTGGAGTAACTGCTGTGCCATCTACTGGCCCCCCACATTCATATTTTTAATATACATCCATACATTCATCAACAATACATAGAACAGTTTTAGATTTTTTGGGGTAAAATTCATATAAATTGTATTATGTTATGGTACATATCCTCATGCAGTTAAGATTATTTTCACCTCAACATTATGCTTTTGAGTCTTCATCGCATGTGACTAGCACACTCTTTTTTTCTTAGTATTTATTTATTTAATTGTATTTGTTGTTGTTGTTGTTATTATTATTATTATTATTATTTTGACCAGAGAGAAGAAAGGAAAAGAAGGAAAGCAAACCGCCAGATCTGGGACTTGAACCATAGTTGGCCATGTGGGATTCCAGTGCTTTAACCACCAGACCACCTGCTGGCCCCTAACACATCTGTTTTTGTTGTTGTTGTTTGTTTTTGAGAGGCTTTTGCTATAGGGCGCGTGCACTTGCCAGGAAGACAGAGAGACAGAAAGTGAGAAATCACCCCCCGGGGGATGGCCACGCGGCAATCCCTTCTCCTCCATTCTCCTCTCAGGATCTTGGGCACACGTGCCTGGCATGAGTTCAAGCCACCAGGTTTGGGACTCGA
Organism: Tupaia tana; assembly: GCA_026018925.1. Lineage (NCBI taxonomy): Eukaryota > Metazoa > Chordata > Mammalia > Scandentia > Tupaiidae > Tupaia > Tupaia tana. The sequence continues at coordinate 49,132,615 of JAKSZU010000018.1, read as the reverse complement.
ACCGCGGTCCACTACATGGGAGTCCAGCGACATAGCCATTACGCTAACTGCTGGTCCCCTCACATTTGTTTTTACTGCTATACTGTGTTACATTCTATGGATTGAACACAGTTGATTTGGTTTTCCTTTGATAACATTCACTTTGCTCACAATTTCTGCTATTACAAATATGCTTCGATGAGGATCTTTGAATATATTTCCTATGCATAGACCCTAGAGTCTCTAAAGAGTTTTTATGTAGGAGTAGAATTGATGGCTCATGGACAAAGGGCAACTCCTAAAGTTCTGTCTAATAATCATCATCCTACAGTAGTACTTTACTGCTATCTGTGTGCTGTGGACTAAATCATGCCACTCTCCACCCCCAGTTCATATGCTCAGGCCCTAATTTCCAGCGTGACTACATTTGGAGACAGGACATTGGGGAAGTAATTAAGGTTAAGGATCCTACACTGCCAACAGGACAGCTCAAGTCCTGGACCCGGCAGCCTGAAAAATCACACCAGGCATGTATGTATACATGTCCAAAATCCCAAAAGGAGGGAGAAATGAAGGGATTGAGGCATGACCATCCCCCATGGGGAGTGCTTCTCGATTTCTCTCTGGAAGCACACATACCCTCAGCAAAACTTTTTTAAAAAAGAAAAGTTGGGGAACCAGCAGTTAGCGTAATGGCTATGTCGCTGGACTCCCACGTAGTCGACCGCGGTTCGCGTCTCGGACCCGGTGGCTTACAACTCACGCTGGGCGCGTGTGCGTGTGTGCCCAAGATCCCGAGAGGAGAATGGAGGAGAAGGGATTGCGGCGTGACCATCCCCCCTGGGGGGTGATTTCTCGCTTTCTGTCTTTACGTCTCTCTCTGTCTGTCTGGCGAGCGCACGCGCCCTATAGCGAAAAACCTCTCCAAAAAAAAAAAAAAAAAAAAAAAAAAAAAAAAAGAAAAGTTGTATCCATGGTACACAGATAGAACACAGCCTAAAAGAAACCAGACACATGGTGACAGCAGTTCAAATCCCCGGCTCAGTCAGCCAGGCATATGCATGAGTGGCCAGGATCTGAGGGGCTGGAGGACTGGAGAAAAGGGATAACAGCATGGAGGATCCAGCGACTTCACCATGCCACCGGCTGCCCCAAACTTAAAAAAATATATTTAATTTTATTTATTCATTCACTTGTTTTTATTTTATTTTATTTTATTTATTTATTATTATTTTTTTTTTGGAGAGGTTTTTGCTATAGGGCGTGTGCGCTCGCCAGACAGACAAAGAGAGACAGAAAGCGAGAAATCACCCCCCCAGGGGGGATGGTCACGTCGCAATCCCTTCTCCTTCATTCTCCTCTCGGGATCTTGGGCACGCACGCACACGCGCCCGGCGTGAGTTTTAAGCCACTGGGTCCGGGACACGAACCGCGGTTGACTACGTGGGAGTCCAGCGACATAGCCATTATGCTAACTGCTGGTTTCCTTCACTTGTCTTTTTAATTTGATCTGACAGAGAGAGAGTGAGAGAGAGAGAGGAAAGTGAGAAAGCAAGCCACCAGGTTCGGGACTCGAACCATGGTTGGCCATGTGGGAGTGTCCAGCACCTTAACCACCATGCAACCTGCTGGTCTCGACCCAACTTTTACTTTAAGAAAATTTGATCTGATTCTTAAGCATTTGAAAACATGGAAGATTTCCCCTTTTTTAAAAATTTTGTCCAGGGACCAGCAGTTGGCATAATGGCTATGTTGCTGGACTTCCACGTAGTCAACCATGGTTTGAGTCCCGGACCCGGTGGCTTAAACTCATGTCAGGCGCATGTGCGTGTGTGTGCCCAAGATCCCAAGAGGAGAGTGGAGGAGAAGGGATTGCGGCGTGGCCATCCCCGCTGGGGGATGATTTCTCGCTTTCTGTCTCTCTGTCTCTCTCTGTCTGTCTGGTGAGCGCACACGCCCTATAGCAAAAACCTCTCCAAAAAAAGAAAAAAAAAATTTGTCCATAAATATTTCAGTATTCAGTATTATCTAAAAGATAATAGCTTAAAATATAAATTCCTTAATATAATCAAATGTCCAGTGTTTCCAAATGTCTCATAAATGTTTTACATATGTGTATATATATGTATATATATACGTATACATATAAAAATTACTTAATTTTGTTTACTAATTATTATTTTTTAATATGCTATAAGGCATGTGTGGTCACCAGAGGGAAAGGGAGGGAAGTGAGAAGGCAAGCCGCCAGGTCCAAGACTCAAACTGTGGTTGACCATGTGTGAGTCCAGCGCCCTAACCACCATGCCACTGCTTGCCCCTAAATATTATATTTTTTAATAGCTTGCTTGACTTAGGATCTAAATACATGTTTCTTTCTTTTTTTATTTTTTTAGAGAGTTTTCTTTTTTTAACTAATTAAAAAAATGTATTTACTTAGAAGCATTCAGAATGTCAACCAGTTGGAACTTTTTTTTTTTTTTTTTTTTGCAATTACAGAGTGGTATTCAGTATAAGCTGCATCAGAGACAACTGAAGATGAAAAAACTACCATCCCCATATAACTAATTTGTGCTGTGCACCAACAAGAACCTGCTTTAAATTTCCATGCCAATTTATAACCCGGGCAAGGTTAGTGGCTATCGAAAATACCACCAGGACAGGGCTATCTAAAGACACATTCGGTGGTGTGTTAACTATACAAAAAAAGACACTGTACAGTTTAAAAACAAATCTTACACAGCCTTACATTTCAATTTAAAAGGAGTTGTGTACAGGGGGGTTAAATGCTTTATAGACAAGGAAAAGAAACTGCGCTAGAACCAACTTATTATTCTTCATCATCTTCTTCATCCTCTTCATCTTCCTCTTCTTCCTCATCTTCACCTTCCTCCTCCTCCTCCTCATCCTTGACAACTCCCTTTTTTGCCGCATCAGGCTTTCCTTTAGCTCGGTATGCAGCAATATCCTTTTCACACTTTTCCTTCAGCTTAGCAGCCTTCTTTTCCTAAGGCTGTTCACCATCTGCAGCAGTGTTATTCCACATCTCTCCCCGTTTCTTTGCCAACATCATCAATGGAAAGGCCAGGATGTTCTCCTTTGATTTTTGGGCGATATTCAGAACAGAACAAGAAAAAGGCTGAAGGAGGCCTCGTGGGTGCATTGGGATCCTTGAACTTCTCGTTTCCCCTTTAGGAGGGATGTAGGTTTTCATTTCTCTTTCGTAACGGGCCTTGTCCGCCTTTGCCATATCTTCAAACTTTCCTTTCTCTTTAGCGGACATGGTCTTCCACGTCTCTGAGCATTTCCTAGAAAACTCTGAGAATTTGACTGAAGCAGCTGGGTGCTGCTCCTTGTGCCCCTCCTGGCAAGTTTGCACAAAGAATGCATGTGATGACATCTTGCCTCTCGGCTTCTTAGGATCTCCTTTGCCCATGTTTAGCTATCTTTCCTCCACGAGGCACAGAGTCGCCCAGTGCCCGTCCGGCTCTCACTTGCCCTGGCGCTGTCTCTATAGAATTCAATGTACTGCAATCTAGAGAGATTTTTTTGTTATGGGGGAGTGCACTTGCCAGAGACAGAGACAGAAAGTGAGAAATCACCCCACTGGGGGGATGGCCACATCACAATCCCTTCTCCTCCATTCTCTTGGGATTTTGGGCATGAACACATGCGTGCCTGGCGTGAGTTTTAAGTCACCAGGTCCAGGACTTGAACGATGGTTGACTATGAAGGAGCCCAGTGACATAACCATTATGCCACCTGCTGGTCCCCCACCCCCCCACCTTTTTTAAATGTTGCCAGACAGAACATGTGCTTGCCGGGAGGACTAAAGAGATTGTAAGGAAGCATTCTCCAAAGAGAATGATAATGCTGCAATCCCCTTCTCCTCCACCTCGCCCTCCTTTTGGGATTTCGGGTGTTCACACACATGCACCGGCATTTCTCTCAAGCTGCTAGGTCTGGGACTCAAACCACGTAGCCATGTGGGACACACCCACCCTAACCACCATACTACAGGCTGGCTGCAAAATATTTCTTAGAGTATCTTTTATTTTTTAAAATTTTCTTAAAATTTTTAAGGTTTTTGCCATAGGGTGTGTGTGCACTTGCCAGAGTGAGAGGGAAAGTGAGAAATCACCTCCCAGGGGACGGTAATGCCATAGTACCTTCTCTAAGGATTTTTTTGTTTTTTTTTTGAGAGGTTTTTGCTATAGGGCGCGTGCAGTTGCCGGAAAGACAGAGAGAGACAGAGATAGAAAGCGAGAAATCACCCCCCAGAGGGGATGGCCACACTGCAATCCCTTCTCCATTCTCCTCTCGGGATCTTGGGCACGCACGCACACGCGCCTGGCATGAGTTTTAAGCCACTGGGTCCAGGACGCAAACCGTGGTTGACTACATGGGAGTCCAGTGACATAGCCATTACACTAACTGCTGGTCCCGCCTGGCATGAGTTTTAAATTGCCAAGTCTGGAACTCGAACCATGGTTGACTATATGTGAGTCCAGCAATGTAACCATTATGCCATCTGCTGGTCTCAATATCAGTTATTTTTAAAGTAATGTAAAACTACTGTAAAGCTGTATTAAATCCTGTGAAATGAGGGTCTCAGGGAAGCCCATTATGTCATATGCAGCATATGCAGATACACATCATTATGTGGCTTTACTGTACCAAATTCCTCATATGAAATCTCATTCTGCTTAACGTGCCCTGGAAGGTGTCTACAATGAACACTCTCCTATACAGATATCCTAAAAGAAAATCCATAACCACATGAACTGGGGGTAGGAAAATGGAAGCCTGTCAAGTTTTCTCACTTTTAAAATATGCATGGTAACAACACAAGTTGCTGGAAGGCCCAAGATAATGCAGGTGAGGGGCGGAGCACAGTGCACAGGTACAGCCTGGAGGAATACCCTCAGGAACGGGAAGAAAGTCAAGTGCTCAACTGAAATGAGGGAGACAGAATGGTCTTGTGGCTGTTGCTTAAGAGAGGGAAGATGACAAACTGTCTCCTGGATGCTCTTGAAGGCTTTGAATTCCCACATGGTTGACCACGGTTCAAGTCCCAGACCTGGTGGCTTGAAATTCACGCCGTGTATGTGTACGTGCATGCCCAAAATTCCAGGAGGAGAATGGAGGAGAAAAGACTGTGGCATGGCCATCCCTCCTAGGGGGTAATTTCTTGCTTTATGTCTCTCTGGACCTGTCTCTCTGGTGAGCGCACAAACCCTACAGCCAAAAAAAAAAAAAAAGAAAAGTGAACCTTGACTACATCCTGGTACCAAAATCAAACTAGGTAATTCAGAGTACACAAGAATTTGGGAAATTCAAACATGAACTGGATATGAAATAGGAAGGAACTATAGTTTTTCTTAGGAGTGACAACAGTATGAAGGAACATGTCATTTTTCAGAGGCACATGCTTAAGTGAAGCATCAAGATATTTAGGAACTATAATACATTCAGTGGTTCAGCAAAAAATAACACGTACACAAAGTAAATTTGACAGAATGTTATAAATATTAAACCTAAGTGGTAGATATCAGAAAATCATTTTTTGTATGATTAAAATTTTTTGTTATTTATTTTTATTTCTTCCATGATCAAGAGACAGAGATAACACCTCTAAAAAGTCCTTAACACCACAATCTACCTCCAGCTTCTGTCAGTCTGGATCATGTGTGTTTGGTATACTCAGGCAGGTCTCCAGATATGAACCTAAGCCTTCCCATGTGGGTTAGCCTTGTAGAGCATTACGTTTTACCAACGAGCCATCATCTGGCTCATTTAAAAACATTCATATTAGGGACCAGCAGTTGCTGTAATGGCTATGTCACTGGACTCCCATGTATTCATCTATGGTTTGAGTCCCAGACCCGGTGGCTTAAACTCACACTGTGTGTGTGTGTGTGTGTGTGTGTGTGTGTGTGTGTGTGCGCGCCCAAGATCCTGAGAGGAGATTGAAGGAGAAGGGATTGTGGTGTGGCCATCCCCCCAGGGGGTGATTTCTTACTTTCTCTCTCTCTTTCTGGCAAGCACATGTGCCCTATAGCAAAAACCTCTCCCCCTACTCCCCCCCCCCCAAAAAAAACATTCATATTAAGACTGCCAGGTGGCATAGTAGTTAAAATAATGAACTCCTACATGTCCAACTGCAGTTCAAGTACTGGACCTGGAAAATCATGCTGAGTGTGTATGCTCAAATCCTGAGGAGAATGGAGAAGGGATTATGGCATGATCAACCCCCTGAGGGGGGAGGGTGGTGACTTCTCACTTTCCCTTTCTCTGTCTCTGGCAAATTCATGCACCCTATGGCAAGAAATCTTAAAAAGAAAAAGAAAAAGAAAATGTTGAAAGAGGGCATATATATTGGGGTATTGAAAATATCTGTGAAAAATGCAGTTTTTTTGGGGGGAGAGGCTTTTGCTATAGAGCACATGCACTCACCAGAAAGACAGAGAGACAGAAAGTGAGAAATCACCCCCCGGGGGGATGGCCACGCCGCAATCCTTTCTCCTCCATTCTCCTCTCAGGATCTTGGGCACGCATGCACACGCGCCCAGCATGAGTTTAAGCCACCAGGTCCGGGACTCGAACAGTGGTCAACAACATGGGAGTCCAGTGACAGCCATTATGCCAACTGCTGGTCCCGAAAAATGCAATTTTTTAAAAATAATTATATTTTTAACTTTATTTATTTATTTTAATTTGATCAGAGAGGGACAGAGTGAGTGAGTGAGAGAAAGTGAGAAAATAAGCCACTAGATCTGGGACTCGAATGTAGTCAACCACATGGGAATCCAGCGCCCCTAACCACCCTACCTGCTGGCCCCAAAAATGCAATTTTTTCCCCGAGATTTTTGTCATAGGGCATATGCACTCGCTGGAGAGACTGAAAATGAAAATTCACCCCCAGGGGGATGGCCACGTGTAATCCTTTCTCCTCTCGGTATCTTGGGCACACACACACGTGCCCAGCATGAGTTTTAAGTCGCCAGGCCCGGGACCTGAACCACAGTCAACTATGTGGGAGTCCAGCAATGTAACCATTATGATATCTGCTGGTCCCAAAAAATGAATATTATTTTAAAAGAACTATGTATATGGCGGGAACGTGAAGAGGCTGAGAATTCTGTTCAAAGGCATCTCTGAGCCCGCCAAGTTGGTACCATGAGCAAAGCTCACTCTCCCAAACTGAAAAAATTTATGGACAAGAAGTTATCATTAAAATTAAATGGTGGCAGACATGTCCAAGAAATATTGTGGGGATTTGATCCACTTATGAATCTTGTGATAGATGAATGTGTGGAGATGGCAAGTAGTGGGCAACAGAACAATATTGGAACAGTGGTAATATGAGGAAATAGTATCATCATGTTAGAAGCCTTGGAACGAGTATAAATAATGGCTGTTCAACAGAAAAACCCATGTCCCCTTGTCAACAGGCCCATTTTTACTATGATGTAAAAATCAGGTCATGTACATTTTCATAATAAACTTTTTGTTAGATAACAAAAAAAAAAAGAACTATGTATATATTTCACTTTTTCTTTTTTTTTGGAGAGTTTTTCGCTATAGGGTGCGTGCATTCGCCAGACAGAGAGAGACAGAGAAATAGAAAGGGAGCAATCACCCCCCAGGGGGGATGGTCACGCCGCAATCCCTTCTCCTCCGTTCTTCTCTCAGGATCTTGGGCATGCACGCACATGTGCCTGGCTTGAGTTTTAAGCCACCGGGTCCTTGGGACGCGAACCGCGGTCAACTACGTGGGAGTCCAGTGACATAGCCATTACGCTAACTGCTAGTTCTCTCACTTTTTTTTGCACTAGAATAAACTTATATTTTAATCCTATTTTCCATGAACTTTTTGAAGTCCTCACATACATATGTAAAATCCCCCACGCCATGAAAAACATAATGGAGACTAGCAGTTAGCGTAATGGCTATGTCGCTGGACTCCCATGTAGTCAACCGCTGTTCAAGTCCTGGACCTGGTGGCTTAAAACTCACGCCGGGCGCGTGTGTGTGCATTCCCAAGATCCTGAGAGGGGAATGGAGGAAAAGGGATTGCGGCATGGCCATCCCCCTGGGGGGTGATTTCTCGCTTTCTGTCTCTCTGTCAAGCGCATGTGCCCTATAGCAAAAACCTTTCCAAAAAAAAAAAAAAACAAACACGTAATGGAAAAAGTACATTCTAGAGGCAGGACCAAAGGCCAGGAATAAATATGTAAAACACTGAAAAATGTTAGTAGCAGTACTTGTGAAAGAAAAAGGGTAAAGGGGTACAAAGAGCATGTGATGGGTGGGACTGACGTCACAGGTCAAGTGGCCAAGGAAGGCCTCACTAAGTCACGCATGCATGAAGACCCGCGGTGGTGAGGGAAGAGAGCCAAGTGATCTGGTGAGAAAACACTCCAGGCAGAGAAACAGCATGGGCAAGGGGCTTGAGGTTGGAGCTAGCCTGGTGTACTGAAAACCTCCTTTGCTCAGTTCCCGCCCCTGACGAGGCCGGCATGGCAGGAACTGTATGAACAAATGGAAGTGGTAGGTCAGAGAGAAAACAGAACAATGCAGGTTCTAGAAGTATGAACAGGAAACCGCTAATGGTGGCAGCTTCTGGACAAAATTGGGCAGGAGGGATCAGGGGAGTCCTACCCCTTGACTTCATGCTGAATGTACTACTGTTTTGCTGGAAATTCTCGGCTTTAGGTTGCTTGCTGTGTACAGTGCATGCTAGTTTCTCACAGTCCCTCTTGCTCATTTTCCTCAATGCAAGAATCACTTCTGCACATCTGAACGAACATCAAAGTCAGTCCTGCAACTATCTGAAAGGTCTTGAGGACACATCGATTCAGCCCCACAATGGTGTGCTGGCTGGTCATGCTGTCTCAGTTCCCTGCTGACAAGTTTGCTGAATATTCTGGACTGTTACTGTGGGGGCAGTTCCCTTGGGACCATTGTGAAAGAACGTGGGGGAAGTTAGAGATGAAGTGGACTAGCCTTCCTTTGACAGCGGTTGAAGCTAGTGATGTATACATAGTTGTTATTTTCTTTTTAATTACTAGAGGATGTGTACACTCACCAGAGACAAAGAAGAAGAAAGAGAATGAAAAAGCACCCCCCCCCCCCCCGATGGGGCATGTCACTAATCCTTTCTCCATTTTTCCATCCTATTGGGATTTTGAACATGGACATGTTCCTAGCTTGACACATTAGGGCTGGGACTCAACCGTGTAGTTGGCCATGTGGGATCCAGCTGCCATAACCACCATGCCACAGCTAGCTCATAGTTATTTCTTATACTAATTTCATATGGCTCAAAAATTATACTAAGTTTTTAAAAAATCTGTCTATATAATAAGGGCAAGCATACAGATGAATTTTAGCACATATGGAGGACTCGAGGCTATTTTGTACAATCACCCACTCTACTCACTGTCTAGCACAGAGATGGTATAAAATAAAAAATAAAATAAAATAAAATAAAAACGAAAAGCAAATCACTCTGAGGCCCCTCTTACCAGCCAGCATACTGATTCACCACAGCTTCTTGTCCAACTCTAGCTCTTGCACACACACAGGCTACACTTTTCCAATGAACTTTTATTATTAGTTAAGTCATGATTCAAGGTCCCAGGGTGATACATGAGTGGATAACCATGTACCCAGGTCCCATTTTGCCACCTGAGACAAGGACGGAGGGCAGAGGAGAGGTGGGTGAAGCCAGTTCAGATCTTCCCAGGAAATGTGCCTTCCGCCCGGCGGTCATCCCACGTTGAAACCTGTGGAAAGGCAAACAGTGTCACTCCCTTTCTCAGGGGCTATGGCGATGGGTGGCTGTCTGCCTTCCTCACTTTGCCACCTGTTCCCTCAGTCAGCAAGAACCATGGGTGCCTGCTGTGTCCACCACTATTCCAGGAGCTCTGTGATCAGCAGTGATTCCAAGGACGAAAACCACTGTTCTGTATGAACTGACACAGTGGGCAGAAGTGGGGTGGTGGGCAAGGCAGGGGGCAGACAAATCCAAGGATTACTGGGGGCTGTCCTTGAGGAGACACGTCACTCTACAGGGTTTCAAGACTGTGGTTGTGCCCTGCTTCAGTAACCTGACTTAATGCTCTCTGCTGTTCGTCAGAACAGTGAGACAGACGGCGTACTAGGCAACTGTGGAAAACGAGGATGGCCTCTGTTCTGGGATGAATGGATCTACAGGATGAAGTTCAAAAAGGTAGTAGGCAGAGTACACACTGAGATCTCATTGTAGATCACAGATGTATCAAATCATTAACCCTTCCCAGAAGTAACACTCTGCTCTGGTGGACAGTTACAAGCTGTTTTTGTTTTTGGTCAGAGATGTATGCGCTCGCCAGAGAGACAGAAAGACAGTGAGAGGGAGGGAGAGGAGAAAGCACCTCCCGTGGGGCATAGTCACACCACAATCCCTTCTTCTCCATCTCTCCCTTCTTTCAGGATTTTGGGCACGCACGCACATGTGCCTGGCGTGTTTCTCAAGCGCTGTGTCTGGGACACAACATTCATGGTCAGTCACGTGGGCTAACCCTAACCCGTCTCCCTTCAGCCAGGCCACAGAACTGATCTGCCTATAAGCTCGCACAATGCTCCATCACTTTCTCCATAGGAGAGATCCTTCTCAAAGATTCCCTCCCTAAACTGTGTGACCTCAAGCAATTTAACCTTCCCTGGGCCTCAGCTTCCAATTCTGTGGAATGAGGATACTGACGAAAGTACCAGGCATGTGTTAGCATGGTTGGTGGGATCAAGGACTTACAATGCAGCTGCCCACTAGTGAGTGCCACATATGTGCCTCTTTTATTTACACACACACACACACCACACACCATAAAAACTTCATGTTCGTGTGGTTAAGGCTGCTGGATCTTACATGGCTGACCATGTGGCTTGAGTCCTAGACCTGGAGGCTTGGAAAACATGCCAAGTGCGTGTGCATGTATGTCCAAAATTGAAATGGAGGAAAAGGAATTGTGGTGTGGCCATCCCCCTGGGGTGTACTTTCTCACTTTTCCTCTCTCTCTCGCACTTTCTCTTGTTTGTCCAAGTACTTCATAGCAAATTAGAAAAAATAAAAAGGCTTTTAAAAAAATACAATGCTGAAAAAGGAGGGACAGAGACAAATTGGCAAATTACCCTTTCCTCAGTAATACCAGATAATAGAAAGGAGTTAATGCCAGAGAAAAGAAACAAGAAACATTCAACATTTCCTGCCATGGGACTGTAAACTGAAGTAACACTTAAAATAGTGAGTGCTGTCCCAGTAGGGCAGTAGTTAAGCGATTCCAGGGTTTAAATCCTAGCCTAACAGGCTTGTAAAACAATAGGTGCATGCGTGTGCCTAGGATCCGGATGGAGTTGATAACTGGAGGAAACAGGGTCACAGTGTGACCAGGCCCCACGGGGAGTGCTTTCTCTTTCTCTCACATGTGTATGCATGCACCCTCTAGATTAAAAATAATAATAATAAAAAAGATTGAACCCAGCTAAAGGAGAAGGGAATATTTTTTAATTCTTTAAAGACAACTACCAGGGGGACCAGCAGTTAGCGTAATGGCTATGTCGCTGGACTCCCATGTAGTCGACCGTGGTTCGCGTCCCGGACCCGGTGGCTTAAAACTCACGCCAGGCGCATGTGTGTGCGTGCCCAAGATCCCGAGAGGAGAATGGAGGAGAAGGGACTGCGGTGTGGCCATCCCCCCTGGGGGGATGATTTCTCGCTTTCTGTCTCTCAGTCTTGTGAGCGCACGCGCCCTATAGCAAAAAAAAAAAAAAAAAAAAAAAAAAAAAAAGACAACTAGGAAGGCCAGCAGGTGGCATGGTGGTAAAAGGCACTGGATTTCACATGGCCAGCTCTGCCGTTTGAGTCCCAGACCCAGTGGCCTGAAAAGCACGTTGGGTGCGTGTTTGTAGTGCCCAAGATCCTGAGAGGACAATAGAGGAAAAGAGGCTGCAGCGTGGCCATCCCTCCCAACCCCCGGGGTTGATTTCTCACTTTTCCTCTCTCTCTGTTTCTTTCTGTAGCTCTCTGGCAAATGCACATGCCCTATAGCAAAAATAGCTTTAAAAAAAAGAAAAAAAAAAGACAACAGGGGCTAGCAGATGGCATAATGGATATGTCACTGGACTCCCACATAGTTGACCTGGCAGCTTAAAACTCACGCTGGGTGCACGTGCGTGTGTGCCCAAAATCCCAAGAGGAGCATGGAGAAGGGACTGCGGCGTGGACTCCCCAGGGGGGTGATTTCTCGCTCTCTGTCTTTCTCTGTCTCTCTGGGGAGCACACATACCCTATAGCAAACATTTCTTAAGGAAAAAAAGACAATGACTACTTAATAATTGAGAAGAGTGTATTGGCACGAATACAGGTATGTGCTGCACATTAAACGAAAAAAGCAAAGTGCAAAACAGTATCTATAAGGGCCAGCAAGTGGCATGGTGGCTAAGAGCACTGGACTCCCATGTGGCCAACAGTGAGGTTCAAGTCCCAGACTTGGCAGCTTGCTTTCTCATCCCTCCCCAACTCTCTCTCTCTGGTTAAATTAAAATAAATAAGTAAAGTTAAATAAAAACAATTCTTTTCTTTTTTAAAAAACCTGAAGTACACAGACCAGCAGTTGGCGTAATGGCTATGTTGCTGGACTCCCATGTAGTTGACCGCGGTTCAAGTCCTGGACCCAGTGGCTTAAACTCAATCTAGGTGCATGTGTGTGCGTGCCCAAGATCCCGAGAGGAGAATGGAAGAGAAGGGATTGCGACGTGGCTATCTCCCCTGGGGAGTGATTTCTCACTTTCTGTCTCGCGCACGCACCCTATAACAAAAACCTCTTTAAAAACAAAAACAAAAACAAAAAACCTGCAGTACAATCTCTAACTGTATAAAAAATGTATACAGGCCTAGGTTTGATTCCTGGGCCAATTAAAGTGGCCAAAATGAAGTGGCATGTGCCTGCTGTGCCACTGATGGGGAAGCTAAGACAGGACGATCAGGCAATTAAGGCTGGCAATACAGGGAGACCCTATCTTTAAAAAAAAAAAAAGAGGGCTGGCAGATAGCGTAGTGATTAAGGGTGCTGGACTCCCACATGGCTGACTGAGGTTCGAGTCCCGGACCTAGTGGCTTGTTTTCTCACTTTGTTTCTCTCTACCTCTCTCTCACTCTGTCCCTCTCTAGTCAAATTAAAATAAATAAATAAGGGGCCAGCAAGTGGCATGGTGATTAAAGGCACTAGATTCCCACATGGCCAACAACGATTTGAGTCCCGGACCTGGCGGCTTGCTCTCTCCATTTCCCTTTTTCTGTCTCTCTCTCTGGTCAAATTAAAAAATAATAATAAATGGAATTAAATAAATCAATCTTTCTAAATAAACAAATAAACAATTTAAAAAAATCCACAAACAGTTGAGTGTGGTAGTAGTGCACAGCCATCTTCCTAGCAGGGAGATTGAGACAGGAAGATAGTAATATATTGAAAACAAACGAACAAACATAAATATGTAAATACACATCTATACAACACACATATTAACACACAGAAAAATGGAAGATTTATACCTAACTCCTAAGGAGCCTAGAAGAGGGCGACTAAGAGGCTGTCACTTTACATTCTCTTACATTACATAACTTGCTGGGTTTTGAAGATTCCCAAAAAGCTAATGTTATTTTTCATTGGGAAATTTCTTTCTTTCTTTCTTTTTTTACCACAGGCACATGTGCTTGCCAGAGATAGAGAGACTGAGAGGAAAACTGAGAAATCATCACCCAGGGGTGATGGTCACAATGTGGTCTTTTCTCCTCCACTTACCTCTCAGGATTTTGGGCACGCAGACAGACACACATAGCATGGTTTTCTTTTTTAAAAAAGAATTATTTTATTTATTTAATGTTATATATTCATACATTCATTCATTCATTCATTCATTCATTTTTTTTCCCTTAATTTGACCAGAGAGAGACACACAGAGAGGGAGAGAGGGAATGTGAGAAAGCAAGCCACCAGGTCCAGGACTAGAACTGTGGTTGGCCATGTGGAGTGTCCAGCACCTTAATCACCACGCCACCTGCTGGTCCCAAGATTATTTATTTATTTTGAAAAGAGATTTTTACTATAGGGCCTGTGTACTCACAGGAGACAGAGAGAGAGAGAAATCACCCTCTGGGAGGATGGCCAAACAGCAATCCCCTCTCCTCCATTTTCCCCTAGGGATTTTGGACATAGACGTACATGCATCCGGTGTAAGTATTTTTTGGAGGTTTTTGCTATAGGGTGCGTGTGCTCACCAGGAAGACAGAGACAGAAAACAAGAAATCACCCCTCAGTGGGGATGGCCATACCGCAATCCCTTCTCCTCCACTCTCCTTTCAGGATCTTGGGCACACATGCATACATGCCTGGCGTATGAGTTTAAGCCACCGGGACTGGGACTTGAACCGCGGTCAACTACATGGCAGTCCAGTGACATAGCCATTATGCTAACTACTGGTCCAGCACCCAGTGTGAGTTTTAAGCCTCCACATCTGGGACTCAAACTGTAGTCGGCCATGTGGGAGTCCAGCACCTTAATCACTATGCCACCTGCTAGCCCCTAAGATTTATTTTTTAAATGTTAAATAAAGGATGGTTGGGAAAATGATTTAAATACTCATAGGAAATGTGCTGAAATCTATTTCTGACCTCCAGTGCCCCACCTCGCACATATACATACTGGGATTAAAGATTTATTTTTTAAAGCTTTCTTCCCTTTTTTTTTTTCCTATAACAACTCTCTTACTTCCGTAAATTAGCAGTAACAGTTTTAAGGGAATGGTCAGTGAGCCTATAAATTAAAGATGATTTTTTTTTTTGGAGAGGCATTTGCTATAGGGTGCATGCACTCGCCAGAAAGACAGAGACAGAGAGACATAAAGCAAGAAATCACCCCCCAGGGGGGATGGCCATGCTGCAATCCCTTCTCCTCCATTCTCCTCTCGGGATCTTGGGCACGCACGCGCACGCACGCACATGTGCCTGGCGTGAGTTTAAACCACCGGGTCTGGAACTTGAACTGTGGTTGACTACATGGGAGTCCAGCGACATAGCCATTATGCTAACTGCTGATCCCTAAAGCTTTCTTTCTTTCATGAGACAGAGAGCCTTGACAGTGTCTCACCATGCCACAACTGACCCCCCAGCCTCCCAGTCAGCCAATCACAGGCATGCCCAGTAGGTTCAGGTTGACTGAGGATCTCACAATGGTACCCTATAATCTGCACCACCACAGCTAGGCCCCAGAAATTAATTTTTAAAAATATTTATTATTTATTTAATTCCATGTGTTATTATTATTTTTTAATTTGACCAGAGAGAGAGAGACAGAGACAGAGACAGAGACAGAGAGAGAGAGAGAGGGAAAGGGAGAAAGCAAGCTGTCAGGTCCAGAACTCGAACTGCAGTCAGCCACGTGGGAATCCTGCACCTTTAACCACCATGCCACCTGTAGGACCCCAGAGATTAACTTTTTTAAAAACTTTATTTATTTATTTTAATTTGACTTGGGGAAGGGGGGTGGGAAAGCAAGCCTCCAGGTCTGGGACTGGAGCCGTGGTTGGCCATATGGGAGTCTAGCACCCCCAACCACCAGGCCACTTGCTGGACCCATCCAGAGATTAACTTTTTAGAAATACACAAGGAGGGGACCAGCAGTTAGTGTAATGGTTATGTCACTGGACTTCCAAGTAGTCCACTGTGGCTTGAGTCCTGGACCCAGTGCATGTGTGCCCAAGATCCTGAGAGGAGAATAGAGGAGAAAGGATTGCAGTGTGGCCATTCCCCCAGGGGTGGGGGGGTGATTTCTCACTTTCTGTCTCTCTGTTGCTATCTTTATGGCGAGCGCACATGCCCTACAGCAAAAGAAAAACCTCTCCAAAAAAAAAGAGAAGATTTAAATATCTCTCAATGTGTTTAACAGTCAATGAGGTCCTTTGATTTCATGCAACATGGTAATGTTTTTTTTTTTCTTTTTCTTTTTTTTTTGGGAGAGGTTTTGCTATAGGGCGCGTGTGCTCGCCAGACAGACAGAGAGAGACAGAAAGCGAGAAATCACCCCCCAGAGGGGATGGCGACGCTGCAATCCCTTCTCCTCCATTCTCTTCTTGGGATCTTGGGCATGCACGCACACGCACCCGGCGTGAGTTTAAGCCACTAGGTCCAGGACTCGAACCACAGTTGACTACGTGGGAGTCCAGAGACATAGCAATTACGCTAACTGCTGGTCCCTGTAATGTTTAACATAAATTCTTTATTAAAAAAAAAGAGGGCAGGGGGCTAGCAAGTGGCATGGTGGTTAAGGACACTGGACTCCCACATGGCCGACCATGGTTCAAGTCTCGGACCTGGTGGCTTGCTTTCTCACTTCCTCTCTCTCTCTCTGTTTCTCTCTGATCAAACTGGAAAATAACAATGATAATAATAATAAATAAAGTTAAATAAAATAATTCTTAAAAAAAAAAAAAAGAGGGCAGACCAAGAAATACTAAATTCTGACGAAAGGTTTGGTCAAATCAGAATTAAAAGGCCTGCCTATTATGCCCTTAGTTTTTATTTGTTTATTTACTCTTTTTTTTTAGTATTAAAAAAAGATTTTTTGGGGGAGAGATTTTTGTTATAGGGCGCGTGCGCTTGCCAGAAAGACACAGAGAGACAGAGAGACAGAAAGTGAGAGATCATAGGAGAAGGGATGGCCATGCTGCCATCCCTTCTCCTCCATTTTCCTCTCGGGATCTTGGGCACACACGTACATGTGCCTGGCGTGAGTTTAAGCCACCGGGTCCGGGACTTGAACCTCGGTCGACTACATGGGAGTCCAGTGACATAGCCATTACATCAACTGCTGGTCCCTTTATTTATTCTTTTAAAAAAAGAAAAAAAAAAAGTTTTGTCAGAGGTCATGCGTACTCACTGGAGAGAGACCAAGAGAAAAAAAGAGAGGGAAGGTGAGAAAGTACCTGCCGATGGGAAATGGTTATGTCATATGTCTCTCCGACTCTCCTTCCTTTAGAGATTTTGGGCACACATGCCCCAAGTATCTCTCGAGACCCTGGGTCTGGGACTCAAATCATGCAGTCAACGATGCAGGATCCAGCTGCCTTAAGCACCGGGCCACAGGCTGGCCCATACTGATTTATCCTTTAGCTGCTAACAGGCACATGTGCTCACCAGTAAGAGAGAGAAAGAACATGAGGAGGAGAATGGAGAAGGAATTGCGGCGTGGCCATCCTTTGGGGGACTGATTTCTCATGTTCCGTCTCTGTCTCTGTCTCTGTCTGTCTCTCTCTGGCAAGCATACATGCCCTATGGCAAAAACTCTAAAAAAAAGAAAAGAAAGAAAGAAAGAAAGAAAGGCTCACTCAAGAATGTAAGCTCCACAGGCGCAGGGACCTGGCGCTGAAAAAGGTACAAAGTCCTCGGGACAGTGTGATGCTCCGTCCTCCCTCTGCCCCTCAAAGATGTGCTCCCACCAAGTCACTGCACTCCCTCTGTTAAGATTCTTTCCCAGAATCCCAAGCACCCCAGCAAGAAGTACATACCCAGGATATGGGGCAGAGGGACTTGTACACACGCCGGTACCATTCGCACACAGAGACGTCACCCCCCTTTAGCGGTCATTGCCTTCTCGCAGCGGTGGAAGTCTGTGAGGAAAGGAATACGGGGTCAGCATACACCAAGGGCTGGAACACCTTTTTGATCAAAACTTAGTCAGAAATAGTTCTCACTTCATGATCGATTATACACAAATACACATATGCATGCAGGAAACAAGTACACGTCTACTAAAAAGGGCTAAACACACCTCATCCAATTGATTTTGTAATTTCCTCAGAACAAACTACTGTTTAATTTGAACATTCTGAGATCAGGAAGAATTTTCTGGGGAAATTGATGGGCATGTAAGAGGATCATAGAAGGGAAAGGGGGTCTTGATGCTAAGATGCTGAGTCCTAGAGAGAAAGGGAGGGGATAATCTAGTTTTTTTGTTTTTGTTTTTTTAAGAGATTTTTGCTATAAAGCGTGTGTGATTGCCAGAGAGACACAGAAAGCAAGAAATCACACACACACCCCCATGGCGGATGGCCATACTGAAGTCCCTTTTCTCCATTCTTGTCTTGGGATCTTGGGCACACACACCCAGTGTGAGTTTCAAGCCACCAGGTCCAGGACTCAAACCACAGTCAACTACATAGGAGTCCAGTGACATAACCATTATGCCATCTGCTGGCCCCTAATCTAGTTTTTTAAAAGATTTTTAAAAATTATTTTTATTTAGCTTTATTTATTTAATTTGACAAGAGAGGAACAGAGAGAGAGGAAAGTGAAAAAGCAAGACACCAGGTCTGGGACTCTAACCGTGGTCAGCCTTGTGGGAGTCTAGCACCCCTAATCACTGTACCACCTCCAGGCCCCAAGATTTTTTTTTAAAATAATTATTTATTTAATTTTATTTATTCATTCACTTAATGTGACCAGAGAGAGAGACAGAGAGAAAGTGAGAAAGCAAGCCACCAGGTCTGGGACTCGAACCATGGTTGGCCATGTGGGAGTGTCCAGCACCTTAACCACCACAGCACTTGCTGGCCCCAGGAATATCAGCATTTTATAACCACTAGCGGATCCGGACATTGGGCATCAAACATCCTAATTGTCTCCCAAAAAAGACAATTGCTAGAGTCCGAATATTGGTGTCCTCCAAAATTTATATGTTAAAATCCCCAAGGGGGGATGGCCACGCTGCAGTCTCGTCTCCTCCCTTCTCACCTCAGGATTTTGGGCATGCACGCACATATGCCTGGTACGAATTTCAGCTGCTGGGTCCAGGACTTGAACTGCGGTTGGCCATGTGGATGTCCAGCACCTTCACCATCATACCACTTGCTGGCCCCACAACATCATTCTTAAAAAATACCAAAATGTAAACCACCCAAGTGTCTCTGAATAGGATAAATTGTGGAAAACTGTACAGCAGTGGAAATGAGCAAACTATATGCTACAGCATGAATGAAACTAAAAGATTGTTGAATAAAGAACTCTAAACACAGCACCAGCAGTTAGCATAATGGCTATGTCGCTGGACTCCCATGCAGTCGACTGCGGTTCAAGTTCCGGACCCGGTGGCTTAAACTCACGCAGGGCACGTGTGCGTGCATGCCTAAGATCCCCAGAGGAGAATGGAGGAGAAGGGATTGCGGCGTGGCTATGCCCCCTGGGGGATAATTTCTCGCTTTCTGTCTCTGTTTCTCTCTGTCTGCCTGGCAAGCACACATGCCCTATAGCAAAAACCTCTCAAAAAAAAAAAGAACTTTAAACACAAAGAAAATATACAATATGTAAAAGTTCACAAAGAAGTGAACCTGAACATGGTGGTAAAACAAAAAATGTGCTCTGCTGGTGGGGTCACATCTCCAATGAGGAAAAGCAGGACACTGTGTTGAGGACAAGGTATGAGGTAGGCAGGGGAGATTAGCATGTTGGCAATTTCTATTTTTCTATCTAGATTGTAGCTGTACAGGGGGTTTATTTTGGAATTATTCACTCAGCTGTATGTTTTATGTATTTCTTTTACATATGTTACAAGACACACAAGCATTTCTTAAAATTAAAAATTGCAGCGGGCCAGCCGGAGGCGTGGTAGTTAAGGTGCTGGACTCCTACATGGCAGACTGTGATTCAAGTCCCAGATCTGGCAGCTTGAAAATCACATGAGGTAGGGTCAGCAGGTGGTAGTTAAGGTGCTAGACTCCCACATGGCCAACCATGCTTCAAGTCCTGCACCTGGTGGCTTGCTTTCTCATTTTCCCTCTCTCTCTGTGGTCAAATTAAAGAATAATAATGATAATAAATAAATAAAATAATTCTTTTTTTAAAAAAATGAAAGAAAATCACGTGTGCTATGTGTGCATGCATGCTAAAAATCCCAGGAGGAGAATGGATGAGAAAGGACTGTAGCGTGGCCATCTCCCCCAGAGTGGAGGAGGATTTTTCATTTCCTTCTCTGTCTCTCCAGTGAGCACGCACCCTATGGTCAAAGATGAAAAAAACACCGCAAGAACCAGTTTGAACCCTGGCCCAAACCCTGAACATGACTGTGATGAGAAGCATGGGGCCTCCAGAGCTAGAAAGCCTAGAATTTAAAGGAGGAGACTGGGATGCATGGGTCCCCTAGGAGGAGGCAAGAGGTAAGTGACTTGAAGTGTGGGACCAGGGGAAGTTCTGTAGCCCCCCGCCACCATGCCTTCCTTACCCAGGTAGTTCTGCCAGCAGTTCCTGGTCTGGTTCTGGTTGGGGAAACGGCTGTCAAAAGGGGCGGTTTTGTAGTTCTTGATTTTGGTCTTGATGTCTTCTGCCATGATGCTGACTCCTGGAGGCAAAGGGAAGTGGGTGCTGGTGGGGGGCCTGGGGAGCCTGAGAATGGGACTGTTAGACCACCCAGGGCCAATGGAGGAGGGCCAGAGAACAGGTTGGGTATAAACAAGCCACAACATCCTCTTTCTCAACACACACACACACACACACACACACACACGGCAGCTCAAATCCATACATCTGAGTGTGCAAGTCATAGCAGGATGGGGACCTTAGCAAAATCAGTCCTGGTCCAAAAAGACCAGGTAACACCAAGCACTTATTACATACTAGGTGCTGCTCTAAACACTTCACTCCTACAGCCACTCGGAAAGGTAGAACTGTAACTACCCTATCACACAGACAAGGAAAGGTCAAGATGTTTAAGATGACGTCCCAAGGTCATACTGCATACAAATGGTGGGCTGCTTTCATCACTGGCATAATCTACACGGCAAACATTCTTATCTTTTTGGTGTTACGAACCCCTCAGGGGTCTGATGGACCCCATTAACTTCTTTCTCTGGATATGTTCAAATGCATGAAAAATTGTACAAGATGACAAGAAATCCAGTCATCTGGCTAAAGATGTATTAAGGACAGTCATGCATTGCTTATCAATGGGGATACATTCTGAAAACCGTGTCATCAGGTGGTTTCACGGTGTGAACAGCACGGAGTGTATTTACATAACCTACTGTAGACAGTAAAGCTTCTATACTCACTCTAGGACCACTGCTGTATATTGACTGAACAGAAATGTCATGCAGCTGAACTGAACAGAAACGACACTGCAGCTGAAGTAACCAGGAGTGAAAATGGTATTCTGTGGTACCTGCAACCATAATATGATATAAGAATATCTGTGATTGACAAAGGCACCACTGCCACTGTTACTGAGGTTGCCACCATCTCGATGGAAGGAAATGCTATATCTCATTTAGAGGTAAGTAAAAATACTGATGTAATTCAAGTACTAGCACTCCTGCAAGTCTTCCAACTCTGTGGACCCAGGATTTGAAACCTTTGACTATCATGTCTCTGAAACGGTGACGGTTTTCCTGGGAACCTGAGACAAAGTGGCTAACTCCTGTGAGTCCTGAGGAGTCATGGCACCACGGTCAAATGCAAGCTGCCCCAGGGAAGGCTGGAGGGCTGGGGCGCTAGAACACTCTTGGGGGTGGGGGTGGAAAGGAGAGATGTAAAACACCAGCCACTGTGAAGAGCAGTTCTGGGTGAGATCTCGACTTAACATTTGAGGGTGAGAGTAGACTGGCCATGACACTGCTGCCCCTCCAACGTCCAAGAGGCAGGAGAGACCAGACACCAACAACCAGGCTGAGGCCAAAGCAACCCGGGAAGGCCATGCACGTGGACTGTTGATTAAGGACAGTGTAGTCCCAACTGCCGAGTCCAAATCCTGGTTGCTCGGTAGCCTCGGCTAAATCGCGAGCACCAGTCTCCTCGCTGTCAAAGGGGATCATTACAGGCCTGACCTCACGGAGCTGGAAAAAGGATTCAATGAGCTAATATACAATGCCCCGAACGTTGCCTGGCTTTAAGGAAGATCTACATCGTCTTTGGCTGTTACTATGAAGAGAACCAGGCCTCAAGCCCCAGGGCCCAGGGAGGCCGGACGCTGCCGACCGAAATCGCGCCCCGTTCTTGCGTGAGTTGGGGGTCTCGTTCCTCCGCCCGCTAAGCTGGGGTCCTAGGTGCCCGAATCCTCCACACTCACCTAAAGACGCCCCTGCAGCAGCTCGCAGCTCAATGTGACCCTCAGCAAAGACGCCAGAGCTGGACAGGAAGCGGAATTAAGACCGCCCGGAAGCGAGGAGAGATAGCCACGCCCACCCGCGATAACTGCGACCTTCTACTGGACAGAATGCCTGCTCATCACCACTCACCGCCCCATCGTGAGTTTGCAAGGCATTTCGAAGGGCTACGAACTGGGGCTCAGCCGTGCTGGTTGCAGGTGCTCACCGCCTCCCTGTCTTTACCCGGAGGAGGGAGGAGGTGTGGTCCAGATCCCGGGACTGGTTGAAGAATGGGCATGGGAAAATGTGCCAGTGGAAATACTTTTATTCATGCCAGAAATAGTTATCGAACTCTAATCCTGTATCAGGCACTTCCTTATGGGTTGAGTATTCATCTGTAAAAATTCCACGAAAATTCCTGCCCTAGTAATTATTTCGGGTCAATTTCTTTTTTTTTTTAATCTAAAGTTTTTTTCTTTTTCTTTTTTTTTTTTTTAAGAATTATTTTAACTTCATTCATTCTTTCATTTGTTTCACCAGAGAGGGACAGAGAAAGAGAGAAGGAAAGCGAGAAAGCGGGACACGAACCGCTGTCGGCCTCGTGGGAGCCCAGCGCCCTTAACTACCACACCACCTGTCGGCCCCATTGAAAATGAACCAGTCTCAGAGGTGGCAGGTGGCATAGTAGTTAAGGGCGCTGGACTCCCACGTGGCACACTGGAGTCAAGTCCTGAACCTGGCGGCTTGCTTTCTCATTTTCCCTCTCTCTTTCTCTCTATTTCTTCTTCTCTGGTCAAATTTAAATATATATATATATATATATATATATATATATATATATATATATATAATTTTAGAAGTTTTTGCTATAGGGTGCATGCGCTCACTAGAAAGAGAGCGACAGAGACAGAAAGCGAGAAATCATCTCCCAGGGGGATGGCCACGCTACAATCCCTTCTCCTCCATTCTCCTCTTGGGATCTTGGGCATGCATGCACACGTGCCTGGAATAAATAAATAATCTTAAAAAAAAGAACCAGTCTCTTCCCCAGTGTCACTAGTCACAGAATGAAGAATTCACAGACTCCATCTCCCTGGTCCCCAAACTTCAGCATACAAAAATTAACAAAGATTTTGTGTGGCTGAAGGCTCAAAATCCAAAGTCCAGAACCAGCATGTGGAGTGGTGGCTAAAGTGGTAGACTCCCACATAGCCACCGTGGCTTGAGTCCTGGACCTAGTGGTTTTCTTTCTCTCTCTCTTGCACGCATGTGCGCACTGTGCCCTATCGCAAATTTTAAAAGTAATAATAATAATACATTAAATAAATCATTTTTTTTAGAAGTTTTTGCCTTAGAGCACATGCACTGGGGGTGGAGAAAGATAGAGACAATGAGTGGGAAAGTGAGAGATCATCCCCTGGGGGGGTTGGCCAGCTGCAATCTCTTCCCTTCCATTCCCCCCCTGGATCTTGGGTGTGCACGCGCACAAGCCCGAGATGAGCTTCAAGCGGCCAGAGCTCGGATTTGAACCGTGGTTGGCCATGTGGGAGTCCAGTAGTGTGACTGTGACATCTGCTGGCCCCAAATAAGTAATTAAAAAAAAAAAAAAAATCCAAAGCCCAGCATCATAGAAAGGAGGGGCTAGGAGTTAAAGTCTATGAAAGGTCACTATTCTAGTTACAGAGTTGTCCTTGACTCCAATCTTTACACCACACAGCTAATCCATTACGAAGTCCTGTTGGTTCTGCTGGAAAAATACATCCAGGGTCTACCTCTGCTACATCTGATTCAAGCCACCATCACTGCAGGCCACTCTTTGGCCTTCTTGCTTCTGTTCTTCCCACTGCAGTATCTCCACTTAGCCAGAGGGACACTGTTAACACCTCACTTTAGGTCCCTTCCTTCTCCCAGAACCCTCCCGGGGCTTCTGGTCTACCTCTTAATCTAAAGCCAAATCTTTACAGATGACCTACGTAATTTGGCCCCTTTATATCTTAATCTCCTTCCCTCTCCTCCTCACTCCCACTGCTCCAGACACTATCTTCCTAGAGGTTCCATAAACGTGCAGGCTGCCCACCCAAAGGGCTTCCGGCTCACGGTTCCTTTAGTTTGGTATGCTCTTCCTGCAGATGGCGCCCTCTCCCACCCGCTGCAGGTCTTTGTTCCTAAGTCACTTCTAGGCGAGTCCCTCTCAGACCTAGTATTTAAATTTGCTATCTTGTCCATCTCCATCCCCTTCCGTACTCTATTTCTCCATGAACCTGGCCTTCTCATATAGTATATCCTTCCTTTTTAATTATACATTTTTATTTCCCTCAATAGAACAGAAGCGTCATAAAGCATAGTCAGAAACACCATTGGATCTAATTCTTTCACAGTCCTGACACAGGCGGTTTTGTCTGTCTTATTCACTGTTGTAGCTAAAATAGTGTCTGGCACATAAGCGATGCTCTATAGATATTTGTTGAATGAGTGGATTTCTTTTTTAAAAGAAGTTTTTTTTAGTTATTTTTTTTAAAAGCTTGTTATAGGGCATGTGTGCTCACCAGAGAAAGAGAGAGAGGGAAAGTGGGAAAGCGAGCCACCAGGTTTGGAACTCCAACTGCAGTGACCATGTGGGAATCTAACACTTCAACTACCACACCCCTTGCTGGCCCAAATGTGTGAATTTCTTGTGCAAATGAAGGAGGTGCCTGGGGACTAGGAGAGGGAGCTGTGTAAGAGAACTGCTTCCCTCCCACCCCTCAGTCTGGGCTTCAAAGCCTCCCCAATATTGTCTTGATGTGTCCAGGCCTAACTGGAGCAGGGGCCTCTTATATCCTGTGTTCACCGACACTGTAATCCTGTGTGGAATTATCCATTTACATGTCTGCATTCATCCTCTTCAATGAGATCTTCCTAAAACCAAACCCCTCCTCTGCTTAAACCCCTCCATGGCTCCTCAGTGCCCTGGAGACAAAAATCCAGACTCCTCAGTATGGCCCACAGATCCTTTGTGAACTGATCCATCTTCCCCTCTCCAGCCAAAGGAATGTTTTTAAACAGTGCTTTGAGATATTCCACCCATGGAAGTGTCCCCTGACTCTCCTCCTGGGCTAGGTCAGGTCCCTTCTTTTGGGCTCCTTCAATCCCCTGGAGTATTCTCAGCCCTGACCACGCTGGGATATCCTTGTCTGGTGATGTCTTCACGGTGCACTGTGAGCTCCGGGACGATGTGAGAGAAGAGATGAGGGTCTGAACCCCTGGGTCTCTGAGGGTGGTGGGGTGGGAGGAAGATCGAACTCCCGAATGGGGTGGGGATACCTAGGCTCCCTACACAGTGTCGGTTGGAAGGATGCAGACAAGCACGCACGACGAGGCTTGCAAGTCTATTTTATTGGTTCTCTGCTCCCTGTCCGCCTCCTAGGCCGGGCACGTGGCCTCCGAAGCGGTACGTGTACTTGCGCCCCCCGCTCTTGCGCACGATGTCGCGACGGTAGTAGTAGCGCAGGCCTCGGCTCAGCTTCTCGTAATTCATGCCGGGCTTCCTCTTGCGTTCGCCCCACAGCCGAGCCACCTAGAGCGAGGTTGGAGGTGAGGCCTCATCGGAGGGAGGGGAGGGGCGTGTCCGGGGCGGGGCTAGGGTGTGGTCGTGACCTAGGTTAGGGCGGGGGAGAGATGGGGATGGGGCGGGACCAAGGACTAGGCAAAATAAATCGCGGGACTGGATTGACTAGAGGAGACGGGGGACGGGGGGACTTCGGGAGCCCACCTCCTTGGGGTCGCACAGCTGGAACTCGCGGCTGTTGCCCGTCCAGCGGATGCAGCTGCTACGCGCCCCGTCGTGGAGCAACTCCAGGAGGAACTGCCACAGCTGAATGGGACCTGCGGGGTGGAGGCAGGTGAACACCCAGGTTCCCCGTCCCCAGACCGCGCCGCTTCGATGACCGAGGAGTTCGGCTCCTTCACTCCGAAGGCCCAACGGTCCATCTGGGTCCTCCTTACTCGGATTCCCCCCTCCTTGGGGATCCACGAGTTCGGATCCCTCTATTTGGAGGACCTAAGGCGTCTAGGGTGCCCATCTCAGAGATGTAGGGATTTTGCTCCCTCCTCACTCGTCGACCCAGGCGCCCAAACCCTCATCTCTTTCCTCTCACAAAGTGCAGGAGCCTGGGTCCTTGTCCCCTCGGTGTCGAGACTGCCAGTGCCTCGGTCCTCTGTCTCGGAAGACCCAGAGTGCGGGCTCCCGGCGGGGAGCTCCCAAGTACCTAAGACCCGCCCCCTCACGATCAGTTTCCCAGGCCCCGCCCCCCCCCCCCCCCCCCCCACTGCGGCTCAGCGCCCTTTGGAGTTCGGGGACCTCTCACCTCTGTGGTTATTCGTTTTGGGGTAACGATCCAAAGTGGTGCGGTCCGACTGCTGGCTCAGTTCCGAGGAAGTGGTGCGAGCTGGATTCTGGCACCCTCTTGAAGAGGTGGTGCCATCTCTCCGCTGCCCGGTGTTCCAGGGCGTGGTACAGTCCGACCCCCCAGGCCCGCTCCTTGAAATAGTGCAGTCCGCGCGCTGTTCCCAGCCCAAGCCATTGCCCCAGTAGGCGCCGTCGGGGGAGTCCCAGCTGGCGGTGGTCCCGGCGGCCTGGGTGTAGGGCCACAAGGTGGCCTCTCCTGCCGGGGTGGCACAAGTCTGGCCTGCAGGCCCTTCAGAACCAGCCAAAGGGGCGGGGCCCAGGGTCTGGGAAGCGGGGCTCCAAGGGTCCGAGGCTGTGCACCCCAGATCTGTCCAGTCTCCCGACCACTGCAGAGCTTGAGGGCCAGGGGCGGGCTCTGTGAGGAGAAACGGACCTCAGGTGAGGGCAGCCCACGTGTCTCAGTCCTCAGCACCCTGGGGGTTCTAAAAGTGTAAATCCTGGCGCCTTGGGCCCGGAGTTCCCG
The DNA here is from genome assembly GCA_026018925.1 of Tupaia tana. Classification (NCBI taxonomy): domain Eukaryota; kingdom Metazoa; phylum Chordata; class Mammalia; order Scandentia; family Tupaiidae; genus Tupaia; species Tupaia tana. Next base: position 49,105,555 of record JAKSZU010000018.1, on the reverse strand, counting down.
GGACAGACCATGCCACCTGGAGGACGCAGGTGTTCCCCAGTCTTAGTCTCCCCCCCACCCCTCGCAAAGACCCGGGAGTCTGAGCCTCCAGCCCCGAAGCCTCAGGACCCCACCCCGTGCTCTCGGCGGCCGTCTCTCCGCACACACTCACCAGCCCCCCATGGAGCTTCTGGGTGCGGCAACGCGGGGCTCCAGTTCAGCTGCGAATACTCTGCAAGGGACACGATGGCAGAGTTTAGGGACAGGTGTCAGCAATGCCCCAGAGTCACCCCCGTAGACACCCATTTCATTTGTCAGGGACTGGGAGTTACAGCCCCCAGCTGCTACTTACTCCGACCCGGGACCCCTCCCACTCAGCCCCAGGAGTCCAGGCACGCCCCTCTCCTCCCTTAAACCTAGGAGGCCAGCTTGTCCCTTTCTTCCCCAGCACCGAGGGGTCCCTGTGGGCAGCCACCTTTCCAGCATGTCTCTTCTGTCGGCATGTCCCCTTCCAGCGCCAGTTCAGGAAAATAGAGGCGGAATTCGCTCCCTCCTGCCGGTACTAGGAAGTCAGGGCCTGGTCAGCTGCCTGGTCTGCAGAGCCCCCCACCACCTTCCCCACGTGTACTGGCTCTGCTCCAGTAGCCTACCTGGCCCTGACAGCTCGGTCCCCCGAGGCACTTCCTGTGGTGATGCTTCATCCCAGTTCCACAAGTCCATGGGTGCTCTGCTCAGTGTTCCGGATCGGGAAGGGTGAGAAGGGCAGTGGATGAGCTGGTGACACTTAGGGACGGCGAAGTCTGGGCCCCAGCCCTTGCTTCCTACAGACCCAGGAGTCCAGGCCTCTGCTCCCTCCTCCCCAGGACCCTGGAATCTTGGCCTCCAGACTCTTCTCAGGCCAGAAGTACGGACCTTAGCCCACTTCCTCCCTCAGAAGCAGGAGGGAGGCTATTTCCCAAGACCCTAACCCCAACACGTGGCATTCAGTCCCCACTTCATGGCTCACCTCTGGTGGGTTCCTCTAACCCCAGCCTGGGGTCTCAGCCCCATTTCATACCATGTATCCCCCCCCCCCCCCCAGGCCTGAGCAGGGGGGAATTTTCCGAGACGTCAGAGCAGGGGGTCGCTGCCTGGGTCAAGTTGCAGAGGCGGGGGAGGGGGCGGGGCGGGGTGAGCCGGCCCCCTGCCTCAGAATGGGGTATGCCTCTGGGGTTGTTCTGCTGCAAGGGCGGCTTGGGCTTGGACAGGGGCTTGGAGGACAATAGGCTGGGCCAGATGGGGGACAGCGGCTGGGGGGCTTTTGCAAGGTGGTGAGGTCGTGGCTCTGGGCTTGGTGGGCAGGTTCTCTGTCTTGGGGACTTGATCCGGCAACATGGGGTTGGTGGGGAGGAGGGTCTGGAGAAGGAGGGTCTGGGGTCAACTGGTCTGTGCCTGGCTTATCTGCAACAGGAAGAAGGATTTCCGGCCAGACACCCCTACCTCCTGCCAAGCGCTGGTCTACGTCACAAGTCACAATCGGCAGGGTGACTGAGCACGGGAGGGTTGACCTGTGAGGGGCTGGAGGCTGCCAGCCTGAGAAATTCCACACCAGGCAGTTGGGGAGGGCTACCCCTGGGAGTGTCAATCATAACAGTAACATGGACAGCATAAACAATAACCACAGTAATAATAATAGCTAACATTAAGTGAGGGCCCATCTTGGGCCACCAACTGCGCTGTGGGCCCCACTTCAATTTTTTATGAAGTAGGTTCTGTTATCCCCATTTTATGAAGGAGGAAATTGAGGCAAGTTACCTCCCACTTCTCTTCCCAGAGCTCATGCTCTTCCACGTTGTAACAGTTTGGGAAATTTGAATATGAACCGAATGTGAGATATCATTGTTAGATGTGATAATAGTATTATGATATGAAAGCTGTCTCTATTAGGAAATGAACACAGATATTTAGGGATAAAGTATTATAAATGTAACTTACTTCACATGATTCATACGTAGGGCTAGCAGGTAGCATGGTAAGGCGTTGGTCTCCCACATGGCTGGGCACAGTTGGAGTCCCGAATCTGGTGTCTTGAAAATCATACCAGATGGAACCAGTAGTTAGCCTAATGGCTATGTCGCTGGACTCCCATGTAGTCATTCGTGGTTTGAGTCCCGGACCCTGTGGCTTAAACTCACACCAGGCGCATGTGCGTGCATGCCCAGGATCCTGAGAGGAGAATGGAGGAGAAGGGATTGAGGCGTGGCCATCCCCTCTGGGGTGTGATTTCTTGCTTTCTGTCTCTCTGTCTCTCTCTGTCTTCCTGGCGAGCGCACACGCCCTATAGCAAAAACCTCTCAAAAAAAAAAAAAAAATCAAACCAAAAGCATGTGTGTGTGTGTGTGTGTGTCCACAATCCCAAGACTGGAGGAGAAGGGATTGCTGGGAGGCTGTCCCCAGTGGGGGGTGATTTATCACTTTCTCTCTGGTGAGCACATGTGCCCTAGGGCAAATAAACCTTAAAAGAATTCATACATGTAGCATATATTTACATACATACATGCCATATTTGGGACATACCCATCCTAAAAAGTGATTTTTTGTTTATTTATTAATAGTATTCAACAACTGGGTGTCCCACATTTTTTTCCCCTGACAATCCTTAATCCAGGTTAATCTGGCTTCTGAGTCTGTGCTTGTGCCTATCTTGGTACACTGATAAATAGTGTTTCCCATTTTAACTTTTTGCTATAGGGTGTGTGCAACTTGCCTGAGAGAGAGAGAGAAAGTGAGAAATCACTCCTTGGGGAGAGATGGCCACGGCACCATCCCTTTTCCTATTCTTACCAACACATATGAGCTAGGCGCTTTTTTTTTTTTTTTTGGAGAGGTTTTTGCTATAGGTTTTTGCTATAGGGCACGTGCGCTCGCCAGACAGAGAGAGACAGTGAGACAGAAAGTGAGAAATCATTCCCCAGGGGGCATGGCCATGCCACAATCCCTTCTCCTCCATTCTCCTCTAGGGATCTTGGGCATGCACGCACACGCACTCGGCAAGAGTTTAAGCCACTGGGTTCGGGACTCAAACCGCAGCCAACTACATTGGAGTCCAGCAATGTAGCCATTATGCTAACTGCTGGTCCCAGAGCTTGGCATGTTTTTGAAGCTACTGGGGCCCAGACTCAAACCAAGAAGTCAATCATGTGGGATCCAGCTGCCTTCACTACCATGCCACCAGCTGGTCCTATTTTCCATTCTAATATGGACATTTTCCAATATTGACCAGCTTCTTGATCATTACCAACTTGCCATTCTGGAGGGTGGGAGGAGTGAAGGGGCACTGGTTTTCTGTCCATGTCACACAGAGGAGACTGGAACTTAAGAAGTCACTGAGGCCAGGTGGTGGCACGGTGGTAATGCAACCAGTCCCACCAGAAAGATTATGAGTTCGTGTCCTGGTACCTCCTTGGGTCTTTTCTGGTCTAGTTCGACTGAGGATGGATCGCGGCATGGGGACCTTGTGGAGGTACCTGTCTGTCTCTCTCTCATGGAAGAAATAATTTTTAAAAAAGTTGTCAGTTTTTTAAGGTCACATGGGAGGGAAGCTGGAGTTCAAACTGGACCCAGAGTTGGGTGAGCTACAGAGCCCAGGTATCTCTTCACTGGCCCCTCCATCTGTCCACTGCAGGGCCTAAAGGGAGTCCTAGCCTGCCCTGCTCCACGAGCCTCAGGCCACCTCTCCCCTCTGGTCAACTCCAGCTCCGGGTCTCTGTTGCACCAGTCCTGATTCCAGCGAGGCCTTGTGACCCAGTCTCTCCTTGTATCTCCCTACTTGAGTGTCCCTGTCTTCCCGTCTGCCCCCACCTCTCTCCCCACTGCTTTATCTGATAGTTCTCATTGTTCTGTCTCCCTCTCTATCTCTCCATTTCTATCTGCATTCCTCCGTGTTTCAAGAAGACTGTGCATTTTAAAATCCTCTCTTGAATCATCCTCTCTTCCATCTCCTCTCTTGCCCCTATGGTTGCAGTGAACACAGAAGAGAAAGGTAAGAAGGGCCAGTGATGGGGGAGAAGAGAGTCTGACGGTCTCAGGGCTGGGTGGTCCAGCCCAGATGTCAGGGGGCTGAAGGGCACTTCCTGCCAGGGAGGGAGGCCCTCATCCCTCTGACCAGACTGGAAAATGTGACGTCAGAGAGGGGGGAGTAAAGGGGAGAAGACAGGAACAGAAGAAATATGACACCTCTCCTGCATGCCCTCCTTCCCCAGAGGACTTGGTATTGCTTCCCTCCTCCCTATGCCCCATGTCCTTCCCAGCTTGCCCCCTCCTCATCCAGGGCTCTGATGGCTCTGATGGAGACCCTCATGCACTGTCCCTCCCCTGGTCTGGTCCTTGCCACAGCCTCCTTTTGGACCTCCAACCCTCAGACTTAAGTGCAAATCTCTAATGCCAGCCCCAAGTTAAGTTTGTTTGATTATTTTTTCCTTTTTGAGAAGTTTTTGCTATAGAGAGCATGTGCTCGCCAGAAAGACAGAGGGACAGAAAGCGAGAAATCACCCCCAGGGGGGATGGCCACGCCACAATCCCTTCTCCTCCATTCTCCTCTAGGGATCTTGGGCATGCACGCACACGTGCCCGGTGTGAGTTTAAGTCCAGGACTCGAATTGCAGTCGACTACGTGGGAGTCCAGCGACGTAGCCATTACGCCAACTGCTGGTCCCCTTTCCTTTTCTTTTCTTTTTGCTTGCTACTTAACTTTGTCTTGGCTTCTCAGCGCTTACTGCTGCCTTCCGGGTAGTCTAAGTTCTTAGTCTGGTGTTCAAGGTCCTGCATGAACTCCTTTTTAGACAGGCAAGTTTGGAACTGGGAAACAGAGAGAGAGACCTACAGATGCAGAGAGGACAGACTCAGAGACACAGACACATAGCGGCAAGATAGAGGGCATTCACAGAAAAGCATCTAGTGAGATAAGTCGGCTGGGGTTGGACAGAGTGGAGAAACGAGAAACCAGCCAGAGATCTAGCGATTGATGGGAAGAAATTGAGACAGAGCCTCAGAAGTGGACGATTTCTCCAGGAAGCCCTCTGACCCATGGGTCAGCACCCAGGGCTGCCCTGTTCCTGCCCTGACCACCCTGGGTTCTATCTGACATTGGGCCATGAGCTCTGCGGGAGCAGGGCCCAGGACAGCTCAACACTACCATCCCCAGCACTGCCCAGACTGTGGGTGAGCGCTGGCTGGAAGGATGGAGAACTAGAGGGCTGAGCTCCAGAAGGCAGGGCCTAGAAACTTCCATCTTGGTGCTGAGCCTCAGCTTGGCCCCACCTTGCCACAGCCCCACTGCCTCCTTTGGGATGGGCTGCACTCAGTATGCACTGAGGAAGTGCCAACAGGAGGAGGTGGGCACACGGTGGGGCTCAGCAATGCCCATCTGGATGTGCTTGTCTGGGGGTTTCAAGGTTCCCAGCATTTTCAGGTGGGGAGATGCCCTCCACAGAGCAATTTAAAGCCCAGCCAGGGATGGAAATGAACGTAAATTTATTGAAACTGGTTTTGGGGCAGGTGGGTGGAGAGTTGGGAGTTTTCCAAAGAGAGCTGTGGGGAGGAGCCAGCGCCCGGCCGGGTGGGAGCGGGTGCCCGGCCACAGACCCTATCTGAGGCCCAACTTCTTCTTTTCCTTCTGCTTCTTACGGACTACGTCCAGGTTCCGGTCCTTCCACATGCTCTTGCGAAGCTTGATGGGGCGTGAACCCACATACTTCCCTGTGGAATCAGAGGTTTCAGGGTCAGGCCTGGTGTCAGGCTTAAGCCAGATGCCAGCCTCACCCATCACCCCCAGGGGAGGCCTCACCCACCGTTCATCTCACGCATGGCGCGCACATAGTCGCTGGGGTCCTTGAAGCTGACAAAACCATAGCCCTTGGTCTTGCCTGTGCGCTTATCGCGAATCACTTTAGCCTTAAGGAAGGACGGGAAGCGGCTAAAGGCACGTGCCAAGATGTCATCGTTCACCTCATTGCCCAGATCCCCACAGAAGATCCGGAAGTCATCTGGGGTTAGGAGAAAGAAGAGGTCAGAGGTTGCAGAGGCCTGGCTCAGCATCTGCCTTACTTGAGGGGCCCCACATTCTCGGAGGCACCCCCCAAGCCTTTCTCCCTCTGTATTCCCCCACAGTCTCTGCCTGGGGGCCTCTCCGTAGTAACAGCTAATGCCTATGTATTTACCCGTGCCAGGCACTCTCTAATCTAAGCACCAGAGAGGTCTTCACGGATTCCGAGCACTGAGCCATGGCACTGCCCAAAGTTACGCCACTAAGAAGCAGCAGAGCTGGGACAAGAACTCAGGCATCTGGCCCCAGACGTTTTTTTTTTTCCCCTCTTTTTGATGGCCAGAGGGCATGTGCACTCATTAGAAACAAAGAGAGAAAAAGCACGCCCCACTGGGACATGGTCATGCTGCAATCCAAGGATTTTTTTCCCTTGGGTGGTTTTATTTGCTTGAGGATGCATGTGTTCACTGGGGATAGACAGACAGGAGGGAGGGGAAGAAAGCATCCCCCAGTGGGGTGTGGTCACACCACAATCCCTTCTCCATCTCTGTGGGGATTTTGAGCACACACACACACAGACTTGGCATGTTTTTCAAGCAGCTAGGGTAGGATCTGAACTACATGGATGGCCACGTGGGATCCAGCTTAACAACTAGGGCACAGGGCTGGCCTCCATCTGGATTTTGGGAATGTACAAACACACACTCAGTGTGTTTTTCAAGCTGCCAGGGCCAGGATTCAGACCATGGTCAGCCATGTGGGATACACAGCAGTTAACCCCTGTGCTACAGAGCTGATGCAGACTCATTGTCAACTTCTAATTGCACTGCTATACACTACCTCAGGGCCAGTTCACCCATTCCCACAATGAAGCCCTAACGCTGTGCCAGACAAGGCCCTTTCCTGATGTCCCTTGGCCTCCTGAACACTTCCCCCTGGGCAGCCCTTGACAGCAGTCTCCCATGAAGGCATGTTAGTATCATAGGCTTCATTTCCTCAGCTCTGCTTCCTCTGCAAAGGCCACTCTACTTCCACCCTGAAACCTGAACACATCACTGGGTCCTTCTCCCAGCTGAGCCCAGCTGCCACGTTTGGGTGTATCCCTTGGCGTGGGCCTTTGCCTCTCCTGAACACGCTCAATCCCAATGAATCCCTCTCCCTATCCCCATGCGGCACACACTACCAGGTCCTTTTTGAAGATGAGGAAAGTGAGGCTGGAAGGGTTAAGTGACTCGGCCCAAGATCACAGAGATAGGGTCTCAAGTCTGCACTGGCCTATTTTGGGCCTGGGGTTGGTTGGCCTTGGCCTGGTATAGGAAAATAGTCCCCCCAAAAAAGGCCAGGACTGGGGTGATCCATTTCCTCCTTTAGCTACTGTTGTGGCACTCCGTGGCTTCCACGATGATTAAAGACGCTCTCTGAGAACAGATTAGGCACCCCCTAGGAGAGATTCTGTCAGACTCAGAGGGTGGAGACCATCTATAAGACAATTAGCCTGGAAACTCTAAAAACATATCATATACTGGGGACCAGCATGTGGCGAGGTGGCTGAGGCACTGGACTCCCCCATGGCCAACCACAGTTTGAGTCCCAGACCTGGTGACTTGAAAATCACTTCAGGGGACTGGCAGGGGGCGTGGTGGTTAAGGATGCTGGACTCCCACAGGACCAACTGCAGTTCGAGTCCCGGACCTAGTGGATTGCTTTCTCATTTTCTCTCTCTCTGGTCAAATTAAAATAAATAAAACTAAATAAAATAATAATAAAAAATTTTAAAAATAAGAAAGAAAATTACTTTGGGTATATGTACATGCATGCCCAAAAAAGTCTCAGGAAAATGGAGAAGTGTGGCTATTCCCCCCAGGTGATGATTTTTCACTTTCTCTCTCACCATCTCTCTCTCATTGGCAAGTACATACGCCCTATGGTAGAAGAGAGAGAGAAAGAGAAAGAGAAAGAGAGAGAGAGAGAGAGAGAGAGAGAATCCAGAGACATAAAATTGCATGTATCAGGGAAAAGAAGCTGCAACAGAGTTTTGGGGCCACTAGGGAAATTTCAGTAACAAACAAAAAAAATAAACAGCCAGCAGATGGGATGGTGGTTAAGGCACTGGACTCCCACATGGCAAACTGCAGTTCGAGTCCTGGACTTGGTAGCTTTAAAATCACTCCAGGCACGTGTGATGCATGCCCAAAAAAATCTCAGGAGGAAAATGGAGGAGAAGGGAGTGTAGTATGGCCATCCCCACTGGGGGGGGTGGGGAGGGGATCTGGAGAGTACAAGTGCCCTATGGCAACAAGTGAAAAAAAAAAAAAAAAGATAATCTAGAGACATAAAAGTACGTGGATCGGGGGAAAAGCTGCAACAGAGTTTTGGGACCACTGGGGAAATTTCAATATAGAAAGAAAATAATTTCAAGGTCCAGCAGGTGGCATGGTAGCTAAGGTACTGGGCTCTCATATGGCGGACCATAGTTCGAGTCCTGGACCTGGCAGCTTGTTTTCTCATTTTCCTTTTCTCTCTCTCTCTCTCTCTGGTGAGTGCAGATGCCCTATAGCAAATTAAAATATTAATAATAAATAAAATTAAATAAATAATCCCCTACAAAATCAATATGGGGGCAAGCAGATGGCATAGTGGTTACATTACTGGACTCCCATATGACTGACCATGATTAGAGTCCCTGGATCCTGTGGCTTAAAACTCACACCGGGTCCATGTGTGTGCGTGCCCAAGATGCCAGGAGGAGAAAGGAGAAGGGATTGCAGTGTGGCCATCCCCCTGGGGTGTGATTTCTCACTTTCCCTCTCACTGTCTCTGTCTCTTTCTCTTTCCACATGAGCCCTAGGGTAAAAACCTCTTAAAAGAAAAAAAAAAGAAAGAAAGAAAGAATATCAATATAAACTGAATAAAAGATATTAACAGAGATACTGTTAATTTCTTTAAATGTGATATGGTATTATGATATGAAAGAAAATGTTTCTTTTCTTTTTTTAAAAAAAGAATTATTTATTTAATTTATTCATTCATTTTATTTTTTAATTTGACCAGAAAGACACAGAGAGATAGAGTGAGAGAGGGAAAGTGAGAAAGCAAGCCACCAGGTTCAAGACTTGAACCGTGGTCGGCCATGTGGGAGTCCAGCCCCCTTAACCACCACGCCATCTGCCAACCCCAAAATGTTTCTTTTCTTAGGAAATGCATATTGAGACATTTAGGAATGAAATAACAACTTTGTTTATAACTGTTCTAAATGAACAAAAACCCAAAACCAACATAGACACATTGTATACATAGAGTAAAGTAAATATAGCAAAATGTTAATTGCTGACTCTAGGCAGTGATAGATGGCTGTTCACTGTGCAATCCTGAGTCTAAAAATTTTCATAAAAGTTGGAGAAAGGGACCAGCAGTTAGCGTAATGGTTATGTTGCTGAACTCCCATGTAGCCGACCGCGGTTTGAGTCCCAGACACGGTGGCTTGAACTCACACCGGGCGCATGTGCGTGTATGCCCAGGATCCCGAGAGGAAAATGGAGAAGGGATTGCGGCGTGGCCATCTCCCCTGGGGGTTGATTTCTCACTTTCTGTCTCTCTGTCTCTCTGGCGAGCACATGCGCCCTATAGCAAAAACCTCTCCAAAAAAAAAAAAAGAAAAAAAAAGTTGGAGAAAAAGAATGCTCTTTGACCTTTGGCAAACTAGGCCCCTCCTGAGTAAAAGAGGGGTCAGAAAGCCCCAGGTACCAATCACCTCCTTCGAGTTCTAGCCCATGGCTGGGTGGGACCAGCCCTTCAGAGCCGCAGTCTTGCTGTCTATGAGGTGGGCTAACAACAGTGTGTGCTCCACACAGAGGTGGGGAGTCACCTGGCTCGCTCCCTGCCTATGGCAGTCTGGCCTGCCCCGGCGGGGCACTGCCTGACCCTGCAGGGCACTGCCTGACCCTGCACTTCCACCTGCTTACCCGCGTCCCACTCCAGCAGGCTAGGGTCCTCCCAGCTGCTCCCAGCTGCTGTGCGAATGCAGCGTTTCAATTTCTCTGGCTTCCCTTTCTTCTTGTCTTCACCCAGAGGCTCTGGGACCTACAGAGGAAAGGAAAGGGGTACAGGGGATTGGTGTGGAAGTCTTCCGCTCTGCTTTGCCCCCGGCCCCCCTGCCTCCACAAAGGGCTGGATGTGCTCTTGGTGTGGGGTATGTGTCTGCCTCCTTTCTTTCCCCCGAGTCCTCCTAGCTGTGGCGGGAAGACTGTGTGCTCCTGTGTGAAAGCTCCTGCTCCTGCCCACCCTCCCAGCCTCTTTTAGACCCTCACTGCTAGGCTCCCCACTTACCTCAAGAGCCATGAGGCCAGGGGGTGGTTCAGGCCGAGGGGGCCGGGGTCGTGGACGCAGAGACAGGAGCTCAGGAATGCGCAGTGGGGGCAGCAAGCCACGTACTACCTCCAGTGGGAGGGGCAGGGGCTCAGGCTCAGGCAGTGGCATGGCCAGGGCCAGTGGCAAGCTGGGCCCAATGACTGCAGGGCCAGCTGGGGCACCCCCTGCTCCCACAGCCACTGCTGCGCTAGCCTCTTCCAGCCCAGCTGCTGCTGCCACCACTGCTTCTTCCTTCTCTTTCAAGCCCAGCCCCAGGCCGAGGCCCAGCTCTCGGGGTGCTGCTGGCTCTTCCTGTGGGCAAGAGCAGGGCATTAGGGATCAGGTGCAGGCTCAGACCTTCCTGCCATCCCTACCCGATCCAACAAAGCTAAGGTCTCAGATACAGAGAGCAGTCAAGAGAAAGGAGTCTAGTCAGACAGACACAGAAACAGAAATGTGGGGAGAAAGAGACAGGCCAACGCAGGATAAATGAAAACATCAAGACAGAAAAACAGAGGGACAATCAAGTGAAAAACAGAGAGAGAGAGATAGAGAAATATATGCACGGCACATGTTCTCTATGCTCTCTTCACAAATGGAAAGAAAAACAGGTTTGGCCACAGAAAAACACAGGGAAAGACAGAGGCAGAAAGAAACAGGGACAAATCAGAGGGGAAGGCAGAGAAAAAGTTGGGGAGGGGCAGACCTAGCGGTGGCTCAGGGGGCCGTGCTTGTGATCATCAGTTCCATCCATACTCACCAGAGGAGGCCTCAGAGCAGCCATGGAGCCCAGGGGAGGTCCTGGGGTCCGAGCCATTGGTGGCAGCATCATGGGTGGTCCAGGAGGCCCAGGCAGAGGGGGGCCCACGAGCGCCTGGTGAGGGGGCCGCAGGGCCATAGGGCGGGGAGCACCTGCTACAGAAGAGAGAGCAGAATCTATCAGGGTGTTAGTGGTGCAGTCGGAGGGCTTGGGGGAGGAGCTGTGTGGCGGCGGTGATGACCTGGCCCCTCACCTGCTCTCTGCAGCACATGGGGGACGAAGGCTGGACGCAGGATAGAGGCCCTCTGAGGGGCCACAGCTGTGGGAGAGAGATGGGGGTGTGTGTCATGGGGGATCAGGGTGCTTGGGGCAAAGTGTGTGTGAGGCACTTTCAGTATCCAAGAACTTGTGGAGAAGAGTCTGGAAAGTCTTCTAAAAGATATGGGGGTCTTTCCATTGGTTCTTTCAGCAAACAATTCACCACCAGGATCTCCTCGGGGCTCAGTCCTGTGCTAGGGATACACTACACAGACTGAGGGTTCTCAGGGAGCTCCTGGTCCCGAGCAGGAGGGAACAAACCCTCACCCGAGAGTGACAACCAGACTGATCAGGGCTAGAACAGAGGAAAGTCCTGTCAGGTGATTGGGGCCGGGAGCCCAGAGGAGCCCTTTGACTTAGCTGGGGGGACCAGAGGCAGCTTCCTGGAAAAGGACCTGTGAGCTGAGACCCAAAGAATAATGAGGAGTTAGTCAGGCAAAGGGTTAGTGGAAGTATTACTGGCGAGAAGAACATCTGTAAGCAAAACCTTTTATCCTCTTCAGTTTAGCATGGCTGTAATAGAGGAAGGGGGGTGGCTGGAAGTATCACGAGAAGGGTTGAGAGGTCAGCAAGGATCCAAGCACATCAGCTAAGTCTTGGATGAACTCCTGAGGACACTAGGGAGGATGCCTGGCAGGGGGACCAGGTAGATTTGTAATCTGAAGAAAACCATACTAAAGAGTAAGCGATATTAAAACTGTGGAGAGTATCATGAGATCAGAAAGTTTAAAAGGATTTAGAACATAACTAACGAGTTTGATTTAAGGCAGATTATATCAGAATTTTACATCCAAATCAGAACACACACCCTTTTTACACATATAAGAAGATAACGTCACAAAAATGGATGGAGTGTGTAAAGGAGGAGTGTAAGGTGTAAAGGTGGAGTGTGGAGAAGACCTGGTAGAGAGGACAGGTTGGAAGGTTACAGTGAGGTGACAAGCAGGGGAGTGAAGGGACCTTAACAAGAGCGCTCTGGCATATCTCAGCCATGTGCAGGGCTCCTGGGGAGGATGTGGGAGCTCCCTCTGCAGGGCCCTGACTGCAAGGTGAGGAGCTCGGTGCTTGTCTGGATGGTCTGGTCCTCCCACTGACAGATAGTGTGTGATGCTGCTACGCAGTGGGTACCAAGACTTCTGTCTCTCATGGAGCTTATTTTTTAGAGGAAGCAAAAGATGATGACGATAGTAAGTAAGTACACCAGATAGCTTGTTATAAGGTGTTAAGGGCTGTGAAGAAATATAGCAAAGGTTTGAGATCAGGAGTTATAGCAAGGAGTTGATTTTGCAATGACCAAGTCAATTTGTGCTGAGGTCGAACTGAGTTGAAATAAACAGGAAGTACATGCTCAGGTTTGTGCTTTGGGAAGATGACAACATCAGGATGATAACGAAATAGAGAAGGTGATTAGAGCAGTGAATTAGCCAAGAGGGTGAGGCTGTCTAAACATGAGAGCTCTGTTAAATGTGTGGTTCCTTGGCCCTGAACCTACCTGCTCGCCGCAGAAACATGGCCTCTCGAGCCTCTGGACTGTCCAGGTGACTCCGATCACCAGGGCCAAAGCCAACTGTTGGGAAGGAGAGATGGGAACAGTGGGAAGACAGTCCTGGGCATCCCGTTTTACCTCCCTGCTTGATCCCTGATCCCCTCACCTTGCCACTCCTTACTTACCTGGGCCCACAAAAGGAGGGCCACCCACCATGGGAGGAACTACAGTGGCTGCAGCAGCTGCTCGGGCTTCCAGGGTCTGCTGGACCTGTCAGGGAGGAAGTGGGAGTGAGGGGCCTGACTCAGTGCTCCCAATCTGCCTTGCTGGCCCAGCCCAAGATGCCAAAAGTTTCATCCTATGAGCTCTGTGTGGGGCTGGCTCCTGTCAGCCTCCTGGTCTCAGCTAAAAGGTTACTTCTTAAGGGTGCTTCTGGGATCACACTAGCTAAGCTTTCCTTAAGCCTCTTTCACCATTCTGTTTCTTCTTCCCCACAGCATTTGTCACTGAAACTAGTCATACACCACATGATGATGTTTCAGTCAGCAACAGACCACATACACGGTGCTGGTCCCATAGATTATAAGGGAGCTAAAAATCCCTATTGCCTAGTGACATTGTAGCCACCTCAATATTGCAGTACAATACATTACTCGTGTGTGTGTGTGTGTGTGTGTGTGTGTGTGTGTATGTGTGTGGTGATGCTGGTGTAAATAAATTTAATGTGTTACCTGTTGTAAAAGGTATCAGACCAGGGGCTAGCAGATGGTGTGGAGGGTAAGGTATGAGATCTCACATGGCTGACTTTGTGGTTAGAGTCCTGGACCTAATGGCTTGAAAATCACACCAGGCATGTGTATGTGCATGCCCACAATCCCAAGAGAAGACTGGAGGGAGAAGGACTGTGGTGTGGCATTCTCCCTTGGGAGTGATTTCTCACTTTCCCCTCTCTCCCTCTGGTGAGTGCACATGCCCGATAACAAAAAACTGAAAAAACAAAAACAAACAAAAACAAACACACACACAAACAAAAAAAACTGGGGTCGGCAGGTGGCATGAACCTGGTGTCTTGAAAAACATGCCAGACACGTGTGCACGCATGCCCAAAATACCGAGAAGAATGGAGAAGGAATTGTGGTGTGGCCAACCCCCTGGAGGATGATCTCTCTCTCTCTCTCTCCAGCAAGCACACACACCCAACAGTAAACTAAAAAAAAAAAAAAAGAAAAAAAGAAACATAACAGATACAATTATGTAGAGTATGGAATACTTGATAATTATAATAATTAACTATGTTTCTGGTTTACATATTAATGGCATTACCCTTTTTTTAAAAAAAGAATTATCTATTTACTTAATTCCTTTTGTTATTATTATTTTTTAATTTGACCAGAGAGAGACAGAGAGAGAAAGGGAAAGTGAGAAAGCAAGCTGTCAGGTCTGGGACTTGAACCACCGTTGGCCACATGGGAATCCAGTGCCTTTAACCACCACGCCACTTGCTGGCCCTGGCACTACATTTACCATTACCTTAGAGTATACTCTTTCTATTTATTGAAGAAAAGCTTTTAGTAAAATAGAAAGCTATGTTAAGCAGGCAGCAGCACCCACTTCCCAAGTTTACCAAACATCGATCATATCACTTTCTCTTTGCTTGATTTAATCTCGTGTTCTGTTCATCACGACCTTGCATGGGACAAGATGTGGAGGTAGAAGACAATGCTACTGATGATCCTGACCAGTGCCTAGGTTAATGTGTGTGCTTGGTACCTAGTGTTTTTTGTTTTTGTTTCTGATTTTTAATTTGCCAGAGGACACGTGTACTCACCAGAGACAGAAAGAAAGGGAAAGTGAGAAAGCACCCCCCATGAGAAATGGTCAGGTCTCACAAATCCTCTCCTCCATTTCTCCCTTTTGAGATTTTGGGCACAGATGCACCTGCAAATGGTGTGTTTCTCAAGTTGCCAGATCCGGGACTCAAACCATGTGGTCAGCCATGGGGGATCTAGTCACCTTATTAACTATGGTGCCACTGGCTAGCCTAGGTCTTAGTTGTTTTTTTCCTTTTTTAGATGTTTTTGCCTTAGGGGACATGCTCTTGCTGGAGAAAGAGACAGAGGCAGTAAGATGGAAAATGAGAAATCCCCTCCCGGGAGGATGGCAACACCATAATCACTTCTCCTCTATTCTCCTCCCGGAATCTTGGGCATGCATGCACATGTACCTGATGTGATTTTTTTTTCAATATTTAATTATTCATCTAACTTTATTTATTTATTTTAATTTGCTCTAGTACACCAGAGAGAGATGAGAAGAGAGAGACAGAGAGAAAGCAAGTTGCCAAGTCTGGGACTAGAATCACAATTGGCCATATGGGAGTCCAGCACCTTAACCACCACACCACTAGCTGGCCCCATCCTGGCGTGATTTTCAAGCCACTGGATCCGGGATTTGAACTGCAGACAGCCATGTGGGAATCCAGCGAAGTAACTGCTACATAACCTGCTGACCCCCAGGTCTTAGTTTTTAACATAAAGGTTTAAAAAGTAAAACAAATATCATAAAAATAGAAAAATGCTTTTAAAATAAAGATATAAAGAAAAAAAATTTGTGTAGCTATTCAATATGTCTATTTTAAGCTGTTATTACAACAAAAGAGTCAAAAGTTAAAAAAATTTAAGTTTATAAAGTAAAAACATTACAGGAACATAGTTAATTTCTTTTTTTTTTTTTGGAGAAATTTTTGCTATAGGGTGTGTGTGCTTGCCAGAAAGAGAGAGACAGAGAGACAGAAAGCCACCGGGTCCAGGGCTCGAACTGCGGTTGACTATGTTGGAGTCTAGCGACATAGTCATTTTGCCAACTGCTGGTCCAGTTACTTTATTTTCAAAGGCAACTTTTTTTTTTTTTTTTTTAAAGAATTATTTTTTTAACTTTAAAAATAAATTTTATTTGTTTGTTTCGGGAGAGAGCGCCCTTTTTGCTATAGGGTACATGTGCTCACCAGAGAGACAGAAAGTGAGAAATCACCCAACCATGCTGCAATCCCTTCTCTTCCATTCTCCTCTTGGGATCTTGGGGACACACGCACAAGTGCCCCACTGAGAGTTTTAAGCTGCCGGGTTTGGGACTCAAACAGCCATCAACTACATGGAAGTCCAGTGACGTAACCATTATGCCATCTGCTGGTCCCTAGCAGGACAGCCTGTGGAGTGGAGGTTAAACTGCTGGGTCCCACAAGGCTGATCATATCATTCAAGTCCCACACTCAGCAGCTTGAGAAACATGCTGGGCGCATTTAATGTGTACCCCAAATCCTGAAAGAAGGGAGAAATGGAGAAGGGATTGCAGTGTGATGATTCCCCAAGGGGAATGCTTTTCTGCTTTTCCTCTGGCCCCACCTCTTTCTCTATCCAGAGAGTGCACATGCCCTCTGGCAAACTAAAAAAAAATTCATGTAGCCTAAGTACGCAGCACTTACAAAGCCACAGTACAGTGATATTGCAGGCCTTCATTTCACTCACAAGTCACTGACTCATCCAGGGCAATTTCCAGTGCTGTAAGCTTCATTCACAGTAAGTGCCCTACACGCTCTTTTCTTTTATACTGTATTTTTCCGGTACCTGTTCTATGTTTAGATACACAAATACTTACTATTGTGTTACGACTGTCTATAACATTCTGTACAGTAACGTACTGTCAGGTTTGTAGTCTAGTAGCAATAGGCTATACAATATAATCTAGGTGTGTAGAAAGCACATCACCTAGGCATGATGATGACATGATGACAAAATCACTTAATGTCACATTTCTCAGAATATACCCCCACTGTTAAGCAATGCATGACTTTCTGTCCAATCTGTCCTCCCCACTCCCATGCTGCCACGCTTATCCAAGCCATCATAACTTCCTGCTTAGGCTATGATAGTAGCTTCTTCCTTGGTCTCAATTTTGCCCTTGTCCCCTACAGTCTATTTTCCAAACAACCAGAGTAACCTAACCCTGTTCATCTCGAGACTGTACCATATCACTCTTGCTCAAAATCTTCCAGTAGTTCCCCATCTCAGAGTATAGCCAAAGTCTTCATGTTGACTCACAAGGCACAAAATCTGGTCATTACACATCTTTGTCCTTATCCCCTCTACATTCCTCTTTGCTCTTTCCACTCTAACCACTGATCTCTGTAGTGTCCTAAACATTACAGATATGTAATTGCCTCAGGGTGTCTGTACTGGCAGTTCTCAGCTGTGAATACTCTTCCTTCAGTTATCTGCATGGTTTCCTCCATTTCCTTCTTTCTTTTTCTAATTTACTAGGCAGATGCATGTGCTCACCAGAGAGAGACAGAGGGAGAGAGGAGGAAAGTGAGAAAGCACCTCCCCTGCCCCAGAGGGGATGGCCACACCATAAACTCTCCTCCATTCTCTTCTTGGGATTTTGGGCACACAGGCACTCGTGCCTGGCATATATATTTTTTTTTTGGAGAGGTTTTTTTTTTGCTATAGGGTGCGTGTGCTCGCCAGACAGAGAGAGAGAGAGAGAGAGAGAGAGCAAGAAATCATCCCCCAGGGGGGATGGCCATGCTGCAATCCCTTCTCCTCCATTCTCCTCTTGGGATCTTGGGCACGCACGCACATGCGCCCGGTGTGAGTTTTAAGCCACTGGGTTTGGGATACGAACCGTGGTTGACTATATGGGAGTCCAGTGACATAGGCATTACACTAACTGCTGGTCCCGCCTGGCATATTTTTCAAGTTGCTGGGTCTGGAAATTGAACTGCACAGTTGGCCATGGGGATCCAGCACTTTAACCACCATGCCACCAACTAG
Source organism: Tupaia tana (assembly GCA_026018925.1). NCBI lineage: Eukaryota > Metazoa > Chordata > Mammalia > Scandentia > Tupaiidae > Tupaia > Tupaia tana. The sequence goes on along the minus strand of JAKSZU010000018.1, from coordinate 49,087,814 downwards.
ACCCCCTCCATCTCCTTTTTATCCATGTCACTTCCTCAGAAAGGCCTTCCCTGACTGTGCTGATAAACTCCTGCCCTTCTTATCATAACTTTAGTGTCTCTTTTTAATAAAATGGGAACTTGAAAAAGACAGTGATTGCTCTGTTTTCTTTTTTCTGGAGAGGTTTTTGCTATAGGGCGCACGTACTTGCCAGAAAGAAAGAGAGACAGAAAGCAAGCCACACCACAATCCCTTCTCCTCTAAATCACCCCCTCGCCAGACAGACAGGGGGATGGCCACACCACAATCCCTTCTCCTCCATTCTCCTCTCAGGATCTTGAGCGTGCACGCACACACACCCAGCATGAGTTTAAGCCACTGGGTCTGGGATTCGAACCACTGTCAACTACATGGGAGTCCAGTGATGTAGCCATTACACTAACTGTTGGCCCTGTTTTCTACTGTGTATCTAATGTTTAGAATAGTGCCTGCTCAGAACTAGGCCATGGCATGATGGTAACACAACTGGACTCATAAAGGAAAGGTCCTAGGTTAGGTCCTAGGACTTCCCAGAGCACACCTGTGATAGGGGCTAGCTGAGACTGTGACCCTAGTGACGACCCTTTGGGAGTGCTAGTCTTCTTCTTTCTGTGGAAGAAATAAAATGAAAAAAGAGAGAGAGAACAGTGCCTTGTGTATAAAAAGCACCCAATAACTACTTGTTGACAGATGAATGAGTTTCATCTACTTATTTTCAGTTAATAGTCTCTCTGACACTAGTCATATAACTAGTACTGAGCACTTGAAATACAGTCGCGTGAGACCCACGAACTATTTAACATAAATATAAAATTAAAATACTTTCCTGCAGAAAGTTCTACTTGTCAACCTACTCCAGCATAAAAACTCCCAAAGGATAGAAATATTACCTATCTTAGTAACTACTATGTCCTTCATGTCTGGCACATACAATGTGTGTCCTATTAATTAACAAGCCAAAACGTCTACGGCTCTCTGTAAACAGTGTGTCTGAGGCACTGTGTTCCCTGAGTTACATGCATTAGCTCGGCCTTACCTGCTGGTACGTGTTGGTCGCGATAATTGGGCGGATCACTGGAGCTGTTGGAACCTGCATCGCCTCCATGGAAGGGACCGTGGGCACTGCAGGTACAGCAGTTGGGATTCCGGTTACCGGGGCCCCCAGTACTTCCTGCTCAAACCTGGAAGAGCAGGACAGACACCACAACTTAGGACCTCTTACCAATTCTGCAATGCCCGTGAGCCTCATCCTTGCCAACTTCTCTCCCATCTCCGTCTCCACAATCCAGAAGGTCCCACTTCCCCATGTAGGAGCCATATATCAAGCCTATCGTAGCCTGGAGGTTGCAGGGTTTGGAGCCTCTGGAGCTAGGATGGTTTTTATCTCGCCCTGTCGTGGGCCTTACAGGGCCATCTCCGCCTCCATTTCCTTCAAGCGTTCCTCGCCGCTCTTGCCCGGGATGCCGGCGCCAGGTCCCGGGAGCATGGGTCCTCCTGTACCCGGGAGTCCTGGGGCTGGCCCCGCCCCGGCCATCGCTGCTGCCGTCGCTGACACCGCTACTACAATATCTGCTTAGCAGCCACCGCGGCCACCGCGGGTTCAGCTGTCTACTCTCTGGCTTCGTCAGAGTAGGCGCCCGCAGATGATGTATAAACGGAAGCGACGGGCACTGATGCATTACGTCACACGCACGAAGTAAGGGCCAATGATACTTGGCCACACCCCCAAGATAAAATATGAACCAATCAGAGCACGGGGAAGGCTAGCTGAGGGAGGAACCTGAACCCGAGAGAGGACAGCGGAGAAAGGCGGCCACGCCCTCACGAGGGAGCAAGGGCTAATGAGAGTGAAGCAGTCAGTAGGTCCCGTCCCTGAAGTGGAATCCTGGGCCTTTGAGCACGCAGGAAAGTTTGGATGCCTCTCCAGTGCCACCGCGAGGCCAGTGCCCCAAGTTTTTAAACATGCCAGAGTCCGCGTCATCCCAGCGTTGGGCGGGACTGTGAACTCTTAACCGTAGGAGGCAGACAGCGATTCTTGGAAAGACGGAGACTGGGAAGCTCAGACGCGCCTCACCCAGGCTTCCTGGAGGAGGTGACGCAGAAGATATTTGCTAGAGAAAACGGGGAGAGATGTTCTGGGTGGAAGGAACAGCCCGAGCAAAGACCCAGAGACAGTCCAGTGTTGATTCTGAAGGACCTGTATGGGGGTTTGGTCTCTGTCCTTTCTTGGGAAATATTTGGCCCCCTCGTTTTTATTTTATTTTTGTAGTCCTCAACGCGTTTTCTTGTATTTTAAAACGTACGAATACCGTGTACCCCTCAAAATCGAATATTCTACACTTCCGGTTTCATCTGTATTGCTCATTTGTATGTCCCTGGAGGCGAGTGAAAATACCGTATTTCAATGTCACTTGAAAGAATTATTTTCTGTTTGATTGAGGAACTAAGTAGATAAGTTTGTTTTAAAGCGTTAGGGATTTTTTTTTTTCTCATTAAAAAAATTTAAAAACATATTTCCAATAAATAAATAAATAAATAAATAAATAAATAAATAAATAAATAAAAATGGTATTAAAAAAAAAATGGTACCAGCAGTTGACGTAATGGCTACGTCGCGGGACTCCCATGTAGCCGACCGTGGTTCGAGTCCTGGACCTGGTGGCTTAAACTCAGGCTGGGCGCCTGTGTGTGCGTGCCTAAGATCCCGAGAGGAGAATGGAGAAGGGATTGCGGCATGGCCATACCCCCTGGGGGGGTGATTTCTGGCTTTCTGTCTCTCTGTCTCTGTCTTTCTGGCAAGTACGCACAACCTATAGCAAAAACCTCCCCCCCAAAAAAAAAATATATATGGTGCTGTGACTTCTAGATGACAGTTAAAGTATAAAAACGTGCATAGAGATAATAAGCCTCATATTCAGGAGAATGTTACTTCTCTGGAGGGAAAGAAGAGAAAATGATATGGGAGGAAAAACAAAGCAAGCTTCAATAGTACCTGTAACGTTTTCTCTCCAAAATAAGAGAAGTATGATAAAATTAACCTGTCTAGTTTCCCTTCCTGACCCTTCTCCCTAATTCTCTAACTCCAACTGTCTGAAAGTAAGTTGCACGCAGTACCCTTGACTTCTTTTTTTAAAAAAAAATATTTATTCCACTTGTTACTATTAATTTTCTCAGAGAGAGAGATAAAGGAAAACCAAGAAAGGGACTCAAACTGCAGTCAGCCATGTGGGAATCCAGTGCCCCTATCCACCATGCCACCTGCCAGCCCCTACTCTTGACTTTAACACACATCCTCGAAGAACTTTCTTCCACCTAACTTCAATACCATTATCCTACCAACGAAACTTAAGATAAAACAGTATTTTCTAATGTGCAAATTTCTCCTGTATCCCATATTCAAATTTCTTGGTTGTTCCCAAAACAAACATTAAAAAAACTAAAACAACAACAGAAACTATGATCCAATCAAGAGCCCACATTGCTGTTTTTTATTTTTAATTAATTATAATTTTTTTTTTTTTGGTCATAGGGCCCATGTGCTCACCAGGGAAAGACAAGCAAGGCAGGAGCTTGGTTATCCCCCAGGGGGATATCCCCCAGGGGGATAACCAAGCTCCTGCCTTCCCCATCATTTTCCTAGGACTTTGGGCAAACACAGGTGCCTGGTGTGATTTTCATGCTGCCAGATTTGGTACTTGAACCATGGTTAGCCATGTAGGAGTCCAGTGCCCTAACCACTATACTACCTGCTGGCCCTACTGTTGTCTCTTTTAACTCCAAATAGTCCCTACTCAGCCTCCACTGACCTGCAGAATGTGGGCCAGTTGTTTTGTACAAGGTCCTACCCTGTATTTCACCCAATTTTCTGGGATAGATTCCTAAAAGTGGGGTTGATTGGGCAAGGAAAAAATGCACATATAGTTTCTCTGATTAGCCCACAGGTGACCCATATTGCCCATTTTGCCATAGCCTTGCCAACAGAGTGAGCCGTCAAAATTGTGGCTTTCCGGAGACCAGCAGTTGGCATAATGGCTATGTTGCTGGACTCCCACGTAGTCGACCGCGATTGGAGTCCCGGACCCGGTGGCTTAAACTCACGCTGGGCACGTGTGTATGCGTGTCCAAGATCCCGAGAGGAGAATGGAGAAGGGATTGCGGCGTGGCCATCCCCCTTGGGGGGTGATTTCTCTCTTTCTGACTCTCTGTCTCTGTCTGTCTGGCGAGTGCACGCGCCCTATAGCAAAAAAAAAACCTCTCCAAAAAAAGAAAAAAAAATTATGGCTTCCCTTTTTTGCCAGTGTGATGGGAAATGCGTGGAAGTGTGAGTTTAGTTTGCTTTTCTCTTATTATGGTTGACCTTGACCAACTTTTCTGAGCATTATCCATTTTCCAATGAACTTGTTGGAAATTTTCTTTCCCAGTTTGACATTACATAGACACAAACACACCTTTATCAGATAAGTTGCAAATTTTTTTCTTCTTTGTTTTTGAGAGTTTTTTTTTTTTTTTTTTCTTATTGGGCGCATGCGCTCGCCAGAAAGCCAGAGACAGACAGAGAGACAGAAAGCGAGAAATCACCCCCCAGAGGGGATGGCCACACCACAATCCCTTCTCCTCCATTCTCCTCTCGGGATCTTGGGCAAGCACACACATGCGCCCAGTGTGAGTTTAAACCACCGGGTCCGGGACTCAAACCGTGGTTGACTACATGGGAGTCCAGCAACATAGCCATTACGCTAACTGCTGGTCCCAGTTGCAAATATTTTTGTCCAGCCTGTTATTTCTTTGTATTTTACTGATGATTTTGGTCATGACATTTATTTTTATTTTGTTTTTAGGTTTTTGCCATAGAGTGGATGCTCTCACCAGACAAACAGTGAGAGGGAAAGTGAGAAATCATCCCCTAGAGGGGATGGCCATGACACAATCAATCCCTTCTCCTCCACTCTGCTGCTGGGATTTTGGGCACTCATGTACATGCACCCATTGTGATTTTCAAGCTGCCAGGTCTGGGACTGAAACTGCTGTCAGTCATGTAGGAGCCCAGCACCTTAACCACCATGCCACTTACTAGCCTCCAAAGTTTATTCTTATTTATTTTTGCAAGAGGGTGAAATAGGTCAATATATATTTTTTAAAAAGAACTTTATTATTATTTTTAAATTTGCTATAAGGCATGTATATTCACCAGAGTGAGAAAATGAGAATGCAAGCTACTAGGTGCAGGACTTGAGCTGTAGTCAGCCACGTGGGAGTCCAATGCCTTAACCACCATGCCACCTGCTGGCCTCTCATTATATATTTTTGACAGGGTCTTGCAATGTCATGATCCTTTTGCTCCAGCCTCCCAGTCTGCTAAGATACAGATGTGTACCACTGCACCTGGCATATCTAGATAGTTTGGGTATTGAACTTGGACCTTCCACATGGCTCCGGCCTCAAACACTACCATGCAGTTTATCTTTATGTTGTCAAATTTATCAACAATCCCCTTATTGCACCTGGGGGAGCACTAAGGACTGTCCATAGAAAAGCAAAGGTATGGAGACTGGGAGAGTAGTCAGGGATAGGAGGGAAGTCAGGACAGTGAGGGGGTTCTGGAGGCTATGACAAGAGTTGTAAAGAGGGAGGTAGATGGCAAGGTTCAAGCCCATAAAGACGCGAAATCACACTGATGTGTAAACTTACTGTGACACTGATAAAACTACAATCCATGGTTGGCTTTCTCCTATGGCCAGGCAAATAAAGTATATAGTTCACTTCATTTGGGAGAAAACATTACCAAAAAGAGACAGCAAAATTTTGAAAAATAAGAGGACAACCAGCCATTTTGGATACCACAGTGTACTACAAAGTCGACATCATTAAAGAATGGTACATGGAGAGTTAGATAAACGACTGGTCTGGAGAGAAGGTAAACATAGCTCAATTAAACATAAAAATGTAGTATACGAAAAGGTGGCATTTTGGGGCCAGCAGGTGACATGGTGGTTAAAGTGCTGGACTCCCACAAGGCTGACTGTGGTTTGAGTCTCAGACCCGGTGGCAAGAAAATCATACCAGGCTCATATGTTCATGTGCCCCAAATCCCAAGAGAAGGGAGAAGGGATTGCAGTGTGGCCATCTTTCCTAAGGGGTGATTTCTTACCTTCTCTCTCACTGTCTGTCTCCCTTGGGTGAGCACACATACCCTATGGCAAAAACCTGAAAAGAAAAGAAAAAAGGAAAGAGAGAGCGAAAGGAAAGAAAGAAAGAAGGAAGGAAGGAAGGGAAAAAAAGGAAGAAGAAGAAAAAAGTGTCATCTCAAACCTGTAGGTAAAATTTACTTTAAAAACTGAATAATCCAAGTGAAGTGGAAAGGCCTTAAGAGCACTGCTAGATTTCTGACAAATCTCTACGCCAGCATAAGGCCCAGCGCTTTCCACAATGTACATTCCCACGATCTTAGAAAGTTTCCTCACCTCCTCAGATGGTCTCTGCCACCTACCCCCTCCCCAGAGACAAATGCTGCTCTGACTAGGAATTTTAGCAAGTGCTATTGGGACAAACAAGGGGACTTGAAAAGTTCACACAAAACATAAAATTAAAATATGAGTTTATTTTGGTGCAAAAAATGGAAATTCATTCATAGTTTTTTTCATAATGTGCACATTCCATGAACTTTTAGAGATCCTCATGTATGTAAAATAAGACCAAATGGGATCTATTTGATAGGATACATCTCAAATGATTCAGATTTCAATGTAAGAAGTAAAACTACATAAAAACTAGAAGATAATTTCATCTTTCAACCGCCCCCCCCCCCCCCCCCCCACACACACACACTACACTGGCCTGCTCCGTGGTCCTCACACTAGCCGATTCCAACACAGGGCCTTTCCATGTGCAGAGGCCCCATCTGCCAGCCCTTTCTCAGATACCCGTGTGGCACCTGCTCCCTGCCTTTATAGAATGTGACTTCTGCAGTGTAGCCCTCTATTTTAATTTTTAAAAAAGAATTGTTTATTCAATTTTATTTATTCATTTATTTTTAATTTGACCAGATACAGAGAGAGAGAAGGTGAGAAAGCAAGTCACCAGGTTTGGGACTCGAACCATGATCGGCCATTGTGGGAGCGCCAAGCACCTTAACCATTGCACCACCTGCTGGTCCCCGAAATTATTCATTTAATTTTATTTATCTATTCATTTATTTTAATTTGACCAGAGAGAAAGAGAGAGGGAAAGTGAGAAAGCAAGCCACCAGGTCCGGGACTCAAACCATGGTCAGCCATGTGGAAGTGTCCAGTGCCTTAACCACCATGCCACCTGCTGGCCCCTGTAGCCCTCTATTTCAATCACACTTCCTACACCCTGCTTCTGTTTCCACAGCAGTGACCTTCCAACATTCTCTATGTTTTGCTTACTTACTCTGTCAATTGTCTGTCTCCCTGCCCTAAACGTCAGCAGGGCCTTCTGACTGTATTGTTCACTGCGGTTCCCCCAGCCCCTTGAGGAGGTGCTCAATGACGTTTTGCTGAGGGTGAAAGTGAGGAACAAAGTTTCAAGGGCACCCAGGGTGGGATCAGGAGCACTCCATTCTTTTGGTTTTGGTGGGCTGAAGAGACTGGGGCAAAGAAACTAAGAGCAGAACAGCATGTGAGGGGCTTTGCGGGCATGGGCAGAGAGGATGAGCTGACAGATCCTGGAGATGCTTGCGTCCGAATGTTTTATTGTAGAAAATGGTGTTGGGCTAACCAAATCTGAAGTCCTTGACTCCTGTTTGGGATTCTTGTTTATTTGCATAGCTGCTGCAGGGCTCCTTGGGCCTGGACCCAGCGCAGCTGCCACTGGGATAGAGACAGGCCCTGGCGGAACTCGCCAGAGAGGGCGGCTTGGCCTGGCTGCTCCCACCTGGGGAAGGACAAGGCATGAGCAGCAAGATCTGGCGCTCCAGGCCGGAGTCCTGACTGCTCCACCCAGCTCAGTCCCCACCCCAGCATGTGCCCTTCTCACCAGTCCCCCACGACTCCCTGCAGCTCAGGGATCCGCTCCAGTGCCTGTTTCAGCAGGTTCTCCAGCCTCGTCAGAGCTTGCCCCAGACTCTCTTTCTGCTCCTTTTCCTGGGATGCCTGGATCTGCAGCAGCTCTGGAGGTCAGAAACCAGAAGGCAGCTGAGTTCGCTGGCTTGCTGATGTCTCACAGCCAGTCGGTCACCATGCTTCTGGTCACCTAGTCTTTTTTTTTTTGGAGAGGTTTTTGCTATAGGGCGCGTGCACTTCCCAGGAAGACAGAGAGAGACAGGGAGACAGAAAGCGAGAAATCACCCCCTGGGGGGATGGCCATGCCACAATCCCTTCTCCTCCATTCTCTCGGGACCTTGGGGACACATACACACGCGCCCGGCGTGAGTTTAAGCCACCGGGTCCAGAACTCGAACTGCAGTCAACTACATGGGACATAGCCATTACGCTAACTGCTGGTCCCCCTGGTCACCTAGTCTTGACCTTGGCATCTCTCCCAAACTCATCCTTCCTCCCAGGATCTCGTCTCACAGGATCACCCCCCAAGCCTCATCCTGGGAGGGTTCCTTCTCCCGAGTTCACCAATCTACAGTACCCATCCACTCAGCTTTTTTTTTTTTTTTTTGGAGAGGTTTTCGCTATAGGGCGCGTGCACTCGCCAGACAGACAGAGAGAGACAGAGAGACAGAAAGCAAGAAATCACCCCCCAGGGGGGATGGTCACACCGCAATCCCTTCTCCTCCATTCTCCTCTCGGGATCTTGGGCATGCACACACGCCCGGCGTGAGTTTTAAGCCACCGGGTCCGGGACGCAAACTGCGGTCGACTACGTGGGAGTCCAGCGACATAGCCATTATGCTAACCGCTGGTTCCCTCCACTCAGCTTTCTGAGCATTTCTTCTTCTACCCCTTCCTGGCCCTGAGCCTTTGATCATGACCCCTGTCCTTTCTTCAGTGATATCTGCTGTCAGATGAGGACATATCTGAGCTGTTGGCTGGTAGGGTGGGGACAGATTGGACAGCCCTGGAGATGGGGCCTAGATGGCTTGCTGACAGGCTGATGGGGGATTAGGGAATTGGGAGGTATTAAGAACTACTCTTAGGTTTCTTGGGACTGGCAGGTGGTGTGGTGGTTAGGGGCACTGGACTCATACATGCCCAACGATGATTGAGTCCTGGACCTGGCGGCTTGCTTTCTTGCTTTCTCTCTCTTTTTTTCTCACTCTGTCCCTCTCTGGTCAAATTAAAAAATGGATAAATAACTAAAGTTAAATAATAAATTAATTCTTTCTTTAAAATTTAATTTTATTTATTCATCATTTTTATTTTAATTGACACACAGAGAGGGAAATCGAGAAAGCAAGCCATCATGTCTGGGACTTGAACTGTGGTTAGCCATGTGGGAATGTCCAGTGCATTAACCACCACACCACATGCTGGTCCCAATAATTCTTTTTTAAAAAAAAAAATAACTACTCTTAGATTTTTAGCTACAGCATCTGGATGAGGAGGTGGCTAATTTCTTGGGGGAGGCAACTAAGAGGAAGAAAAATAAAATTATTTCCTGGAGTAGAGGGAACTAAGAGCTCTGTTCTAGACTTTTTCAAGTTCAAGATGCCCCTGAGGTGGAGGAGGCTGTGCCGTATCTTGGACTGCTCCTGCTGTTCTTGCACACTGTTCCTGCTCCTTCTCGTGGAGAGGTGGGTGGCAGGAGCCCAGGCTCTAAGGCCCAAGAACGGTCTCTTTGCTGATGGCACTCCCAATCCATTTCTCATCAACTTACCTATTTTTTTTTTTTTATTTTAAGGTTTTAGCTATAGGGAACATGTATTTGCTATATATAGAGAGGGACAGTGAGAAATCACCCCCTGAGGGGATAGCCATGCCACATTCTTCTCCATTTTCCTTTTGGAATTTTGAGCACACATGTGCACGTGCCTGGCATGATTTTCACACCACTGGGTCTGAGACTCAAACTGTGGCAGTCCAGCCCCTTAACCACCACACCATCTGCTGGCCCCTCTTTCACCTATTTATCCTTTGATTCTTTGCCCTTTGCTTCTACTATGGGCAAGTCTCTGGGGCTAGATAGCTTTTTCTTCATCCCTCAGCAGGGTAGCTGAGCTGGCACCTGGCAGATACCCAGGTGTGTGCGGAGTGAATCCAGGAATGAATGACTTCCCGAGTTTCCGTTTCCTCATTTGTAAACAGGGGGTCTTAATAATCCCTCCCTCATGGTAAGAACTCAAAGATACTGCGCGTGTCTGAATTGCTTAATTATACTAGAGACAGCACTTCCTTCCTGCCAGGCACGTTCAGAGTCCTAAGTCACTGCCTCTTCCCAGTAATAGACAGGGGCCATAGGTACTGCTTTGACATTCCACTGAGGAGGAGACTGAGACATAGGGAGATCTCACAGCTAGGAAGATAAGGCTGAGAAGAGAATCTGGGTGGTGTAATTCCAGAGCCGGGCTTTTTTTTTTTTTTTTTTTTAGCTTTTTTTATAGGGTTCATGTACTTGCCAGAGTGAGAGAGAGAGAAAAAGGCAGGGAAAGTGAGAAATCACCCCTTCTCCCCAAGGGGGTGGTGATGGCCATGCTGCAATCCCTTCTCCCTTCCCCTCTCAGGATGCTCAGGTGCCTAGCCTGATTTTCAGGCTGCTGGGTCTGGGACTCGAACCATGCTGTTGGCCATGTGGGATCTAGTTGCCTTAACTTCCGTGCCACATATTGGCCCCAGAGCCCAGCTTTTAACTACTGAAGTTAAGGGCACTTTGAAAGTTTGGACTTTTCTTCCAAAGGGACTTTGAAAATTTGGTGTAAAAATAAAATTAAAGTATGAGTTTATTTTGGCACACAAAAAAAAATTGAAGTTCATGCATAGTTTTTCCATAATATTCATATTTCATGAACTTTTTGAAGACCCTTCCTACTATTTGATAGTAACAAATGAGTACTTGGTAATTTGATGAGCGGTGTAGCCCAGTGGTTAGCAGCACAGACTCATGTCAGACTACCTGGATTCAAATCCCATTTCTGGGGGCAAGCGGGTGGCATGCTGGTTGGGGTGCTGGACTCCCACATGGCCAATTGCAGTTCAAGTCCAGGACCTGGGGGCTTGCTTTCTCACTTTCCTTCTCTCTCTTCTTGACTCTGTCTCTGTCTCTCTCTGGTGAATGTACATGCCATGGAGCAAATTAAAAAAGAATAACAATGGTAAATAAAATAAAATAAATAATTCTTTAAAAATAACAACAACCTCCTCCCAAGTCCCACTTCTGCCATTTGGGCAAATTACCAAGCCCTCTGCACCCCAACCCCTTTCTCTGCAACAATGGGGAGGGCAGCAGTGCTTACCTATGGGCCTGCTGTGTGGGTTAAACATGTGCGTGTGTTTAAGGCACTTGGCACACAGTAAACCCTGCATAAGTGACGGTGACAGTGCAAGGAACAGGTAGGGAAGCTAGGTCCGGGGTAGGCAGGCCTACCCTGGGTAGACGGTCCTGGCGGCAGGCTCGTCTTCATGTGGAGCAGATCGCAGCACCGGAGACTCTGCTGGTCCTGGAGGAACAGAAGGTCCTGGCGAAGAGAGGCAGCTGCTGGGAGGAGCAGCTCTGGTGCCTGCAGGGAGGAGGGAGGACAGTCACCTTGGGTAGGGCGGGGAGGGGAGAGGAGGCACGTCAGAGGGGGCAGGCACTCACCTTCCCTGCAGGCAGCCCCAGCATGTGACTCAGCTCTATGAGGCTGGAGCCCCTCGGGGCCGTGGGGTGCAGCTGGTGGATAGACGGTAGGACTGTGGGCAGAGGCTTCAACCTGGGAGGTAAAGGTGTGGGCTAGGTGGGGCACTGAGGGGAGGGTTCACATTCTAGAAGATCTGGGGGCCCAAGAATTTGGAGGTGGGGCTGGTGACGCAAGGAGAGGTCTGATGGCCTGGGAACACTTGGGGTCAGGTGATTTTTGACGGTTCAGGGAGTGACGCCATCTTGGCTAGGGATGTAGGGGCCCCACTCTCACCCTTCAGGGCTGTGCCGCAGCAGGGCACCCAGGGGAAGGTGGGGCAGATGCCGGACTTCCTCTTCCAGACTGCGAAGCAGCTCCTGGCTCTGTGGTGCCACGGCCTCTGAGGTGGGGACCACCTTTCGCTGAAGCAGAGCCAGCACCTGCAGGGAAGCGAAGGCAATGGCGGGGCAGCCCGAGTCCACCTAACCCTGGACCTAGCCAGCTCAGTCCTCCCCACAGCCCACCCCAACTCCCATCTCACCTCCCCAGGGCTCCGGCTTAGGCGAGTCTTGCTGGCTGAGTTTCCTTTGATGAGCAGGCGGACCTGTTCCTGTGTTTCCTCCTGGGGATCCGGGGGCCACCAAGACTAGTGCTCTTCCTTCCCACTTCCCAGCCCACAGGTCCTTTCCCCTCACGGTTCTCCTGGGCCCTTGCCCTTCAGGGAGCCCAGTTCCTAGCTGATCGTGAGTGGAGTGCTAGAGCCTCCACTCTGGGCTCCTCGGGGCCCGCCTCTTACCACCAGCTGGCGCCAGTGTAGGATCCGCTGCTGTTTGGCCTGCAGCTCCCTCAGCAGAAGCTGGCGGTGGCCAGCTGCATCCTCCAGCTCCTGGCTCTGCGCACGCAGGGCCTTGAGCTCTGCCCATAGGCCACAGGCCCGGAGCCCCAGCATCAGCGCCTGCCTAGGAGCCAGCAAGAGAACGAAGCAGAGGAAGATAGTCGAGACTTGCTGTGGGAGGGAGATGAGACCTGCGGGGATGCACCAGGAGCCAGAGACACAGGGAGACAACCTCAAGGAAAAGGAGGCGGAGACAGGAGTCCCGGAGGCAGAAAAAGCCCTATATCCTGATAGCTGGGAGAGATGACCTAAGGAACTCTGCTGAAGGAGCACTCTCACCTCTCGCTGGGTCCCAGGGCACGTCTCTCCACCTCCTCTACCAAGCCCTGGAGGCGCTGGGTCAGGACTTGATGCTCCTTCAGGAGGGTGCCCCTCTGGGTGACCAGCGCACCCACGGCCTGCCAGCCCTCCTGGGGGTGGGACAAAGTCAGAATGGGCATGGTCTGTGCTGGTAAGGGGCTTTAGCAGGGATGGGAGGGCAGTGGAGGCTTGGGAGGGTGCCCGGGGGTTACCTGGATGAGCTGCACCATGGATGGCAGGGTCTGGCTGGAGTCGGACTGGTCTGGGGCCTGGGGCCTGGGAGAGAGGCAAAGTTGCTGAGGGAGAACCCTGGGTCTTTGTCGTGGTACATGGCCCTGGGCCTGCTGCACTGGGCACTGGGTTTCAGCTCCACCCTATCAGCAGGTCACTGTGCCTGGCCTTGACCTGTCCCAGCTCACCCACTCGCCTGCCCTGCCTCGAGGGTAGCAACACTCCGCTCCACACCTGGATGTCTCCACATCTCCGAGTCCATCCCCACTGCACAGGGAACGGATCTCTGCTTCCCGCTCTGCAGCCAGGTGCTCCAGGGCAGCCAGGATGTGGCCCGGGGGGTGGTTCGTCAGCAGTGTCTGGGCGGGGGTAGGGAGGAGAGGGAGATGGGGTGAAGTCAGGGCAGGATGTTGGGGCTCACAGAGCAGGCTGTGAGCCGGAACCCCGCGGGAATGGAGCACGGACCGAGAGTTAGTCCTGGCACCCTGAGGCTTAATCACGGTGCTAGAGGGTGTGGACTTTCCTGAGAACGCACCCCCTCACCTCCACTGAGCTCAGCCACTGCTGGTAGGAGGTTCCAAAGTGGTCACTGTGAGGAGTTCTGTGGGGTTGGGTAAAGGGACAGAGAATGTTAAAAGACATTCCAATAATCCCTCTAGTTATTACCATCACCCTGCAAGGTACAGGCTGTGACTGTTCCCATTTTACAGATGAGAAAACCTCATCTATGCCTGCTGGACTCAAATTCTTCCTTTTTCCAAAATTATTTAATTTATCATCTTTTTTTTTTTAGAATTATTTATTTACTTTTCTTTATTATTATTTTTAAATTTGCTACAGGGCACGTATGCACACCAGACCAAGGGAGAGTGAGAAAGTGAAAAAGCCAGGTCTGGGACTTGAACCATTGTTGGCCATGTGGGAGTCTAGTACCTTAATTACCATGCCAACTGCTGGCCCCTATTATTATTAAATTTTTTTAAGCTGGGCATGTACGCATATCAGAAAGAGAAAGAGAGGGCAAGAGAGAGAAAGATAAAATGAGAAAGCAAGCCACCAGGTCCAGGACTCAAACCATGGCCAGCCATATGGAAGTACAACATTTTTTTTAAAATTATTTTATTTTATTTTTTATTTATTCATTCATTTATTTATTTTTATTTGACCAGAGAGAGACAGAGGGTGAGAGCGAGAGAGAGAGGAAGTGAGAAAGCAAGCCAGCAGATTCAGGACTTGAACCCCAGTCGGCCATGTGGGAGTGTCCAGCGCCTTAACCACCATGCCACCTGCTGGTCCCCTGGAAGTACAACATTTTAACTCCCATGCCACCTGCTGGCCCACCTGGATACCCTCTTGACCCTTTATTCTAGTTAAGCCTCCTTCCACTCACTAAGAACCCATCCACTCACTGCCTTCTTAGCTGGGTAAAACACCTCCTCTGCTTGCCCAGAGCCTCTCAGGCTTCCCTGGGCCCCAACACCCCTCACCACTTAGTTGCCTCAGTATTTGATGGGTCTGTCTCCTCCTCCTCCTGGTCTGGAAGCCCTGGTAGGGCAGGCCCTGGGACTATCAGAGCCCAGAAGCTCAGTGTCTGAGGGTTTAATCAACACGCAAACCAGTGCCCCCTAACAAAAGCACAGGGTCTCTAGGGCTGGGGGACACTCACAGAATGCTGCCTCCCTTGGCCTGGGGAGTCAAGAGGTTCTGCAGGAACTGGGCCCGGAGGGAACAGGCTGTTCGGACATCAAGCTAGAAGAAGAGGATGGGGTATGAGGGGGACCCAGATGTGAGCCTGGACTCTCCACCCCTTTCTTCATGGCCCGCATTCTTACCAGGATCGCAGGCTCCAGGCCCAGGGATGCTGTCAGAGGTCCAAAGGTCACATCCACTTTGGCTTTTCTGAGGGGAAGGAGTGTAGTTGGGGCTGGGGTCCCTGTCTGTGCCCTGTCCCCTTCCACTGCCAGCAAGGCATAGTCACAAGGATCACAGAGTGTGGATCCCAGGGGCCACTACCACATTAGGCCACTGTCATCTCCTGGCTGGACTAGCTTTAGCCTCCTCTCCGGTAGCCCTGCTCCTGCCCAGCAGTCAATGATCCTGTTAAAACCACCACTCAAAACGCTCCAAACAATGCAATGTCTTCCCATCCCTTTCAGACGAATGGCAGGCATTACCAGGTACTCTTCTAAGCACCTACCTGATTGAACTCACCTATCTATAAGGTTGGTACTAATATTATCCCCATTCCATCCATTTTAAAAAATCTATGTTCTGTCCAAGGTCACACAGTTGTAAGTGGCCAAGCCAGGGCAGGAACCCAGTCTCAGAGTAGATTCCAAAGCCTCCATGGTGCTCTGTCTACTTCTCTAACTATACCCCCACCCCTGCCCCCGTGTTTTCTTTCTCTGTCTCTCGTGCAAAACGTGAACCAGCCTGAACTGTTCTGCCCACACGGAAGCTCAGGGCTTCTTCTCTTGTTATTCCCTCCCCATAGAAATTCTTCCCCCAGCTCCTACACTACCTCCTCAGAGAGGCCTTCCCAAGCGCCCTAGCTACAGCGGCACCCCCTTTCCCTTGCTATCATCTCACTTTTTCTTCATAGAACGTATCTCTATCTGAAATTATAGGGTCCGTTTGCTTCCCAGTTTATGACCTGTCTTGTCTGCATCAGAGTGTAAGCTCTGGGAGGGCAGGGGCTTGTCCCTTGTTTACTGATGTTTCCCCAGAGCTGGTGTTCAGACACACAATTGCACCATTCTGGGCACTGGAAATAAAGGTGACTGAGAGGACAAAACTCCCTGACCTCAAGGGCCTTAAATCCTAAAGGTAGATAGATGCTCAGGATTCTGGAACTCCAGGAGGGCTCAGGAGAGAGAAGTGAGAGAGAAGTGGAGTCTAAGGGGAATGTCTGGTGGCCCAGCCTAATAAAGGCTGGTCCTTGGACACCCGCGGCTCACCTCTCTAAGTCCTGCAGGCGCCTGAGCTGATTCTGCAGCCGCTGCGTGGGATCTCGGAGACCGTGCTGCTGTCTTCGCATAGCCCCAGCTCGGGCCCGGAGGAGGAGGGCTCGACACTTGGTGTCTCGCATTCTCTGCAGCGTCTGCTCCATGGCCACGTCTGTGGGAAGAACAGAGGTGGCTGTCAGCACCTTCCCCACCCTTCATTCTGCTGCCCATCTTCCTGGCCCCATGGGTCACCCTGAGCCTCAGTCTCTCGGTCCATCAGCTCCAGGCTCTGGTCTAACTCCTGGATCTCTGCCCGTAGGCGGGCCACAGCGGCTTTCAGCTCCAACTTCCGACGGACCTAGTGGGGTCAGGCACAGAGTTAGAGGCTTGGTCTGACTAGGGCTCAGCCTGGCATGGCTGCCTTTTCAGGGGCAACAGGCTCCTCACTTGCTGGGGAGTGACAGAGGGTTTCTATGTCTGATGCAGAAATGCTAAGGTATTATTCTGGCCCCCTCTTTCTTCCTGGGATTGTTTTACCTATCCTTCCAGACTGTTTTGTCTATGCTGGTGACACCAACCTCTATGTCCCAGTTCTGATCTCTTCTAGGAGTCTGGGGTCTTCTGGTGGCCTCTGCCTAGGTATCATCTGGGCCCCTTGCATCCAGTCAGCATCTCTCCCAAGCCTGTCCCTTCCCCCATCTCCCCTCACCCGCTTTGATGCCATATATCCATGTCCTCCCTGCCCCACCCCCCAGCTCATGCTGTGTTCCCCTGGAGTGCAGGAATCAGGGCTGTCTTGTGACCTAGTGTCCCCAGTGTCACCCAGCACTAAGAAAAGCCTGGAGCAGAAGAGCTACAAGTTACTTTTTGGATGGAAAATAATCATGTAGTGTACACCTCTCACCTCTGGACTGTCCTGGTGGTCATACCTGAGAAAACGAGACCAGAATTAGGGGATCATTGAGCCTTCCAGGAAGGAGGGTGGAAAGGGTGAGGCTGTGGGTGGGAACAGGGCTAGATGAGACTAACAGAGATATAAAGGAATAGCTTTGAGAAGTATTTACCAGAGGAGGTTTCCCCGGATCTTCTTGACAGTCCTACAGTGGAGAAAAAGGGAATTACTATGGGACTTACTCTGCCCCCTCCCCTACCCCAGCCCAGCTCACCTCTGACTGTGCACATGCTGCAAGACGTAAGCCCAGATGTCAGCCCCTTGGCCCAGACACAGCCTGTGGGGACAGTGTGTAAGGGGACTGCACAGGGTGGAGGATCCTCATTCCCAGGGTAATGGTGGTAGGGAACGTCTACTAGGAAGTTCTCATTTCTCAGGGGAGGGATGGCCTGTATTTTTGAGGATAAGAGATTCCCCTTGCTGATTTCTTTGGGGGAAGAATGGGGTGCTCTCATTTCCTGGTAGTGAACTCTTCTCCTAGGAGGGGGCTCACTCAGTTTACTTCCAGAGGTGTGGGTAAGGGGTGTGTGGAAATGACATGCTCTCATGATCAAATGTGGGTCACTGTCTATAGATAAGGCCCCAGTGGGGGGATTACTGCTAACTCCTGAGTGTCCTCACTTGTTAGGGTGATGCTGCAGGGGCAGCCTTACTCTGGAGACCCTACTTCCACACGGGGAGGGGTCTTCTTTAACTCCTGGGGGATCCTCACTGTTGCCCGGGATCTCACTCTGGGTGGGACTCGCAAGGTGGGGGTGGGAGTGCGGGGGTCACTACCAGGGTGTCCTCATTCAAATCCAGGATCCTCTTCCTGAACGTACCAGGGTGGGAAGCCCTAAGTAACTCAAGGTTATTCTAAATCGGGGGCGGGGGTGGGGGTGGGGTGGCGGTGTGTGGTGCCGATCCTCCATGAGGGGCGGGGTTCTCACTCCTGGAGGCTTTTCAAGGTGGAACTCCTTATTCCCGGAGCGGCCCTCACCTGCGCAGCGTCGATTCCGGGGCCCGGGCTGCTTCGGGCACTCCCATCTCTTCCGCCGCCCAGCAACCCAGTTCCCGCGCTTCTGGCACTAGCTCCATGACAGCCCCCGGCTGCGGCCGCCGCCTCCTGCACCAACTTAAATTACGGCGCCTGCCTCTGACGTCACGAGCGCGCCAGCAGTGACGTCGACGGTTGCCTGGCAGACTACTGACTGTCGCCGGGTCCTGGTGTTGTACGGCTGGATCTGTTACTCCTGGATGGGTACCACTGAGAGAGATGAAAAGGACGTGCAGAGCTGGTGGCGTCCGCTCTCCTCCCGTCATCTTTCCGCTCACCTCCAGCTGTCCTCCAAGAGGCAAAATGTCCTTAATGCCTCCCTTTATTTTCTGACGGAATGGGACTCTCATCCAAGGAGGACGAAACCCAGATGCAGGACTTCTGGGTGTGGGGGAGTAGAGGGCAGATACCATAACCCTAATATCTCTCTAGTATGTATTCCTTCAGGTATGCCTTCTTGCTTACCATTCCATAAACATTCGTAGCCGGCTTTGTGCTGGCTGGGTGATGCTGGGGACATTGCAGTGGCCGAGAGAACCCCAGTTCCCATCTCATGGAGCTCACAGTTCAGTGGGGAGGCACGCATCACTAGATCGGGATGGTAGAAAATAAGTAGCAAGGGAGGATCTATTTGGAACATAGGAGCAAGAAAGGTTTGTCAGATGCCCCAGAAAACACTGTGGCTGGAGGTTTAGCCCTCTAGGCAAGGACAGGGATCTGGATGTGCTTCGGGAGTGGGTGTGAGACCCAGAGCAGCCTCAGGACCCTGTCAAATGGCAGCATTTAGGGATCTTTCATTCAACAATTCTTGACTAGGTCACTACTATGTCCTCAGTGTCCAGGAGAGAGCCTGGCTCAAAGTTGTTATTAAATAAGCAAGTAGGGGGACCAGCAGTTGATGTAATGGCTAGGTCACTGGACTCACATGTAGTCGACAGCGGTTCGAGTCTCAGACCCGGTGGCTTAAACTCACGCTGGACATGTGTGATTATATACCCAAAATCCCTAGAGGAGGATGGAGGAGAAGGGATTGCAGCGTTGTCATCCCCTCTGGTGGTGGGGGGGTGATTTATCACTTTCTGTCTCTGTCTGTCTTTCTGGCGAGCGCACACGTCCTATAGCAAAAACCTCTCTCTGAAAAAAAAAATGGAGAAAAAATATGCAAATAGGGAAAAGGTGGTGGGATGAGACTAAAGTTGGATGGGGAAGGCAGGATGAGGGGTGAGGGTGAGAGGGCAAAGACAGTATCAGACTCAGATCTGGCTGAGTAGGTGGGTCGTGGGTGATGACTTTGGAGGGGGTTGGCCATTCACGGTGAGGTTCAGGTCCCTGGTCTGGGGATTGAATGGGACAGACCTTCGAATGGGACCTGATAGATTAAGAGAAATACTGTGTGTTCTCTTTCATATGTGGAAGTTTAAAGAGTTGATTTCATGGAAATATAGGGCATGTTTAAAGTAATGAAAGGAGTACAAAGTACACTTAGCAAGAATGTCATTCAGAAACAAAGGAAAAATAGACATTTTCAGATATACAAAAGCCAAAATAATTCCTCATCAGCAGAATTGTACTAAAAAAAAAATGTGAAAAGCCTGCAAGTAGAAGGAAAATGACATCAGATGGAGATTTGGAGCTAGGCAAAGGAATGAAGAGCACTGGAAATGGTAACTATGTAGACCAATATATCCAATTACAAAAAAATTGATACAAAAAAATTGATACAAAAAAGAGTTTTGCTATAGGGTGTGTGCACTCGCCAGAGAGACAAAGAGACAGAAAGTGAGAAATTACCTCACAGGGAAGATGGCCACACCACAATCTCTTCCCTTCTATTCTCCCTTGGGATCTTGGGCACACATGCACACGCGCCCAGCGTGTTTTAAGCCCCCAGTCCGGGACTTAAACTGTGGTCAACGACGTGGGAGTCCAGCAACATAACCATTATGACATCTGCTGATCCTTTGTTTCGTTTGCTTTAATCTGTCGGTTAATCTTTAAAGAGGTTTAACTAATTTAAACATTGAATATATTGGGGGGCCAGCAGATGGCGTAATGATTACATCACTGGACTCCCACATAGTTGACTGCGGTTTGAGTCCTGGACCTTGGGGTCTTGAACTCCCACTGGATGTGTGTACCTGTGTGCCCAAAATCCCGAGAGGAGAAGAAAGGGGGAAGAAATTGTGGTGTGGTCATCCCACCATGGGGTGATCTCTCACTTTCTGTCTCTCTGTCTCTCTGTTGAGTACACGTACCTTATAGCAAAAATCTCTCTAAAAAGAAAAAAAAAGCAAACGAAATGAAAACACATACAACAGTGAGTATGACATGTACAATATACATAGAAGAAGAATGTCTGGAACAATAGCCCAAAGTCTGGTAGCAGAAAGGAAAATATTTTCTGAAAGTTTCCCTTACTATTTCAGGATAGTTCTCTTGGTGGCTCAGACTGACTCAGTTCTTTCCCACTTTCTGGTTTGTAGTTTTCAAAAATAACTATAGAATGGACTGGAATGTAGTATCCTGAGATAAGGAACTGGTCAGGACAGCCCAGGCTCTGTGCTAGTGTGCCCTAAACATAGGATAGCCTCCAACATTTTAGCCCAGTGAGTCATTTCTCCCTTGGATAAAACCCAGAGTCGGCTGGTTTCTGGAGTCCTTCAATTGTGGTGCAAGTGGGCATGGACAGATGAGACTTTATCCGCCCTAGCAACTTTCCTAAGCCTTGGGAGACTAGCTAGTAATAAATCCTAGGACGGAGTTGTCCCTTGCTGCCTTGTGTAAGTAATAAACCTTCTTCATGTACCTCGTATCATCAGACTCAGAGAAGTTGATAGCCATTGTACAGTAAGCCTACTTCACAACCATATAGGAAGTGTTATCATATTACTTAGAAGTAAACTGTGGTAAGTTAAAGATGTATAACACTAAAGCAACCACTAAAATTATGAAAGAAAGACTTACAGTTAATAAGCCAACAGAGAAGAAAAATGAAATAATAAAACAATACTTGGGCCAGCCCATGGTCTGGTGGTTAAGGATCTTACATGACTGAGTGTACAATCTGAGTCCTGAACCAAGAAATGAAGGAGAAGGGATTGTGGTTAAAAGAAAAATAAACCAGCTAACTTAATAGGGCTTTAATTGAGCAAATATTAACATAATTTAAATTGGGCAGTTGTCCTTGGACTTCCAAACAACTCAAGCTAGCTTCGTGACTCTTCAGTATTTAAGTTCCAGAAAAGGGAAAATGACGTATAAAAACCAACATGAAGGAATGAGGTAGAGAAACAATTGGATTGGCTACATTCCAAAGTCTGTCTGCATGAACACTGTTTAAAAGGCATGATGCCAATTCAAGTCCTGCCTCCTGACTTTTTCTGCCACGGCCTAGATTAGACCATGACCCTGAGAGCGGGAAGCTTGATCATTTTTCAAAGAGGCCCAGTTCCCAAGGTGGACAACAGTGCAATTGAGGTTCTTTTCTTCTTCTTCTGCTTCTGCTTTTTTAAAAAGTTGTTTTATTATTTTATTTTTTTTGGAGAGGTTTTTGTTATAGGGCATGTGCGCTCACCAGAAAGAGAGAGAGAGACAGACAGACAGAAAGAAAGCCAGAAATCACCCCCCAGGGGGGATGGCCACACGGCAATCCCTTCTCCTCCATTCTCCTCTCAGGATCTTGGACACACACGCACACACACCCGGCGTGAGTTTAAGCCACTGGGTCTAGGACTCAACTGCGGTCGAGTACATCGGAGTCCAGTGACATAGCCACTATGCCAACTGCTGGTCCTGACATTTCCATGAGTTCCTTTGTATTCTCTGTGGAGAAAGAGGAGTTATTCTTTTCCCTTAGAGGAGAGATATTTTCTTGGTTTCTCGTATTCCTTGTGCCTCTGCAGTGGTTTCTGGTCATCTGATGGATTATATGCTTTTTCCTAGTTTTTGGAGTTAAATCTGAACTTTCAGAGGAATGGAGAAGGAGGTGATGTGCAGTCTCTAAACAGTGCCATTTTGCTCCCTTTGCACAGTTGATTCAGTGAAAATTGAGGATTAATCTGACTCTGGTGTTGTAGAGTGCCACCGAATGACCAAAGCCAGATTAAGTTTACCATAGGGCGGGCGCCACCACGCCCAGCCAGATTAAGTTTAAAGGGAGTCTTTATTAGCTGGCCACCACTGGGGGTGGTGGGGGTGGGGAGGTGGGTGGGGAGGAGGATTGAGAGTTATAACTGACAGAAGTTTGAGCAGTCTTTTTTTTTAATTTATTTTTTTAAATCTAAATTTATTTATTTGCATTCATTCACTGTACATCATTACAGCATACAAAATGAGATTTTCCATCCAGAGTACACTGTATATTGTCTCAGTCAAGCACATCAACAAACATGTTATTGTCAGCAAATAATTTTCCATTTCTTGTTTTCTGTATGTTTTCCTTCCCCCCCCATCCTTGATTCCCTATCTCTTACCCTCTGCCATCTCCCACTCTCTTCCCACACTGTCTTTGGTATCTATGTTTGCTTTCTATACTGTTTTCCCCCCACATTTTATTGAATTACTAAAGACCTTAATTAATCTAAATATTTTCATAGCAAATACAGCTGATATATACATTTCCATGAACACAAGTCTAACTTTACGCATCCTATAAAGTAGCACCTAGCTGGGGCTATATATCTTACTGCAGTCATTGAATAGATATTTTTTTTTTGAAACTTTTTTTTTTGTAACTTAATTTACATTCTTTCCCTAAGCATCATCACAGCATACAAAATGTGATTTTCCATCCAGAATATACTGCATAGTGACTTAATCATACATATTACTATTAAAATTTTTCCATTTCTAGTTCCTAGAATTATTTTTACCCCTCTTTCTGGCCCTCTCTCCTTTCCCACCCTCTTTTTACACTATCTCTGGTGTCTATAATTGTCTTCCATTCCTTTCCCACCCACATTGTATTGATCACACAATTTCTTACATAATCTAACTACTTTCAATGGTGAGTTCACTCGTTACTATTAAGAAAACCAGTTTTTTTTGGAGAGGTTTTTGCTATAGGGCGCGTGTGCTCGCCAGACAGAGACAGACAGAGAGATAGAAAGCAGGAAATCACCCCCCAGGGGGGATGGCCACGCCGCAATCCCTTCTCCTCCATTCTCCTCTCGGGATCTTGGGCACGCACGCACACGCGCCCGGCGTGAGTTCACTCGTTACTATTAAGAAAACCAGTTTTAACTTAAATCAAAGAAATGCCAAGTAACTTTGCTTAAAGCCAGGAAACAGGTTAGGATTCTATTCAAATGGTAGGTGCATGAACCTATCAGTCTCATGTACTTTTATCTTCTGTTCTGGTTCAATTTTCCTGGTTAAATTCTGGTATATAATATTCAACTCCAGACTTGTCCCTACAATTAAGTTGGACACTTTCTTAGTTTTTGAATTCTTATTTCCGTGTCCAGGGGTTTCTATGCAAGCGGTTACAGAAGCTGAATCAAGCAGGTTAATTATTTCTGAGGGGAGTGGGGTTTCCATGCAAGTAGTTACATTGCTAAACAAAAGGGTTCGGGGCTAGTTAGCAAAGACAGTAGCAGGTACAGGATGTCGTCCCGGATATGGTTTTCTTTTCTTTTTATAATTTTTTAAAAATATTTATTTATTTATTTATTCACTTATTCTTCCATTTTAATTTGACCAGAGTGAGACATACAGAGAGAGAAAGGAAAGTGAGAAAGAAAGCAAACCACCAGGTCCAGGACTCAAACCATGGTCGGCCATGTGGGAGTGTCCAGCGCCTTAACCACCATGCCACCTGCTGGTCCCTCGGATATGGTTTTCTATATGGCTAGTACAAGCTATTTTCTCATGGGAAGAGCAAGCAGGTTTACAGAAGCAGACAGCCATGTTAGGATAAGGGAACAAAATGGACAAACAGTTGTTCATGTGCAAGATCTAGTATGCGGCCCTCCACACAGGGACCAGCAGATGGTGTAATGGTTAATCGCTGGACTCCCACATGGCTGAGTGTGGTTTGAGTCCCAGACCCAGTGGCTTGAGACTCATGCCGGGTACATGTACATGTGTGTGCATGCCCCGAATCCTGAGAGTAGAATGGAGAAGAGGAGATTGTGGTGTGGCCATCCCCCTGTGGGGTGATTTCTTGCTTTCTGTCTCTCTGTCTCTCTAATGAGCACACATACCCTATAGCAACAAATCTCTCTTTAAAAAAAAGTATACAAGTTATCCAACTTATTAAATGACACTAAACATCACTAGGGAAATGCAAATCAAAACCACAGTAAGCTGTCACCTCACACCCATCAAGATGGCTACTATGAAAAACAAACAAAAAACAGAAAATAAATGTTGTCAAGGATGTGGAGAGATGAGAACTTTTGTGCAGTTGGTAGGAGTATAAAATGATTCCCTCACTAATGAAAACAGTATAGTGGGTCATCAAAAACAAAGGAAAGATAGAATTACCATCTAATTCAGTGATTCCACTTCAGGGTCTCTAAGAGCGATTTGCCCAGGCATGTTCATAGCAGCATTATTCACAATAGCCAAAATGTGAAACCAACTCACTTGAAGTTCTACACAGCCTGTCAACAACCGAGTCAGCTTTGGGCCAGCAGGTGGCACAGTGGTTAAGACATTAGATTTCCACATGGCCCACAGTGGTTCAAGTCCCAGACCCAGTGACTTGAAAATCACAACAAAGAAGTAGAATAGATAAATGTTAAACCCAAAACAAACCCTATTAATAATAATAAAAAAACAATGACAACAAAACAACTGAGTTAGTTCATGTCCACCTTCTGTTCTGTGTCTGTTCCTATCGCTCAGAGTCAAGTAAGCCCTCATTGGTCTGGCTTTCTGTTACCGCCTTCATTTCATCCTGTTGCTCATGTTGCTCTAGCTACACCGGCCCTCTTACTACATCTCAGAGATGTACCACCATGCTTGACTTGATACGGCACTCTTATTTATTATGAGTATCATCTTTCACACCCTACCAGAATCTGAAATCCATGAGGATGGAACTTTAAAAAAAAATAGTTTATTTGACTTTATTTATTTTAATTTGACCAGAGAGGGACAGAGTGAGAGAGAGAGAGAGAGAGAGAGAGAGAGAGAGAGAGAGAGAGAAAGTGAGAAAGCAAGCCACCAGATCCGGGACTCGAACTGCAGTCAGCCATGTGGGAGTCCAGCGTCCTTAACAACCATGCCACCTTCCAGCCCCGGACAGAACTTTTTAAAAGTTTGTTTGTTTGTTTGTTTTCCCCCATAGGGTGAGTGCACTCACTGGAGAGAAACAGAGACAGAGAATGTGAGAAATCACCCCTCAGGGGTGATGGCCACATTGCAGTCTCTCCTCCTCCATTGTCCTGTTGGGATTTTGGGCACACATGCACATGTGCCTGGTGAGTTTTCCAAGCTACTGGTTTTGGGTCTTGAACCATGGAATTGGCCATGTGGAAACTAGTACTTTAACCACCATGCCACCTCCTAGTATGAGGATAGAACTTTTTGTCTATTTTTTTTTCCTCCCTCCCACAAATGTGTTCCCAATGCCTAGAACAGTGCCTGGCGCAACATACGTGTTGAATCAATTAATGAATGAGAGAACAACTCACAGTCCTGTAGGTCTGTCTTGCTCACTGCTGTGTCCTCAGCCTTACCCAGCGCAGAGGAGGTAGGGAGGTGCTGGAGGTAGGAACCTGTCTGCAGACATTTCTGTGGGCAGACCTTTGTCAGATGGAAGGGGAAGAACCAGTGTTGATTTCTCCTCCAGGAGGACTGGAAGTTGGGGGTCATCTTTGGGACTTCCATAAGCACCTCCAAGGGTTGTTAAGGGGGAGGAAAGACCACCCCCCACCATTTTGGAGAGCGGGAGACGTGTAGCATGACTAACTGCCACAGTGACCTTACATAAGCACATTCCAGCGTCAAGGCCTTTGTGTTTTGGAACTCTGTTCCTTGAATAGATCTCACACTTCAGCCTCCATATCTCAGCTCAAAGGACATTTCAGAAAGGCCTCTTGTAGCAGAACCAGCTAGCTATTGACTGCCCCAGAATAGGACTACGTTTGCATCCAGTTGAGGTCATGAGACTAGTTGTATCCAATGAAACAGAGCAGAAGGGATGCTGTCCCTTTGGAGTCAAGCTTTTTAAGAAACAAGGGGCTCTCCAATATCTTTTTTTTTTTTTTTTTTTTTGCCAGCATTCAAAGGACTCTGAGCTTTTGGGAGATGGTGGAATAACCTGGTGGAAGGAGCCTAGTTCCCTGGATTAATATCTGTACCACCAGAAACGCCCACATCAAGAGATTATGTGAATGAGAAATAAGCTTCTATTTGTGATCTATTTATTTATTTTGAGAGGTTTTTGCTATAGGGCGCGTGCGCTCACCAGAAAGACAGAGAGAAACAGAGAGACAGAAAGCGAGAAATCACCCCCCAGGGGGATGGCCACGCCGCAATCCCTTCTCCTCCATTCTCCTCCCGGGATCTTGGGCACGCACACACACGCGCCCGGCGTGAGTTTAAGCCACCGGGTCCAGGAATCAAACTGCGGTCAACTACATGGGAGTCCAGCAACATGGCCATTACGCCAACTGCTGGTCCCTTGTGAACTATTTAAATGATGGGGTTTATTTGTTACAGCAGTTAGTATGATCCTAAATAATATCCTGGTAAATGTCATTGTCCACTGGGCCAGCACATCTCAAACTATCTATAGTTGTGGAGAAAAAACAGTTTTTGGATGTCTCCAATCTATCATGAACTGATCCCTTGGTCTCTACCCTGTTCAACATGACAATTCAAGATCATATACTTGAATGCCAGGACAGTACTGCCAACTTCTGGATTTATCTCATGGCAGACCAGTAACAGTTGGTGGGCTCCACTGGCATGCTTTATCTCATTACTCTGTTTTATTTTTCTCCATAGAATTTGCCACTCCTTGGGGGACCAGCAGTAGGTGTAATGGCTATGTTGCTGGACTCCCATGTAGTCGACCACGGTTTGAGTCCTGGACCCGGTGGCTTAAACTCACACTGGGCGCGTGTGTGTGCGTGCCCAAAATCCCAAGAGGAGGATGGAGGAGAAGGGATTGCAGTGTGGCCATCCCCCCTGGGGGGTGATTTCTCACTTTCTGTCTGTCTGTCTCTCTCTGTCTCTCTGGTGAGCACACGCGCCCTATAGCAAAAACCTCTCCAAAACAAACAAACAAACAAACAAAAAACAACCAAACCAAAAAAAAATCATAAAAAAAGAATTTACTACTCCTTATAATTATTTTATAGATATATTTGTTTATCATTTTCTTCCCTACTGGAATGTAAGCTTCATCAGAGAAGGGATCTTAATTATCTTGCTCTGTTGTGTTCCTACTTCCTAGTACAGTGTCTAGGGCATAACAGGTACTAAGAAAGTATTTGGTGAATGATGAATAAATTACAATCACAAGGAGGGTGGAGAGGGGGAAGGAGGCAATCCAGACCTGCTACATAAACTGTACAATCAGAACTGGGTCAGAATTTGAACCAGTTCACTGAAGCACTAGATGGTGCTTGTTTTCGTAAGTCATGATACCTCAGATTAGGTCTGGTCTCTTACAATCCCCTGACAAACATCCTTTGCTTATCCAAACTTTAGTCAGGTTCAGACCTTCTCCCAGGCCTATTTATGCACTTTCTTGTAAAATTCAGTCTTAGGGGGAACCAGCAATTAGCGTAATGGCTATGTCGCTGGACTCCCACGTAGTCGACCATGGTTCACGTCCCGGACCCGGTGGCTTAAAACTCATGCCGGGCACGTGTGCGTGCGTGCCCAAGATCCCGAGAGGAGAATGGAGGAGAAGGGATTGCGGTGTGACCATCCCCCCTGGGGGGTGATTTCTCGCTTTCTGTCTCTATGTCTCTCTCTGTCTGTCTGGCGAGCGCACGCGCCCTATAGCTAAAAATCTCTCTCTAAAAAAAAATTCAGTCTTAGCAAAAGAATCCTGCTAAGTCAGTTTAGCTAGAACCTTCCTTTCCCCCATCCCCTGATATCTAATCATCCTCAATATCTACTCAGGTTCCTCATTCTCCACCTTCTCCAGGTGATGTCCAATCACCATTGCCTGTCTTCATTAAAAATCTTGGTCAGTTTTGTCAGAATCCTTTTTACCCCTCTTAGTCATTTTCCATCCCCTGCTCCTTGGCTGTAAATGACCATTCACTTAGTGCTGTATGTAGAGTTGAGTTCAATCTCTGTTTTCCACTGCAAGAAATTATTGCAGTGGTTCCTCTACCTATCTCGAAGGTCTTGAATAAATTCTGCCTCACTGTGCTTTCACAAGTGTCACTGGATCATTTTTACTTCGACATCCCAATCCCAGGTTTCCTCCATTGGAGCACTGTGGATTATCACTGTCCAGCGGTGTAACTATTACACACTCAGGCTTCCAAATTCTGAGGAGGCAGTTAAATCGGAAGTGGTCACTACTAAGCCCCCATAGTCAAGGCCTTTGGTAGGCACAATTAGATTTGTGGTGTGAGTGCATGCATGTGGGCTGATTGCCCTTCAGAAACAATGCCCTACTATCTCTTCCATATCCCCTGCCCTTTGGCAGAGTTCGAAGTTGGTCTTGCGTTCTGGCCCAGTGGGCTGCCTGAACTAACCCTTCCTTCCCTCCAAGTTGCTGACTCAGGGTGGCAACGCTTCTGTGATCGGAATTATGCTATTTGGTCTCCATCCCATTTCCTGGTCCACAGCTCCTACAATGGTTGGATTCTCTGGGGTGATACAAATGGCTTTATTGTGTGTTAGTGCGATTACTGGTGACTAGGAAGCCCTTAGAGAGCTTCAGGAGTTGGAGGCGATCACCAGAAAAACCAAGGCATTAAACTTTCAGCCTCACCCCCAACTTACAGGGAGGAGAGGAGCTGAAGGTTAAGTCGGTTGTCAATGGCCAATGATGTAGCCAATTGCACCAATAAAACGAAGCTTTCACAAAACTTCAAAAGGATTGGGTTCGTAAGCTTCCAGATGGCTGAATATGTGGAGGCGCCTGGAGGGAGGAGTTCTCCGAGAGGGCAAGGAAGCCCTGCATCCCTTCCCGCACGCTTGGCCCTCTGCCTTTCTTCCATTTATCTGGTTGTTCATCTGTATCTTTCTAATATCCTATTGATTAGTAGACCAATGTAAATAAAGTGAGTTCTGTGAGTTTTTCTAACAAATTAATCAAACCTGAGGAAAGAGTTATGGAGACCTGCGATTTTTAGCCAGCTGGTCAGAAGCACATGACAATCTACTGTGATTGTCATCTAAGTTAGAGGCAGCTTTGTGGGACTGGGCCTCAACCTGTAGGATCTGACGCTTTCTCCATGTACTGTCAGAATGGAATTAAATAATAGATAGCCAGTTGATGTCTGCTGGAGAATCTGGTGTCAGAAGTGGCTAACTGGTGTGTGTAGGGAAACCCCCACATACCTGGTATCACCGTGTTATGTTGTGTGGAAGAGTAGGAAGAATCCCTCTTCCCTTTTTCCCCCAATATCAAACAGCTTGGCACTCCAGATACCAAGAAGCAGGTGCCCCATTCAATCCAAACAGAAACTCCCAGTCAGGGTAAATTACACTATGATCTGTATTTTATGGTTCATTCATGGGCTGGCAAGGGGTTACCTCCTCAAGAATAGTATGAGGAACCCCAAGGTGTTGGAGATGATTCCCCAAATAATACTGGCCATGGCCGCATAGAAGGTTTGTTTGGAGGTTTTGGTGGCCTGTTCATAGTCACAGGATTCATGTTAGTGCCTTGTCTGAGTTTCATGGGAAAGAAGAAACAGAAAGATGAACTTCAAAGGGTTATTGGATGGGGTCAGCTCTGGGACTGCATAGACCCAGGGTGAGGATCTGAACACACATGAGGTGCTGGTGCCCCACAGGCTCCTAGCACAGGATGGAGAGCAAGGATGAGGTTGAGTTTGGGCCAGGATGGAGAGGAAATAGGAAGATGATGCAGATTCCTGCCTGGTAAGATAAGACCAAGGCTGCAATGCCGAGTAGA
The DNA here is from genome assembly GCA_026018925.1 of Tupaia tana. Taxonomy (NCBI): domain Eukaryota; kingdom Metazoa; phylum Chordata; class Mammalia; order Scandentia; family Tupaiidae; genus Tupaia; species Tupaia tana. The sequence continues at coordinate 49,057,651 of JAKSZU010000018.1, read as the reverse complement.
GGACACCAAGAGAAACTCAAGATGGACAGTAGTTCTTGGACTCATCTGGGTCATCAGATGTAAGTTCAGACCCTTAAGGGTAAACAACAGGTTATGGCTCAACATGGCTTCTACCATCCCTTCTGACACCCTCCCTTTTACCTTAGCACATCTTTCCTGACTCCTATAAAGTCTTCATGGATCCGCTTTAAGATCCTCACTGACTCCCTCTAACTCCGTCCCCTCTAACCTCTTTTTTTTTTTTTTTTTCTTTTTTTGGAGAGGTTTTTGCTATAGGGCGCGTGCGCTCGCCAGACAGACAGAGAGAGACAGAGAGATAGAAAGCAGGAAATCACCCCCCAGGGGGGATGGCCACGCCGCAATCCCTTCTCCTCCATTCTCCTCTCGGGATCTTGGGCACGCACGCACATGCGCCCGGCGTGAGTTTAAGCCACCGGGTCCGGGACTCGAACCACGGTCGACTACGTGGGAGTCCAGCGACATAGCCATTACGCTAACTGCTGGTCCCCCCCTCTAACCTCTTTTAATACCTCCCTATCCCCTAGAACTCCCCCACTCTCTTTGTTCTATAATTTCTCCAACTCTTACCCTGGAAATCCATTTCTGTGTCCCATAACCTTCTCCGTGTCCTCTACAACTGCCTTGAAGATCTCCAGGTGAGTATCTTCCACTCAACACCTTTTCCTGTCCCCCACAAAAATCCCTGACTGTAGACCTCTCCCTCGGCCTCACTAAAACCTTAATTCCCTATAACTCCCTATAACACTTTGTTCCTATAACACCTTCATTGACTCTAAAGCAACATTGTTTTTGCCCCTACAAAACACTGCGAATAATATCCTCACTGAACACATGAACATACTCACTTTTCATCCGTACAAGCTTTGTTGTAAATTTATTGTCCCTCTATGAACCCAGGACTTCTAATGTCTTCCATAGCTCTCTTGCTGTCCCTTTTATAACACCCCTCATTGTGTTCCTGTGCATCCTTCATGGTCTTGCTGTTGCCTTTACTGTTAACCCAAGCTCCTTCCCACCTCCTCACTTGGTTCCTCTAAGACCGTCTTTATTAACTCTTATTCCTCGCGCCCCTCCTCCCATATGCTGTTCTCTGTCCCTTTATAAAGTCCTGTCTTCCTCTAACACCTTCTCTCTAACCCCTGAAACCAGTTTCCTGACCCTTTAAACTCCTCTATCCACTTATAACAGAATCCTTATTATCCCAAGCCCATGTCCCTTCTAAGTACGTCTCTAACTTTCTCTCTACCCCTCTAAGATACCCTCCCTGACCCCATCATTCCTCCTCTACTCCATCCAGCCTTTTCCCTCCTATTTCCTGCTCCTGTCAAACTGGGATTCTCAGTAGAGCATCTGGACACAGCCTGGGCTAGTCGCAACCACAAACCACTAAGAATTACCATGGATACCAGTCCCACCTCCTTACTCATCTTTTCATTTCTATTGGCTGATTGGAGGTTGTGTTTAATGGGGTGGGGAAACTAATACCTGACTGCTGATTGATGTGATGGGGTGCTGACCCCTTCTTACTCTCTAAAGTGATTGGTCCTTTAGGAAATTTCTGGTTCCTGGTTCAAAAAGGATCTGTAAATAGGCTTTGACGCTTGAACTTCTTTGTTTAAAGGCTCCTCTTGAGTTCGTTGGTGGGGAAACACTGCGTGGGAGCCAGCGTGATGTGGGCCTGGAAGTACTGGGCTTCATTTGGCACCGTTGAACATGGTTATCTAACAACTTGGAATCAGGTTCTTCGCAGTGGAGAGTGATCTGGGCAAGGTGTAACATCTTTTCACGTGCTTATTTGTGACCACTAGTATATCCTCTTTGGTGAAGTGTCTGTTCAAATCTTTAACCATTTCCTTTCTTTTATTATTATTGTTTTGTTTTTTTCTATAGGGTACGTGAGCTAGCTGGAGAGACAGCGAGAAAAGAGAAGGGAGATAGGTGTGCTACAGTCTCCCCTTCTCCATTCTCCTCTCAGAATTTTGGGCCACCATGCACAGGCACCCGCATGCTTCCAAGCCTCTGATTTGGAACTTGAATTTTGAAGTTGGCCATGTGGGATCCAGCCACCTTAATCATCACAGCACAGGCTAGCCCCATTTTGTTTATTGTTTTGATGAGGTCTCCCTATGTAGCAGTCCTCCTGCTGGGACTACAGGTGTGTGGCAGAGGGCCTGGCTGTTAAGGTGGGCTGGGAATAGAACTGGTCCTCCCAAGCAGCTCAGCCTGCTGACTATCAGTGTCACCCAGCAGCGCACTACCCCAAGTATTTCTTCTATTTCTAAACTAGGGTTGCTTTGGGGCCAGATGTAGTGTGGTGGTTAAGGCAGCTGGATCTCACAGGGTCAGCTGTGCGGTCCGAATCCTGGACCCAGCAGCTTGAGAAGTAGGCTAGGTACAGGTGCATGTGTGTCCAAAAATCTTAAAGGGGATTGCTGCATGACCACTTCCGTGGGAGGGTGCTTTCTCATTTTCCCTCTCTCTGTCTCTCTCCAGTGAGCACATGCACCCTCTGGGGGAAAAAAAAAATTATGTATTTTTATTTTTTATTTATTTATATATTTTCCTTAGGATGTGCGTGCTTACCAGAAGGAGAAAAATAGAGACAGGAAAAGTGAGAAATCACTCCCCTGGGGGTGACGGTCATGCTACAATCCTGTCTCCTCCATTCTCCTTCTGGGATCTTGGGCATGCATACATGTGCTCCTGGAATGATTTTCAAGCCACCAGCAGTCAATCATGTGGGAGTCCAGAGCCTTAGCCACCATGCCACCTGCTAAACCCATTTTTAAAAAGAGTTTTGCCTTATGGAGCATGCATTTGCTGGAGAGAGAGAGAGACAGAGACAGTGAGAGGGAAGATGAGAAATCACCCCTCCCAGGAGGGATGGCCATGCTGCAGTCTCTTTTCCTCCATTCTCCATCTCCAGGATCTTGGGCACACATGTACATGTGCCAGCATTACTTTCAAGTAGCCAGGTCCGGGACTGTGGACAGCCATGTGAGATCTTACTCCTTAACCACCATGCTACCTGATAGCCTGTTTTTCATTTTCTAATGGTGTAATTTGCAGAGGAAACTTTTAAAAATAAATTTATTTTTATTTTAACTTTATTTATTTATTTTAATTTGACCGGAGCAGGACAGAGTAAGAGTGAGAGAGAGGGAAAGTGAGAAAGCAAGCTGCCAGGTTCGGGACTTGAACTGCAGTCAGCCGTGTGGGAATCTAGCACCCTTAACCACCATGCCACCTGCCGGTCCTGACAGAGGAAACTTTATAAAATTTTTGATGAAGTCTTAACTAGATTTTTTTCCTTTTGTGAATGTGCCTTTTATTGCTTTACATTTTGGGACCAGCAGTTGACATAATGGCTATGTCGCTGGACTCCCATGTAGTCGACCGTGGTTTGAGTCCTGGACCTGGTGGCTTGAATTCATGCTGGGTACATGCGTATGTGTGCCCAAGATCCTGAGAGGAGAATGGAGAAGAGATTGCGGTGTGGCCATCCCTCCTGGGAGGTGATTTTTTGCTTTCTGTCTCTCTGTCTCTCTCTGTCTTTGGCAAGTGCACGCGCCCTATAGGAAAAAACCTCTTGAAAAAATAGTTTTACATTTTGCATTAAAATCTATGATCCATTTTGAGTTAATATTTATATAAGATGTGAGATTTAGGTTGAGATTCATTTTTTTTGCATAGGGATGTCCAGTTACTCTAACACCAATTTTTTTTTTTTTTTTTGGAGAGGTTTTTGCTATAGGGTGTATGCGCTCGCCAGACTGACAGAGAGAGACAGAGAAACAGAAAGTGAGAAATCACCCCCCAGGGGGGATGGCCACGTCGCAATCCTTTCTCCTTTGTTCTCCTCTTGGGATCTTGGGCATGCACATGCACATGTCCAGCGTGAGTTTTAAGCCACTGGGTCCGGGACGCGAACCTCAGTCAACTACATGGGAGTCCAGTGATATAGCCATTACACTAACTGCTGGTCCCACTAACACCAATTTTTAACAAAAACTAGCTTGATAAATTGCCTTTATATTTCTTTTGAAGCTAACTTGGTAATATTAACATCAGTCTTTTTTTTTTTTTTTTTCTGAGAGGTTTTTGCTATAGGGCGTATGTGCTTGCCAGACAGACAGAGAGAGACAGAGAGACAGAAAGAGAGAAATCATTCCCCAGAGAGGATGGCCACACCACAATCCTTTCTCCTCCATTCTCCTCTCGGGATCTTGAGCATGCATGCACAGGCGCCCGGTGTGTTTTAAGCCACCGGGTCTGGGACGTGAACCACGGTCGACTACATGGGAGTCCAGGGACATAGCCATTATGCTAACTGCTGGTCCCAACATCAGTCTATTTCTGAATGCCTATTCAGTTTGGTTGAAGAGAATTCTGTTCTCTTTGGCTTTGTAGGTAATTATTTCAGGCCCAGCTTGGGCTGGTCTGGGGATGGGTAGAAATGGCTGACTTTAGACCCACTAACAACAGGCAATCACACCCATACAGTGTGCATTGTTCCACAAACACGTGAAATCTGTGCAGATCCCCAGGACTACAGAGGAGACCTTCATGGCATCATAAAAGGTAGAATGAAAGTGGATTGAGCTCTCGTTATTTCTTTCCATTACTATTTTCTACAAATCTCCGAGTAAGATGAGTGTCTCTGCTGGGTATGAATTTCACGTTGTAACCTTAGATGGGCAAGAAATATAACTCCATTTTCCTCCATCTGCACTGGTTAGGGTAGACTGGGTTCTGGAACCAAGACAGACATGTCATGGCTCAAAATAATATTTTCTTTTCTACTCAACTACTTGAGGTGACTGGGTGAAGGGAGACTGTTCTTGAAATGATTCAGGGACCCAGGCTGACAGAGTCTGCCATTTCTACATGTGGCCTTCATAACCATCCTGGGCACTGCTGGCCCTGTTGACCAGGAGAGAGTAAGGAGCTTATGGGAGGTATTTAAGGGCCAGGCTTGTTCATGGAGCGTGTGGCTGAGCAGTGATCCCAGGACAAAAAGGTAATGGCTTTTGGGGAAGAGCTGGCAATCTCTTCCGCAGAAACTTCATTTTCTCAGTTTGTCCTATCTATTTCCAGAACCCAATCTATCCTAGCCAGTGCAGATGGAGGAAAATGGAAAAGGGATTCAGTGTGACCATGCCCCATTGGAGAGAGATTTTTCCCTCTCTCTGTCTCTTGGTGGTAGAAACACAATCCTGCTAAACCTAGAGTTTCTGGCTCTAAATTTGGGGCTGTTCCTGAAGTTAGAGCACCAGAAACAGCACCAGGGTGTTTGTTATCAATGGCGTCAGTCTAGATCCTGTTTTATTCACCCTGAGTGGCTCCAGTGTTGTCTCTGGTTCCCCTCCGAGAGTCATCTCTCACCCTGGCGCTTGGGATTCCTATGGCTCCCACCCCCTCCCCACCACATGGGCTAGGCTTCTTGGCTGCCTGAGACCATTTCTTCTTCGACATCCATATCATGTAGCGTATCTTCTTGGCGATCTTGGCTTCTCTAGGCCTTACCTTCGAAGAAAGAATATGGAAATATGTGGGATCTCTCTCTGACATCTCCCTTTGGTGCAGGCGACCTGGACCTCCTTTACATTGATTAGCATCTAATCTCTTTGCCCTTCCCTTATTCCATAAATGGGAGACCATTTCTCTTTCTAGATTGGGGGAGAGGTGGTCATCAGCTATTCTGCACATTTATCTCCATTTCTTGAGGACTTTTCATTCCTCCTCCAAGAGTTTGACTTTTGGATCTCAAGAGCTGGAATAGCTTTCTTTCTTTCTTTCTTTCTTTTTTTTTTTTGAGAGGTTTTCACTATAGGGTGCGTGTTCTCACTAGACAGACAGAGAGAGACAGAGAGACAGAAAGCGAGAAATCACCCCCCAGTGGGGATAGCCATGCTGCAATCCCTTCTCCTCCATTCTCCTCTCAGGATCTTGGGCACGCACACATACGCTCCAGGCGTGAGTTTAAGCTGCCGGGTCTGGGACTTGAACCGCGGTCAACTACGTGGGAGTCCAGTGACATAGCCATTAGGCTAACTGCTGGTCCCTGGAATAGCTTTCTATATTCCTAACCCTGTCTGAGACACTAGATGCCTAGCATCTGTGCTTGAATGGGAAAACACCTAGAGAACAAAAATTGATTCAAATTTGTTGTTTTTGAGAGAGAGAGAGATGCAGAGATAGTGAGAGGGAAAGTGAGAAATCACTCCTCAGGAGGGATGGCCACACTGCAATCCCTTCTCCATTCTCTTCCCGGGGTCTGGGCATGCATGCACACGCACCCAGTGTGAGTTTCAAGACACCAGGCGCAGGACTTGAACCACGGTTGGCCATGTGGGAGTCCAGTGACATAATCACTATGCCATCTGCTGGCCACTTGATTCAAGTTTTAAAATATCACCCCATGTTGGCCATTATTGTGCCTGCTTTATAGACAAAGTAACTAGGCTCAAGAAAAATATCAGATTCAAGGACACACAGTTTTTAAGTGTCAGAGGTCATAACTGCTTGATATCCATGTCCCTGGGCTTCCCCACTAGGACATTCTAATTTTCACATGGTCTCTAGGGCATGTGTGCTCGTTGAAGAGAGCAGAAAGTGAGAGATCATCCCCTGGGGGAATGGCTACACTGCGATCTCTTCTCTAGTCTTCTCTTGGGCTTTGGGCACATACACACATGCGCCTGGTGTGAGTTTCAAGCTGCCATATATGGGACTCAAACCATGATTGACCACATAGGAGTCCAGTGTACTAACCACTATGCCACCTGCTGGCCCTCCCTTGTTTAAAAAATTGCCAGAGGGCACGTGGGCTCACCACAGAGACAGAGGGAGAAAACACTCCCTAATGGGGCATGGTCATGCTGCAATTCCTTCTCTCTGTTTCTCCATTCTTTTGGAATTTTGAGCATGCATGCACATGATCCTGGTATGTTTTTCAAGGTGCCAGGGCTGGGATTTTAACTATGGCCAGCCATGTGGGATACGTCTTTCTTAACCACTAGGCTACTGGCCCAATCTGATTCAATTCTGGCACTACCTGGGGATCAGGGCTGAGATCCCACCGGCTGAGGGGTCATTCCCCAAGACTGCCCCCCATCACCTTCAGACCCTAATGGCAAGTCCAGGTCTTCCGAATATCTGACTGGCAGGCTACTAGGTGGTGTTCCTATGGTTCCTATGGTGTTCCTGGTGGTCTTCTTCCCTCCTTGGGTCCAATTAATTGGCTGGAGTGGCTCATAGAACTTGGGGAAATAAATACAATGATCAGTTTATTACAAAGGATCTTGGGGCGGGCAGGTGGCATGGTGGTTAAGGACACTGGACTCCCACATAGCTCACAGTGGTTTGAATGCCAGTCCTGGAGGCTTGCTTCTTCACTTTCCCTCTCTCTCTCTCTGGAAACATTATTTTAAAAAAATGAATAATAATAAATAAAGTTAAATAAACTCTTTAAAAAATATTATAAAGGAGACCAGCAGTTAGCATAATGGCTATGTTGCTAGATTCCCATGTAGCTAACCACGGTTCGAGTCCCAGACCCGGTGGCTTAAACACACCCCCCGGGTGGCCATCCACCTGGGGAGTGATTCTCGCTTTCTGTCTCTCTGCATCTCTCTGTCTTTCTGCCAAGCGCACATGCCCTATAGCAAAAACCTCTCCAAAAAAAAATTATAAAGGATCTTTTAAAGGACACAGATGAAGAGATGCACAGGGCAAGGGAAGGGGCATAGAGTTTCCATACTCTTCTGAGGAGCACCACTGTCCAAGAACCTCCATGTGTTTAGTTGTCTGGAAGTTCCCCAAACCCAGTCCTTTGGGGTTTTTATGGAGACTTCATTACATAGGCATGAGATGCTAACAGACTAGGCTGGAAAACCCATCAAGGCCTATCTATTGAAATTCTTGGAGTTTCTCTGACCTCCTTAGGGGTAGGTGAAAGGAGGATCTCTGTCTTTTGCCTTTCTCTCCCTTAAATGTTCTGAAGCTGTTTCAGGAACCAAGGACAAAAGGTCAAATACTTATGAGCCAGGAACTGCGGATCAAAACCAAAATATATCCTAGGAAATACACAGCCCAGTGAAACGCTGACCCAGAACATATGTGTGCATGCGCGCACACACGTGCGCACACACATACAAACACACACACACACACACATGAGAAGCCAGAACATTCCCTTCAATTTATTGGCTTAAATATATATTTCTCTGAAGAGCAGCCCAGTGTCAAGGAGCTAAGGGGATCTAGAGCATAAAATGTGGACCCCCAAGGTGGACGAAGGCAGGTCTGGAGGTCAGGTGAGCTGAAGTAGTATAGACAGGTGGCTTGGGTGTTCCTGGGCTGGTGGGTTGTCTAGATGTTGAGCTGCTTGGATGGTAGATTTCTTGGCGAGGGGATGTCTTAGCTGCTGAGTTTCTTGCACGATGGCTGACTTGGCTGGTCCGTGTCTTGGTGGGTGGGTCGGTTGGGGAGTGGACTCCTGGGCTGCTGAGCCTGGTCTTCATACAAATAGGATATAGTAGTAAATGATGCCTAAACCGAGGAGTATGGCGAACACATCCATCCAACCAGTTCGACCTGAGTTGACGTAAGCCGCTTCCCATTCACTGTTTTGGTTGGCCTCCATGGTCTGTAGGGATGGGCGTATGAATGTGGGCTTCTGAGTTTAGAAACCCTTGGGAGAAGAGTTAGAAACCTGTGGGAAAACCCCTACCCTTGTCTCAGGACAGTAGCAGATAAAGGGGGCAAGTAAAGGCCAGGCCAGGCCAAGGCTGGGGCATTATTTTACCTTATAACTGAAGTAGATAGCTGCAATTCCCAAGGGAGGGAATAATAGGACAGCAAAGGCCGTCAAACATGGATAATGCGGAGCGTAAAATGCCAGTTCTTCGGGTGTCTGTGTAAGCTCTGGCGAAGGCTTAGGGGCCTCAGCTGGAGCACCTGGAGCTGGAGCGGCCCCTGGGGCTCCTGGAGCGGCTGGAGCCCCTGGAGCGGCTGGGGCCCCTGGAGCGGCTGGGGCCCCTGGAGCGGCTGGGGCCCCTGGAGGGGCTGGGGCCCCTGGAGCAGCTGAGGCATCTGGGGCATCTGCAGGTGCGGAGGCAGGATCAGGTTTTGGACCCATGTCCTTTGCACTCAGAGACAGGCCCTGAAATCAGAGAGCCAGATCCACTGCGCCTCCCCTTGCTCTAACCTGAATCCCAAGACCCAGACCGTCAAAGGCCAACTCTTCACAATGGAGAAATCAACACCTCAAGTCCTGATTGGCTGCGCTCATAAGGGGCGTGGTTCCGCTGTCTACTCCTCTCCAGGGCTCGGAGAGCGGAGCCAGCTCTGATTTTTCTTTCCCTGATGGCGATTGGTTAGAAGCCACAAGTGCCGGATCGTGGTTCAAATGAGGCACGCAGGCAGTATAGGAAGGCCTCCCAAGAGCTAGAGAGAGAGGAGGTCGTCAAGCCCAGTAAGAAAACTAGAAGATTTACAGACAGAGGGAAGTAAAATGAATCCTGTCAGTAACAGGCTATAAAGTACTGGATTAAAAGGGATTCTTTTAGTTCATACTGACAGAAAGAATAGAGAATAGTGAAAAGGGGGAAGTTTTTCTCAAATACTCAGATAAAATACTATCTAATAAATATAAATGGAATAGAAAAGCACTATTGTGGTGGACGACATTCTGAGCTGGCCCTAAGATTCCCACTCTCTGGTATACACACACTTCCCAGTTATTCAAGCAAATACTAATACGTGTGTTGCTATGAAAGGCTTTTGCAGGTGTAATTAAAGCCCCCAATCAGTTAACTTTTTTTTAAAGACGCATTTATTTATTTTTTTTAAAAGAGATTTTTGCTATAGGGTATGTTCATTCACTGGAAAGACAGAGAGAGACAGAGAGGCAGAAAGTGAGAAATCACCCCATGGTGGTGATGGCCATGCCAAAATCTCTTCTCTTCCATTCTTCTCTCGAGATTTTGGGCACGTATGCACACATGCCTGGGGTGAGTTTTAAGCTGCCGGGTCTGGGACTCGAACCATGGTTGACTCTGTGGGAGTCTAGCGATGTAGCCATTATGCCATCTGCTAGTCCCAAATTTTAAATTTTATTTATAATTATTATTATAATATTTGACCAGAAAGAGAAGGAAAGTGAGAAAGCAAGCCACCAGGTCTGGGACTCAAACCATGGTCAGCCTTGTGAGAGTCCAGCTCCTCAACCACCATGCAACCTGCTGCCCCCCTGCCCCCAATCAGTTAACTTTAAGTTAGGAAGAATATCCTCAGTGGGTCTAACCTAATCAGGTTTAAGGTTTTTACCATGCACATGCACTCACGAGAGGGAGAGAAACAGAACGACTGACTGGAGAGAGTGAAAATGAGACATTACCCTCCGAGAGGGAATAGCCATGCCAAAATCCTTTCTCCTCCAGTCTCCTCTCAGGGTGTTGGGCATGTACACACATGTGCCTGGCATGATTTTCAAGAGGCCAGGTTTGAGACTCCAACTGTGGTTTGAGTGAGAGTCTAGCACCTCAACTACCAGGCTGCCTGCTGGTCCCAGGTAAGTTCTTCTTTTCTTTTTTTTTTTAAAAGATATTTTTTTGCTATAGGGTGTGTACTCACTGGAGACACAGAAAGTAAGAAATCACCCCCCAGGAGGGTTGGCCACACCATAATCCCTTCTCCTCTATTTTCCTCTTTGGATTTTGGTCATGCATGTACATGCACCAGGTATGATTTAAACTGCTGGGTCCAGGACTCGAACTGTAGTTTACTACCTGGGGGTCCAATGACATAACCATTAGGGCATCTGCTGCCCCCCCCAGGTAAGTTTATTTTTTAAAAAGAATATTTAATTTTATTTATTCATTCATTTACTTTCATTTGAGCAGAGAGAGAGACACACGCATACACAGAGGGAAAGAGAGAAAGCAAGCTACCAGGTCTGGGACTCGAACTGTGGTTGGCCATGTGTCCCAACCACCAAACCACCTGCTGTTCCCCATTTCCAGGTAAGTTTTTTTTTTTTCCCCAAAGGTTTTTGCGATAGGGCGCATGCACTTGCCAAAAAGACAGAAAGACACAGAGAGAGAGAGAGAGAGAGAGAGAGAGAGAGAGAAAGCGAGAGAAATCACCCCCCAGGGGAGATGGCCATTCCGCAACCCCATCTCCTTCATTCTCGTCTCAGGGTCTTGGGCACATACACAAATGCACCTGGTGTGAATATAAGCCACTGGGTCCAGGACTCGAACCTCAGTCGAATACATGGGAGTCCAGCGACATAGCCATTATGCCAACTGCTGGTCCCGAGAACACATATTCCTTGTTAATGGTTTTCAGTAGCTTGTGGTGACAACCCAAAGGACTATGTTTCTGCATGTGTCTAAAGGTCACATTGTGTCATTTCGTGCCACCTTGGTACTTCTCTGTCTCACTGGCGAGGACATACTGCCTATAACAAAAATCTCTCTCTAAACAATAAATAAATAGGGGCCAGCAGGTGGTAGTAAAGGGCTCTTATTGTTATAGGGAGTGTGTCCTCGCCAGACAGACAGAGATAGAAAGTGAGAAATCACCCCCCTAGGGAAGATGCCCATGCTGCAATCCCTTCTTCTCCATTCTCCTCTGGAATCTTGGGCATGCATGTACATGGGACCAGCGTGAGTTTTAAGCTGCCAAGTATGGGATTTGAACTGCCGTCGACTATGTGGGAGTACAGTGATGTAACCATAACTCCATCCACTGGTCCCAATTCTTCCTCTTTTTTTTTTCTTGAAAAAAATTATTTAACTTTATTTTTATTTGACGAGAGAAAGAAAGAGAGAGAGAAATTGACAAAATAAGTTGCTAGGTCCAGGAGTTGAACTGCAAGTCAGCCATGTGAGAATCCAGCGTCCTTAACCACCATACCACCTGCCGGCCTCACCTGTTATTATACTTTTAACTTGCTGTAGTCATCAGAGGAAGACAGACAGAGGGAACAAGTGAGAAAGCAAGCCATCAGGTCCAGGAGTTGAACCTTTGTTGGCCATGTCAGAGTCCAACGCCCCAGACACCACACCACCTGCTGTGTTAGGTCTTAGTGGTGGTGGTTGGATATCCAGCAGGAATTAATGCACTGGGCTGGATTGTTTTAAAAAGATGTTAAGCAAAGACTTAATTCCTACAAGGTGTCCCAGGGTGGGGTCTGGGTGTGACCCTGTCATCGGGGCGGGACCTCATGATTGAGTTCAGGCAGGCATATAAACAGAGGAAATGGGACCAGAGAGACACACGGGTCCAGACCACTTCCTGAGCGGCTAGCGGTACCACCGTCTATCACTTCGGGACGTCTTGGTCCTTCTCGGAACACGGCTGCGAGTCCAAATAAACCTCTGTTGGGGTCTGTGCGGCTGCCTGATTCAGAGCAGAAGTACCACCATGGGGTGGTCAAAGAAGCACCCCGGGGAGAAGGATGCTGCGTGGGGGACGACGGCGACCAGCTGCGGAGGCCCCACGGAGCAGCCGCCAGGGCACCGGGAGCACAGAAAGCAGAAGCGGTGGAGCGGCGGCCACAGCGGCTTGGAATCCCCGAAGCAGAGCAGGGTGCGTGGAGGCGGGCGCAGGAGCCTGATGCATCCGGGCGAGGCCAAGCCCCTCAGGAGCGCGCACCAGCGGGAGCGCAGCCAGGCAGAGCCCGGCGACCAGGACAGGCGCGTGAAGCGGGAGAAGCGAGATGACCGCCACCAGGCCGCTGCCAGTTCCCAAACCAGCTCAGGAGCTGCCTGGTCACTCAGCATCCAGGAAAGCAACCAACTCCGGGCCTCGCTGGGGCTGCGGCCCTTGGAGGTCCATGCTGTCAAAAAGGAGGCGGGCACCCAGGAGGAGCCGGTGGCCCCTGAAGTCATCAACCCCATGGCCTTGGGACAGCGAGAAGAGGAACGGCAAAAGCTGGCGACTGCAGAGGAAAAGCGCCGGCTGAGTGGAAAGCTGGGGAAGATGAAGGCCCCGGGGGAGGAGGACCCCTGGCTGGACGATGCTGCAGCCTGGATCGAGAGGAACCGGCAGCTGCAGAAGGAGAAGGACTTGGCAGAACAGAGGGCCAAGCTGCTGGAGGAGCTGGACCGAGAGTTCGGGGTCAGCGCCCTCGTGGAGGAGGCGTTTGGGCGGAGGCGACAGGACATGTACGGCCCCCGGGACTTGGAGGGCCTCACTGTAGAGCATGCCTCGGATTCCTTCCGGGAAGGGGACACTGTGACCCTCACCCTCAAGGACAAAGGCGTGTTGCAGGAAGAGGAGGACGTGCTCGTGAACGTGAACCTGGTGGATAAGGAGCGGGCGGAGAAGAGCGTGGGGCTGCGGAAGAAGCCCGACTACCTGTCCTGTGCCGAGGTCCACAGTGTAGACAAGTTGGCACGGCAAAAACCTCCTTCCATCCTGTTCAAGTATGACGAGGAGCTAGAGGGGGAGCGGCCTCATTCCTTCCGTCTGGAACAGGGTGGCATGGCGGATGGCCTCCAGAAGTGGGAGCTGGAAGAGATCCGCGCCAAACTGCAAGGTCAGTCCCTGAGCTCCGGAGGGCCCGGACCTGCCTCTGAGTACCTGACGCCTGAGGAGATGGTGACCTTTAAAAAGAGAAAGCAGAGGGCGAAGAAAGTCCGCAAGAAGGACAAGGAGATGGTGCTTCGTCTTGGGGACCAGACTCAAGATGGGGATTTTGGTCCCAGGCTGCAGGGCCGGGGTGTGCGCCGAGTGAAGGAGGAGGCCCCGGAGGAGGAAAAAGAGCCGGTCCCTCAGCCCCCTCCGACAGACGACACCCGAGGGGAGAACATGGACGTTAGTGATGAGGAGGAAGGAGCTCAGCCCTCAGGGTCCCCCGAGTTGCTGGAGGAGGCAGAGCTGGAGCTACAGAAGCAGATGGCCAAGGGGGCGCGGTCTGCGGCAGGTGCAGCAGCTCCAGCAGCGGCAAGACAGTGGCCAGAAGGTGGTGGAGATGCTGAAGAGGCTGGAATCTTGCCAGCGGGGCTGGGAGGAGGATGAAGGCCCTGAGCAGAAGGAGGCCATTGTGTTGGACGCCACCTCGGAGTTCTGTCACACCCTGGGGGAGATCCCCACCAACACACTGGCTGGAAACCAGGAGGAGCAGGACGAGCTCATGGACTTCGAGTGGAGAGATGAGCGCTCAGCCAGCCATGGCTCCGAATCTGACAGGGAGAACATCGGCTGGAGCGGGGTCAACAGAGACCGGGAGAAGCAGCAGCTGGAGTCCTCAGCCTCGTCCACCACCATCCTGGATGAGGAGCCCATCGTGAGCAGAGGGCTGGCAGCCGCCTTGCTCCTCTGTCAGAACAAAGGGCTGCTGGAGACCACTGTGCAGACGGTGGTCCGGGTGAAGGCTCCCAGGAAGTCCCTGTCCTCAGCCGGGTACTGCATTGAAGACAAGATGGCCATGGACGACAAGGACAGGTGGCAGGAGAAGTCCCGAGGCTTCACCCAGGACTTCAGGGAGAAGGATGGCTATAAGCCCGATGTGAAAATAGAGTATGTGGATGAGACTGGCCGGAAACTCACGCCCAAGGAAGCTTTCCGGCAGCTGTCCCATCGTTTCCATGGGAAGGGCTCAGGCAAGATGAAGACGGAGCGGCGCATGAAGAAGCTGCATGAGGAGGTTCTCCTAAAGAAGATGAGCTCCAGTGACACACCCCTGGGCACCGTGGCTTTGCTCCAGGAAAAGCAGAAGGCCCAGAAGACTCCATACGTCGTGCTCAGCGGCAGAAGCAAAACCGTGAACTCGTACACCATCACCCAGTGAAGCCAGCCCCTGGTCCTCTCCTCAACATTAATATGAAATAAAGTTCCCTCATATTTTCCTTCCTGGTCATGGTGCAGATTCCAGGGGTCGGTGTGGGAGGACGGGCAGGCCGAGCACTCAGGCAGCTCCTCATCTCAAGTGTAGGGAGCTGCTGAATCTCAGCTGAACAACGGTGACCTTTAAAGAGGAGCAGAAGGGGCTGGCAGGTGGCCTAGATAAAGGGGTGGATTCTTACATGGGAGACCGCGGTTTGAGTCCCAGACTTGGCAGCTTGCTTTCTCCCTTTCTCAGTCTCTCTCTGGTCAAATTAAAAAATAATAATAGGTGGAATTAAATAAATCTTAAAAAAAAAAATAAAAGGAGCAAAAACAGTTCGGCTCCCTTGGACTGATGCTGCATTTCCGGTGGAGGTTAAAGAAAACTATGTTCTAGCTAGAGAAGGCCAGGGGAGGTTAATTTAGAACTGCTAGAAACAAGATGTTCCAGGCTTCAGTAGATAATGGAAAACACCTGGCTTTATCTCTGCTTCTCCCTCCCCCTTTACCTTATAAAAGAATAAACCTGGGAAGGGCTCAGGGCCGCAGCTATCTCTATCAGAGACACCTGGTTTTCCCGATCCCCGCTTTCCTCTACTTACGTTTCTATGTTTTTTACCCAAGGTCACCGGTGCTCCCACTCAGGGTCGCCTGCCTCGCAGGTTACAGCACTTGAGGTCAGTGGTGTGGCCTTGGGCAAGTCACAAAATCTCTCGGAGCTTCGGTTATGCCAATTGTACAGTGCAAACAGTGCTGATTCCTAGGAGGATGTGTGAGGGTTTGATGAACTTTTCCAATCATTTTTTTTTTTTTTTGGAGAGATTTTTGCTAGAGGGCACGTGCACTCGCCAGACACAGAGAGACAGAGAGATAGAAAGCGAGAAATCACCCCCCAGGGGGGATGGCCACACTGCCATCCCTTCTCCTCCATTCTCTTCTCGGGATCCTGGGCACGCACTCACACACACCCGGCGTGAGTTTAAGCCACCGGGTCCTGGACTCGAATCGCAGTCAACTACATGGGAGTCCAGCAACATAGCCATTACGCCAACTGCTGGTCCCTCCATTCATTTATTCACTTACTCATTTGGAATTCCAAAGTGTGCAAGATGGGACAGAGCCCCCAATACCTGTGGCTTAGAACTTTGCCCGGTGAGACCCAGCCATGGCTGACATGAATAACTAACGAGGATGAAGGAACTTGTCTGTGTCCTTTAAGACAGTCCCTCTCCTGGCCTCAACCAGCCATAGAGAACATGGTTAATGTGTTTGCACCTGCTTCCCACCTCCTCTGGCCTGGAGACACAGGTCCTGCCTGTTGAGTGACAGGTTCACCTCTGTAGGCGTGGCCCTCTGATGAGGAGGTGAAGATGTTTTAAATCCCCCTGGCCTCGGAGCTACTCTCCGGGGTCATAGAGCCCAGCCTGGCAGGGTAGGGATTCTACTTTGGGAGGGAAAAGGTGTCGCCTGTCTGCCCTCCTGTGCTGCCCTGCTCTGTCAGGGAGAGGCTGGGATTTCCTTAGCGCCCACCGCGAGGAGGGGTGAGCCTAGTGCCTCCCGGGAGACTTGTCTCAGGCACAGTTAGATCAGGAAAGGGGATTCCTTGGAGCGTGAAGGAGCTGCTTGGGGACATGCAAGAGCCCTGACCTGCTGGAACATGACAAGTGACCACCTCTGGGGTCAGAAAAAGCGGTCGCCTGCCCCCACGTACCCCTAGATACATTCCAGATCATTCACAATTTCTGAGATAAAACTAAGTGAAATCAAAAACTGTACATAAGAAAAGTAATCTTAACTAATCCTGGGATGAGAAAAATTTAAGCAAATGATAAAACCCTGTTGCCTCAAGATACTCATTTGACCACCTAAAAAAAAAAAGTAAAAAAAAAACAAAACAAACTCTGTCCTTTTAAATTCACCCAGTCCCAGCTATTTCTCTTAGCAATGCAAACATGAAGTAAGGCATTAGTTCTTGGGTTTGTGGAGGTGCAGCTTAGGAAGACTTGAGCGATCAGGGCATGATCACTCAATATCCAAGATAGTGAGGATGCCATCAGCAAAAATAAACAGTGAGATGGAGGGTGAGTCCAGGAAGTATCCTCTTTTCCTCCCTTTGACCATTTTTTGTAGTATTTCTTGTCCCTTTTGTGGTAGAGACTGTTACAAGTTCCATTCTATAGTCCCGACGCCACTTGCCCACCATCACTCGGTGAGAATGTAACAGTCATGATGTGAGTTCAGGCCTGGGTAACTCCCGGCTCTCGAGGCCCATTCCTGGTAGGTCTCCCAGAGTCAGGACGGTTTGTCACTTCCATCTCCCTGTGTCTCCCTACCCCAGGCTAATCATGGAGAGTTGACAGCATGTGTTTGATTCAAGGCCCTAAAGGAGGACAAGAGTGACATAAACAACTCAACCTGTCACTCTTTTTTTGGAAAGGCTTTTGCTATAGGACACATGCCCTCGCCAGTAAGATAGAGACAGACAGACAGAAAGTGAGAAATCACCCCCCAGGGGGGTCGCCACGCTGCAATCCCTTCTCCTTCATTCTCCTCTTGGGATTTTGGGCACGCACGCACATGTGCCAGGTATGTTTTAAACTGCTGGGTCCAGGACCCGTACTGTAGTTGACTACATGGGAGTCCAATGACATCACCATTAGGCCATCTGCTGGTCTCCCAAATAAATTCTTTTTTTTAGAAAGAATATTTATTTTATTTATTCATTCCTTTATTTTAATTTGACCAGAGAGAGGGACACATAAACACAGAGGGAAAGTGAGAAAGCAAGCCACCAGATCTGGGGTTTGATCTGTGGTTGGCCATGTACCCCAACTGCCAAGCCATCATCTGTTGTTCCCCACTCCCAGGTAAGTATTTTTTTTTTTTTTTTTTAAGTTTTTAGTATAGGGTGCGTGCACTCACCAGAAAGAGAGACAGAAACTGAGAGATCACCCCCTGGGGGGTGATGGCCATGCTGCAATCCCTTCTCCTCCATTCTCCTCTCAGGATCGTGGGTATATGTGCACACACACTTGGTGTGAGTTTAAGCCACCTGTTTGGGACTTGAACCCCAGTCGACTACATGGAAGTCCAGCAACATACCCATTATGCCAACTGCTGGTCCCGGGAACACATATTCTTTGTTAATGGTTTTCACTAGCTTTGCAGTGACAGCCCAAAGGACTATGTTTCTGCATGTGACTAAAGGTCACATTGCGTCATTTTGTGCCACCTTGGTATTTCTCTGTCTCTCTGGCGAGGACACATTGCCTATAACAAAAATCTTTCTGTAAAAAATAAATAAATAGGGGCTGGCAGGTGGTGGTTAAGGGCTTTTGTTTTAGGGAGTGTGTCCTTGCCAGACTGACAGAGAGAAAGTGAGAAATCACCCCCTAGGGAAGATGCCCATGCTGCAATCCCTTCTTCTCCATTCTCCTCTGGGATCTTGGGCACGCATGCACATGGGACCAGCGTGAGGTTTAAGCTGCCAAGTCTGGGATTTGAACCGCCGTTAACTATGTGGGAGTACAGTGATGTAACCTTTACTCCATCCGCTGGTCCCAATTCTTATTCTTCCTCTTTTTTTATATATAAAAAAAAGATTTTATTTAACTTTATTTATTTTTATTTAATGAGAGAAAGAAATTGAGAAAGCAATTTGCTAGGTCCACGACTTGAACCGCAAGTCAGCCATGTGGGAGTCCAGCACCCTTAACCACCATGCCACCAGCCGGCCTCACCTATTATTATTCTTTTAACTTGCTGTAGTCATCAGAGAAAGACAGAGAGAGGGAGAAAGTGAGAGAGTAAGCCACCAGGTCCAGGAGTCGAACCTTTGTTGGCTATGTTAGAGTCCAAGCCCCAAGCACCACACCACCTGCTGTGTTAGGTCTCAGTGGTGGTGGTTGGACATCCAGCAGGAATGAATGCACTGGGCTGGGTTGTTTTTGTAATGATGTTAAGCAAAGACTTCATTCCTTCAAGGTGTCCCAGGGTGGTGTCTTTGGGTGTAATGATGTCATGGGGGTGGGACCTCATGATTGAGTTCAGGCAGGAATATAAGCAGACGAAATCAGACCAGAGAGACACACGGGTGCGGACCGCTCCCTCATCTGCTAGCAGTTCGGCCTCCTGTCATTTGGTGACGCCTCAGTCCTTCTGGGAACACAGCTGCGAGTCAAAATAAGCCTGCAGCGGCCGTGGAGGGTGGGAAATGGCGGAGTACTTGGCCTCCATCTTCGGCACCGAGAAGGACAAAGTCAACTGTTCATTTTATTTCAAAATCGGAGCATGTCGCCATGGAGACAGATGCTCTCGATTGCACAACAGGCCGACCTTTAGCCAGACCGTTGCCCTCCTGCACATTTACCGGAACCCTCAGAACCCGTCCCAGTCTGCCGACGGTGCGCGCTGTGCTGTGAGCGATGCCGAGATGCAGCAACACTATGATGAGTTTTTCGAGGAAGTGTTTACAGAGATGGAGGAGAAGTACGGGGAAGTGGAAGAGATGAACGTCTGCGACAACCTGGGAGACCACCTGGTGGGGAACGTCTATGTCAAGTTTGGCCGTGAAGAAGATGCGGAAAAGGCCGTGGTGGACTTGAACAGCCGCTGGTTTCATGGGCAGCCGATCCACGCGGAGCTGTCCCCTGTGACGGATTTCAGAGAGGCCTGCTGCCGCCAGTACGAGATGGGAGAGTGCGCGCGAGGAGGCTTCTGCAACTTCATGCACCTGAAGCCCATTTCCAGAGAGCTGCGGCGGGAGCTGTATGGGCGCCGGCGCAGGAAGCACAGATCCAGGTCCCGGTCCCGGGCGCGGCGTTCTCAGTCTAGAGACCGTGGTCGTGGCGGCGGTGGCGGCGGTGGAGGTGGAGGAGGACGGGAGCGCGACAGGAGGCGGTGGAGAGGCCGTGAGAGATCTGGGCGATTCTGAGCCATGCCATTTTGACCGCATGTCTGCTAGAAAGTGTTGTAGTTGATGACCAAACCAGTTCATAATGGGAATTAAAAAAAAAAAAAAAAAAAAAAAACAAAGCAAAAACGTTGGATTTCTGAATAAAATTCGTAGTGATACAGTAAAAAACAAACAAAAAAAACAAGAAACAAACCAAAAAAAACAAACCTATGTCGGGGTCTGGCCGGCTGCCGGGTTCTTAGCAGAGGTACCACCATGGGGTGGTCAAAGAAGCACCAAGGGGGGAAGGATGTGGCTGGGGAGACGATGGCGACCAGCACTGGAGGTGCCAAGGAGCTGCTGCGGCAGCCTTGGGAGCACAGAAAGCAGAAGCAGTGGAGTGGCGATGGCTGCAGTGGCTTCGAACCACGGAAACGGAGCAGGGAGCTTGGAGGAGAGCGCAGGAGCAGAATGTGTCCAGGTGAGGCCATGACTGGCAGGAGCGCGCACCAGCGGGAGCGCAGCCAGGCAGAGCCCGGCGACCAGGACAGGCGCGTGAAGCGGGAGAAACGAGATGACCGCCACCAGGCCGCTGCCAGTTCCCAAACCAGCTCAGGAGCTGCCTGGTCACTCAGCATCCAGGAAACCAACCAACTCCGGGCCTCGCTGGGGCTGCGGCCCTTGGAGGTCCATGCTGTCAAAAAGGAGGCGGGCACCCAGGAGGAGCCGGTGGCCCCTGAAGTCATCAACCCCATGGCCTTGGGACAGCGAGAAGAGGAACGGCAAAAGCTGGCGCTGCAGAGGAAAAGCGCCGGCTGAGTGGAAAGCTGGGGAAGATGAAGGCCCTGGGGGAGGAGGACCCCTGGCTGGACGATGCTGCAGCCTGGATCGAGAGGAGCCGGCAGCTGCAGGAGAAGGACTTGGCAGAGCAGAGGGCCAAGCTGCTGGAGGAGCTGGACCGAGAGTTCGGGGTCAGTGCCCTCATGGAGGAGGCGTTTGGGAGGAGGCGACAGGACATGTACCGCCCTCTGGACTTGCAGGGCCTCACCGTAGAGCATGCCTCGAATTCCTTCCGGGAAGGGGACACTGTGACCCTCACCGTCAAGGACAAAGGCGTGTTGCAGGAAGAGGAGGACGTGCTGGTGAACGTGAACCTGGTGGATAAGGAGCGGGCGGAGAAGAGCGTGGAGCAGCAGAAGAAGCCCGACTACCTGTCCTGTGCTGAGGTCCACAGCGTAGACGAGTTGGCATGGCCAAAAACCTCCTTCCAACCTGTGCAAGTATGACGAGGAGCTAGAGGGGGAGCGGCCTCATTCCTTCCGTCTGGAACAGGGTGGCATGGCGGATGGCCTCCGGAAGTGGGAGCTGGAAGAGATCCGCGTCAAACTGCAAGGTCAGTCCCTGAGCTCCGGAGGGCCCCGACCTGCCTCTGAGTACCTGACGCCTGAGGAGATGGTGACCTTTCAAAAGACAAAGCGGAGGGCGAAGAAAGTCCACAAGAAGGACAAGGAGGTGGTGCGTCGTCTTGGGGACCAGACTCAAGATGGGGACTTTGGTTCCAGACTGTTGGGGCGGGGTGTGCACCAAGTGCCCAAGGTGAAGGAGGAGGCCCCGGAGTAGAAAAAAGAGCCGGTCCCTCAGCCCCCGTCATCAGACGACACCTGAGGGGAGAACATGGACGTTAGTGATGAGGAGGAAGGAGCTAAGGCCTCAGTGTCCCCCGAGTTGCTGGAGGAGGCAGAGCTGGAGCTGCAGAAGCAGATGGCCAAGGGGCGCGGTCGTGCGGCAGGTGCAGCAGCTCCAGCAGCGGCAAGACAGTGGCCAGAAGGTGGTGGAGATGCTGAAGAGGCTGGAATCTTGCCAGCGGGGCTGGGAAGAGGATGAAGGCCCTGAGCAGAAGGAGGCCATTGTGTTGGACGCCACCTGGAGTTCTGTCGCACCCTGGGGGAGATCCCCACCAACACACTGGCTGGAAACCAGGAGGAGCAGGACGAGCTCATGGACTTCGAGCGGAGTGATGACTGCTCAGCCAACCAGGGCTCTGAATCTGACATGGGGGGACACGTTTAGAGAGAGAACCTGAGGTGTGGGGACATGCTCTGAGCAAATACCACCTGACCTTTTGGGGTTTGGCAGAACCTTGTAACGTCTTTTCTTTGACCTTCGCTGCAGACAGAGCAAGGGTGGAAATTGCTAGGGGCGTTCCAACAGAGAGTTCTGATGGACTTGAAGAGACATCTTGACCCCCATTAGCAAAGTCCAATCCCTGCTCTGCATCTGAAAGGTTCTTTAGCCTTCTCTGGGTGTGGTGGTGCACTCCTTATGGAGAAGTTCTTTAGTTTCTTCCCCACATCTAATAACTAGCTTTCTCTGCATTAGAAAAGAAGAGGAGACTTTCTCTTGATGGGATTATCACCAAGGGATAGGCCTAGCCCAGTATGACTAAGCCCTTATGGATTTGTTAATTGCTTCTTATTGTCTGTAACCTGGCAATGGATCTAAGAAGTGTCATGAAACATACATGTGTAATGTCTCCTTGTACTATAAATAAAGAGGCCGAGTTTGTCTGGGTGGCTCAAGCAGCGGCACAAGTTGCTTGGGCTACCTAGGCTCAGGCTACCTGTGTTCATTTCTACTCTATGTCTTTGTCCCGTTCTTTCCAATTCCCCGGTCCTGGCAAGATGGAGGGCTTTCTCTTTCTCGTCCTCTTTCTCTTCCTCACCAGCATCCCCCCGATCATGATTCAGCTAGAGCCAAGCACTGGGGCAGACGCCAACACATCAGGTCTGGGACTCGAACCATGGTCGACCACATGGGAGTCCAGCAACATAGCCATTACGCCAACGCATATTCTTTGTTAATGATTTTCACTAGCCTTGCAGTGACAGCCCAAAGAACCGTGATTCTGCTTGTATCTAAAGGTCACATTGTGTCGTTTCATGATGCCTCGGTACTTCTCCATCACTCTGGCAAGGACACACTCCCTATAACAAAAACCTCTCGCTATAAAAAAAAGAAATGAATAGGGGCCGGCAGGTAGTGTGGTGGTTAAGGGTTCTTATTGTTCTAGGGAGTGTGTCCTTGCCAGAGACACAGAGAGATAGAAAGCGAGAAATCACCTTCTAGGGAAGATGCCCACGCTGCAATCCCTTCTTCTCCATTCTAGTCCGGGATCGTGGGCATGCATGCACACGGAACCAGCGTGAGTTTTAAGCTGCCAAGTCTGGGACTTGAACTGCAGTCAGCTATGTGGAAATACAGTGATGTAACCATTACTCCATCTGCTGGACCCTACTGTCCCTCTTTAAAAAAAAAATTAAGGAATTATTTTACTTAACTTTATTTATTTTGATTTGATGAGCGAGACAGAGAGAGAGACACAGAGATATTGAGAAAGTAAGTTAACAGGTCCGGGACTTGAACTGTAGTCAGGCATGTGGGAGTCCAGCGCCTTTAAGCACTATGCCACCTGCCAGCCACACCTATATTATTCTTTTAACTTGCTGTAGTCATCAGAGAAAGACAGAGAGAGGGAGAAAGTGAGAGCGTAAGCCACCAGGTCCAGAACTCGAACCTTTGTTGGCCATGTCAGAGTCCAACACCCCAAGCACCACACCACCTGCTGTGTTAACTCTTAGTGGCGACGATTGGATATCCAGGGGGAATGAATGCACTGGGCTGGATTGTTTTCGCAAAGATGTTAAGCAAAGACTTCATTCCTTCAGGTCTTCCAGGGTGGTGTCTTTGGGTGTGACGATGTCATCTGGGCGGGACCCTCATGATTGAGTTCCAGTAGGAGTATAAGCAGAGGGTTTGAGACCAGAGAGACACACGGCTGTGGACCACTCCCTCATCTGTTAGCAGTTGTGCCTCCTGTCATCTTGGGACGCCTCGGTCCTTTTCCGAACACAGCTGCGAGTCAAAATAAGCCTGCGTCGGCCGTGGAGGGTGGGAAATGGCGGAGTACTTGGCCTCCATCTTCGGCACCGAGAAGGACAAAGTCAACTGTTCATTTTATTTCAAAATCGGAGCATGTCGCCATGGAGACAGATGCTCTCGATTGCACAACAGGCCGACCTTTAGCCAGACCGTTGCCCTCCTGCACATTTACCGGAACCCTCAGAACCCGTCCCAGTCTGCCGACGGTGCGCGCTGTGCTGTGAGCGATGCCGAGATGCAGCAACACTATGATGAGTTTTTCGAGGAAGTGTTTACAGAGATGGAGGAGAAGTACGGGGAAGTGGAAGAGATGAACGTCTGCGACAACCTGGGAGACCACCTGGTGGGGAACGTCTATGTCAAGTTTGGCCGTGAAGAAGATGCGGAAAAGGCCGTGGTGGACTTGAACAGCCGCTGGTTTCATGGGCAGCCGATCCACGCGGAGCTGTCCCCTGTGACGGATTTCAGAGAGGCCTGCTGCCGCCAGTACGAGATGGGCGAGTGCGCGCGAGGAGGCTTCTGCAACTTCATGCACCTGAAGCCCATTTCCAGAGAGCTGCGGCGGGAGCTGTATGGGCGCCGGCGCAGGAAGCACAGGTCCAGGTCCCGGTCCCGGGCGCGGCGTTCTCGGTCTAGAGACCGTGGTGGTGGCGGCGGCGGCGGTGGAGGCGGCGGAGGACGGGAGCGCGACAGGAGGCGGTGGAGAGGACGTGAGAGATCTGGGCGATTTTGAGCCATGCCATTTTGACCGCATGTCTGCTAGAAAGTGTTGTAGTTGATGACCAAACCAGTTCATAATGGGAATTTTTTTAAAAAACAAAAAAGATGGGTTTCTGAATAAAATTTGTACAGTAAAATAAATAAATAAAAATAATAAAATAAACCTGTGTCGGTGTCTGGGCGGCTGCCGGGTTCCTAGCAGAGTTACCACCATGGGGTGGTCAAAGAAGTACCCAGGGGAGAAGGATGCGGCCGGGGGGACAACCGGGACCAGCACCGGAGGCGCCACTAAGCAGCCGCGGCGGCCTCGGGAGCATGGAGTGGCGGAGGCGGCAGCGGCTTGGAACCACGGAAGCAGAACAGGGAGGTCGGAGACGCGCAGGAGCCAAAAGGGTCTAGCCAAGGCTGAGACCCGCAGGAGCTCGCACTGGCGGAAGCGCAGCCAGGGAGAGCCCCGCGACAGGCGCGTGAAGCGGGAGACGCGAGATGAGGGCCACCAGGCCGCTGCCAGTTCCCAAACCAGCTCAGGAGCTGCCTGGTCACTCCGCATCCAGGAAACCAAGCAAGCCCAGCCCTCGCTGGGGCTGCAGCCCTTGGAGGTCCATGCTGTCAAAAAGGAGGCGGGCACCCAGGCGGAACCGGTTGCCGCCTAAGTCATCAACCCCATGTCCTTGAGACAGCGAGAAGAGGAACAGGAAAAGCTGGCGACTGCGGAGGAGAAGCGCCAACTGAATCGAAAGCTGGGCAAGATGAAGACTCTGGCGGTGCAAGACCCCTGGCTGGAGGACAATGTAGCCTGGATGGAGACGAGCCGGAAACTCACGCCCAAGGAAGCTTTCCGGCAGCTGTCCCATCGTTTCCATGGGAAGGGCTCAGGCGAGATGAAGATGGAGCAGCGCATGAAGAAGCTGCATGAGGAGGTTCTCCTAAAGAAGATGAGCTCCAGTGACACACCCCTGGGCACCGTGGCTTTGCTCCAGGAAAAGCAGAAGGCCCAGGAGACTCCATACGTTGTGCTCAGCGGCAGAAGCAAAACCATGAACTCGAACTCCGTCACCCAGTGAAGCCAGCCTCTGGTCCTCTTCACAACTGTAATATAAAATAAATGTCCTTCATTTTTTCCTCCCTGATCATGGTGCAGATTCCAGGGGTAGGTGTGGGAGGACGGGCAGGCTGAGCACTCAGGCAGCTCCTCATCTCAAGTGTAGGGAGCTGCTGAATCTGAGCTGAACAACGGTGACCTTTAAAGAGGAGCAGAAGGGGTGGCAGGTGGCCTGGATAAAGGGGCTGGATTCTTACATTGAAGACTGTGGTTTGAGACCCTGACTTGGCAGCTTGCTTTCTCCCTTTCTCTCTCAGTCTCTGTATGGTCAAATTAAAAAAAAATGATAAGTGGAATTAAATAAGTCTTTAAAAAAGAAAGGAGTGAAAACACAGACTTGCTTCCTTGGACTGACGCTGCCCATCCAGTGGAAGTTAAAGCAAATGATGTTTCAGCCAGAGAAGGCCAGGGGAGGCTGGTTAAAATTACAAGAGGCAATGGGACCGGCAGTTAGCTTAATGGCTATGTCGCTGGACTCTCATGTAGTCTACAGCAGATTGAGTCTCGGACCTGGTGGTTTAAAACTCACGCTGGGTGCATGTGCGTGTGCCCAAGATCCCGAGAGGAGAATGGAGGAGAAGGGATTGCGGCGTGACCATCCCCCCTGGGGGGTGATTTCTCGCTTTCTGTCTCTCTGTCTCTCTCTGTCTGTCTGGCGAGAGCATGCGCCCTATAGCAAAAACCTCTCAAAAAACAAAACAAAACAACTACAAGAGGCAAGATATTTCACGGCTTCAGTAGATAATGGAAAACACCTGGCTTTACCTTCCTTTTCTGCCTCCCCCTTAACCTTATAAAAGAATAAACCTGGGAAGGCCTCAGGGCCGCAGCTATCTCTATCAAAGACATGTGGTTTTCCTGATTCCCCGCTTTTCTCTACTCATGTTTCTATGTGTTTTCTCAAGGTCACCGATGCTCCCACTCAGGGTCCCTGCCTCGCAGGTTGCAGAACTCGAGGTCAGTGGTGTGGCCTCCGGCAAATCACTAAACTTCTTGAAGCCTCGGTTATGCCAGTTGTACAGTCCAAAGAGCGCAGCTTCATAGGAAGTTATGTGAAGATTTGATAAACTTATCTGTGAGGTGCCAAAGAGGAGACGTGAGGAATGTGCAGGACATGACCACCAGAATAAGACCGGGGTCTTTATCCAGACATGGCCTTGGGTGGCTGGATTGTTATGAGCAGAATGTCTTGGGATTGTTTTGAACTAAATGTTTCAAAGTATTGTTATAACAACCTGATAAACTCAGTAAGGACTTCAAACCTTACATCATGGAAGTCTCTGGAGTGTGTATAAATACCAGCAGTAAAGTACAATCAGTGCTGACCGTCAGCGGGACCGACACTTATCCATTAATTTATTCACTTATTCACTTGGAATTCCCAAGTGTGCAAGATGGGACAGAGCCCTGAATGCTTGTGGCTTAGAACCTGGTCTTCGTCTGGTGAGACCCAGCCATAGCTGACATGAATAACTAAAGGGGATGAAGGAACTCGTCTGTGTCCTTACGACAGTCCCTCTCCTGGCCTCAGCCAGCCGTAGAGAAGACGGTCAGTGTGTTTGCACCTGCTTCCCACCTCCTCTGGCCTGGTGACACAGGTCCTGGCTGTTGAGTGTCTGGTACACCTCTGCAGGTTCGGCCCTCTGATGAGGAGGGGAAGATGTTTTAAATCCCCCTGCTCGGGGCTACTCTCCGGGGTCATAGAGCCCAGCCTGGCAGGGTAGGTATATTACTTTTTGCAGGGAAACGGTGTCTCCTGTCTGCCCTCCTGTGCTGCCCTGCTCTGTCAAGGAGAGGCTGGGATTTCCTTAGCGCCCACCGCGAGGGGTGAGCCTAGTGCCTCCCGGGACACTTGTGTCAGGCACAGTTAGATCAGGAAAGGGGATTCCTTGGAGCTTGAAGGAGCTGCTTGGGGACATGCAAGAGCCCTGACTTGCTGGAACATGACAAGTGACCACCTCTGGAGTCAGAAAAAGCTGTCGCCTGCCCCCACGTACCCCTAGATACATTCCAGATCATTCACAAGTTCTGAGATAAAAATAATTGAAACCAAAAATTGAATGGAAGAAAACTTAACTTATCCTGGGATGAGAAAAGTGTAAGCAAAGGATAAAACCCAGTTGCCTTAAGATAAACTCATTTGACCACCAAAAAAAAAAAAAAAAAAAAAAAAAAAAACCTAAAAAAACCCAAAAAAAAAAAAAAGCCTCTGTCATTTTAAATTCATCCAGTCTCAGCTATTTCTGTTAGCAATGCAAACATGAACTACAACATTCGTTCTTTGGTTTGTGGAGGTTCAGCCTAGGAAGACTTGAGCGATCAGGGCGTGGTCACTCAATATCCAAGACAGTGAGGATGCCATCAGCAAAAACAGACAGTGAGATAGAGGGTGAGTCCAGGAAGTATCCTCTTTTCCTCCCCTTGACCCTTTTTTGTAGTATTTCTTGTCCCTTTTGTGGTAGAGACTCTTACAGGCTCCATTCTATAGTCCCGACGCCACTTGCCCACCATCACACGGTGAGAATGTAACAGTCATGATGTGAGTTCAGGCCTGGGTAACTCCTGGCTCTCGAGGCCCATTCCTGGTAGGTCTCCCAGAGTCAGGACGGTTTGTCACTTCCATCTCCCTGTCTCTCCCTACCCCAGGCTAATCCTGGAGAGGTGACAGCATGTGTTTGGTTCACGACCCTAAGGAAGGACAAGAGTGACATAAACATCTCAACCTGTCACTCTTTTTTGGGAAAGCCTTTTGTTATAGGGCACATGCCCTCTCCAGAAAGACAGAGACAGACAGAAAGTGAGAAATCACCCCCCCCCCCCAGGGGGGATGGCCACGACACAATTTCTTCTCCTCCATTCTCCTCTTGGGATTTTGGGCATGCACACACATGTGCCAGGTATGTTTTAAACTGCTGGGTCCAGGACCCGAAATGTAATTGACTGCATGGGAGTCCAATGACAGAACTATTAGTTCATCTGCTGGTCTCCCAGATCAGTTCCTTTTTAAAAAAAGAATAGTTTATTTATTCATTCATTTACTTTCATTTGACCAGAGAGAGAGACATACATAAACACAGAGAGGGAATGTGAGAAAGCAAGCCACCAGGTCTGGGGCTTGAACTGTGGTTGGCCATGTACCCCAACCCCCAAGCCATTATCTGTTGTTCCCCACTCCCAGGTAAGTTCTTTTTTTTTTTTTTTTTTTTTAATTTTTGCTATTGGGTGCTTGCGCTCACCAGAAAAACAGAGAGACAGAAAGTAAGAACTAACCCCCTGGTGGGGGATCGCCATGCTGCAATCCCTTGTCCTCCATTCTCCTCTCAGGATCTTGGGCACACATGCGCTCGCACCCGGTGTGAGTTTAAGCCACCAGGTTCAGGACTCGAACTGCAGTCGACTACATGAGAATCCAGTGATATAGCCATTACGCCAACTGCTGGTCCCGAGAACAAATTTTCTTTGTTAATGGTTTTCACTAGCCTTGCAGTGACAACCCAAAGGACTATGTTTCTGCATATGTCTAAAGGTCACATTGTGTCATTTCGTGACACCTTGGTACTTCTCTGTCTCTCTGGCTAGGACATACTGCCTATAACAAAAATCTCTCTCTAAACAATAAATAAATAGGGTCCGACAGGTGGTGGTTAAGGGCTCTTATTGTTATAGGGAGTGTGTCCTCGCCAGACAGACAGATAGAAAGTGAGAAATCACCCCCCTAGGGAAGATGCCCATGCTGCGATCCCTTCTTCTCCATTCTCCGCTGGGATCTTGGGCATGCACGTACATGGGACCAGCGTGAGTTTTAAGCTGCCAAGTATGGGATTTGAACTGCCGTCGACTATGTGGGAGTACAGTGATGTAACCATAACTCCATCCACTGGTCCCAATTCTTCTTCCTCTTTTATTTTCTTGAAAAAAATTATTTTATTTAACTTTATTTTTATTTGACGAGAGAAAGAAAGAGAGAGAGAAATTGACAAAATAAGTTGCTAGATCCAGGAGTTGAGCTGCAAGTCAGCCATGTGAGAATCCAGCGTCCTTAACCACCATACCACCTGCCGGTCTCACCTGTTATTATACTTTTAACTTGCTGTAGTCATCAGAGGAAGACAGACAGAGGGAACAAGTGAGAAAGCAAGCCATCAGGTCCAGGAGTTGAACCTTTGTTGGCCAAGTCAGAGTCCAACGCCCCAGACACCACACCACCTGCTGTGTTAGGTCTTAGTGGTGGTGGTTGGATATCCAGCAGGAATTAATGCACTGGGCTGGATTGTTTTAAAAAGATGTTAAGCAAAGACTTAATTCCTACAAGGTGTCCCAGGGTGGGGTCTGGGTGTGACCCTGTCATCGGGGCGGGACCTCATGATTGAGTTCAGGCAGGCATATAAACAGAGGAAATCAGACCAGAGAGACACACGGGTGCGGACCTCTACTTCATCTGCTAGCAGTTGGGCCTCCTGTCATTTGGTGACGCCTCGGTCCTTCTGGGAACACAGCTGAGAGTCAAAATAAGCCTGCGTCGGCCGTGGAGGGTGGGAAATGGCGGAGTACTTGGCCTCCATCTTCGGCACCGAGAAGGACAAAGTCAACTGTTCATTTTATTTCAAAATCGGAGCATGTCGCCATGGAGACAGATGCTCTCGATTGCACAACAGGCCGACCTTTAGCCAGACCGTTGTCCTCCTGCACATTTACCGGAACCCTCAGAACCCGTCCCAGTCTGCCGACGGTGCGCGCTGTGCTGTGAGCGATGCCGAGATGCAGCAACACTATGATGAGTTTTTCGAGGAAGTGTTTACAGAGATGGAGGAGAAGTACGGGGAAGTGGAAGAGATGAACGTCTGCGACAACCTGGGAGACCACCTGGTGGGGAACGTCTATGTCAAGTTTGGCCGTGAAGAAGATGCGGAAAAGGCCGTGGTGGACTTGAACAGCCGCTGGTTTCATGGGCAGCCGATCCACGCGGAGCTGTCCCCTGTGACGGATTTCAGAGAGGCCTGCTGCCGCCAGTACGAGATGGGAGAGTGCGCGCGAGGAGGCTTCTGCAACTTCATGCACCTGAAGCCCATTTCCAGAGAGCTGCGGCGGGAGCTGTATGGGCGCCGGCGCAGGAAGCACAGATCCAGGTCCCGGTCCCGGGCGCTGCGTTCTCGGTCTAGAGACCGTGGTTGTGGAGGCGGTGGCGCTGGAGGCGGCGGAGGACAGGAGCGCGACAGGAGGCGGTGGAGAGGACGTGAGAGATCTGGGCGATTCTGAGCCATGCCGTTTTGACCACATGTCTGCTAGAAAGTGTTGTAGTTGATGACCAAACCAGTTCATAATGGGAATTCTTTTAAAAAAACAGAAAACAGGGACCAGCAGTTAGTGTAATGGCTATGTCGCTGGACTCCCACGTAGTCGACCCGGGTTCGCCGCGGATCCGGGGGCTTAAACTCACGCCGGGCGCATGTACGTTCGTGCTCAAGGTCTCGGGGGGATAATGGAGGAGAAGGGATTGCGGCGTGGTCATCCCCCCGGAGGGCGATTTCTCACTTTTTATCTCTCTGTCTCTCTCTGTCTTTCTGGTGAGCGCAAGCACCCTATAGCAAAAACATCTCAAAAAAAAGAAAAAAAAAACCCAGAAAAAAAAAAAAAAAACTCAAAACAAAAAGAAAAAAAAAAAAAAAAACAAAAAACCAAAAAAAATAAACAAACCTATGTCGGGGTCTGGGCGGCTGCCGGGTTTCTAGCAGAGGAACCACCATGGGATGGTCAAAGAAGCACCAAGGGGAGAAGAATGTGGCCGTGTGGGGTGGGGTGGGGGTGGGACGATCACGACCAGCACGGGAGGCGCCGAGGAGCTGCCATGGCGGCCTCTGGAGCACAGAAAGCAGAAGCAGTGGAGTGGCAATGGCTGAGGTGTCTTCGAATCACTGAAGGGAAGCAGGGAGCTTGAGGGAGAGCGCAGGAGCAGAATGCGTCCAGGCAAGGCCACGACCCGCAGGAGCGCGCACCAGCGGGAGCACAGCCAGGCAGAGCCCAGAGAAGGGCTCCTGAAGCGGGAGAAGCTAGACTACCAGGTCGCTGCCAGTTCCCAAACCAGCTCAGGAGCTGCCTGGTCACTCCGCATCCAGGAAACCAACCAACTCCGGGCCTCGCTGGGGCTGCGGCCCTTGGAGGTCCATGCTGTCAAAAAGGAGGCAGGCACCCAGGAGGAGCCGGTGGCCCCTGAAGTCATCAACCCCATGGCCTTGGGACAGCGAGAAGAGGAACGGCAAAAGCTGGCGACTGCAGAGGAAAAGCGCCGGCTGAGTCGAAAACTGCAGAAGAAGCCCGACTACCTGTCCTGTGCCGAGGTCCACAGTGTAGACGAGTTGGCACGGCAAAAACCTCCTTCCATCCTGTTCAAGTGCGACGAGGAGCTAGAGGGGGAGCGGCCTCATTCCTTCCGTCTGGAACAGGGTGGCATGGCGGATGGCCTCCAGAAGTGGGAGCTGGAAGAGATCCGCGCCAAACTGCAAGCTCAGTCCCTGAGCTCCGGAGGGCCCCGACCTGCCTCTGAGTACCTGACGCCTGAGGAGATGGTGACCTTTCAAAAGACAAAGCGGAGGGCGAAGAAAGTCGGCAAGAAGGACAAGGAGGTGGCGCTTCGTCTTGGGGACCAGACTCAAGATGGGGATTTTGGTTCCAGACTGCAGGGCCGGGGTGTGCACCATGTGCCCGAGGTGAAGGAGGAGGCCCCGGAGGAGGAAAAAGAGCCGGTCCCTCAGCCCCCACTGACAGATGACACCCGAGGGGAGAACATGGACGTTAGTGATGATGAGGAGGAAGGAGCTCAGCCCGCAGGGTCCCCCGAGGTGCTGGAGGAGGCCCAGCTGGAGCTACAGAAGCAGATGGCCAAGGGGCACGGTCTGCGGCAGGTGCAGCAGCTCCAGCAGCGGCAAGACAGTGGCCAGAAGGTGGTGGAGATGCTGAAGAGGCTGGAATCTTGCCAGCGGGGCTGGGAGGAGGATGAAGGCCCCGAGCAGAAGGAGGCCATTGTGTTGGACGCCACCTCGGAGTTCTGTCACACCCTGGCGGAGATCCCCACCAACACACTGGCTGGAAACCAGGAGGAGCAGGACGAGCTCATGGACTTCGAGTGGAGAGATGAGCGCTCAGCCAGCCATGGCTCCGAATCTGACAGGGAGAACATCGGCTGGAACGGGGTCAACAGAGACCGGGAGAAGCAGCAGCTGGAGTCCTCAGCCTCGTCCACCACCATCCTGGATGAGGAGCCCATCATGAGCAGAGGGCTGGCAGCCGCCTTGCTCCTCTGTCAGAACGAAGGGCTGCTGGAGACCACTGTGCAGACGGTGGTCCGGGTGAAGGCTCCCAGGAAGTCCCTGTCCTCAGCCGGGTACTGCATTGAAGACAAGATGGCCATGGACGACAAGGACAGGTGGCAGAAGGAGTCCCGAGGTTTCACCCAGGACTTCAGGGAGAAGGATGGCTATAAGCCCGATGTGAAAATAGAGTATGTGGATGAGACTGGCTGGAAACTCACGCCCAAGGAAGCTTTCCGGCAGCTGTCCCATCGTTTCCATGGGAAGGGCTCAGGCAAGATGAAGACGGAGCGGCGCATGAAGAAGCTGCATGAGGAGGTTCTCCTAAAGAAGATGAGCTCCAGTGACACACCCCTGGGCACCGTGGCTTTGCTCCAGGAAAAGCAGAAGGCCCAGAAGACTCCATACGTCGTGCTCAGCGGCAGAAGCAAAACCGTGAACTCGTACACCATCACCCAGTGAAGCCAGCCCCTGGTCCTCTCCTCAACATTAATATGAAATAAAGTTCCCTCATATTTTCCTTCCTGGTCATGGTGCAGATTCCAGGGGTCGGTGTGGGAGGACGGGCAGGCTGAGCACTCAGGCAGCTCCT
This sequence comes from Tupaia tana, assembly GCA_026018925.1. NCBI lineage: Eukaryota > Metazoa > Chordata > Mammalia > Scandentia > Tupaiidae > Tupaia > Tupaia tana. The sequence goes on along the minus strand of JAKSZU010000018.1, from coordinate 49,024,238 downwards.
CATCTCAAGTGTAGGGAGCTGCTGAATCTCAGCTGAACAACGGTGACCTTTAAAGAGGAGCAGAAGGGGCTGGCAGGTGGCCTAGATAAAGGGGTGGATTCTTACATGGGAGACCGCGGTTTGAGTCCCAGACTTGGCAGCTTGCTTTCTCCCTTTCTCAGTCTCTCTCTCGTCAAATTAAAAAATAATAATAGGTGGAATTAAATAATTCTTTAAAATAAAAAAAAGGAGCAAAAACACAGACCTGCTCCCTTGGACTGTTGCTGCACATCTGGTGGAGGTTAAAGGAAACTATGTTTCAGCCAGAGAAGGCCAGGGGAGGCTGGTTTAGAACTGCAAGTGGCAAGATGTTCCAGGCTTCAGTAGACAATTGAAAACACCTGGCTTTACCTTTGCTTCTCCCTCCCCCTTTACCTTATAAAAGAATAGATTTGGGAAGGGCTCAGGGCCGCAGCTATCTCTATCAGAGACACCTGGTTTTCCCGATCCCCACTTTTCTCTACTTAAGTTTCTATGTGTTTTACCCAAGGTCACCGGTGTTCCCACTCAGGGTCCCCCGCTCGCAGGTTGCAGCACTCGAGGTCAGTGGTGTGGCCTCAGGGAAGTCACTAAACCTCTTGGAGGCTCAGTTATTCCAGCTGTACAGTCCAAACAGCGCTGCTTCATAGGAGGTTGTATGAGGGTGTGATGAGCTTATCCATCCATTCATTCACTTGTTCACTTGGAATTCCAAAGTGTGCAAGATGGGACAGAGCCCGAATACCTGTGGCTTAGAACCTGGCCTTCGCCCGGTGAGACCTAGCCATGGCTGACAGGAATAACTAAAGGGGATGAAGGAACTCGTCTGTGTCCTTTACGACAGTCCCTCTCCCGGCCTCAGCCAGTCGTAGAGAACATGGTTGATGTGTTTGCACCTGCTTCCCACCTCCTCTGGCCTGGTGACACAGGTCCTGCTTGTTGAGTGTCAGGTACACCTCTGCAGGCGTGGCCCTCTGATGAGGAGGGGAAGATGTTTTAAATCCCCCTGGCCTCGGGGCTACTCTCGGGGTCATGGAGCCCAGCCTGGCAGGGTAGGGATTCTACTTTGGGAGGGAAAAGGTGTCGCCTGTCTGCCCTCCTGTGCTGCCCTGCTCTGTCAAGGAGAGGCTGGGATTTCCTTAGCGCCCACCGCGAGGCGTGAGCCTAGTGCCTCCCAGGAGACTTGTCGCAGGCACAGTTAGATCAGGAAAGGGGATTCCTTGGAGCTTGAAGGAGCTGCTTGGGGACATGCAAGAGCCCTGACCTGCTGAAACACAATGAGTGACCACCTCTGGGGTCAGAAAAAGCTGTCGCCTGCCCCCACGTACCCCCAGATACATTCCAGATCATTCACAATTTCTGAGATAAAAATAAATGAAACCAAAAATTGAATGGAAGAAAACTAATCTTAACTAATCTTGGGATGAAAAACATGTAAGCAAAAGATAAAACCCAGTTGCCTTAAGTTAAACTTATTTGACCACCTAAAAAAAAATAGTAACAAAAAAATCTCTCTACTATTTTAAATGTACCCAGTCTCAGCTATTTCTGTTATGAATGCAAAAATGAACTAAGATATTAGTTCTTTGGTTTGTGGAGATGCAGCCTGTGAAGACTTGAGCGATCAGGGCGTGGTCACTCAATATCCAGGACAGTGAGGATGCCATCAGCAAAAACAGACAGTGAGATAGAGGGTGAGTCCAGGAAATATCTTCTTTTCCTCCCCTTGACCGTTTTTTTGTAGTATTTCTTGTTCCTTTTGTGGTAGAGACTTTTATAGGTCCCATTCTATAGTCACGAAGCCACTTGCCCACCATCACACGGTGAGAGTGTAACAGACAGAGTCATGATGCGAATTCAGATTTGGGTAACTCCTCACTCTTTTTTTTTTTTTTTTTTTTTTTTTGGAGAGTTTTTGCTATAGGGTGCGTGTGCTCGCCAGACAGACAGAGAAGACAGACAGAAAGCGAGAAATCACTCCCAGGGGGGATGGCCACGCTGCAATCCCTTCTCCTCCCTTCTCTTCGGGATCTTGGGCACGCACGCTCATGCGCCCGGCGTGAGTTTAAGCCACTGTGAGTTTAACCGCAGTCGACTGCATGGGAGTTCAGTGACATAGCCATTACGCTAACTGCTGGTCCCCAACCTGTCAGACTCTTAAACCCTGGGTTATAACCACAAAAGGGACAGAATTGGAGCATGTAATGCCTTGGCAGGGGCAGAGGCTCTTGGGTGAGATCCACTCTCATGTCTTCCCTCGAAGGCGGAACAGATCTGGCCTAACAGGAGGAAGGGCTAGCAGTGGAGAGAAGGGCCTTCTCAGTCGAGAGAAGGGAATTCAAGGGCATCCTATAAGCAGCACATGCATGCAGCACAGAACGGGCTAAAGCGAGCCCTAGGAAGTGTCATCATTAGACTCTCTGCCAGGGTGGGAGGACAGCATCACCTAGGTCATTTTCAGTGGTTACCTTGGGGTTGGCATGTCCTTAAATACTTTCCAGGCACCGTCAAAGCCTACAGAGTGGTTGTGAGCACTACAGTCAGTGGAATGTGCTTGCCACCAAGTGGATGACCTGTCTTCAGTCATATGAGAGTCATCACTTCATATTCTTGCCCTAATTAAGGATATAAGGACTGTAATGGGCCCTGCTTTATGGATGAAGAAGATGATTTTCACTAACTATATATTAATACATATATTATTTTTCCAGAGAGCATGTGTGCTTGTTCAGAGAGAGAAAGAGAGAGAGAGAGAAAGAGAGAGAGAGAGCAAGAAAGCACCCCTTGCAATGAAGTACGGTCACACTGCAATCTTTTCTCCATTTCTCTCTTCTGTTGGGATTTTGGGCTTGCATGTACATGCACCTGGCATGTTTTTCAAGCCATGGGGTCCAGGACTTGAACTGTGAGGTTGGTCATGGGGATTCAGCTGTCTTAGTTGTCATGCCATAAGCTAGCCCTCTATAACAATATTAATATCAGGTTGAACCATATGAAATTGTCCATCATCAACCAGTTTAGAACTACAAAATGACAAATTTATGTGGCTTTGGCTAGTGGTTATACTGGGAAATGTTTAACTGCTGGCTCTCTGGAGGAAAAAATGTCTAATTTTTGTGGTGTAAATACTTCCACATATTTTCTGGAAATCATTTAATATTTCTCAATTCTAGACTTTGTTGGGTTTTCTTTTCTTTATTTTTTTTTTTTTTTTTTTTTTTTTTTTTTTTTTTTTTTTTTTTTTGCTATAGGGTGCGTGCGCTCGCCAGAAAGACAGAGAGAGACAGAGAGATAGAAAGCGAGAAATCACCCCCCAGGGGGGGATGGCCACTCCACAATCCCTTCTCCTCCATTCTCCTCTTGGGGTCTTGGGCACGCACACACACGCACCCGGTGTGAGTTTAAGCCAACAGGTCCAGGACTCAAACCGCGGTTAGCTACGTGGGAGTTCAGCGACATAGCCATTATGCTAACTGCTGGTCCCTGGGTTTTCTTTCAAATCTCCTTTGTCACCATAAATAGTTTCCATGCTTTCTACTACAAAAATGTCAAGTTTAGGGGCAACCAGGTAGTGTGATGATGGTTAAGGCTCTGAATCCCATATGGCCTACTGCAGTTTGAGTCCCAAATGTGGAGGCCTGAAAATCATGCTGGGTGTGTATGTGTGTGTGCCCAAAATCCCAAGAGGAGAATGGAGGAGAAGGGATGGCAGCATGGCCATCCCCCGCCGGGAGGGTGATTTCTCACTTTCCCTCTCTGTTTCTCTGGCGAGTGTATGTGCCCTATGGCAAAAACCTTAAAAAGAAATTTAGAGTTTATATTTATTTGAACCTAATTACTTGAATCATTTACATTTCTATTTACATTCAAGTAATTTCTTTGAACATAATTAGCATACTTATATCTCATAATGCCAATACTTAATATCTTTATGGTTATGTTTCTTTTGGTTCTCCTTTACAGAGTCTTGTTTCCTCAATGTTTGAGTTGGCACTGTATTAGAAAAATGTTTTTAAGGATAACTTGAAGCTGGGCTAGCAGGTGGCATGATGGTTAAGGCACTGGATCCCATATGGACGACAAGGCAGTTCAAGTCCCAGACCTGGTGACTTGAAAGTCACACCAGGGCATGTATGTGCATGCCTAAGATCCCAAGAGGAGAATAAAGGATAAGGCACTGCAGCATGGCCATCCCCCTGAGGGGGTGATTTCTCACTTCTGCTCTCTCTGTCTCTCCAGCAAGCACACATAGTCTATAGCAGAAAAAAGAAAAAATTAATCATTCAAAGCATAGAATGATGCTGTTATCCTCCACCACAGTGGATTTCCATTTGTTTCTAGTTTATTTATTTTTTCTGTTTTTAGAGAGATTTTTACAGGGCACATGCCCTCACCGGAGAGACAAAGAGAGACAGAGAGATAGAAAGCGAGAAATCACCCCCCATGGGAGATGGTCATGCCACAATCCCTTCTCCATTTTCCTCTCGGGATTTTAGGCATATGCATGCACACGTGCCCAGCATGAGTTTTAAGTTGCTGTGTACGGGACTCGAACTGTGGTTGACTACATGGGAGTCCAGTGATGTCATCATTACACCATCTGCTGGCCCTGGATTTCCATTTATTTCTGCCAGGCATGCAGAAGCCATCTGTCTGGATTCTATATCCAAGTGCAACATTTGAGGTTGGCTGGTGAACCTCATCCATCAGGTGACAATGATGCCAAATGCCAAGTCTGTGTTTGAGCTGGCTTCCTTATGGTTGCCCTTCATGCCAAGGTGGCCACTTTAGAATAGCAGCTGAAATGTAAGGCATGGTTTTTCAGAGTGCCCACTTTGGCAGTTCCTGAACTGTGCTGTTTTCCTTCTTCACCTGTGACAATACCAAAACCAAAATCTGAGGACTAGAGTTGGTCAGTTTCTAAGTCTTTTCAACGGACAAGACTAAGAAAAAACTTTACTTTTTTTCTTTTTTTTTTTAAAAATTCATGATAGAACATATGTGTGTGCATCTAGAATGAGAGAGACGAGTGCTCTCCCTAGGGTCTGGGCCGGCACGATCACCCCAGCTCCAGTCCCTCAGCTTGCTGGATCCAGGGTACCCAGCGATTCTGGCACTGGGCATGCTCCACGCTGACCAGGCCAGGACCAGACTCTCCTGAGCAGTGCATTACCTCTGTGCCATGGAACTGCCTCGATACCTTTTGCTTTGGTGTCTGCTACAGGGCGTGTGGGCTCACCGGAAAGAGGAGAGAGAAAGTGAGAACTCATTCCTGGGGGATGATAGTGGCCACACTGCATTTCCTTCTCTTCCATTCTCCTCTCAGGATTTGGGGCACACAGGCACGTGTGCCTGGCATGTTTTTTAAGCAGTAGGAACCGGAACTCAAATGACACAGCTGACACGTGGGATCCAGCCGCCTTAACCTCCCCATCACCGACTGACCCTCATGACTTGTCACTGTAAACTGCCCCCGTTTCCTGCCCCTGTGGCTTTCCTGATCTTGAGTTTGCCCTGCAGATGCCAGCTGTGAGCTGTTATCCTTTCAGGAGGGGCACATTGAAAATCCCGCCCCCGGGAACCAGCAGTTAGCGTAATGGCTATGCCGCTGGACTCCCACGTAGTCGACCGTGGTTCGCATTCCGGACCCGGTGGCTTAAAACTCACGCCAGGCACGTGTGCGTGTGTGCCCAAGATCCCGAGAGGAGAATGGAGGAGAAGGGATTGCGGCGTGACCATCCCCCCTGGGGGGTGATTTCTCGCTTTCTGTCTCTCTGTCTCTCTCTGTCTGGCGAGCGCACACGCCCTATAGCAAAAACCTCTCCAAAAAAAAAAAAAAAAAGGAAAATCCCGCCCCCTATAGACGAACACAGCCTATCAGCCATGGAGACAATGATGTGCCCAGTTAGGAGCTCAAATTCAAGGGGAGGGATGGGAGCTGGTCGAATAGTTGAATCTGGGGGCCTAGTGGTACTGGAGCCAACTAGGAATCCCGAGGAGGGGCTTTGGTGTTCCCAAGCTGTGCTGTCCCACTCCTCTCCGGGTTGACTTTCCCTGAGGCCTTCTCTATGCACATACTCTGCCCCAGTCCATCGCTTTGTGAACTCACATGGACGCAGGCACCTGTCCCCAGCTCTATTCACCGTGCCTCAACTCAGAACAGCTCTAAATCCTAATCCTAAATCACTTTACATACCTCTGGGCTTTAACCCTTCAAAGTGCTCCCATAACTCTTAGAACCAAACCCAAAATCTTCCCTTAGGTGTACAGCCCTTCCTCTCCTTTTCTCCCTCATCTCTTTCTTCTTGCCTGTCTCTTAACACACTTCCGCTACACTGCTGTTGCCTCTGTCTCTCCACCACGGCAACCCCCTTCCCATCTCAGACCTTTGCACTTGCTGCTCTCGTTCCTACATAGCTTTTCATGGCTGGATCCTTCTCAGCCTTTGGGCTTTAGCTCAGGCGTCCCTTCTTCAGGAAAGCCTGCCCTAACTTTCCTCTCCCCTCTCCCCTCCTCAAGTTGCCTTCCTAGAGCCCTCTGTCACATGGTTCTACTTCTTTCCTTCCAGAGCACTTGGTACCATCGGAAAGATTATCTTGCTTATTTATTCATGTCAGGTGAATGTCTATCTTCTGCCTTCCTCATAGACCAACTCTAAGGGTGGCCTTAGTCTTTCCTGGTTTCTGAAAAGTAGCACAAGGCCAGGCACAGAGTAAACGCCACATAAGCACACGGAAGGAATTAGTAAATCCCACTGGTAGCAGTCACGGAACCCACCTCTAGGTTTAGGAAATAGCACCCAGTTTCAGAGACCTACCCATTTCTATGTTTGTGGGACTAATCTAGAATTCAATTTGAGGAAGGAAATGTCTGGAATTCCTACCTACTTTTTTTTTTTGGAGAGGTTTTTTCGTTATAGGGCGCGTGCGCTCGCCAGACAGACAGAGAGAGACATAGAGACAGAAAGCGAGAAATCACCCCCCAGGGGGGATGGTCACGCCGCAATCCCTTCTCCTCCATTCTCCTCTCGGGATCTTGGGCACGCACGCACACGTGCCCGGCGTGAGTTGTAAGCCACCGGGTCCGAGACGCGAACCGCGGTCGACTACGTGGGAGTCCAGCGACATAGCCATTACGCTAACTGCTGGTTTCCCTACCTACTTTTTCATCAAGCCAATCAGATGATAGAGGACTGCTCAGGAACCGCCTCCTTTATTCATTAAGCCAATCAGAAGCCCAGCCCCTAAGAAAAACCCTGGAACCCTCCCCCCTACACAAGAGGGACCAATCACAATGCTGGAAGGAAAGTGGAGTCAAAGGAAGAACAATTAGTGAGGCGGGTACCTCGAAATCCCTCCCCTGGCAACCTAGAGGCTTGGTTCTGGACCAGAAATGAGTTGGCTGGCTAACCAGGGAGTGGGAGGGTGTTAAGAGGGAACATTCTAGCAGGAGTCTAGTAGGATAGGAAGAGGCTTATGAGGGCACCAATACAGACCCCATAGGAGACAAGGAGAGTTCTGGGGGGAACAGGGAGAGGAGTAAAGGTGCAGTGGAGGGGAATAAGGGGGAAGGAGTGATGGGACACAGGGGGGCTATTATACGGGATAGGGAGTGGGCTAGGGAGAATGGAAAGGAGGTTACAGAAGTGCATTATGGAGACTGGGAGAAAGTCGTAGGGCATAAGGAGACAGTTATGGGGAATTGCAAGGGAATTGAGGGAAGACTGGAAGGGTTTCGTGGGCAATCTGGATGGGATTATGATGACACGAATGAGGTTACCAGGAAAGGAAAGGGGCTGTGGGAACTAGGAGTTAAGGTGCACGAGGAGAATGTTCCGAGGAGATGGGGAGTAGGCTATGGTGGGTGAGGAAATCTGAGGAACAGAGAGGGAATGCCATATGGGCAGGGAGAGGGCTCTGGGGTGCATGTTCTGGGGGCATTCATAGAGGATTATGGAAGATGGAGGGGGTATATGGTGCAAGGTAAAGATCGTTGGTAGCAGCACGGAGCCCATAGGAAGTCAAAAGGGCATGAGAGGAGACGGGGAGAGTTAAATGGTACAGGAAAGGATTTATGGACACTGTGGAGCATTGTCACCTGGACCAGTGTGACCCTTACTGATGGGCTAGGGTCAGCTCCTGGGTGTCCTCCTGACTGGTGGGAGCAGTTCAGCCCCTCCACACTGCCAAGGGCCTCAGCTGTACTCCTTGCCGTCTGCAGACTGTCTCTGCTGGTGTCTGCTTCCTGTCTGAAGGGCACGACTTGGCTCCCAGGGCTCTGCAGGCCTTGCTAGGCCACCCGGTGATGTCTGAACGTCGTCCTGCGGGAGCCCCAGTGAACGACTTCCTGCCTCTGTCGATCGTGTCCATCTTCTGCTGTTTACCTTGTGGGCTCGTGGCCCTCTATTTCTCCATCAAGGTGAGTTTCACCCCCTTTCCTGACCCTGCTGCTCCTTGTAGGGACGTCCTCCTTCCTAGGGTGTCCCTCCATAACCCGTTTCCTTCTTCCCTTCTCCCTTTTCCCAGGCTTCACCCTGGTCCTCCCATCTCCGTCCCATTCTCTCTGGGAGGCCCCCTCCTTTTTTCCCCTTCTGTCCAGACAGCGCCCTTCTCCCACATTCCATCACTCTGCTTCTTTCCAGGAACCCCATTTTTATTTCACTATTCCCTTTGACTCCACAAGGCTCTTCCTCATTCCCCTTTCTCCCTGGGTCCCATCCCACTCGCATTCCTACCCTGACCCCAGATTTTGGCGTAAGGAAATTCTGGTTGGCTTCCCTTCAGCTCTACCCCAACCAAGGACTCCCTCCTTACCCTGGCTCAGCTCCTCCGTTTGCACACCCTCCTAAGGACACTCCCACCAACTCCTTCCTGTGGCTTACAAGATGTTGCTATGCCTGGGACCAGCAGTTGGCGTAATGGCTATGTCGCTGGACTCCCATGTAGTCGACCGCGGTTTGAGTCCTAGACCCGGTGGCTTAAACTCACACCGGGCACGTGTGTGTGTGCCCAAGATCCCGAGAGGAGGATGGAGGAGAAGGGATTGTGGTGTGACCATCCACCCGGGGGTTGATTTCTCGCTTTCTGACTCTGTGTTTCTCTCTGTCTCTCTGGTGAGCGCACATGCCCTATAGCTAGCAAAAACCTCTCAAAAAAAAAAAAAAAAAAAAAAAAAAAAGAAAAAGATGTATGTTGCTCTGTCTGTCCACTGCCCTCTCTCCAGACTCATTTCCTAACACACTGGTAAACTCCTCGGAGCCTTTGGCACTTGCTGTGCCATCTGCTGGGCCTCCCTTCTTTTAGATGGCCAATGTGTGGACTCTTCAGTCTGCAAAGTTTAGCTTACCCCTGTCTGGAGTAGCACTCACCAATGTCTGTTGCCTCATTCTTTTTTTTTTTTCTTTTTTTTTTTTTAGGTATGAGGTTTATATTTTATTTCTCCAGTGACATATTTGCCATTGAATATGAATTATAGGCCTACTTGCACACCAACGCCAGGTCCTTTTGGTGGTTCAGTCAGAGAGGGAAGACCTCCAGCTGGCTCACAAAAGAATCACCCACTCCTTGGCCCAGGTTTTGGCATTTCGCCAGCCTTGAGCTCATCGATAATCCCTTCACTATCTTTAGGTGTCTAATCCTCATAGTCCATTGGTGCATTTACACAGGCTCCTAAACATTCCACCTCTATTAGAGTGAAGAGTTGGTCAGGCGTAGTCTCTCCAACTTTTCTCCCAAGCTGTTTCCGAATGGCTTCCAGTATGCTGTCAGAGTTTCAAAGCATGCAAAGTGTAGCAGTGCAGGCCTGAATGTGATACTTTCCAACTGGCTTTCTCTTAGACGTTGTATAAACAGTTGCCGCTTCCTATACTGTCATTGGAGGAACTGTTAAAACTTCCGCAGCCTGGTTCATAGTGGAGACTGGTAACCCGGTAACCAACCATGCTGCCTCTGTGCTGAATCCAGGCCTGTAAGCAAGCTGCTGTTTTATGCCCTTTTGGATGTTTTTTTTACAATTGCCTCTATCCTCTTACAGTTTCCTGGTGTGAAATCAAATGGAGTATTTGGGTTAGTCTCAGGAGCATCTCTGTGTACAAATAAGGCTCCTCCAGCTCCATTTTGTGCAGCTATCTTATGCAAATTCCTTGTGTATCTTCCCTACTGGGCCGTGAGGCCAGTCAACCTGGCCCTGAGCGCAGCGGAGAAGAGCCTCGTCCTATTTCTATTGTGGTGCTTACCCTTAACGAAAATCATCTTTCTTACCTATGTCTTCTTTATCCGCCCTCCCCTCCCCCCCAGACACGGGATGCCAACCACTATGGAGACAGAGACAGGGCACTGAAGAATTCCAGTGTGGCCTTGACCGTGGGTATCATAAGTGTCGTCGTGGGACTGATGCTCGTGCTCTTCTCTACCTCGTTCCGCTTTTTACGGTGATAGGTGTAGCCCACAGTCCAGGAGAGCCCAAGGATGACCTGGCTCCTTCTCCATCCAAGAGCCAGAGATTGTAGGCCCTCCTTACTGCCCACAGACCCTGTGGACTCAGCTGTCTGCCCTATGACTCTTTTCCCCTGATAGTCTCACCTCCACTGGTATTCTGGAGAACAATAAATCATTGAGGAGATTTCTGCCTCCTGGGTGATCTTTGTTTTCCTGTGTGTTTGTGAGTGTCCTCAGGACTCATTCACTCATTCAAAAAACATCTATGGAGGGACCAGCAGACGGCATAATGGTTTCATTGCTGGACTGCCATGTAGTTGACTGTGGTTCGAGTCCCAGACTGGCAGCTTGAAACTCATGCTGGGCATGTGTACATACATGCCTAAAATCCTGAGAGAATGGAGGAGAAAGGACTGTGGCATGGCTGTCCTCCCTGGGGGGTGATTTCTCACTTTTTGTCTCTCTGCCTCTTTGTCTCCGGTGAGCGCATGCCCCCTATAGGAAAAATCTTTTTAAAGAAAACAAACAAACAAAAACAAAACAAAAAGCCATCTATTGAGACCCATCGTGTTCCAGCACTGTGCTAGACTCAGGAAAATTGGATCGAAGAAGACAGAATAGATTCCTGCCTCGCAGAATTTATGTCATCCCACAGAAGAGAAGACAATAAATGAGACAGAGGTAAGGAAGATGTTTTTCGTTAAGGGTAAGCACCACAATAGAAATAGAATGAAGTGACAAAAATTGGTGGGTCTGGGACCAGCAGTTAGCATAATGGCTATGTTGCTGGACTCCCATGTAGTTGACCGTGGTCAAGTCCAGGACCCGGTAGCTTAAAACTCATGCCAGGCGCGTGTACGTGCGTGCCCAAGATCCCAAGAGGAGAATGGAGGAGAAGGGATTGCGGCATGGCCATCCCCCTTGGGGGGTGATTTCTTGCTTTCTGTCTCTGTCTCTGTCTGGTGAGTGCATGTACCCTATAAAAAAAAAAAAAGTGGGTGCTACTTAAGACAGGGGTAAGCTAAACTTTGCAGACTGAGGAGTCCACACATTGGCCATCTAAAAGAAGGGAGGCCCAGCAGATGGCACAGCAAGTGCAAAGGCTCCGAGGAGTTTAGCAGTGTGTTAGGAAATGAGTCTGGAGAGAGGGCAGTGGACAGACAGAGCAACACCTTGTAAGCCACAGGAAAGAATTTGGATTTTTTTTTTTTGGGGGGGGGGGGAGAAGTTTTTGCTATAGGGCGTGTGCACTTGCCAGAAAGACAGAAAGAGACAGAGAGAGAAAGTGAAAAATCACCCCCCCCCAGGGGGGATGGCCACACTGCAATCCCTTCTCCTCCATTCCCCTCTCGGGATCTTGGGCAAACACATGCACACATGCCCGGCATGAGTTCAAGTCCCGGGTCCGGGACTCGAACCATGGCCGACTACATGGGAGTCCAGCGACATAGACATTACACTAATTGGTGGTCCTGGAGTTTGGATTTTTTAAAAGAGAGATTTTTGTTATAGGGCACATGCACTTGCCAGAGAGACAGAGAGACAAAGAGACAGAAAACAAGAAATCACCCACCAAGGGGGATGGTTATGCCACAATCCCTTTTCCTCCATTCTCCTCTCAGGATTTTGGGCATGTATGCATATGCACCTGGCATGAATTTTAAGCTGCCGGCTCTGGGACTCAAACTACGGTCGACTACATGGGAGTCCAGCAATGTAACCATTACAACATCTGCTGTCTCAAGAGTTTGAATTTTAAGTGTGAAGGAAAGAAAAGGCATTGGAAGACTTATTTATTTATTTAGGTTGCCGTTTTTTTTATATTGGGCTCTTGCACTTGCGAGAGTGTGAGAGAGGGAGTGAAAAAGAGAAAAGGACTGAGCAAGAAAGAGAAAGAGATCACCCCCAGGGGAAATGGCCACGTTGCAATTCCTTCTCCATTCTCCTCTTAGGATTTTGAGCATGTCCACATATACCTGGTGTGTATCCACATGTACAGGTTCCCACAGCACATGGAATATAGCCAAACCCTTACCAGGCATTCGGGCGCTGCCTTGTCTGTTCCCACCTTCCTATCCCCCCTCCTCCTGCCCCACCATGCTCCAGCCGCACTGCCTGGTACACACCGATTTCCTTCCCACCTCAGGGCTTTTGCACTTGCTGTTCCTTTTGTTTGGAACTGTTCCCCTTCGATCTTAACATACATGATTTATCTTTTCCTAAAAGTTCCTGTTTGCCAGGCAAAAGTGCAGTGATTAAGGGATACTCTTTTGGGGATTCAGGATAGTCCAGTTTAGAACTTTGAGCCCTTAGCTTCTTTTTTTTTTAAATTTCAATTTATTTATTTGCATTCCTTCACTGTACATCATTACAGCATACAAAATGAGATTTTCCATCCAGAGTACACTATATATTGTCTCAATCAAGCACATCAATAAACATATTATTGTCAGCAAATGATCTTTCATTTCTTGTTTTCTGTATGTTTTGCTTTTTTCCCCCCATCCTTGATTCCCTATCTCTTACCCTCTGCCATCTCCCACTCTCCTCCCACACTGTCTCTGGTATCTATGTTTGCTTTCTATACTGTTTTCCCCCCACATTTTGTTGAATCGCCAAAGACCCTAATCAATCCAAATACCCTCATAGCAAACACAGGTGATACACACATTTCCATGAACACAAGTCTAACTTTACGCATCCTATAAAGTAGCACCTAGCTGTGGCTACATATCCTACTGCAGTCATTGAATAGATATATATATTTTTTTTTTTCCTGAATCTTTTTTTTTTTGGTAACTCAATTTACATTCCTTCCCTAAGCATCATCACAGCATACAAAATGCGATCTCCCATCCAGTACACACTGCATAGTGACTCAATCATGCACATTACAAAAAATTTTCCATTACTAGTTCCTAGAATTATTTTCACCCCTCTTTCTGACCCTCTGTCTCTTCCCACCCTCCTCTCACACCACCTCCGGTGTCTACAATTGTCCTTCATTCCCTTCCCAACCACATTGTATTGATCACACAATTTCCTACATAATTTAACTACATTCAATGGTGAGTTCACTCATTACTACTAAGAAAACCAGTATAAACTTAACTCAGAGAAGCGCCAAGGAACTTTGCTTAGAGCCAGGAAACAGGTTAGGATTCTGTTCAAATGGTAGGTGCATGAACCTATCAGTCTCATGTACTTTTATCTTCTGTTCTGGTTCAATTTTCCTGATTAAATTCTGGGATATAATATTCAACTCCAGACTTGTCCCTATGATTAAGTTGGCCACTTTCTTAGTTTTTGGACTCTTATTTCCATGTGTCTGTGTTTAATTTTATTGATACAGCACACCCTTGAGAACTTCTTGGAGATCTGGTCTGGTGCTGGTAAATTCTTTCAGGTTTTGCTTATCTGAGAATGTTCTTGTCTTTTCTTCCCACCTGAAAGATAATCTTGCCGGGTACAGTATTCTAGGCTGAAATTCCTTCTCTCGTAACACTTTGATCTTAGTATCTTGTCTTTGTCTGTGGTTTTGGTCAACCTGGCTATAATGTGTCTTGGAGAAGATATTCTTGGGATGATTCTATTTGGGGTCCTTTGTATTTCCTGGGACTGGATCTTCGAATGCCTCTCTAGGTTTGGAAAGTTTTCTTGCAGGATTTCATGGAATAGATTATCAATGCCCTTATGGGTCTCTTCACCTTCTGGAATGCCAATTATCCGGATATTTGGACGTTTGATGGTATCCAGTACTTCTCGCATATCATTCTCAAATTTTTGGGCCATTTTCTCAGTCTTCTTGGTGGATTTTTCTAGGCCAGCCATTTTCTCTTCTACATCTGAGATTCTATTTTCTGAATGATCTAGTCTGCTTTTAATACTTTCAAGGGAGATTTTGACTTCTTGTATTATAGACTTCATCTCTAGCAGTTCCTTTTGAGTCTTTTGTAAAGTGTGTAATTCCTCTTTTAGATCTTGCAAGAATTTCCTCATCTCCTGGAACTCATCAACTTCTTTCTCCTTTCTCTTTAGCAGTTCATTATCTCTCTTCTCTTCCATCTCTGTTAGCTTCAACATTATGAATGCTCTAAATTCCTTATCAGACATTTCCATGACTTTCACCGAACTGCTTGTGGATGAAGGAGAGTTACTCTTTTCCCTTGGAGGAGAGGTACTTTCTTGTTTTCCCATATTTCTTGTGATCTGGCGGTGATTTCTTGTCATCTGATGGATGATGTGTTTCTTTCAAATTCTTGAAGTTCAGCCTGAATGTTCAGGAGCAAGCAGACAGACGTGATCTAAAATCTGTTTGCCGTTCTGTTGTGATCGCTGGTGCACCAGATTCAGTAGATATTGGGAAATATTTTAACCCTATTAGTATTTGGATGTTTAGCTACAGTGCTCTTAGATCCATCTAAAAACACATTGAATGGATATTGGAGGGTGGAGAGACAAAAAGGAAAATGAAAAAGAGAGAGAGAAACAAGAAAAAGAGAAAAAAAAAGATAAAAAAAATAAAAAAATTGTAATTACTGTTCTTTTTGTAAAAGAAAAATCACAAAATAGAAAACCGCGCGGCGCGCTAGCTAGTTCACAGGGGCCATGTAGAATCTTCTTCTGAAGGAAGGGCTCAACTCTCCTGCCTGGGCGGAAGGACCAGAAGGGATTATTAACAAAACAAAAGGTGGAGCTGAGAGCCAGAGAAAAACTTTACCTTTAAAAAAATCGTAAAAAGGAAAAAATTACAAAAAAAGAAGAGGAGACAGGAGCAGAGAGAGACAGAGACCTCAGAGACACAGAGACAGAGATAGAAGGCCAGAGGGGCTCCCTACCACGCTAGCTTTGCTTGCTGGAGGCTGAATTATGAGTAGAAAATCTTCATTTCTCCTGTCCCCTGAAATATCTAGTTCACAGGGGCCATGCGGAATCTTCTTCTCGAGCCCTTAGCTTCTGAGAAGGAAGTAGATATCAAACCCCATGCAGGTCCCAGTTGAGGAACCTCTCTCCTTCAAGAACCCACGGACCCTCTTGAAGACAAAGCTCAGAGGTCAAGGTAAAGCTCTTAGAGTGGCCAGCAGATGGCATAGTGGTTAAGTTGCTGGACTCTCACGTGGCCAACTGCGGTTCGAGTCCCAAACCTGGAAGCTTGAAAATCATGCCAGGTGCGTGTGAGTACATGCCCAAAACCCCAGAAGGAGAAGGGAGGAGAAGGGTTTGTGGCATGGGCATCTTTCCTGGGGGGCGGGGGGGGGTGGTGCGGGGTGATTTCTCACTTTCCTTCTCACTGTCTCTGTCTCACTCTGGTGTGTGCACACATCCTGTGGTAAAACCTTAAAAAAGACAAAAAGAGTGGCTGTGGCACACCCACCCTTTCCCATTCATTTCTCTAGTCTAGCTGTTCTCTGACTTCAGCTTTTGTCAGTAGTTCATGGAGTGCTTGTCAAAACACAGATCGCTGGGCATCCTTACATATGCAGTAAGTCTAGGGTGGGGCTCAAGAATTTGCATTTCTAACAGCTTCCCAGGCGATGGTGACACTGCTGGTCTGGGGACCAGGCATCCCAGTTCTTGGCTGTCTCTCTGAAGACTGGTCACTCCCCAGGCCATTGGCACTGCCTTATCAAGGCCATGCTGCATCTTTTCCCTCCTCCAGTTTTGTGGGCTGGGGCTGGAGGGTGGTAGCTCTTAGCTGTGGATCTGTTCCATGCCCAGTGGTCTCCCAGAACAGATGTCATGAAGGTCACTCTTCCTCCCATCTGTAAGAGCAGGAGCGCTAACAAGAATGGGGATTATTGGGACCAGCAGTTAGCGTAATGGCTATGTCGCTGGACTCCCATGTAGTCGATTGCGGTTCGAGTCCTGGACCCAGTGGCTTAAAACTCACGGCGGGCGCGTGTGCGTGCATGCCCAAGACCCCTAGAGGAGAATGGAGGAGAAGGGATTGCGGCATGGCCATCCCCTCTGGGGGGTTATTTCTCACTTTCTGTCTCTCTGTCTCTCTCTGTCTGTCTGGCGAGTGCACCGCCCTATAGCAAAAACCTCTCCAAAAAAAAAAAAAAAAAAAAAAAAAAGAGAGAAAAAAACAAACAAACAACTAAAAAAAGAAAAAAAAAAAAGAATGGGGATTATTGTGAAAAGTTTTCAATATGGACCACTTGGCCCAAGAGATCTAAGACTCATGAATGCTTTCAAATGACATATTTTCACCTTTTTCTGATGGCTACCAAAGCCAAAGGAAATATTTAGCCAGAAAACTTTCTAGCCAGGGGACCACTATATGGCATCATGGCTATGTCACTGGGCTCCCATGTAGTAAACTGTGGTTCAAGTCCCAGACCCGGTGGCTTAAACTCATGCTGGGCGCATGTGCGTGCATGCCCAAGATTCTGAGAGGAGAATGGAGGAGAAAGGATTGCGGCATGGCCAATCCCCCCGGGGGGTGATTTCTCGCTTTCTGTCTCTCTGTCTCTCTTTGTCTGTCTGGCAAGCACATGCGCTTTATAGCAAAAACCTCTCAAAAAACAAAATAAAACAAAACAAAAAACAAACAAACAAAAACCAACCAACTAAACAAAAACCTCCTAGCAGGGAGAAGTGGATGACATAATGGTTATGTCGCTGGACTCTCACATAGTTGACCCCAGTTTGAGTCCCAGGCCTGGCAGCTTAAAACTCACACTGGGTGTGTGTGTGTATGCATGCCCAAAATCCCAAGAGGAGAATGGAGGAAAAGGGATTGTGGCATGGCTACCCCCCAGGGGGTGATTTCTCCATTTCTGTCTTTCCATCTCAATGTTTCCAGCAAGTGCATGTACCCTATAACAAAAATCTCTCTCAGAAAACAAAAACAAAAACAAACACAAAAACAAAAAAATCCCACCTAGCCAAGTAATCGCCAGCAGACAGACCTTTCACCATTCCCTCTGCACTTTTGGGGGATGAGGGCAGACACTTCTCTCGCTCGTTCTGGAGCCCCTCCAGCATCACACATGTGCAATACAAAGGACGTGTTGAAAAGAGTTGGAATGGAAAGGAAAAAAAACATTCTAAGGGGGACTTGCTGGCTGGAAGGGTGTGTGTGTTTGAATATGTGCAGAGGTGTGTGCTGTTTATGCACCTAGAGCTTTTACTGAGTCCAGGTCCAGAGTCCCTATTTCTGGCTCTCTTCACAAACCTCTTTCCCACCTCAAGGCCTTTGCCTTTGATGCTTCCCTGGGTGGAACTCCTCCTCTTGAGAACTCCCAGTGGCTGGTGTCTCTTGTACTTCAAGTCTCAGCTCAGAAGTTTCTTTTCAGAGAGGTCTTTCCTGTCTACCCAACCCCATTCCTCAGCTCCGTATGGCCATCCAGAGAGGGCCTCTCATTCCTTGTCTTCATTATTCCCCTCATAGTTCTTGGTTCTCAGTGAACTACTTTGGTTTATTTATTTGGGTGTTTTCCCTCTTTCTCTCCCACGGGCTGTGAAGTCCAGAAGAGCTATGGTCTTTTCTGCCTGAGTTGCCACACGGCCCCCAGGGTGCAGCCTGGGCGAAATACTCAGCAGGCTCCTAATCAGGAATAGCAATAAAGCTGCCCAGCACACTCATTCGACCTGGAAGTGAGACTCACACACTACACAGTGAACCAAACAAGCATTCAAACTGGGAGCGACAGCAGCAAAAACGGCGAGTAACTGTAACCCGGTTCCCTTATTCACGGAATCAACTCAGAGGGTGGAAAGAAAGGGTGTGACTGAGTAACACCCCTTACATTCACTGAGCCAATCAAAAGCTGCATTTGAACACTGGAGCCACGCCTATAAGGCAGTAGCCAATCATAATAAAGGGGCGTCCTCTAAAGAAGCCACACCCCTTGACTCAAATCGCCAGGGTCCCCACAGGGACTGAGGGGATAAGGTGAGTCCTAGGCACACCGACTAGGTGTGTGGTGGGTTATCAGAAGAGTGTGTGTGTGTGTGTGTGTGTGTGGTTTCAGTGTGTGTTGGGGGCAGGTGGGGAGAATTTAGAGAAGCAGTTACAAGGCGATAAGGAGTGAGTTATGGAGGGCAGGAATAGAGGCGTTATGAAGACTAGAGGGGAGCTGATGGGTGTCATAGGGCCAGTGAGGCCACTATACCGGGCCGTGGAGGTGGGGTGGGCTGGGGCTTGGGGTGCTGCCCTCTAGCTTGGGTAGTGTCCATTTTCAGTGACTTTCTGGGCAGAGGGGTTGGTTCAGTTGATCTCCATTTCTCAGGAACTCAGATGTTCCCTCTCTGGACCCCATTACCCCTTACTACAGATTATTTATTTATTTATATTTTTTAGAGGTTTTTGCTATAGGGCACGTGTGCTCACCAGACAGACAGAAAGAGACAGAAAGTGAGAAATCACCCCCCAGGGGGAACGGCCACGCCGCAATCCCTTCTCCTCCATTCTCCTCTCCGGATCTTGGGCATGCACACACACGTGCCCTGCATGAGTTTTAAGCCACAGGGTCCGGGACGCGAACCGCGGTCGACTACATGGGAGTTCAGTGACATGGCCATTACGCTAACTGCTGACTACAGATTCCACACGCTCAGCATCTTCTCAGGCGAGGCCTGTGACTTCTGTGATTGACACCAGGAACCCGAAGTCCCAGGCCACCCCAGGGTTGCAGCACAACCAGATGCAGCCGCTCAGCCCAGTGACGTCCCCTGTCTTGGAGAAGCAGCCACCCAAACAGATTTGCCCGGTTATCGTGATGCCTCTGCATCCTCCACAGAGGGATTATTTTTTCCTCTCCATCTTTTCCTTCCTCTTCTTCATCCCACTGGCAATCGCAGCCGTGTTGTTCTCTCTCAAGGTGGGCACCACCAGGTACAACCAACTCCCTTTCCCCGCAAATTGGCCTCCTCGTTCTCATCCCATCTCTCTGCCCCTCTCCAGGGACCGTTTCGTGTTTTGCATTTGCCCCTTCACCTGGGGGCTGCCCCTGCTTTTCTCCAGGAGCCCCATCCCTGCTTCTCCTGTGTTCTACCCAGACCCACTCTTTCACCCAGCCTCCCTGGGGACCCAGATCTGCCCTTACCCCCATCACGCCACCATTCCCTATCTTGTGCCTCCTGTTTCTCCCCCAGGAACGCCCCTCCCACATGTCCCTCCCCCTTGGAAACACCCGCAACAGCTTGCCTTCACCCCACAGACCCGAGATGCCAACATTTTGGGGGACCATAGAAAAGCAGAGAGAAGTTCCAGAATGGCTTTGGGCTTTGCCATCTCCAGCATCGTGTTGGGCTCCATCATTATCATTTGCTACGTCACAATCCAAGTCTTGACACATAAAGGATGAGACTGTACTGACAACCTGCCTACCTCCGTGGGTAACAGACTCCCCGAGTCCTCCTGGAGCCTCTGAGCTTGGACTTCAGTAACTGCCTGTGTTGGACAAAGTCCCCCCCACCCCCACCAGCATTTTTTAGGAGCAATAAAGTTTATGAGGAGGTTTCTGCTTTCTGATTCATCCGTGGCATGTACATATGTTTGTGTGCACATATTTGTGTGCACATGTGTTCATGTCTGCTGAATGTATGTATCTGTGTACACACATGTCCACCTGTCTGCTGCACACACATATTTGTGTGCACATATGCTCATGCCTGCTGTATGTACGTGTTTGCACACATTCGTTCATATGTCTACTGTATGTATGTATTTGCACGCACATTTTCACATGCCTGCTGTATGTGTTTGTGTGCACACATGTTTACATGTCTGCTGTATGTATGTGTATGCACATGTTCACATGCCTCTGCTGGGCACCATGGGACTCATTTATTTATTTATTTATTCATGGAAAGGTTTTTGTTATAGGGCACATGCACTTGCCAGAAAGACAGAGAGAGAGAGACAGATGGAAAGCGAGAAATCACCTCCCGGGGGGGATGGCCCCGTGGCAATCCCTTCTCCTCCATTCTCCTCTCAGGATCCTGGGCATGCACGCACACGCGCCCGGCGTGAGTTTAAGCCACCGGGTCTGGGACTTGAACTGCGGTCAACTACATGGGAGTTCAGCGACATAGCCATTACACTAACTGCTGGTCCCTTTTTCTTTTTTTTTTTTTAAAGAGATTTTTGCTTTAGGGTGTGTGTGCTCATGGAAGAGACAGAGAGAGAAAGTGAGAAATCAATGCCCCCATTGCCTGAGCCACAGTAGGAGCTGGAGGGGCCTGTGTCCCACACTGGTGCCCCCGCCCCATAATTTTTTAAAAAAAGATGTATTTGTTTAATTTTATTTGTTATTATTTATTTTAAAATTTGACCAGAGAGAGAGAAAAGGAAAAAATGAGAAAGCAAGCCGCCAGGGGTTGACTATGTAGCAATTCCTTCTCCATTCTTCTCTTGGGATTTTGGGCACGCATGCACACGAGCTTGGCGTGAGTTTCAAGCCTTCAGATTGACTCGAACCATGGTCTACCATAAGGAAGTCCGGCGCCTAAACCAGTATGCCACCTGCTGGCCCCATCGCACATAACTATTCTTTTTTTACCCCCTTTCCTCTCTGGTTTATTTTAACCTGTCGACTCAATACTGCTATTTGCTAGGACCTAACCCCCAGCCGGACCGCGGGTTCGCAGTCTCCACTCTGGGGACCGAATTAAGGCTCGTCTGAGAACCCTGGCGCCCAGCGCCCGCACCCGCTAGGAAAAGACACGAATGGCCTGGGTGGCCGGCATGCGGCCGGCGGGGCACTCCGGCTCGCTCTTGTCGCAGATGCGGGCTGCACAGTCCACGCAGAAGAGATTGTGCCGGCACGGCGTCAGAGCCGCCACCACCTCGCCCTCCGCGTACACCTCGCACTCGCGCGCCAGGGCCGGGGCGGGGGCGCAGCGTCCGCGGGGGCAGAGGACGCGGCGCCCGCCTTTGCGGGCGCAGTCGGGGGCGCTGGAGTCCAGCGCGGAGCAGGTGGCGGCCGCGATGCCCCTGGGAAGCGAGGTGGCCGCGGAGAAGCCGCCGGCGCTGCTGGGGAAGACGACAGGGAACCCTGCGGGGGCCGCCAGCACAGAGCGCCCACCGGGTCGGCGGCGCCACGGCAGGCCAGCGGGGGCTCCGCGTCCAGGCCGGTGGGCTCGGGCAGCGTGGGCGAGTGGCTCGGTGTGCCCGACCCGCTGCTGTGCCGGGCACCCCCCGAAGGCGGCGCCTTGGCCGGGTTAACCACCAAGCAGCCCGTGTAGGCGGGCAAGGGGGCGTCCAGCTCAAACCAGGCCCAGGCGGTGGCCGCTGCGGGCACAGTCGAGACCGGCGCCAGGAAGTCGAAGCCAAGTCGCAGTCATGGGGTGCGGCTGTGACCGCAAGGGCGTCAAGATGGTCAACGCCAAATCTGAAGCCCCCCCATTGCCTGAGCCACGGTAGGAGCTGGTGGGGCCCATGTCCTGCACTGTGCCCCCCCACCCCAATTAAAATAAAATAGATGTATTTATTTAATTTTATTTGTTATTATTTATTTTAAAATTTGACCAGAGAGAGAGAGAAAAGGAAAAAGTAAGAAAGCAAGGGAACCAGCAGTTAGCGTAATGGCTATGTCGCTGGACTCCCACGTAGTCGACCGCGGTTCGCGTCTCGGACCCGGTGGCTTACAACTCACGCCGGGCGCGTGTGCGTGCGTGCCCAAGATCCCTAGAGGAGAATGGAGGAGAAGGGATTGCAGCGTGACCATCCCCCCTGGGGGGTGATTTCTTGCTTTCTATCTCTCTGTTTCTCTCTGTCTGTTTGGTGAGCGCACGCGCCCTATAGCAAAAAAACCTCTCCAAAAAAAAAAAAAAAAAGTAAGAAAGCAAGCCGCCAGGTCCAGGATTTGAACAGTGGTAGGCCAGGTGGGAGTCCAGCACCATAACCACCACACTACCTGCCAGCCCCTCCCGTGTACTTTTTTTTTTTTTTGAGAGAAATTTTTGCTGTAGGGCGCATGCACTCACTGGCCACGCAGCAATCCCTTCTCCATTCCCTTCTTGGGATCTTGGGGACTGTGTGGTGTGAGTTTTAATCTGCCTTCAGGGACTCAGGATGGGACTGGAACCGTGGTCAACTATGTGGGAGTCCAGCCATGTAACCATTATGCCATCTGCTGGTTCCCCTCCCATGTCAACCTATTTGATGTAATGTCAACCTAGAATTGTTGGGTAGCATGATTCTTGATGCTACCCCTACTTGTCTTCCAGCTCCACTCTCCCAGGGACTGAGGAGGTGGCTGGCATCGCTGAGCCTGTCTGTCATCTCGGGAAAACAGACACAAATATGCACACGCAGATACAGACAGGTACACATCCCATGTGGCTTGTTCCTTGGGGTCTTCTTAGTGTCAGATATACCCCTCTCTGAACCCAGATCTCTCCAAGGGACCCTGAGATCCAAGCGCTGCTACATCCTCTCTCAGCATGGATCTGCCAAGCCATTCCCCAGTCAATGCAGGACTCTTCCACTCTCCATTTTGCTCAAGGCAGCCAGACTCTCCCTGGCCTCAGTGCTCCAGTGGGTTCCCACGACTCTTGGTTATCAAATCCAGTCTCTTCACCTCCCAAAGACCTTACCTCTTAAAACTATTCCTTGTGGGACCAGCAGATAGCGTAGAGGTTGTGTCACTGGACTCCCACATAGTCAACTGCAGTTTGAGTCCTGGACCCAGCAGCTTAAAACTCACACTGGGTGTGTGTTGCGTATATGCCCAAAATCCTGAGAGGAGAATGGAGAAGGGATTGCGGCATGGCCATCCACTCTGGATGGTAATTTCTTGCTTTCTGTCTGTCTCTCAGGTGAGCTCACATACCCTATAGAAAAAATCTCTCAAAAAACAAACAGGTCTCTTTCAGAAAAACAAACAAACAAACAAACAAAACAAAACCCACAAACAGGAGCTGGCAGGTGGCGTGGTGTTGAACTCTCACATGGCTGACCACAGTTTGAGTCCTAGATCTGGCGGCTTGCTTTCTCACTTTCCCTCCTTCTCTCTATCTCTCTTGCTCGCTCACTCTGTTCCTCTCTGGTCAAATATAAATAAATAAATAAATAAATAAAAATAATAATTCTTAAAAAAACAAAACAAAAACTATCACCTTGAGGTTAAATTTCAACATGAAATTTGGAAGGATGCATACACTCAAACTATAGACATATGGACTCACTTATACATGCCCCTGTGAGGTGCTTCTGTAAGTATCTTGGGCATCACTCATTCATTCCTTTATTCGACAGCCATTTCATACTTTCTGTGTGCTAGGCATTGGTTGAGGACCTAAGGATTCAGTTCTGATCAGCACAGATAAGGTCATGGACTCACAGAACATTATGTTATTGTAAGAGGAGCCAGAGATAAATAAGAACATACAAATTAATGAGATTATTTCAGACCATCCTAAGCATAATAAAGAAAAGAGAGGTTGGGAGGTAGAAGAAACATACAATAATGTGTTCAAGAACAATCTTTTCTTAGGAAATGTCATTGTGTGGTTACCTGAGGCATTAGAAGGAGAAAGGCAGGGGCTGGCAGGTGGTGTGCTGGACTCCCACATGGCTGACCACAGTTCAAGTCTCAGACCTGGTGGGTTGCTCTCTCACTTTTTCTCTCTTTCTCTCATCAAATGAAAAAATAGTAATAACAAATAAAATTAAATAAATAAATTAAAAAAAAAAAAAAAAGAAAGAAGGAGGACCTCTGCGGGCAGGGCCTTCCATGGGCCGCGCAGCCAGGCCTTCTTGTCGCCCCAACGTCTCGGCCGCCCTTGACCGCCATGGTTCTGCTGCACGTGAAGTGGGGTGACGAGAGCCAGTTCCTGCTCCAGGAGCCCGGGAGCACTGAGCTGGAGGAGCTCACGGCGCAAGTGACGCAGGTCTACAACGGGCGACTCAAGGTGCAGCGCCTCTGCTCAGAAATGGTTCGAGTCCTGGACCTGGTGGCTTAAACTCACGCTGGGCGCGTGTGCATGCGCGCCCAAGATCCCGAGAGGAGAATGGAGGAGAAGTGATTGCAGTGTGGCCATCCCCCCTGGGGGGTGATTTCTCGCTTTCTGTCTCTCTGTCTCTCTCTGTCTTTCTGGCGAGTGCACTCGCCCTATAGCAAAAACCTCTTAAAAAAAAGAAAAGAAAAGAAAAGAAAAGAAAAGAAAAGAAAAGAAAAGAAAAACATGCCAGCATGTGTGCCTGCCCCAAATCCCAACAAGATGGAGACATGGAGGAGAGGGGATAATGGTGCGATCATCTCCCACTGGGGAGTGCTTTCTCCCTCCCTCTCTTTGCCTTGCTTTCTCCAGGGAGCACACATGCCCTCTGGTAAATACATTTTTAAAAAGGTGGGGGAACCTGTGGCAGGGACCAGCCTTATCACACAAGGGCCTCTAGTCTTGGCAAGGTGTTCCCAATGTGGGGATGTGGAGTACCAGGAAAATGTGAAGCTTTGATAATCTACAATACAGTAGAGAAAAGTTAGAACAGAACAAATGCAAAATTTGAAGGGATAATAATGACTGAAAAACTTTCCCAAATTAGGAGAAAACAGTAACCTCTAGATTCAAGGTCAGAAAAGCCCCAGGACACATTTTAAAAATCCCAGGGAGGGGGACCAGCAGTTGGCATAATGGCTATGTCTCTGGACTCCCATGTAGTCGACTGTAGTTTGAGTCCCAGATTGGGTGGGTTAAACGCACGCTGGGCACGTGTGCGTGTGTGCCCAAGATCCCAAGAAGAGAAGAATGGGGGAGAAGGGATTGTGATGTGGCCATCCCCCCCGGGGGGTGATTTCTTGCTTTCTGTCTCTCTCTGTCTTTCTGGTGAGCGCACACACCCTATAGCAAAGACCTCTCCGTAAAAAAAAAAAAAAAAAAAAAAAAAAAAAAAAATCCCAGGGACAGCAGGTGGCATGGTAGTTAAGGAGCTGGACTCTCACAGAATGGGCAACCTGGTTCAAGTCCTGGACCCAACAGCTTGAAATTCATGCGTGCCCAAAATCCTGAGAGGATAATGGAGGAGAAAGGATTGTGGCATGGCCACCAGCCCCCTAGGAGGTGATTTCTTGCTTTCTGTCTCTCTGTCTCCTGGTGAGCACACAGGCCCTATAGCAAAAATCTCTCCAAAAAAAAAAAAAAAAAAAGAAAAGAAAAAGGAAAAAAAAAAAAAAAAAAGCCCTGTAGGCATAGTCAAACCACTGAAAACCAAAGATGAAGAGAAAGCTTTTAAATCATCTGTGTGTGTCAGGGTTCACTAGATAAACAGAACCAACACGTGAAAGACAGAAAGTGTGGGGGAGAGACTTATTTTAAGAAATTGGCTCACGTGAGCGTGGAAGTTGGCACGTCTGGAATCTGTACGGGAGTTGGCAGGCCGGAAATGCAGCTGTGGTGCAATGTGGGCACGTGTGGCTGGGACTCCATCGGGCCTGGGCAGCTTTCCCGAGCCTGGGGAGACCAGTTCCCCAAGAATCCTAGGCTTCTGTTGTCCCTTAATGCCTATCTATGAGTAATAAAGTTGCTTTGCTAAACTTGCTGTGAGAATGTTGTCTCACTGGACTTACGTAAATTGATTGATACTGTGCATGGTATTGGTGAGGTGTTTAAAATTGTCTCCTGGAATGGATACCAGCTTCCCAAGAGCCTAGCCAGGTTGACACAGGACATTAATCATCACATTAAACATCACAGAAAAAAGATACCTGAAGGCCAGCAGGTGGTGTGGTAGTTAAGATGACTGGATTCCCACATGGCTGGTTACAGTTCAAATCCCAGACTCAGCAGCTTGAAAATCACTCCGGATGCCTGTACGTGAATGTCCAAAATTCCGAGAGGAGAACGGAGTAGAAGGGACTGTGTGGTGTGGCCACCCCCCAGGGGGTTATTTCTCACATGCCCTCTCTCTCTCCTCTCTGGTAAGTGCAAGGGTCCTATGGCAAAAACCTACTAAAATAAAATAAAATAAAATTAAAATAAATGAACAACACCTGAACTTCAAGGGAACACAAAACATTCAAGACTCTCTTCTAATCAGAAACGATTGTAAACCAGGAGTTAACAGAATGACATTTCAAAGATCTGAAAGAATTAAAACCCTGTAGACGTGGAGTCCTAAACTTTGTGAAAATACCTTTTAAAAAAATTAAGGCAATTAAAAAACAGAAGAGGAGGGCCAGCAGGTGGCATGATGGTTAAGGTGCTGGATTCCCATCTGGCCAGTTGCAGTTCAAGTCCCAGACTTGGTGGTTTGAAAATCACACCTGGCATGTGTGTGTACATGTGTGCCCAAAATCCTGAGAGGAGAGTGGAAGAGAAGGGACTGGTATGGCCATCCAACCTGGGGGATGATTTCTCATTTCTCTTGTCTTAGTCTCCCTCTCACAAGCATATGTGCCCTATGGCAAAAATAAAATGAAATGAAAAGAAGAAAAAAAGCCCCCCCAAAACAAAAAAAACACCTGGACTTCAAGGGAACACAAAAATTTAAGGCTATCTTTTAGGGACCAGCAGATGATATGGTAGTAGTTAAGGTGCTAGACTCCCATGTGGTCAACCACAGTTCAAGTCCCACATCTGGCAGCTTAATACTCATACCAGGCACATGTGAGTGTTAACGGATGGGAGAGTGTCGAGCTGTGTTGTGAAGTCCTTGGTTCTTTGGGTCCAGATCATTAAAATTAGAGATCTGTCCTTAGGCGCAAAATGAAACCGCAGCCACGAATGAAGTAGGTAGAAAAGAAGATTTAATAGGAAAGAAAGGAAGTACACCCAAAAGGCTCTTGGGCGGGCAGACTGCCAAGTGGCAACCACGCTTGGTACTAGTTAACCGTTATTTTTATTAGTAGAGGTCATGAATATTCATTAGCGGGAGGCCCGTTAAGCTGCCTTTGTTCTTCATTTAAATTTGAATCCGCACGTTCTTTCCTGCACCTGCGCACCTTCCTCACCGGTAAATGAGGAACTTGATCACCTAATTGCTCATGCCCAATGCGAGACAGGTTGTCCCAATTAGACTGCCCAATTCGTCCATCGCCCTAATGGGGTGTTGACCAAAACACTTACTTGGGGATTTTGGTAAAAGAAAAATCTACAAATCATCCCTGTGTGCTTCCCTCAGGCCTCAAGGAAGGAAGATGGCAAATTACCTTGCCCTCCTGGCAACCAGAGCTAGATGAGCCTTTTGCTTTTCTCTTAGGACTGCCCACTCATGACTAACTGCCTACCACATGAGTGCATGCCCAAAATCCCGAGAAGAAGGGACTGCAGTGTAGCCGTACCCCAAGGGGGTGATTTCTCACTTTCTCTCTCTGTCTCTGGTGAGTGCATGCACCCTATACCAAACATCTCTCTAAAAACAAACAAACTCCAAAAACTAAAAAACAAAAACGGAAAAAGATGCCTTAACTTCAATGGAACAGAAAAAAATTAAGACTCTCTTTTAACCAGAAACAATTGAAACCAGGAGATAACAGAATAACATTACAAAGTTCTGAAACAATAACCACAACAACCCATATACCTGGAATTATAAACCTTGTGAAAATATCTTTAAAAAAAATTAAGGCAATTAAAAAAATAAAAGGGGGCAAGAAGGTGGCATGGTGGTTAAGGTGTTGGATTCCCACATGGTCGACCATAGTTTGAGTCCTGGACTTGGCAATTCAAAAATCATGCCAGGTGTGTATGCGTATAGGCCCAAAATCCTGAGACGAGAATGGAAAAAAGATTGTGGCATGGCCGTATGACTCCGGAGTGCAGGGGATGTGATTTGTCACTTCTCCTCTATCACTCTCTGGCAAGAACATGTTCCCAATAGAAAGAAAAGAAAAAAAAAAAAAAAAAAAAAGCCAGCCCTGTGGCCCAATGATTCAGAGGACTGGATCCCACATGGCTGACAGAATGGCTCAAGTCCTAGACCTGGTGGATGGAAAAACATACCAGGCATGTGTGTGCGCATGCCCCAAATCCTGAAAGGATGGAAGATGAGAGAAGGGATATGATGTGACTACACCACACTGGGGGGTGCTTTCTCTCTGTCTCTCCATCTCTCTGGTGCACACATGTGTCCTTTGGCAAATGAAAAACAAATAAAATAGAACAGAAATCAAAAGAGAAAACCCACATCATAAGCCAAAACAAGCAAACAAAACCCCCCACAAAGCCAACATAATTTGTTATTAGAAAACTCATAGTACAAAAATACTAAAGTAAATACTTCAGGTCGAAGGGAAATTTTCCTAGATGAAAGCCAGGAACTGTAGGCCAAGGACTATTTAGAACAACAGTAATAATAAAATATATTAAAACAAATGAAGAAATAAAATAAATGACTTTAGTAAAGAGTATGAGAATTGAGACCAATAGATGGCGTAATGGCTATGTGGCTGGACTCCCATGTAGTTGACCACTGTTCCAGTCCCAGACCAGGTGGCTTAAACTCAACGCTGGGCCTGTGTGCATGCATGCCCCAAGATCCCGAGAGGGAATGGAGGAAAAGGGATTGCGGCATCGCCATTTCCCCGGGGTGGGGTGTGTGTGATTTCTCGCTTTCTGTCTCTCTGTCTCTCTCTCTCTTTCTTTTTTTTTTTAAATGTTCTTTTTTTAAAAATATGTTTTAAAGAATGATTATTTTTATTTAACTTTATTTATTATTATATCATTATTATTTTTCAGCTTGATCAGAGAGAGACAGAGAGAGAGAGAGGAAGTGAGAAAGCAAGCCACCAGGTCCGAGACTTGAACCATGGTCAGCCATGTGGGAGTCCAGCGCCTTTAACCACCACGCCACTTGCCGGCCCCTCTCTCTCTTTCTGACAAGCACACGTGCCATATAGCAAACCCCCTCCTCCCACCAAAAAAGAGTATGGAGAATAAATGGAATTACACTGCTGTGAGATTCTTATATTGTATGTGAAGAAGTAAAATATTAATTCAAAGTGTATTATAAATTAAGGAAACATGATAATTTCTAGAGAAGCCAATGAAAAACTAAAAAAAAAAAGTATAAATAAAAAGCCAATAGATGGAGACCAGCGGGTGGCGTGGTGGTTAAAGCGCTGGATAATCCCACATGGCTGACTACGGTTCAAGTCCTGGACTTGGTGGCTTGCTTTCTCACTCTCTCTCTCTCTCTGAGTCTCTCTCTGGTCAAATTAAAATGAATGAATGAATAAATAAAATAAAACAAAATAATTCTTTAAAAAAAAAAGCCAATAGAAAGCTGGCCCCATCACGTATCAACTAAGTGTCGCACAGAGGAAGCTGAATCCTACGTGGCCCATCAGGGTTCAAGCCCAGGGACCACAGGCTTGAAAAACTAGGTGTATACTTGCATGCCCAGGATCTTAATGGGATGGAGAATTGAAGGAAAAAGAATTATAGCATGACCAGGCCCTGTTGGATTGCTCTGTCTTTTTCTCTACCTCTTTTTCTCTTATGCATATGCATGTGCTCTCTGGCTTAAAAAAAAAAAATAAAGGTCATTAGAGGAGATAAAATGTAATAATAAAATTACCACTTGGTTAAGCCAAAAGAAAAGGAGGAATAAAGGAACAGACACAAGATGAGGCAGTTAGAGAATACATAACAGGAAGATGGCCTGAAATATAATACAAAAAGCCTGAAATTCAACAATACTACTAATTACATTAAATGTAAATGTTCCAATCATTCAAATTAAAAGATGGATATTATCTAAGCAGATTTTTCTTTCCTTTTTTTTTTGACATTTTTAAAAATTTCAATTTTATTGATTTATTTTAATTTGACCAGAGAGGGACAGAGAGAGTGAAAGAAAGCAAGAAAGCAAGCCACCAGCTCTGGGACTTGAACTGTGGTCAATTATGTGGGAGTCCAGCATCTTTAACCACCATGCCACTTGCTAGACATCTAAGTAGATTTTTAAAAATAGACCCATGAGACCAGCAGTTAGTGTAATGATTATGTTGCTGGACTCCCATGTAGTCGACTGCAGTTCAAGTCCCGGACCCGGTGGCTTAAAAACTCACACTGGGCGCATGTGTGTGCATGCCCAAGATCCTGAGAAGAGAAGGGATTGTGGCATGGCCATCGCCCCTGGGGGGTGATTTCTCACTTTCTATCTCTCTGTCTCTCTCTGTCTTTCTGGCGAGCACACGCGTCCTACAGAAAAAAACCTCTCAAAAAAAAAAAATAGACCCAACTACGTGCCATTTATATCCATTTTAAACAAAAAAATACAAGGATATTGAAGTTCAAAGACTGGGGAGAGGGACCAGCAGATGGCTTAATGGTTACATCACTGGACTCCCAAATAGTTGACCCGGTCCCAGACATGGTGGACTCATGTGTATGTGTGCCCAAGATCCCAAGAGGAGAATGGATTGCGGCATGGCCATCCTCCCTGGGGGGGGGGGGGGGGGGGATTTCTCACTTTCTGTCTGTCTGTCTCTCTCTCTCTGTCTCTTTGGCAAGCACACGTGCCCTAGAGCAAAAATCTGTCTCTTAAAAAAAAGATTGTGGAAATATTATGTGTACTAGTTTCCTATTGCTGCTATAACAACTTACCACAAATTTGATGGCTTAAAACAACACAAATGTATAATTCTGCAGATCAGAAGTTCAGCACAGGTACCACTAAGCTAAAGCCAATAGGTTGGCACAACCTCCTTCCTTTCTGTTTTTTTTTTTGAGAGGTTTTTGCCATAGGGCGCGTGCACTTGCCAGACAGAAAGAGAGAGACAGAGAGATAGAAAGTGAGAAATCACCCCCCCCCGGGGGGGTGGCCACGCCGCAATCCCTTCTCCTCCATTCTCCTCTCGGGATCTTGGGCACGCACGCACATGCGCCCGCCGTGAGTTTTAAGCCACCGGGTCCGGACGCAAACCGTGGTCGACTACGTGGGAGTCCAGCGACATAGGCATTATACTAACTGCTGGTCCCTCTTTCTAGCTTCTTAAGGGTAGGCACATTCCTTGACTTTTGACCTTCCTCCATCTTCAGTGCAAACAATGGTACATTCTCTGTGTCATTCTTTTGTAGTCATAGCTTCCTTTGATTCTCTCTTTTTTTTTCCAAGTTTTGCCAGATGGTACAGATGCTTCCCAGAGAGAGACAAAGACAGAGAGAGGGAGAGTAAGAAAGGAGAGATGAAGGAGGAGGAATTGTGGCGTGACCATGCCTCCATCTCTCCCTTCTTTAAGGATTTTGGGCATGAGGCACATGAGCACAATGTGTTTTTCAAGTTGCCAAATCTGGGACTCAAATCGATTGGCTAATGGGGGCTCCAGCCACAACCACTAGGCCATGGGCTGGTCCCCCTCTTGGACTTTTATGGACCCTTACAATGACACTGGGTCCATTTAGATAATCCATATCCTTGTCTCAAAGTACTTCATCACATCTGTAAAGTCCGTTCCCTCATGTAATGTATTCACGGGCTGGGGGTTGGCGGAAGACACACCTGTAGGTGAGGAGTTGCTTGGAGCAATCCCAACAAAAATAAAACCTGCCACTAGTCTTAACTAGTTATTTGCCTCCTCTGTTGCATTTTTGTGTTTTGGTGTCCCTGGTATATGGGGATAAGAAGGTAGATATAGGGGCCAGGAGGTGGCATAGTGGTTAAGGGTGCTGGATTCCCACATGACTGACCACGGTTCGAGTCCTGAACCTGGGGGCTTGCTTTCTCACTTTCCCTCTCTTTATTTCTGTCTGCCCCTCTTTGGTCAAGTTAAAATAACTAACTAACTAACTAACTAACTAACTAACTAAAGTTAAATTAAAAGAAGAAGAAGAAGAAGGTAGATGTGGTTTCAGGATATCAGCCTGAGGGGAGGGAGGGCTCTTCTAGGAAAGAGGGAAAGGCCTGGAGGAAAGAGGGCTGGGGCCCCCAAGGGAGCGGAGATGAAGGAGGGTCGCAAAAGGGGATTTGGGAAGATAAGGGAGCAGGCTGCTGGGTCTTGGCTATTTCCTAACCTTGAGATGGAACAGAGTCCCCCAAAGTGGGGGACGTGACAAAGCCTCAAAGTACAGGATCAGCTGCACTGCCAAGTCCATCCAGTCTGGTCTAGGCTCTCCGGAGGTGCTGGCGTTTCTGGAGGAGCAGGGGGGGTCTCTGGACGAGGCCTGGGATATTGCTTCAGATTTCCAGCAGTTTGCTGAGAAAGGAAGTACACCCTGTGGCAGGGTCACCTCCCTCTCAGGCCTCCACACCCCCGCCTGACTCAGGGGCTCACCTCCAAAGCCCAGGTGAGACCTTAGAAAAGCAAGCCCTTCCTCTGAGTCCATGCGGTGGTAAGCCCTGGTTAGTTTAGCCTTCTGGATTCTGCTGGTTCCCAGCCCGATAAGCTCCATTTTATCTTCCTGATGAAGCTGGTCCAGACCCACTACTTCATTCCCCTCTTCTAATTGGCTGGAAGTTGGAGGAAGGCGTGGCTAAACAAGTGCCATCCTCCCTGGAATTCTAGCCCCAGCACAGGATGGACTGGGCGACGGACTCCTGAGGCCTGCATCCCTTGGCCTTGGCTTTGGAATCTCATTCTGAGTATCCCCGTACTTCCCCACCCCGAAATACCTTTCTAACTCTCATTTCCTCAAGCTGCCCTGCCCTGAGTGGAGAGTGGGGAGTCATGCTTCCCTAAGTACGAAAAGTGGTCCTTGAGTTCTCAGGGTGTGAGTTTTGCCTTTGACTCTGCCACCCAGTCCCTCATTCAGCAGATGCTCTGGGGCCGCCTGCTGTGTGCCAGGCTCTGTGCTGGGCACCGGGGCTCTTAAACACACAGGATACCGCGGAAACGGCCCTCCTTGGTGAGGCTCCCTTGCCTTTGCCTCCTGAGCCTCACTGCTGAGGTAAGGCGCCCTCCGGCAAAGATGGGGGGCAGGGGAGGGAAGGGACAGGACACAGCCCACTACATTAGAAGGTGACAAGTGTCCTGGGGAAAAATTGAAGAAAGTAATAGAGATGGAGAGGGCTTAAGGGCAACGTATGTTATAAACTTGTTTGTTTTGTTTTGTTTTTTGAGAGATTTTTGCTATAGGGCGCGTGTGCTAACCAGAAACAGAGAGAGACAGAGAGACAGAAAGTGAGAAATCACCCCCTGGGGGGATGGCCACGCCACAATCCCTTCTCCTCCATTCTCCTCTCAGAATCTTGGGGATGGATGCACTCGTGTCTGGCATGAGTTTAAGCCACCAGGTCTGGGACTTGAACCACAGTTGACTACATGGGATTCCAGTGATGTAACCATACCATCTACTGGTTCCAACTTTTTTTAAAATTAAGTGATAGAGTGAGTGTGCATGTATGAGAGAGGGAAACCCCCTTGACAGAGTTTTATCATGCTGTGATCCCCTTTCCCCAGTCCTCCAGCTCGTCAGGATCCTGGGAAGCCCGCAGTGCACTGTGCTAATGCCGCACCAAAGAACTGGGCCTATAACCTTAGTTAGACTGGTTGGGGGAGGCCTGAATAGGAGGACGCTGCTGGAGTCTGGGCCTGATGAAGGGATGGGGGAGCCATGCTGTTATCTAGAGCAAGACGTTCCAGGAAGAGGGAACCGCACATGCAAAGGTCTGGGGCAGCAGCCTGATTGCTGCGTTTGAAGGACAGCAGGAAAGCCAGTGTGGCTTGAATGAAATGAGCCAGGGGGCAGGTGGAGGGGCCAGATCACCAGGGCCCTGGGCGCCAAGGTGAGGTCTCTGCTTCTGCCTGGAGTGAGGTGGAGGGAAGGCTCCAGCCAGGAGAACCCTGACTCAGGGGCTCACAGGCTCCCCCTGGCTGCAGGAGGGAACAGACTGTGTGGGCGAGACAGCAGGAAGGCGGCAGCTGGGATAGGAGAGGTGAGAAAGGACAGAGGATGAGCCCAAGTGGGGGCAGAGGAGACAGGAGAGATGCCCGGGCTCTAGACATGACTCCAAGGTCCCAGAACAAGGGAAGAATGGAAAGTTCCTGAGGAAGACGAGGGCTCTGCACTCCGACCCAGGACAGCTGGCTTCTCTAATCTGGACAAAGGGGGATGAAGAGCAGAGGGCAGGGGACCTGGCTGCCAGCCTTGTCAGCGGGGGCTGGACCTTGCACCTCATCCCTGACCCACTTCCTGCTCTGTGCCCGGCCTGAGAGGAGGGAGAAGCAAGAGGAGGTCTGCCCAGTCCCTAGCTTCTGCCTCCCCAGGATCTAGAGGTGGAGGTGGGGTGACCTACCAGGAAAGAGAAGGGCATGGCCAAGTCCACAATCTTATCAGACAGACGCAAACACGTATCAAAAGTCACAGTCACGACGTGTCCTTTCACTCGGCAAACACTCCCAGAGGCCAGGCGGGGCCTTGGGAGTGGCAGGAAGTGGTGATGGGGACATCCTGCAGCCCGTCCTCATGGAGTCTGGAGGGGAGAGGAAGCACCCCTAAATCATGACAGCAAGCCCAGTGATGGGGCGTGATGGCGGAATTATGGGTCAGAGGGGTCAGGACTGGAATGGGGGAAGCACAGGCAGAGAGAAAGAGCAGGGCCGTGCTGGGGAAGCCTTGGGGTCCATGGAGGTCCAGGGAGGTACCGGGCCCAGCCTGGTGGGTGGATCAAGAGGACTTCCTGGAGGAAAGAACAGAAAGAGGAGTAGTATGGAACGCGGAGTGTGGGTTTCAGGAAACTCCAAGTGCCAACTCCTTCAAATGATAATTTAGAAAAATAGAAGGTCTGGGGCTGGGGTGGGAACTAGGCTAAATCCTAAAGCATGAATGGAAGGGTGGCCCCTGGGAAGAAGGAGGGACAATCGGGGTCTGATCCTCCCAGGCCCTGCAGGGCACTGAGCCCCTTTCAGTGTGTGTGGTCATGATTCCAGGAGACCCTTGCTCACCATTTATTTAACAGGCATCCTCTGCCCCTTCCTTCTCAGGAAAAAACAAAAACAAATTCAATTCAGACCATTAACTGCCCTCAAAAAACCTCCACTGCCCTCTGTGCCCCAGACTCAGAGAAATCTCGCACTGCTGTGGAAACGAGACGTGTCAGGCTTACGACACAAGCATGAGAAGTCTTTGCCCTTGAGCCGTTCCAGGAGTTGCCCGTCAGATGGAAGCTGCATCGCCCAGTCCACCCAAGCTGCACCCCAGGGTTCAGTGATGTTGGGATTTCCTGTTTTATCCAGATCCTGCCTGTAAGGCAGAAGCCTGTGAACGCCTGGAAGAAATGGGGTTAGTATTGTTTGGACACACGATAAAAGGATAAAGTACACAGGCAAAGACCCCTCCCCCCCAAAGACACAGAACTCGAGTACCACCAGTGGGCTGTGTGGTCAGGGCAGCAGGTTAAAATCTTCACTCAATACGGCTGGGCACTGAGGAGTCGGGGTGGGGGGCAAGGCTGCAGGCTGGAGCAGGGGCAGGTGGAGCAGGCATCTCCTTTAGATGGTTGGATTGGGGAGGTCCGGGTCCTGGGGCTCGGGCAGTGGCTGTGTGGCCTCGTGCCCAGCCAGTGGACATGGTAGTGGACATGTCAAATGCCTGCTCTATTGTAGATTTTTTTTTTTTTTGAGAGGTTTTTGCTATAGGGTGCGTGCGCTTGCCAGACAGACAGAGAGAGACAGAGAGACAGAAAGTGAGAAATCACCCCCCCCCCCAGGGGGGATGGCCACGCTGCAATCCCTTCTCCTCCATTCTCCTCTTGGGATCTTGGTCACGCACGCACACACGCGCGCCTGGCGTGAGTTTAAGCCACTGGGTCCGGGTCGACTATGTGGGAGTCCAGCGACATAGCCATTACGCTAACTGCTGGTCCCTGTAGATAGTTTTAAGGCTCAAACATGAGGCACATCCTGGCATGCTGCTCGGAGAATCACGGTCATCACAACACTTCTGAGTGTCTGCCCAACATGCATGACCCGAATCTAATCACAAAGACCCATCAGCAAACACAAATGGAGGGGAAATCTACAAAAGAACCTTTCCATAATTAAAAAAAATAAAAAGAGGCCACCAGGTGGTATAGTGGTTAAGGTGCTGGTCAACAGGTGGTTGACCGCAGTTTGAATCCCTGACCTCAGTGCTTGAAACTCACACAGGGTGTGTGTGTTTGCATGTGCCCAAAATCCTGAGAGGAGAATGGAGGAGAAAGGATTGCAGCGTGGCCATCCCCCTGGGTGGTGATTTCTCACTTTCTGTCTCTCTGGCAAGCGCACATGCCCTTTAACAAAAATCTCTCTCTCAAAAAAAAAATTAAAACAAAAAGCACTTGTTCACAATATCAAGGTCACAAACGACTGAGGAACTGTTACCAATGGGAGGAGGCCAAAGAAACACGAGGTATGATCCTGGTTTAGATGTAGACTAGGAAACAGACATTAGTAGGAAATGAGAGGAAGTCAAATAAATTCTCTAGATGAGTTAATAGTGTCTTCTTCAGGCCAATGTCTTGAATTTGATCATTAGACTGTGTTTATGTGAGAAAATGTCTTTATTTGTAGAAGGCACATGCTTAACTATGGTAAAGAAGCCTCCTCTCTCTAATTTTCTCTCAAATGATTCAGTCAAAAACATTAAAAAAAAGTGTGGGGACCAGCAGATGGCGTAATGGCTATGTTGCTGGACTTCCATGTAGCTGACTGTGGTTCCAGTCCCGGACCCAGTGGCTTAAACTCACACCGGGCACGTGTGTGCATGCCCAAGATCCTGAGAGAACAGAAGAGAAGGGATTGCTGAGTGGCCATCCCCCCTGGAGAGTGATTTCTCACTTTCTGTCTCTTTGTCTTACTCTTTCTGGCAAGTGTACGTGCCCTATAGCAAAAAACTTTCCAAAAAAATTGTTTATCTGAGCACAAATGCAGCAAATTGTTACATTTGGGTGAAGGGTAGGCAGGTGTTCATTTTACTATTCCTGTAAATTGTAGGTTTGAAATAAATAAATAAAAAGTTAAAAATTATAATAACAACACTAAGAAATAAGAAATAAGAGGAAACAAATGGGGCAGAGAACAGAGGCTTCTGTCCCATTTGGCAGAGGTCTGAGCAGTATCTGCTGCCTCAGTCCTTCTATCTGGGGCTTTGCTTGGGGGGGTTCCCTACCCTGTACACACATAACTCCCACATCTGCTCCAGGCCCTGGAAGCTTTGAGGGCAGGGGCTGGTAGGCTAGAGTGGAGGGACCGGAAACTGTGCAGCTGTCTGAGATATTCCCAGAGGCAGATTTCCCATGGGGCCAGCAGGTGGTGTGGTAGTTAAGGTTGCTGGACTCCCACGTGGCCAACCATGGTTCAAGTCCCGAATCTGGCAGCTTGCTTTCTCACTTTCTCCCTCTCTCTTTCACTCTGTCCTTCTCTGGTCCAGTTAAAATAAATAAATAAATAAAGTTAAATAAAATAATTCTTTAAAAACAAACAAACAAACAAAAACCGAACAAATAAAAAACCAGATGTCCCGAGGTCCTGCTCAGGGCTCCAGACTTGTTAGTGACAAGTCCCTATCACCTGATGAGCTAAACCCTGTTCCACACTCAGCGATATTTACTGAGCATCTATTGTGTGTCTCAGGGGCATGGGGTTGGTACTGTGCATACAGCAGCAGAGATAACCAAGGCCCTGTCTTCCTCCTGGTGGGGCCGGGTGGACACCAAGCAAAGAAAAGCAAGGTGTGATGTCAGGATGGCATAGCGTGGGTGACGGGGGCCAGAGGTTGGCACCGCTGTAAAATGCAATGCTCTGTGAGGCTGATGCATCTAAGAAAGTTCTGGATTCATGTCCAGAGACCTCCCTGAGTATGCAGGTGTGCCCATGATCCAGGGATGCCTGAGACTGGGGGTGGATCGTGTGTCAAAAACCCTGGGGGTTTTGTCTCTCTGTTTTTGGGGGTGCTGTCTTTCCTCATAGGATAAATAAACTAACTTTCTTTTTTTAAAAAGAGGTGCAAATAGAGCAGAATAAGGGATGGAGCAGGACAGGGGTGCACTCTTTTTTTTTGGAGAGGTTTTTGCTATAGGGCGCGTGCGCTCACCAGCCAGACAGAGAGAGACAGAGAGATAGAAAGTGAGAAATCACCCCCCAGGAGGGTGGCCACACCACAATCCCTTCTCCTCCATTCTCCTCTCGGGATCTTGGGCACGCACGCACATGCACACGCACCCGGCGTAAGTTTAAGCCACCGGGTCTGGGACTCGAACTGCAGTCGACTACATGCGAGTCCAGTGACATAGCCATTACGCTAACTGCTGGTCCCCAGGGGTGCACTCTTAAGGGAGGACTCTCTAAAGAGATGACATGTGAGCTGAGACCTGAAGGAGGTGAGAAAGAGCCATGCAGATGTGGAAGGGAGAGGGTACCAGGTGGACGGGCTGCGAGCACCAAGGCCTGCAGCAGGGATGACCTTGGTCTGTGCCAAGTGCGGGAAGGAGGCCAGTGCCCATGGAGCCACCGCAGAGATTGAGGCAGGAGAGGTGATCTGGGGCTCGGTCTTGCAGGAATGACTCTTGTGGGATTTATTCTGCGTGGGAATAACCTTTGGAGTGTAGCAAGCAGAGGAGTGACAGCTGTTTTACGCAGTTGGCTCAGAGATGACGCCCACCCAATGCGCGAGGAGAGTCATTGTGAAGGTGGGCAGTGTGACTGCGGCCCCATGCTGCCTCCTCTTTTGGGCTTTCTATTGCAGGCTGGGAATGACCAGTAGGCTGGGTGTGCAGAGGAGATCAGGCTGACCAACGCTTCGACTTTCCTGGGTGACCTGCCCCAGAGAAGGACGTTGCCAAGGCAATTATCTTATCAGTAAACTCACACCTGCCCTGGAGACACACCCACCCTGTGACACCAAAGACCCCACTGTTCCGCCACCAGACCCCTCACTGCTGCCCACAGAAGTACCTTCCTGAGGGATCTGAAGGAGGTCCCAGGCCTCCTGAAACCTTGCACCAAGCTCCAGCCAGGACCCTTGGACACGCCCCACTTTGCAGCTTGGTTTCCTCATTTGGAGACAGGGGAATAGTGACAGCTGTGATGGCCATAGCTGGATGTGTGGTGTGCCCTGGGGACCTCCCTGAACCTTTCTGAGCCTTAGTTTCTTCTGCACAACTGGAATGGGTTGCCTTCACAGGGATTTGTTCCAAGGACCCGTGAGGTCCCACATGTGCAGAACCTGCTCTGTACACGGGTGCTGGGCTGTGAAATTTGGATTTTCTCACTAGCGATATCATATACAAGCCAGGCTCCAGGGTCAAACGTGGGCACAGTCCTTACCTGGTCTTTGCCTCAGATTCCTCATCTGCACAACAGAAGCGAATAAGGGAACAAAACTACAGGGCCACTCTGAGGAGTTAATGAAACCATTCGAGTACAGCACACAGGGCAGGCCAGGCCACGGCGAGTTCCCAGTAAGCAGCAGCCATTATGGCGGCTGTCTGAACACCCTGCAGGCGTGTGCTATGTGGCCTGAAAGAGGATGCAGTTTCTGAGTCCTGACTCTGTCATGTCCTCACTTGGAAGCTTTGGGCAAAGGACTTGACCCCTTTGTGCCTCCGTTCCCCCATCTCTAAAGGGAATCCTCACTGCAAAGGGTTGTTGAAAGGAGAAACGAGTTAACCCACGAAAGCCCTGAGCACGGTGCCTGGCACATTACGAGCACCAGAAGTTTGCATTCTTTGTCGTTGTTCCTGACGACATGCCCCGTGGATCCCTGATCCCAGTGGCAGGTTGGAGCAGATCAATAGGGAATGCCTAAGCTGCCCAGGGCTGGAGGTCACCCCAAGGAGTCCCACAATCAGCTGTAATCAGCCTGGCTCTGCTCCACCCCCGTCTCCCTGGGTATATCAGGGCTGGTCCAGACCCCAGGCTCTGTCTGGGCAAGGAGGAAGTGCACCCGGCACCATGGGGAAGGCAGTGAGTGGGGGCCCTTGGCTGGGGGATGAGGGTGAGGGCAGGGTTCCAGTGTCATCTGATGCCTCCTTCCTTCCTGCCATCCATCCCAAACCCAGGAGAATTACGAGCTGTACTCGGTGGAGCTGGGTCCTGGCCCTGGTGGGGACATGGCAGCCAAGATGAGCAAGAAGAAGGCAGGCGGTGGGGGAGGCAAGAAGAAGGAGAAGCTGGAGAACATGAAGAAGGAGATGGAGATCGTGAGCTGGGGGCCGGGGGCTGGGGGCCGGGGGCCTAGGTGGTGTGCAGGGGTGGGGGCCAACGGGCAAGGGTGGGGTGCAGGGAGAGCCAGAGAACAAGTGCCCTGCCCCACACCACACAGAATGACCACCAGCTGTCAGTGGCGGAGCTGGAACAGAAGTACCAGACCAGTGCCACTAAGGTGAGTGGGGGCAGTGAGGGGGTGGGGCGGGGGAGGGAGAGGGAGATACAGAGAGAGACAGGGGAGAAAAGCATGGGAGAGAAATGGGTAACATGGACAGAGTGAGAGAAGTGGACGGAAAGAGACAGAGAGATGGGCAGCAGCAGAGATAGGCGAAGAGATGGATAAGGGAGAAACGGGAGAGACAACAGGAAGGAAGAGACAGAGAGAAAGATGAGAGAGACAAAGAGAGAGATCACGGAGGGAACGAGGGCAGGAACACAGTCAAGGAGAAATGAAGGGTAGCAAGAAGAGGGACAAGGAGACAGAGACCGAGAGGGTGCGTGTGCTGAGAGGAAGCCCCCAGCACCCGCGTGACCCCACCTCTGTGTCCCCAGGGCCTGTCGGCAAGCCTGGCAGCTGAGCTGCTGCTACGAGACGGGCCCAATGCGCTGAGGCCGCCGCGGGGTACCCCGGAGTACGTCAAGTTTGCACGGCAGCTGGCAGGAGGCCTGCAGTGCCTCATGTGGGTGGCAGCTGCCATCTGCCTCATTGCGTTTGGCATCCAGGCCAGTGAGGGCGACCTCACCACTGACGATAATGTGAGTGGCGGGTGCCGGGTGATGAGTGGGACACAGGGACCTGAGGGACAGAGAACACTGAATGTGCGATGCAGGTGAAAGGGAGCCGGGATAGGGAGGTGGGGACAGAAAGGCAGTCCCAAGACGTAGGTCATGGTGGATGAGACACATTGGGCTATGGGAGAGAGCCAAGGTCACAAGGTCACAGGGACACAGGTGGGGACACGAAGTTGTGGAAATGTGATGTGTAAGATACGGAGCTGGGAAACAGGACATAGAACAGACCAGGGCCCAGGGACACTGGGAACCAGGTATGGGACCTAAGGATCACGGCACACAGAGAGACAGATATTAGTCACGGAAACAGAGACAGAGGACATGGAGGTGCATGACAGGAGACACTGGGTATATGACAAGGGCCATGTGACATTGGCAGGGGCTTGAAAAGTCACAGGACATGTGACACAGGATGGGGACTCAGAGGTGCACAGCTGTGAGGAGACATTAGACATAAGGACAAGGAATTTGGAACATGGAGACACCCATCACCACGGGCACAATATAAAGCCTGAGGTCTTCAGGACAGAAACCCATGGAAATAGGGACTTGAGGACACAGGAAGTAGTGGGCATCGGAGACACAGAGGTGGGGACACAGATTATGGAAAACGCAGAATATGAAATTTGGGACACAGAGAATTCAGGTCATGGGAACATGAAGACATGAGAATGGAAAACGGGAGACACAGGAAAAGGGAACCCAGGGGACCAAGGTACACGGTGACACCAGGCATAAGTCACAGGTTGTGGGGACAATGGGAATGGGACTCAGGAAATAGAGAATGTGAGAATCAGGGACACTGCAGCACAATACCCTGAAAATTCAGGGCAGCGAGCGTGGGACGAGGAACAGGGGACGAGGCCACAGGGAACAGCGTGTGAAGCTGCCCTGCCTCCTCCCCCAGCTGTACCTGGCACTGGCCCTTATCGCCGTGGTTGTGGTCACTGGCTGCTTCGGCTACTATCAGGAGTTCAAGAGCACCAACATCATCGCCAGCTTCAAGAACCTTGTGCCCCAGGTGGGCTCCAGCCCCCAGCCCTTCAGATTCTAGGCTCCAGACCCTCTTTGGGCAGGCTGTGGCTTCTCTCCCTCCTGTCAGGCCTGCCATCCCTCCCCATAGGTCCTCAATTCTCCCCATCCCCCACCTCCTAGATGGAGGTGAAATCCCCATTATACTCGGCAACTCCCACCCCCAGCCCCTGGCTCCTGACCTCTGGTGCCCCTGCCCCACAGCAAGCAACTGTGATCCGAGACGGGGACAAGTTCCAGATCAATGCCGATCAGCTCGTGGTGGGCGACCTGGTAGAGATGAAAGGCGGGGACCGAGTGCCAGCCGACATCCGCATCCTGGCGGCCCAGGGCTGCAAGGTGGACAACTCCTCGCTGACTGGCGAGTCTGAGCCACAGACCCGCTCACCCGAGTGCACGCACGAGAGCCCCCTGGAGACCCGCAACATCGCCTTCTTCTCCACCATGTGCCTCGAGGGTCTGTGAGCCCCTGCCTACCTGCCCAGTGACCACACTGCCTCTAGTGCCCCTTACAGCCCCAAGAGCCCATCTTCTGCTACATTCTGAGATGCACTGTCCCCCCGACACACACACACACTACGCCTGTCCAGGGCACACTAACTTTCTATTGCTCACTGTTGCTAACATCTCTCCAGATCCCTTGGCCTCCACTACTTTCCACGTCACTCCTCCTTCAATTTCACCACCCCTGCCTAGCCCCGGGGCTGCCCCCGGCCCTGAGTCAGCCTCTTGGCCCCATTGCAGGCACGGCACAGGGCCTGGTGGTGAACACGGGTGACCGCACCATCATTGGGCGCATTGCATCACTGGCATCGGGAGTGGAGAACGAGAAGACACCCATTGCTATCGAGATCGAGCACTTTGTGGACATCATCGCAGGCCTGGCCATCCTCTTTGGTGCCACGTTTTTTGTGGTGGCCATGTGCATCGGCTATACCTTCCTGCGAGCCATGGTCTTCTTCATGGCCATCGTGGTAGCCTATGTGCCTGAGGGGCTGCTGGCTACTGTCACAGTGAGTGGGGGAGGCAGACAGGGTATAGGAGCCGAGGCCTGTCCATCTGTTTGCTTATTCATCCGGGCTTCACCGTCATCTTCCACCTGTTCAT
Source organism: Tupaia tana (assembly GCA_026018925.1). Taxonomy (NCBI): domain Eukaryota; kingdom Metazoa; phylum Chordata; class Mammalia; order Scandentia; family Tupaiidae; genus Tupaia; species Tupaia tana. The sequence continues at coordinate 48,980,833 of JAKSZU010000018.1, read as the reverse complement.
CTAGCCATTTGCCTCCTCATCCACCCGCCTTTCTTCCTGGCATCCATCCACTCAGCAGATATTCACTGGGGCTACCCTGGGGCCATGTCCTGTGCCACACGCGGGGACTCACAGAGAGATAGGCAGAATCCTTGTCTGGAGAAGGCGGGGGCCTGGAGTGGGCAGCCTGTTAACCAGGCCTTCGACGGTCAGCACCCAGCCTGAGACCAGCCCCAAGCAGGCTCAGGGAATGCTCTTTTTTCACTTCGTGCTGACAAGAGGATTTAAAGAACTTGGGATTGCTCTGAAAGGGCCAGGTTTACATGTATCTGGGCAGATTGGGGAAGGCATCTACTCTGTAAAAAGTGCAGGGGCCAGCAGGTGGCATGGTGGTTAAGGCACTGGACTCCCACATGGTTGACTGCGGTTTGAATCCCAGACCTAGCAGCTTACTTTTTCTCTCTCTTGCTCTCCCTCTATCCCTTTAAGGTCAAATTTAAATAAATAAATAAAGAAAATGATTCTTTAAAAACAAATAAATAAATTTAAAAAAAGAAAGTACAGGGAAACCAGCAGTTAGCATAATGGCTATGTTGCTGGATTCCCACGTAGTCGACGGCGGTTCGTGTCCCGGACCCGGTGGTTTAAAACTCACACTGGGCACGTGTGTGTGCGTGCCCAAGATCCCGAGAGGAGAATGGAGAAGAAGGGATTGCACCATCCCCCCTGGGGGGTGATTTCTCGCTTTCTGTCTCTATGTCTCTCTGTGTGTGTCTGGCAAGCGTTTGCGCCCTATAGCAAAAACCTCTCCAAAAAAAAAAAAAAAAAAAAAAGGTGCAGGACAAAAGCTTGAAGGCAAAGAAAAAAAAGAAAGCCTTTTCTTTCTGTTTGTGTTTGTTTTGCAGAAGGTTCCATGTGCCTCACCCAGTCCCACGCTGGCCTAAAGGGTTCCTTGTTGCTGTGGGAGGAGGGAAGTGGGGCTGGAAGCAGGGATTAGACTCCATGCCTGCGTTTCTCACCTGCTCCCCAGGTCTGTCTCTCCCTGACAGCCAAGCGGCTGGCCAGTAAGAACTGCGTGGTCAAGAACCTGGAAGCCGTGGAGACCTTGGGTTCCACCTCCGTGATCTGCTCTGACAAGACAGGGACCCTCACTCAGAACCGCATGACCGTGTCCCATTTGTGGTTTGACAACCACATCCACACTGCCGACACCACGGAAGATCAGTCAGGTGTGGGGCGGGAGGGGACAGGGGCTGGACAGGATCCAGTAGATGGGGAGGTGGTGGAGACCTGAAGGGAGCCTGGGAGGGCTCTGCATTAATGGGAGGGTACCGGGCTCCAGGTTGTGAAGGGGCTAGGCAATCGGCCTCTCTGGAGACTCGGCAGTGAGTCTCTGCACCTGGCTATGAGGAGGGGGCAGCCCCCTCTCCAGGTCTGGGAAGGGGACTCAGTCCTGAGCCCAGGGAGAGGGGCTCGGTTCTGGTCTGGGAGAGCCTAGATGCGCGGTTTGGGACGCTCGCGAAACTCCCTCGCGGCCCCAGCCCGGATGCCCGGTCTCCAGGGCAGACGTTTGACCAGTCCTCGGAGACGTGGCGGGCGCTGTGCCGCGTGCTCACCCTGTGCAACCGCGCTGCCTTCAAGTCTGGCCAGGACGCGGTGCCAGTGCCCAAGGTGAGAGCCTGGGGGACTCCAGGGAAGTCCCGGAGCCTGGTGCAACCGGGGTCGTCCTTGACATCGGTCCCCGCTCCTAGCGCATCGTGATTGGAGACGCGTCTGAGACCGCGCTGCTCAAGTTCTCCGAGCTGACGCTGGGCAACGCCATGGGTTACCGCGAGCGCTTCCCCAAAGTCTGCGAGATCCCCTTCAACTCCACCAACAAGTTCCAGGTGCAGCCGGCCGCCGCCGGCCCCGCCCACGGCTCAGTCCCGCCTACAGCCAAGTCCCGCCCACATCCAGGGCGGGTCTACGCGGGGTTCCGCTCTCAGCCCCTGCCCCTCTATTGCCAAACCCCACCCGTCTCCCGCCTTGCTCACGCTCCTGCCCATCCGCAGTTCCTTCAAGGCGGTGCTTTCCTCGTACTCTCGGCCATCAAGCTGCGGGTGGGGAGGTGCGCCCCAAATCCCACCTTCAGTCTTCCTCTGTATTTTAATTCTGTCTATTCCCTGGGCTCAGGACCCTAACTCCGCGCCTAGCCCCGCTCTAACCCTCTCTCAAGTGACCTGCCTAGCGCACAAGCCTCTGCTTTTCCCTCTCCAAGTCGCGTCAGGCCGCGCCCCCGTCCCTCTCCCGAGCCCCGCCCACAGCCACGCCCCTCCCCGCCCACAGCTGTCCATCCACACACTGGAGGACCCGCGGGACCCGCGGCACGTGCTGGTGATGAAGGGCGCCCCCGAGCGCGTGCTGGAGCGCTGCAGCTCCATCCTCATCAAGGGCCAGGAGCTGCCGCTGGACGAGCAATGGCGGGAGGCCTTCCAAACTGCCTATCTCAGCCTGGGAGGCCTGGGCGAGCGAGTGCTAGGTGAGACACCCTCCGGGCAGGGTGCAGAGTTCCAGGAGGAGGAGCTAGCACACACCTTGCCCAATCTTCCCGGCCTCTCTCATCCTGACCTGATCTGCGCCCCCATATACTCCTCATGACTCCCCCATATCTTGACTCCAGTACATCCCATGTCTCCTCACCCCGACCTTCCTTGACCTGATCTGTGACCCCTTGATTTTTCCTAGCCCTTGCTCCAACCCCTTGGACTTCCACCTTTCAGTGCCCTCCTCTTGACCCCTTGACCTTCCTCAGTCCCTGACTCAACTCAGGACTTCCCCCAATCCTTGTCTTGACCTCTGACTGCTCCAATTTTTGTCCTGACCCCTTCGACTTCCCTAAACCCTGCCTTGACCCTGGAAGGCACAGACCTGTGGAACATGTCTGGTCTTTCACTTTACTTGCCGTGTGACCTCTGGCCAGAAATGTCCCCTTTCTGTTTTACTTCCCTCGTCTGCGAGATGGGGATGAGCCTCACAGGGTGGTGGTGAGGATGGATTCAGACATGGGAGTGAAAGCTTTAGCACAGGTCCGGCACCCATGGTGCTTGCGGCAAGGGACCTGGTTGTTTCACTCATCTGGCCGGCTAGGGGAGGGCCTGCCCAGGACTCCTCTGATGTCCCTGTTTTCTGGTCAGGTTTCTGCCAGCTCTACCTGAATGAGAAGGAGTACCCGCCTGGCTATGCCTTCGACGTGGAGGCCATGAACTTTCCAAGTAGTGGCCTCTGCTTTGCGGGACTCGTGTCCATGATTGACCCGCCCCGGGCCACTGTCCCTGATGCTGTGCTCAAGTGCCGCACGGCAGGCATCCGGGTATGTTACCAGGAAGAGGACTAGGCAGGGGTGAGGACAGAGGCTGGCATTATTTGGGGATCAGGAACCATGTGACAGGAACCCTCCTGAAACCAGCTTGAACCAATATATATATTGATTCACAATACTAAAAAATCTGGGATCAAAGCTTCAGATCTAGTTGGATCCAGGAGCTCAGTGTCATTTGGAATTTGCCTTTTTCCATGTCTGCTTTTCTCTCAGTTAGCTTTCGTCTCCTTTTAAAACATTTTATTTATTATTATTTTAACTTGTTATAGGACACATGTGCTCACTGGGGGGGGGGGGGGAGAGAGAGAGCGCGCGCGCACGCTACCAAGTCTGGGACTCAAAACGTGGTTATGCCCGCCACCACACCCCAGAAGTTCTCATTTATAGCTCCCACCTGTTTAGCCACCCTGTAGAAAGAGAGCACTTCTTTTGCAATAGTACCAGATTGGGTCACATGTTCACCCCTGAACTGGTCACTGTGGCTGGGGATAGACTACTATGATTGACCAGGTGTGGGCTTACTTGCCCAGTCTTAGCTAGGGACCTCACTTCAACCGGGGCCTGGGGAAAGGCGTGGTTCCTCAAAGACAAGTCAAGGGTGAGGGGGCTGTTGCTGAGCATGCGATGCCCGAGACCCTCCCATGGTCTGTGAGGCCTGATGAGATCTGGGCCCTGCTAGCTTTCTAAGCTCACTCCCCAGCGCTCCTACCCATGCTCACTCTTCTTCAGTCGTGTGTCTTCCCTGCTGTCCCTCAGTGATTCAGGCATGGCCTTACCTCAGGGCCTTTGCACTGGCTGTTTTCTCTGCTGGCCTTGCCCAAGATTTCCATGTGGCCAACTCCTTTATCTCTTTCATGTCTCTGCTTATGTCACCTTTTCAATGAGCTTCCCTTGGGCACACTTAAATTGAGTCACCACTTCCTCCATCAGGCTTAATTTTCCTCCTGCCTTCTAATATGCTGTCTAATTCATTCTTTCATTTTGTTTATTTCCTGTCTCTCCCACTAGATGGTCAGTTCCAGTAGGATGGGGATTTCAGTCTCTTTTGTCCCTAGTACATCCCAGGCACCTAGCAAGTGGTCATGCTTGGTTGAATAAAGGAATGTCTGCATCAGCAGACACCTACCAGGGAGGACAGGCAGATTGGGCTGATCTGAAAGGCTCAAGGGTTTGTTGGTCCCCCCCCCCACAGGTGATCATGGTGACAGGTGACCACCCCATCACAGCCAAAGCCATCGCAGCCAGTGTGGGCATCATCTCCGAAGGTAGTGAGACAGTGGAAGACATTGCTGCCCGCCTCCGCGTGCCTGTGGAGCAGGTTAATCGGAAGTAAGCTCCCCTCAGCTGGCCCGTCCCGCTCCCCACACCCACGCAGGCCGAGGCTACAGCAGGGTCCTCCCTCCCTACCAGGGATGCCCGCGCCTGCGTGATCAATGGCATGCAGCTGAAGGACATGGACGCGTCGGAGCTGGTGGAGGTGCTGCGCACCCACCCGGAGATGGTGTTCGCGCGCACCAGTCCCCAGCAGAAGCTGGTGATTGTGGAGAGCTGCCAGAAACTGGTGAGACCCTGCAGGGATAGTAGGCTGGGCTGCGCTGGCTGGCCTTGCGTCTCACTGACCACCCATGTGCCTGCACCCACTGCTGCAGGGTGCAATTGTGGCTGTGACTGGGGATGGTGTGAACGACTCCCCAGCTCTGAAGAAGGCAGACATTGGCGTAGCCATGGGCATTGCCGGCTCCGATGCTGCCAAAAATGCAGCCGACATGATCCTGTTGGATGACAACTTCGCCTCCATTGTGACCGGCGTGGAGCAGGGTCTGGGCCAGGCCTGGGGAGGGTGTCAGCAGAGTGGACCAAGGAGGAAGGGGGCTGCAAAGAGGCTGAGGTGCCTGTTGTACCCCCCGCAGGCCGACTGATCTTCGACAACCTGAAGAAGTCCATCGCCTACACACTGACCAAGAACATCCCTGAACTGACGCCCTACCTCATTTACATCACTGTCAGCGTGCCCCTGCCCCTCGGGTGCATCACCATCCTCTTCATAGAACTCTGCACGGACATCGTGAGTCGGCAGTGCCTCTGGCCACACAACGCCCACAGACATATATATGCCCATGGAGGGGGACATGTGGGACAGAGACCATCACAGACATTGTTGGACGTGGATTGATAGGCATGACGTATGCATACAACAGACAGTGGGAAGTAGACACGACGTGGCCAGGTATGGACAGACCATAGACACAGACACACACGTGGACACTTGGGTGGGCATGAACAGAACTGAGGACACACAGGGACTCGAGGTTGGACATTCAGACAGAGAAATGAACAGACACAGGTATCTGGCCACAGATACACATCTCTACATAGACGTGGACAAATAAACACCCTCCGGTAGGCCCCAAGGCAAACAGATGGAAGACAACCACGAATGCAGCCAGACGCGGCCATGTTGACAGATGTTGATTCAACAACTACACGAGGCTTACTCTAGCCAGGCGCATGCTGACTGAGACTTAATTTTGTCCTCATAAGCACCCTACGAGATGAGCTTTATTACCATCCCCATTTTACTGATGAGCTCACTGAGGCAGAGACAGTGCCTGAGTGGCTCATGCCTGGTTACATGGCTGATAAGTGACAAAGCTGGGACTTGAGCCCAGGTAGCCAGGTGCCACCAGCCTGTGCTTTTTGTTAGTGCACTCTACAACACTCTGTGGTCACAGGCAGAGACAGGGTGGGGGGAGCAGGGACACTGAGGGACTGAAAACAGAGAGAGACAAAAAGAGACATAGAGACAGGTATATATACACGAAAGCAGAGAGACAGAGAATCTAGAGATAATGGATAAGAAACAGAGAGCAGGGCGACAGAGACCTCTAGGCAGAATACCCCAGAGATCACAGTATAAAAATACAGAGACAGAGATGGAAAAAGAGGAGAAGGAGGAAAGAAGAAGCAGAGAGAGAGAAAGGAGCGATAGTGGAGATAAAGGCAGACATGCTTATGGAGGACACCAGGACAGATGTGTCCCAGACACTCCAGTACTCCTGCAGGGGCCAGCTGGACCCAGGCCATACTGGCCAGTGTGACTGTGTGGTCAGCCACTGCGGGTCCTGCCTCCTAATCTCAGCCCTGTCCTTGTGGGTCCTGCCTCCTAACCTCAGCCCTGTCCTTGCTCCCAGGCTGGGGGAGGGAGACCAAACATGGGGCCAGGGGTCCGGGCAAACCCTCAGCCCTGGTTCCTTCTATCCGGGCAGTTCCCTTCTGTGTCCCTGGCATATGAGAAGGCTGAGAGTGACATCATGCACCTGCGTCCGCGGAACCCAAAGCGTGACCGGTTGGTCAACGAGCCCCTGGCTGCCTACTCCTACTTCCAGATTGGTGAGTGCCCTTGGGCTGGGAGGAGACGGGGTGCTCCCCCATCTCAGGGTCCCTGACAGGGGCCCGGCTTGACCTGGATCTTGGTGTCCTGCACTTGATCCTAGGTCTCTATCACTCTGTGTCCCTGTCTGTCCAGGATGAGCCTTCAGGTCTCTGGGTCTGGCCTTGTTTGCCATAACCCTTTTTCTATGTTTTGGGTGTTCTTTGAATGTGTGTCTCTCTGTCTCTATCTCTGTCTCTATATGCTTCTCTCTCTCTCTGTGCCTCTGTCTCTTGTGTCCCTGTTGATCTTCCCTGGGGCCTTTGTCTTTGTCACTATTCCCATGTCTTTGTCTCTTTATGTCTCTGTCTTTGTGCATCCGTATCCCTGTGTCCCTCACTGTGTCTCCATGTCTGACCTTGTCCCTCCCATGTCCTTGCCTCTCCCCCAGGTGCCATCCAGTCATTTGCTGGCTTCACTGACTACTTCACAGCCATGGCCCAGGAGGGCTGGTTCCCACTGCTATGCGTGGGGCTGCGGCCGCAGTGGGAGGATCACCACCTACAGGACCTGCAGGACAGCTATGGCCAGGAGTGGGTGAGTGCCTGCTCTGCCCCATGCCAGCCAAGGCTCCTGTTTCTAGTGCCACCTACCCGTGTGGCCCACACTTAGTCCCCCAGAGCACCCCAGACACCCAGCCTCTGCCAATTCTGGGGGAAGGGGGCCTTTCCCACCACTGCCTTTAGCTCCAAACTCCTGCTTCTGATCATCACAGCAGCAGATAGGCCCCCTCCCTGCCCTGACAGTGACAAGAAGGTGTTTCCCCTGTGGCATCACCCTCACTGAGTATTTGCATGTGTGTGTGGTCCATGTTGAAGAAGGCTTGGAGCGCAGTGAGGCTAGTTTGGCTAGCAGGTGTGTAGTCTGTCTTCTAGTTACAGACCAGGTTACCTCCTTAAATTTCTACTATCATGGGACCAGCAGTTGGCGTAATGGCTGTGTCGCTGGACTCCCATGTAGTCGACCGCGGTTCGAGTCCCAGACCTAGTGGCTTAAACTTACACAGGGCGCGTGTGTGTGCGTGCCCAAGATCCTGAGAGGAGAATGGAGGAGAAGGGATTGCAGCGTGGCCATCCCCCCAAGGGGCGATTTCTTACTTTCTGTCTCTCTGGCAAGCGCACGCACCCTAGAGCAAAAACCTCTCCCCCCCCGCAAAAATTTTTCTTTTTTTTTACTGTCATGGGGCAGAATGCAGGCCTTGAGCCAGACTGCCTGGATTTGTGGTCTGGCAGTGCCCCTCACAAGCTGTGTGACTTGGGTAAGATGCTTTGTCTTTCTGTGCCTCTGTTTTCTCACCTATAAAATGGGGAGATCACTAGTGTCTACCTCAGAGGTTTTCAGTTTGTTCCTGGACTAGCAGCATCAGCCTCACCTGGGCACTTGTTTGAAATGGAAATTCTCAGGCCCTTTCCCCAGACCTGTAGGGTCAGAAACTCTGAGGGTAGGCCTTGGAGCCTGTGTCTTAACCAGCCCTTTCAGGGACTCTGGTGCATGCTCAAGTGTGAGCACCACTGATCTACCTCGTAGGGTTAACGGGAGGATTAAATGAGATACCTGCAGAACACTTGGTATCTGAGCTCAGTAACTGTTGCTTGCACGATCAGCTGGTATTAAAACTAGCTGAGGAAATAGACAATGTTGTGGATGCTCCATTTAAAAGGGGCATGGGCCTTCGGATCCCCAAGGCCCACCTGGCCCACTTCATTTTGCCATGTGCCTGGCCGCTGGAGTCACTGGACTTTGCAAATGTCTCAGGATTCCAGTTTTCTAGCCCCATGTCTCAGGTGCCCGCCTTCCTTCCTTCCCTTTTTTTTTTGAGAGGTTTTTGCTATAGGGCGCGTGCGCTCGCCAGACAGACAGAGAGAGACAGAGAGATAGAAAGCAGGAAATCACCCCCCAGGGGGGATGGCCACGCCGCAATCCCTTCTCCTCCATTCTCCTCTCGGGATCTTGGGCACGCACGCACACGCGCCCGGCGTGTTTAAGCCACCGGGTCCGGGACTCGAACCGCGGCCGACTACGTGGGAGTCCAGCGACATAGCCATTACGCTAACTGCTGGTCCCCCTTCCCTTTTTTTTTAGAGAGAGATTTTTGCTACAGGGCACGTGTGCTCACCAAGAGACAGACAGAGAGAGAAGGCAAGAAATCATCCCCAGTGGGGATGGCCATACCACAATCCCTTCTCCATTCTCCTCTCAGGATTTGGGGGCATGCATGCATTTGCTCCCGGTATGAGTTTCAAGCCTCTGGGTCTGGGTCTGGAACTTGAACCATGGTCAGCCATGTGAGAGTCCAGTGCCTTAACCATTATGCCACCTGTTGGCCTCTAGCCGTCCTCATTATGAAAGCAATCTGGCCTGGCCTACTGTTTGCCCAGACCCTGTCCATGCTCGGCTAGACTGTAGTTCCTGGGCCACCCTGCTCTGGGGTGCTGCAAGCCTGTCTTGGATGTGAGGGAAAAACAGCACTTAGGGGTTTCTGGCCCAGGACCCTAGTGCTGGCTGGCCAGAAGGCTCTCCACCGGCTCAGGCTGCTCATGTTCCCTTCTGGCCCACAGACGTTCGGGCAGCGCCTGTACCAGCAGTATACCTGCTATACCGTGTTCTTCATCAGCATTGAGATGTGCCAGATCGCCGATGTCCTCATCCGCAAGACACGCCGCCTCTCTGCCTTCCAGCAGGGCTTTTTCAGGTGTTCCGGGGCAGCCCCACTCTGCCCTCCAATTCCTCATCCCAGCTCCCATCAGATCCTGGCCAGGGCTTGCTCCAGGCAGCAAACGCCAGTAGTAGATGTGCCAGTGCCAGCTGCTAACCTACCAGAACCCGCTCTTACCAGCTGGCCAGTAGTGCCCCTCACATGCCTCTCACCTCCCATGTTTCACCAGCTAAAGGGGTAATGCCATCAAGGTGGCACCCAAGGTCAGAGAGGCATGTGGACACATCTGGTGTCAGAGCTCTAGACACCTCCTTGCTGCTGATGGCATCTGACCTGCTTAACCCAGTTCCCCAATGTCCATCTGCCCCCCAACTCCTGATGGCCTTTCCTGGTCTTCCCGTCCCACCCGCAGGAACAAGATCCTGGTGATCGCCATCGTGTTCCAGGTCTGCATCGGCTGCTTCCTGTGCTACTGCCCCGGGATGCCCAACATCTTCAACTTCATGCCCATCCGGTAAGCTGCTGTGAAGTGGGAGCTGACGGCTGAGGGTGCAGGGCACAGACCTGGGCACAGCCGTCACCTGGCCACCTCACCTGTGCTTTCAGGTATCAGTGGTGGCTGGTGCCCCTGCCCTTTGGCCTCCTCATCTTTGTCTATGATGAGCTCCGGAAACTTGGCGTTCGCTGTTGCCCAGGGAGTGAGTGTGGAGACCGGGCACCAGGGTTGGGGGTGGGGGTGGGGCAGGAGCCTTTGCAGACTAGCTGTCCCAACCTTTGATCCCCAACACTTGACCTCCAAATCGAACAGCTGCTGATCCACCCATCCATAATCTTTGAATCCCTGTCTCCCCGCCTCGACTGGCAGCCCCCAGAGCTGAGTCTCCTTTCTCCCTCTCTCCCAGGCTGGTGGGACCAGGAACTCTACTATTAGAGGGACAGCTACCTTCCAGCCACCCATGTCCACCACAGCCAGGAGGGCAGGGCTCCTAGCCCCACCTGTGTCTGCTTCTGCAGCTCATGGCATTCCAACCTTGGAGGGACCCTACCCACTCCTCTCCGCCAAGTTCCCACCTTCCTGGAGAAGTATAACGTGGGCACAGTCCTCTGAGGAGCCTCAGGGAGGTCCCCAGAGGTGGTGTTGGGGCTTGGAGAGGGGACGGGAGCTGGCAGCTCCTGATGAAGCATGTCTGTCCTTAGGGTTCCGGTCCGGGCAAGGGGGCTATCTGGGCTCTTGTTCAGCGCACTCTCATGTTCTGCTTAACAGCAATAAAACCTGCTCACGTCGACCGTGCTTTTATTCAGCGCCAGACACCGTCCTAAGCGTTTCCATTAGCATCTTTGGTCTTCCATAATATTACAACATTGGGACTCAGTGCAGGCCTTGTCACCTGTGCCAAGAACAGGGGCTGGCCACGGTAGGGGCCCAGGAAACTGTCCTTAGGGAAATTAGTTCCTGTTTCTTTGCCTAGACTTACTGCACTTAAAGCAATCCAGGATGTGCCCACAGGTGCCCTCCCCTCTGGTCGCCCCAGCCTGTGAGAAGGGAGAGTGGGACTGCCAGTCAGGGCGGAGAGGCAGAGGCCTCCACTCCCCTGCCCACCACCTCAGGGATTCTGCTCTCAGCACCCCTGACACAAGGGGCCAAACCTCTTCCCCGACGAGCATTGCTGTGCCGCCCTCCCCTTCACAGGTGTCTCCATGGGTCTACTTGTTCACTCCTCTGCCCCCACAAGGGTCAGTCCGGTTCCTGGTGCACCTTCTGCACACCTCTCGCCTGAAGATAACTGCTCCAACTGCTGGGAAATGACTCCCACCCCCGTGCCCTCTCCACCCCAACCGCTCCTTTCCCCAGTGCCCTCTGCCTGCCACTCTTCCCTTAACATATTTCTCTGGCTGGGCCCTGAGCTTCTCCCTCTCCATTCCCTGCCCCCAGCCTGTCTGCCTGCAGTGATGCCCACATCTGTCTCAAGCTCCCCCCAGTACCCAAGGTAACCCACACCGACCTCTGCATGCCTAAAACCTGTGCCCATGCACTGCCCTAACCTCACAGAAAGTATCACTGTCCGATTGGCATGGGTCCTTCCCTCTGGGAGTCACAGTGAGCCCTCGGGAACTTATGAGCCCCAAACCTTGCTAGCCTGGACTCCTCTGCTCCTCTCTTACCTGTCATCGCCATGCTGTGCCCCTACAGATCACTAAGGCATAGCCCTATGGTCACCTACACCTCTATTCGGCTTCTAGCCACTCCCCTCCCACGCTTGCCAGCCCTGCTCTGGTCCAGCCCTGGCTTCCTGGCCACGCAACAGCCATGGAAAGCTTCTCAAAGTTGAATCTGACCATCCTCCCCCTGCCTAGAACTCTCCATGGTTCCCCACTGCCCCTGGTTAAGTCCTCAGTCAGCCTTCACAGACTTATGTGGCCTGGCTTCTCACAAGCTCCCATGAACTCGTCCCAGCTGGCTCTTAGGTACCCTGGAAAACCTAGGTCCTCTCTGACCTCAGGGCCTTTCTTGGCCCACAAACTCCTTTAGGTCTCAGCTCACACAGCCCTCTCCGGGGAGCCCATCTGTCACCAGGTGGGGCCAGGCAGCTCCAATGGGTCCCCATGTCCCCTTTTCCCATCACAGCCCTGCTCACTAGCTTGTACACTCCCACTCAGCCCTAAGCACTGTCTCCTGAGCATCCTTAAAACCGGGACTATTTCAGACAATCACCTGGGTGCCTTCGGGTCCCACTGAGTGTAGGGGCTAGATGAGGCACGGGACCTAGGTGTGAGGGGCACGTGCCCATCTACATGCTTTCCACACCGAAGTCAAGGCAATTAGCCACTCCCTGGACCGCTGGACCTCGTCTTTACTCAGGGTGATGAGGAAAGGGGGGGCTAGATGGCGGCTGCCCCGTCTGAGAGTGAATGCTCTCCTTGAAAACAAGGATTCCGTCGCAGCAGAGCCCAACACAGCAGTCCTTGGTGCTTTCCTGGGCCCAAGGCTAAATAGTATCACCTAGAACCTGGGACTCTGCTGAGATCAGCAGGGCTGGGGGGCACCTTCCTGGGTGGGCAGGAGTGCATCAAAGTGGAGCTTAAGTGTGTCATTCAAAGGCCTGCTCTGACACACCCCCTCAGGGTGGGGCAGGTTGCTAGTCCCACTGGACTAAGGAAGGGCTTGGAGCGGGGAGGGTAGAGTTGAGCCCACCAGTGAGATAACACCCTAGCTGGTAACTTTTGGGCTCAACTGCTGTTTGGCTGTAGCTGTCTCTGTATCCACCCCAGAAGGCTCTGGCCCAGATTTGACAATAGGGACACAGAAGAGTCAAAGCACTGAGTAGAGCTCAGAGCCACCATCTGCACACCCCCCGGCCCCCACCCTACCTCTTCTCTACCAACTGTTCCATGTGGACAGCGGCCTCTACCCCTGCTCAAAGACCATCTACCCCACAGTGACCCTATGGCTTGAATGTAAAGAATCTGGTTGGGGTTTGGGCAGTGCCAAAACAGGAAAATGCAATACTCTGCATAGCTGACCCATGTGGGCAGGTTCTGGGTTTGAGTTTGGGTCCAGAGACCTCCCTAAGTCTTATGCCTAAGACCTCCTAGGCATATGTGTGCCTGTGATCCAGGACTGGCTGAGGCTGGGAGTGAACTGTGGTATCAATTCTTTTGGGGTACTGTCTCTCTGCTTCTCTTACTCATGGAAGAAATAAATAAATATATCAGTCTGGGCAAACCACCCCAAACCATCCCAGGGAATAGCTCCAGAAAAGTCAAGGGCAAAGGTCAAGTAGCTGGATTGTCTAGATGCAGTGAGGAGCTCCAAATAGTCATAAGCAGGAGCGGGTGCCTGGAAAGCCCAGTTTCAGACAGAAGTGGCAGGTGCCATCTTGAGGATAGGTCAGAGGGAGATAGAGGCAGAGTGTATAGGAGGTAAGCAGCTAGGGAAGGCCCCTTGTGAAAAAGGTCAGGTTGAGGCTGTGAGGAAAGGAAGCCCCCCCAAGAGCTCTCTCAGACTCTACCTCTTCTCTACCAACTGTTCCATGTGGGCAGTGGCCTCTACCCCTGCTCAAAGACCATCTACCCCAAACCCCCATCTACTGTGGGAACACAGGAGCCCAAGGAACTGTTCCAGGCACACAGGACAATCAGCGGACTGGCTAGCTTCCCAGCTTGTCCACCTGGGTCTGCAGCCAGAATGAGGGCTTCCGGGCCCCAGGTAGGCATGGTATTGGGTGACAGCTCCTGAGAGAGAGAAATGGAGGCAGAAACAACTTTCCAAATATTATTTACTTCACTAAAATCTGGAGCGAGGCAGGGAAGAGGTGTGTCAATGTCTAAGACACCAAGCCTAGGAGTGCACGTTGACAACAGCGACATACAGGGCCAAAGTGCTGAGGGCCAACAGCCCTGTGACCACTGCTCGGGCCAGCAGTGCTGTCCAGCTGCCCAGGGAAAAGAGGTGAACGAAGGTCCTGTGAGGAGAGACATCACAATGAGGGAAGGAGAATAGATACCTCCCACCCATTTGGACCCAGGATCAAACCCCATCCAGCTCACTCCATGACAAAGGCCTTGTAGACACTAAAGAACATCAAGAGGAGGACCGCTGGCCGGAAGGTATGATACAGGTCGTAGCGTGTTATCATCCAGACCTGGGCAGATGCCACGATGTAATGGACCTGGAGGGAGGCAGGAAGCGGGAGGCAGGAAGAAGGCAGGCCTCAGTGGGGCTCACAGCCACCAGCAAAAAGCCATACGTAGAAGGGCAGGACAGCGTACCAGACTGATGTTGGAGTCAATGCTCATCTGGATGTATTTCCAGTCAAACTCAATGCCCCGGGCTCCGACCCAGAGTGGGATGCAGCTGAGGAAGGCAAAGGGAGCGTTCTCCAGTATCTGGACACCCTCAGCACCCAAGCTCTGAGCCCCTGCTGTCCAGTACCCCCACGAAACCCAGGTGTCCTGTCTCAGGAGTCTGGGCTCCAGGCTGCTGCATGTACCGGGACATAATGAGCTCGGCGGTGGCCCAGCCCAGGGCAGCGACCATGATCTTGTACTCTCCCTTGCCGGCGTTCCGGGACATGACAAGGTTTAGGCCTATCAGGTCTGCCACATCCACACTAGCCTTCATGAACTCCTGTGGGTCAGGATGAGGCTTGAGTAAACACAGGGGCCAGGCAGCCCACTACTGCACTGCCCCCCTTTTCCTTGTCCCACTCACCCCAATGAAGTCATAGATGCCACCTTCCCAGGTGGGAAAGAAAGTGGCCAAGAACAGCATCTGAGAACAGAAAGCAGAGAAAGGCAGAGAGGTCATCTCAAGGTGAGGGTGAGGGGACAAACCACATGGGTTTTGTGGGAAGTTAGTGTGCATGGGGAGGGCAGGACATTGAGATAGTGGGTGGCCCATTTGGGAGAGAGACCACCAGATGGTGGCAAGATTACAGGGTAGGTACCCTACTCACTGAGGGGGCTGGAAGTTTTAGTTCTCTGGTGATAACAAGGAACCTGAGTCAGGTCTGGAGGTGCTGGGGTGGCAACTTGGGCAGTGTCAGCGGACCTGTGTGACATCCTGGGGAGTTAGTTGCCGATCTTAACAGTATCAAAAAAACCTCTTAGCAAACCATGCAACTGAGCCTTTCTCGATTTCACTACAAGTACAGTAAAAAAAGTTGCGTCAAGATCTCCCCTCGGGTTCTACTTCTTCTAAAGTCCATCGAGCCGTCCCCATGCTGGGTCCCCAGGGCGGCCCACTGTGGGGTATATGCAACGGGAGCGGGTCTCGGAGGGCCAAAGGGCCAGACACGTGGGGTCCGGGCGGCCCTCACCTTGCATAGCTGCACAAAGAGGTAGGTGACCCCGGCCTGGACGCATTTCCAGAAGGCGTTGTACTCGGACCTGGAGAAGCGGGCGGTGAGGGTTGGCCCGGTCCCGCGCCCTCTCCGCCCCGCGCCCGCCCCGCACTCACAGGCCGCTGCACTTGTACGTGATGAAGTAGGGGAAGTAGGCCAGGGCGAAGCAGTTCCCGAAGTGAAACAGGGTCATGACGCCGGCCGCCCGGTCCCGCCGGAGCGGGGGTCGCGAGCTGAACTCTCCGGGCGTGGGTCTCCCCCTGCCCCGGAGTTCTTCTAGCCCGGCCGGGGACTGGCGCCCACTCGACCAGCTACGGACCGCGCGCGGCCTTCTGGGAACCGTAGTCCAGCCCAGGGCGGCGCGCGCAGTGACGTCAGAGCGCCGCCGCCCCGCCCCGGGCCAGGTGCTCCCGGGTCAAGCGCTGTTCGTAGCGCTGCAGTTGTGATCCCGGTTTCACAGGAGTAGAACCGGGCTTGAGCCAAGGGCGTGGTGAAGGCGGGTCGAGTAAGTGTGGGCCGGGACTTGAACCCGGACCCGAACCTGCGGTAACCGGCGCTGAAACAGGGGACACAGTTGTGAGCGCTCTAGTTTTTATTTCACTGTTGCCTTAGCGGCTCGGGGATCTCACACCAGGCGCCCTCATTCCCCAGCGGAGCAGAGTGCTGGAAGGGGAGATTCAGGTTCCAGACCCGGAGCCCGGGGAAAAAAGGGGTCGGGGCTTCCTGCTTTACTTGTCACGGCTGAACATGTAGCGGATGAGGTCGACCACGCGGTGACTGTAGCCATATTCGTTGTCATACCTGGGGAAGGAGAGGAGGAGGAGTGTCGAGAAGGTCCCACTCGATCATCTTCAGTCTCCCAAAGACGTTCTGATTTCTTCTCCCTTACCACGAAATGAGTTTGACGAAGTTGTCGTTGAGTGCAATGCCAGCCTTTGCATCGAAAATGGACGAGTGGGTATCCCCAAGAAAGTCAGTAGAGACGACCTGGGAGTCAAAATTTCAAAGGCAGGGCCAGCAGATGGCATGGTGGTTAAAGTGCTGAACCACATGGTGGAGGTCGGTTCAAGTCTGGACTGGCGGCTTGAAACAACCGGGCGCCCAGAGGAAAATGGAGAAGAAGGGATTGCAGCATGGCCATCCCCCCATGGGATGATTTCTCACTTTTTCTCTCTCTCTGTCTCTCTGGCAGGCACAAGCACCCTATAGCAAAAATTCAATTTATTTATTTATTTATTTTTTTGCTAAGAGTGTGGGTTGAAGAGCAAAGACCTCCAGGAGTTCAGATCCTGAGTCAGGCACACTGTCCATTCATTCATCTGTAGCATTTGATGGAGTCCAGCTGTGTCTGGGGACAGTGTATGACTAAGGCAGATGGGGCTCTGCCTACAATAGAAGACTGTCCAGAGGACACAGACCATAAACACCCTACTGCTCTACCAATAAACATCACTCCCTGGGAAAAACGCAGGCACTTGGAATGGGCCAGCTTGGAGGTCCTCCCTGAGGGGTGGCCATGAGCCTGAGTCTGGATTATTTGAGGATCTGGCCAACTCAGGCACAGTGCCAGGGGTTGAAGGAGCTGCAAACTCAAGAGACTTGATGACTTTAGTCCCACGGTGGTAGAAGGCTACAGAATATGTTCAGCAGTGAGGTGTAGGATGCCATTAGAATGAGAAATATTGGTGGTGTGAGCAGACTTGCAGAAGGTAAAACAGGGAGACAGCACCAAAGTAGATGCTCACAGATGGCATTTCTGATGGTGACAGCCACTCATCACAGGAAAGGCACCTGGCCATGGCCTGGCCCTAGGAAAGTGTTAGAAAAAAGGGGAGCTGTTGGGCCAGCAGTTGGCATGGAAGTTAAGGTAGCTAGATCCTACATGACTGAGTCCATGGTCTGAGTCCCAGACTTGCGGGCTTGAAAATCATGCTGGGTGCATGTGTGCACGTGCCCAAAATCCCAAGAGAAGAATGGAGGAGAAGGGATTGTGGTGTGGCCATCCCCACTTATCCTCTCTATTTCTCTAGTGAGTGCATGTACCCTTATAACAAAAACTCAAAAAAAAAAAAAAAAAAGGGTGGTGGAGAGCTACTGTCTTTTGTGCAGTAAGCATGTATAGAGTACCTGTTGTATGCCAGGCCCTGGACAGGTGACTGGAGCTACACAAGTGAAAAAATAGTCCCTAAATCGCTCCTTTCATGAAGTGCACACACTTGCAGGGCGGGGATGGAGAGTGGAGTGGAGTAACTATGAACTGACATTCCCAGTGAGGAAAAGGGCCACAAAAAGAATGTCTTTCCTGTGGGAACTGGGCCATTAGCCTAGCATTTAAGGGAGCTAGATTCCCCCATAGCTGACTGTGGTTCAAATCCCAGCCCCAGCAGCTTGAGAAACACATCAGGTGTGTGTGTGTGTGTGTGTGTGTACCCTAAATCCTGACAAGATAGAGAAACGAAGAGAAGGATTGTGGCATCACCACCCCCATTGGGGTGGGGTTGCTTTCTCTGTCACTCCCGTCTGTCTCTGACGAACACATGCATCCTCTGGCAATTAAAAAAGAGAGAATGTCTTTCTGAGAGAGGACCTTCCTGAGGAGTGCAGCTGAAGTGGAGACTTGGAGGAAGTGAGGGCAGATGTGTGGCCACCCTTGGGGGAAAGCTTCTGGACCAAAGGAGCAGCAAGTGCAGAGATCCCGAGGCAGGGAGATCTCTGTGGCCAGCCCTGAGTTCCTTTATCTGCACATTGAGAGCAGCTCCCTGGCAAGTGGAAATCACACCCTCTCCCCACCATGCCCCTCCCAGGGTCTCTTCCTCAACCCCTACCTGATCCTCAGTGTAGGCAAGGATGCCAGCCAGAGGCCCCTTGGCTGCTGCTTTTATGGCCTCCTTGATGGCTGAGTAAGGGGTAGGCTGGGCCAGGCGGCAGGTCAGGTCCACAACAGACACATCCGGGGTTGGCACGCGGAATGCCATTCCTGTCAGCTTCCTGGAGAACCCCACATCAGGGGTGGGAGTCAGAACCCCATGATATCTTCCTCCATTCCCCATTGCCTTGGGGCTTGGCTGGGCCCTTGTGCTCCCCTCAGGGTTTGGGGGCCAGTCCAGTCCTCCTGGGGTTGCCCCACCCTGGTTACAGCTCCCTGTCCTCATACCCTTTGAGCTCCGGAATGACTTTGCCCACAGCGCTGGCGGCCCCCGTGGAGGCTGGGATGATGTTCTGGTGGGCACCCCGGCCATCCCGCCAGGCCTTCTTTGATGGCCCATCCACTGTCTTCTGGGTGGCCGTGTAAGAATGGACTGTGGTCTTGGGGAAGAAGAGGGCTGGGTGAAGACTTTCTGCCCCTCAGCTTCCATATCCTTTCCAGGACTGGGGTGGTGGCCTAGGCATGGAATCTGGTGGGGTGCCGCCGCAGACCACAGCGGGGGTACACATAGGCCAGGGTCCAGCCTTGCCTGAGGTCATACGGTGTTTTAAAAGACTTATCCATTGGAGGGGACCTCTCTTCCCCAAACCAGTCTGTCACCATTAATTTCATACACTCAATGAAGCCTGCAAAGAAGGGATTGGGTTTTCCTGCCATCCTTCCTACCCCAGCCCCTCATGCCAACTCACCATCAGCCCTTCCACGATCCCGAACCGCTCATGGATGACCTTGACGAGGGGGGCCAGGCAGTTGGTGGTACAGGATGCATTGCTGAAAGGGCCCAGAGAGTTGAGTCCCAGAGTTGCCCTCCACCCTTACCCCTGTTGGGCTGTGCACAAGGCCTGGTTTTGTGAAACATCATGGTGAAGACAAGAGAGATCAGTGGGGTGCTGTTAGACTGAAGGAAGCACCTAGGGTGCAGCTGGGGGAAGATGCCCAAGTATGCTCTCCAGAAGTCGTGTCTTTTTTTTTTTTTTTTTTTTTTTTTTTTTTTTTGCTACACGGCATGTGTGCTTGCCAGAAAGCCAGAGAGAGACAGAGAGACCGAAAGTGAGAAATCATGCCCCCCCCCCCCCCCCGGGGGGGATGGCCACACCACAATCCCTTCTCCATTCTCCTCTCGGGATCTTGGGCATGCACGCACATGCACCCAGTGTGAGTGTAGGCCACCAGGTTCGGGACTCGAACCAAGGTTGACTACATGGGAATCCAGAGACATAGACATTACACCATCTTACACTATCTGCTGGTCCCAGAAGTCGTGTATTTCTCTCTCTCTTTTTTTATTTTTTGGAGAGGTCTTTGCTATAGGGCATATGCGCTCACCAGAAAGAGAGAGACAGAGAGATTGAAAGCGAGAAATCAGCCCCCAGTGGGGATGGCCACGTCGCAATCCCTTCTCCTTCGTTCTCCTCTCGGGATCTTAGGCACGCATGCACACGCGCCCGGTGTGAGTTTAAGCCACCGGGTCTGGGACTCGAACCGTGGTCGACTACGTGGGAGTCCAGCGACATAGCCATTACGCTAACCACTGGTCCCAGAAGTCATGTATTTCTAACGGATAGTTTCAGGGAAAATGTTAACACGATGGCTCTTGAGACCTTTCAGGGGGAAGTGGAAGCAGATGTGAAAGAAGCACCAGGGGTCTAGTGAGGGGAGGAACAGACTCACCCTCCCCTCTGCAGGCAGGCCTGTCCTCTGGGCAGCACCCACCCACACCAGGACGGGGCTGCCCCTACTACCTGACAATGTTCATGAAGCCAGGGTTGTAGTCATTTTCATTCACACCCATGACGAACATGGGCGCATCTGGTGAGGGTGCACAGATGACCACACGCTGGGCTCCTGCCGAGATGTGTTCCTAGAGAGGGAGCATGGGGGTCAGGGGCTTCCACCACCACAGCCCCCACCTGGCCCCAGGCACCCCCTACTTACTGAAGCTGCCTCTAGGGAGAGGTACACTCCTGTGGACTCTACCACATAGGGGCTCCCGACAGATTTCCAGGGGATTTCTTTGGGCTGCTTGCTGTGGGAAGGGAGACGAGGGGTGCGTCAGGCTGTGAGGCAGTCACCATGGGCCTTGCTGTCCCAGACCACAGCCTTCACCCTGCCAGGCCTGCAGCTGCCTGGCCTCACTCCCCAGGTACACCTCACTGCCACAGATGGAGTGCAGGTCTGCCCCCTCCCCCCCCCCCCCCCCCCTTATTTTTGTTAGCGCATGTGTGTTCTCACTGGAGAGAGAGAAAAGCACCCCCATGGCGAATGGTCACACTGTGATTGATCTCTTCTCCCCCATCTGTCCCTTTGAGGATTTTGGGCCTGCACGTACATGTACCCAGCATGTTTTCCAAGCTGCTGGGTCTGGGGCTTGAACAGCACGGTCAGCCCTATGGGATCCAGATGCCTTAACCACAAGCCATAGAGCCAGCTCCAAGCCACTGCCCCACTTTCCCTGTCTTGACTACAGTAACCCAGTATGCATGGGCACAGGCTGCCACCCCGAGACCAGGCCTCAGCTCCCTCGGGGGACCATCCCTGACTCTTCCCAGCCTGGCAAGACCCTTTCTACAGTAGCTGCTCAGAGTGTGCACCTCATGGCAGTGAGGCCTGGCCAGCTGCTTTCTGGCCCCCAACCCTGCCAACCTTGCTGTGAGCCTTCCTAGCCCCTCTTGTCTTCACCACTCAGCTCCCACAACAGGCCTGGAAGACAGGCACCTACATCCAGGGTACACCACCTGGAGGACTGCAGTTTGGGGCAGCCATGGGACCAGTAGTTTACATTAGAAAGGCAAAGTAGTGGCAAGCAGTTGGCATGGAGGTGGAGGCGGCTGGATCCCACGTGGCCAACTGTGGGGTTCGAGTCCTGGACCTGGTGACTTGAAAAACACCTGGCACATGTGCATGTATGCCCCAGATTCCAAGTGTGGAGAAGAAGGGATTTGCAGCATGGCCATACTCCTTGGGGGTGATTTCTCACGTTCTCTCTCTTTCTGACTCTGGTGAGCACACATGCCCTATAGCAAACTTAAAAAAAAAAAAAAAAAAAGGCAAAATTGACTTTGTGTTTGCCAGTTTATAGATTTACGTTTTTACTTGATATTTGACAAATGTTTGTGTCTGGAACATTAAACATCTAGTATGAGTGGGTCTTCAGGAAGTTCATAGAAAGTAGGATTTCAAACTTTTTATTTTGCACCAAAATAAATTTGTACTTTAATCCCATTTTACTAGAAACTTTTTGAGGTCCCCTCATATTACTGTTTTCTACTTGGCTCCAGCAAACATGCATGAAATGAATAAATTGTATACTATAATAGAGTTCCCTTATAGAGTTTATCATATTAGGTTATCAGGAAAGTCATGATGCGTTTTTTTGCATTGAACAATACGTCATGACTTTCCCAACAACCTAATAAATAACAGGGTTATTTGCTCTGTGGTTATTCACTATTGTCTGTCTCCTTGAGATCACTCCAAGGCAGTCAGGCTGGGTCTGATTCCTTTGCCATTGAACCTCCCACCCCACCCAAGGAGTTTTAATCAGTATTTATGTTTTGTTTTGTTTTGAGTTAGCCATTCTGCACGTTTGCTAAACACCTGCCATGTGTCCTTGTTCTAAGTGCTCTACCTGCATTAAGCTCATTTAAACCTCACAAGCTGAGAAGTACTGCTCCTATCATTTTGCAGAGGTGCCAGGATCAGGGCAGAGGTGAAGCTGTGCAGGCAGCTGGGCCCAGGACGCCTGAGTATATGAGCGATCCGGCTTTACCGCTCCTCCCTGGGTCACAACACGTGGTTCTTCTTTCTCCCTGCTCCTCTGCTCTGTCAGTCTATACTTACTCGTCTGGACCAACGAGCTCCTCTCTGATGCCCACCATTTCCTGCCTTTCAAGTTGGGGTGCTTCAGCAGATTCCTCTCCATCTATTGCTCAGTTGGTGTTGGGGCAAGGAAAATAACCCCAGCCCTCCCCTGTGACGGTCATGGGCCTTGCCCTTCTGCCCACAGGGCTGTTTTGAGGGTTTCATTCTTTTTTTTTTTTTTTTTTTTTTTTTTTTAAGAGATTTTTGCTATAGGGTGCATGCCCTCTCCAGAGAGACAGAGACAGACAGTAAACAAGAAATCAGCACACGCACCCGGGATAAGTTTTAAGCTGCCAGGTCAGGGATTTGAACCTGTTGACTACATGGGAGTCCAGTGACGTAACCATTACTCCATCTGCTGGTCTCATTCATTCATTCTTTAGGTAAGAATTAAGTGTCCGCTAAGAGCTAGGGCCTGTATGTGCCATGTCAAAGCACAAATCAACGGGGCCCTCCCTGCAAAGAGGCCACTGTGTGTGGGAAAGTGCAGTTCCAGGTGTTCCATGAACATGCTAACGTTTGTCATGTTCTCCCCCCCCACACACTGCTGTCATGAGTGTGATCTTCATTCCTGTCAGCTACGTGCAGAAACAGAGGCTCGGGTGAGTTTGCACCCTTGCCCAAGGTCACCAGGAATGGGCAGGATGGGGCAGGATGGAGTATGCTCAGACAGTGCGCCTGCACCAGTGCCTGGGTACACAAATGCAGTGCATTGCAGTGATCATCAGGGAAGGCCACACGGGAACAGGATGTGTGTGGAGGGGGAGGGGAAGCATGCCCCAAGTGATGGGAATGGTGGTGCCCAGGCTAAGGTAGCAAAGGACCCGTGTGACTAGTAATGAAGGCACCAGTGGGATTGGTTTTGGTTTCAAGCTTTCAAACTGGTGAAGCAGCTACTGCCATTTTTACTAACTCTCTAGTCCCTGCCTCCCTTTGCCTGCACTCTCTGCCTGGATCCCTGCCCATCTCTCCACAACCCTCCCTGTCCCCTTATCACCCAACCTACTCTCAGCAAGTAAAAAGAGGGCCACTTGGAAGGCTGGAGACTTGCCTGGGCTGGAGAGGGATCACTAGTGTGCGTGTGTGTTTGCGTGTGTGTGTGTATGCGTGTTTGTGCAGTCCGAGTCCACTGCAGGGCTAGCAGTGGCTACTAATTCACCTTAGGATGCTAAGGTAGGTTTAATGTTTCCCATTTTCTTTTTTTTTCTTTTCTTGAATTCTTTTTTTTCTTTCATTTATTTATTTTTACATTTTTCCATAGACATTTACTTTACATAGCAAAAAATTTTAGCTCATACTCCATAACTCTTGACAGTTTACAAACAGCTTTCAAAATTTCAAAATACTGAATTTTAAAGATAATGTTCAAAATATGTCTTATAAATTTGTATAATTTTATGAATTCTTTTTTTAAAAATAATTATTTCATTTATTTATTCATTTATTTAATTTGACCAGAGAGAGACAGAGAAAGTGAGAAAGCAAGCCATCGAGTCCAAAACTTGAACCATGATCAGCCATGTGGGAGTGTCCAGTGCCTTAACCACCCTGCTGGCCCCAATGTTTCCCATTTTCTATATTTTTAATTTGTCGATATTGTGAAAATGTCTGTATTTGAAGCATAGCATACGTCCAATGTGACTGCTCTGAACTTACTTAGAGATATGCTTCAGAGAATATCTCTAAGAGAGGAGTGTTTTAATCTCGGGAAATGGATTGTGAGAAGTCAGCATTCCTGGGTGTGAGAAGGACTGGCTCAAGTTCCAAGAGGTGGGTGGCCAGTGTGCCTAACATGATATGGAACGGCTGTGGGTGGTACATTGGCTCACGTGGCCCCATGGGAGCTGGAATTTATTTGTGGGGCTATGGGAAGCCACTGAAGGGTCAGTGGAAGACCAGGGAGGAGAAGGGAGAAAGGTGGCCTTTTCAAAAAGGCCTCTGTCCTGACTGCTGTTCAAATCCTGGCCATCGGCTTGAAAAACACACCAAGTGTATGTGCATGCATGTACCAAATCCTAGCAGGTTGTGGAAATGGAAGAGAAAGTACTTCTGCAAGACCATGCCTCACTGGGAGGGGAGGTGCTTTCTCCCTCTCCCCCTCTCTCTACCCTCTCTCTATCTTTCTGTCTCTGGCAAGTGCACATGCCCTCTGGCAATAAATGGATAGGTAGATAGGTGCCATGACTGTGCAGGACCTGATGAAGGAGCTGGCTGGGCAGCCACGCCTTTTCCTGGGAAGGGAGACAATAGGTTGAGAGTGGAAGGGGACTCAAAGTTGAGTCGCTATGCCTGTGAGAAAACATGCAGATGTGTGTTAAATAAAAGGTTTTTGGAGTACAGTGGGTTAGTGCTGCTTAACCATTTGGGGGACAAAACCTCTCTTGAGACTCCCTTCCCAGAGATATAC
This sequence comes from Tupaia tana, assembly GCA_026018925.1. Lineage (NCBI taxonomy): Eukaryota > Metazoa > Chordata > Mammalia > Scandentia > Tupaiidae > Tupaia > Tupaia tana. The sequence goes on along the minus strand of JAKSZU010000018.1, from coordinate 48,956,373 downwards.
ACACAATTTGGGGGTTATGAACCCCGCATGGGGCTGGAATCCCATGTGCGTGATCCCCACATCCGCCGCCCTCCTGTGTTGCAGGTCTGCCTTGGGTAGATGCCGCCCTTACCACTGGTACACAGTGATCTCATGGTTGTCCACGACCAGCCGCCCGTTCTTGTATTCCACGCTCCCCTTGTATCGGCCGTGGGTGGAGTCGTATTTAAACATGTACACCTGCAGGAGATAGAACGGGTCTTAGTGTTGGGGTAGCAGAGTGAGTATGCCCAAAGTCCTCACTTTGGTGAAGGTTCTACCTTGCACCGGGAGCCTCCTGGAAGCACTTCCTGAGCCCCCTCCTCCCCCAGTTCTCCCTCTTGTTCCCACCCTCTGCCTGCTGCTCACCATGTATTCTGGATCAATGAACGGGTCGTTCACTGCCACCACCTTAACACCCTTCTCCATGCAGGCGCGTAACACCAGGCGACCGATGCGTCCAAAGCTGGTCAGAGACAGGCAGAGGAAGGGGTGAGAGAGAAGAGGGTGATGGGGAGGAGGCCCACTGAAGGGGGTGGGTGGGAATCTTCAATCTGGGGGGGGAAGGCAACCACCTCTGCGCGGGCTGTTGCCATCTCTTACAGAGACAACCTTACCAGCCTCTTAACTGCTCTTGTTGCTTCCTCTCTATCCACCCCAGCCTCCTATTCTTAGCCTCATAGCTGGGGAGGGTCTTTTACATTTCACCAGACTACGCCTCTTGGCAGGAAAACCTCCATGATGGTATCAGGAGGACCTCCGTGATTGAAGCAGGACCCATCTCCTCCCCTGTGTGTACCAGGCCCCACACCAGGCTTTCTGCCTTCCTCTCTCCTCCCCCCCTTGCTTGCCCTACATCAGCCACGCTGAGTCCCTGGCTGTCCTTGAATATGGTGAACTTGCCCCCGCCACCCCAGAGCGGCCGCCCAGTACGCACTCAGGCCTCACTCCCAGAGCCAGTCCCGACCCCCGGCTACTGCTGCCCTCTCCAGCCTTACTGCCCTGGGGAGTTCTGTGTTCACAAACGCTTCACTCAACTGCCTTGTTTCTTTATTTGGTTATTGTTGTCTACCCCACCCGAATGTGAGCTCTCAGGGTGGGGTTCCGTCTACCTGTCTGACCCTGCTAATTCTCCAGGGCTAGCAGAATGAAAGCCCTGATGGGGAAGAATGTGAAGATCCCCGTTAGTTAGTAACCCGGGAAGCTTCAGGATAATGGCTCCAGGGCCACTCACCCATTGATGCCCACAGTCAACTCCCGAACTGGGGAAATCTTAGGTGGAGGAGGAGGAGGAGGTGGAGGTGGCTCGAATTTCACTTCCTCGACTGGCTGTGGTTCAGGCTGTGGCTCAACCTTGGGTGGGGGTGGAGGCGGGGGTGGGGGTGGTCTGGCTACTGTGGGGAAAAAGGGGGAGTGGGAGGAAGAGCAGTGAGTAGCAGCATCCAGATGAAAGTATGAGTTATCTGTGCCTTCCACAGTCAGCCTGCTGCTGGCTCTGGCCCCTCGTGGCCAGCCACCTGGGAATACTGCGGACTGGCAATACCAGGGCCCCTTCCCTGGAGATTGGAATTCAGAGTGTGTATTTATTTATTTATTTTTTTTGAGAGGTTTCCTGCTATAGCGTGCTTGTACTCCCCAGAAAGACAGAAAGAGACAGAAAGACAGAAAGGGAGAAATCACCCCCTCCCCCCCCGCAGGGGGTTGACCACGCCGCAATCCCTTCTCCTCCATTCTCCTCTCGGGATCTTGGGCACACACGCACTCGCGCCCGGTGTGAGTTTAAGCCACTGGGTCCAGGACTCGAACCACGGTCGACTACGTGGGATTCCAGCGACATAGCCATTACACTAAGCAGCGACATAGCCATTACACTAACTGCTGGCCCCAGAGGGTGTGTATTTTTAACAATTGCTTGGGGGGATATTCTCTATACCTCAGTTTCCTTCTCTGTAAAAAGGAGATAATAATAGTACTTCTCTGTCAATGTGAAGATTAAATGAGGTGATATATTTATGATAGAGCCTAGGAAATATTCTGTACCTTAGTACTTTGAAGATCATTTCCTGGACTTGTCTGATAATTGATCTACCCAGGTGGTTCCCAAACTGGTCTCATGATAAGGATCAACCAAGAGACCTCTTCACAGAAAAATTTGACCCAGCAGGTCTATAATGAGGACCAAGAATCCATTTTTAAAAATTTTAAAATTAATTTATTTATCTATTTATTTGTTATGATTTTCAAGCTGCTAGATCTGAAACTTGAATCACAGTCAGCCATGTGGGAATCCAATGCACTAACCACCGTACCACCTGCTGGGCCCAGGAGTCCAATTTTTTTTCTTTTTCTTTTCTTTTTTTTTTTTTTGAGAGGCTTTTTGCTATAGGGCACATGAGCTCACCAGAAAGACAGAGAGAGACAGAGAGACAGAAAGCAAGAAATTACCCCCCAGGGGGAATGCACGCATGCGCACCTGGCGTGAGTTTAAGCCACTGGGTCCGGGACTTGAACCGTAGTCGACTACATGCAAGTCCAGCGACATAGCCAATATACCAACTGCTGGTCCCAAGGAGTCCAATTTTTAACAAGCACTCCTAAGTGTTTCTTATCCTCTGGGAAGTTCAGGAAATAGTACCACATGTCATACTATATAAAACAAATGGAAACCCCTAGCTGCTCTTGCTACTCCACACACACACTGCCGCCCCCACACAGTTAAAAACACCTGTGGGTGGTGGTGTGCTTCTGTGCTACGGATGAATGTTTGAGGAGAGAAGTGGAGACTGCAGTCGGGTCCTGTGGGCGGCAGAGAGTTTTAGCTGAGAAGACAGGCCTGGCTCCGCTCTGGCTCAGTCACCTGCCTCTGTGTGGCCTTAGGCAAGTTAATAAAACTCTGGCCTGTTTCCTGGATGTCATTCACATCCGATCCTCCACCTACAGGCTGCTGTGAGGGTGCAGTGAGATCTCAAGACCTGTAGATTTTAATAGAGAAGGGGAGCTGGCTGGCTCTGTAGCCTGGTGGTTAAGGAAGCTAGATCCTGTCTGGCTGACAAGCATGGTTCAAATCCTGGACCCAGTGGCTTGAAAAACACGTGTCCAAAGTCCCAACAGGAGACAGAGATGGGATTGCATCATGACGATGCCCTACTGGGGAGTGGTTTCTTCCTCTCCCTCTCTGTTGGGTGCACATGCCCTCTGCCAAAAATACATAACTAAATATAAATAAAAAGTAGGAGGGGAAGTCTGATACTAGGCATTCATACAGAAAGTGAAGAAGAGAACTGGATGATGAGTCAGGTCGCTTTTAGCACCAAAATCAAAGGCACCTGGGAGGGAGTGGAGCCAAGAGCAGGGGGCCAGCTGGCCTGTCACCCTGTTGTGACAGACCTGTGGCCTGAGGCTGGGTGATAGGTGTTTCCAGTAGAAGTCCAAGTTCACAAAGGTATTAATAGTGCTTATTAGTGGCAGCAACCCTGTGGTTATTGGTGACCTTGAGGGTGTTTGCATTCCTGGGGCTCTGAGCCCACTCAGCCACGTTTAGAGAGAAGATTTATTGTCCTTCTCTCTCAGCTCCCTTCCACTCCAGGGATGGGTGCCTGGGCTGGGGACAAGCTGTGGGGCTAGCCAGGTGCTGCACGGAGCTCCTGGGGGATCATCTCCCTGAATCCCGTGAGTACGGGCTGCAAACCCAGTTACACGGGCAAATGAAGCCGGGGTTACAGCTGGCAATGACCAGGGAAGCGGTTCAAGTCTCGGGGCTGTTAAGCCTTCTGTTGTGTCTCCCAGAGTTTCCTCCACCCTTAGGAGCGGCCTAAACCCCTCCTCACCCCAGCCACGCCTACCCCGTAGTGGCCCGGTGCTCCTGCTGGGTGGAAAGGGAGCAAAGTGCCCAGCAACGGGAGTTGCCTTCCCGGAAGGCCTGGAATTCTAGCTCGGTTTGTTGAGAGAACAAACGGGAATGTGTGGTTTGCCCTCCTCTAACCTCAGTTGGTCGCTCTGTAAGACCGGACAGCGAACACATTGCCTCCGCACTGCGCCTGCGCCACAACACTGGTCCCAGGGCTTCAGCGAGCGCACACCTAGCACCGGCGGGCAGGCGAGTGCAGTGCAGGGGGGACAAGGCCCACCCACACCCAAGCGCCCCTTCTGCTCCGAGCACAGCACTTCAACTTCTGCAGAAACCGAGCCCACCAGGTTCTCCTCACAGACGCTCCTCGTGACCTCTGCTCTTCCTGCCACCCTCGGCTCCAGCCTTGATCTGGGCCCCTGCTTCTACCCTTTCCACCGCGAGGTAGCGCCACAAAGCCCACCCACTCCTGGGAGCAAAGAGTCCTGGTGGGCTCCACCACCGCCATAGAAACCACTTTGCCAGCAAATACAGCTAGGCAGGAAGGATGAGGCTGTAGGGAGGGAAGGAAGTGGCTCCTGGATGAAAGGGACCTGGCAGGTGAGTGGCCGACCCACCCTGCGACTCATGCCTCCCGCCTCCCTGGTGGAGCGCACGCTACTCTCCGGTTGGAAGGGGCTATCGAGGCAGCAGCGAACCCGCCCTTTCTTCCCCTCCCCGGGGTCGCCTCACCACCTGCCTTACCAGGGCACGGCTGTCGCAGCAGCTGGACAACAGTAACATTGGTGAGGACGACGTCGCGTTTCGACATGGCCACCTAAGGTATCATGGCCTAGCTGTCCCGGGACCCACCGTGATGTTACTGATGCGCGGGCGCCGGGGTTAGTGGGTCACGAGCTTCTTGTCGTGACGTCACAGTGTCCCGTGACGTCACAGAGGCAACGTGCAGGCCGCAGACCCAGAAGCCTCACAATACGCATCGAGACATTTGATGTCTTCATGTCTTCACGTGGCGCACCGTAGTTCTAAGGCCACCCGCAAGCGTCTGGCTGGGTAGCAAGTGCTCGCCCTGGTGCTCAGAGTCCCTCCCCTGTCCCCTTACCACAGTGGCTCCATGCTGCTCCTGAGTGTCCTCGGTGGATGGTTTCCCTACGCCTGAAGGCCCCAGCCATTCCCCTTGGCTGCCACTTGGTTTCCTCCGACACCATCCTTTAATAGAGGCCCTGCTGAAAGCCCCCAGCTCAAGTGCCCTCCGTCCTCCATCACTGCCTTCCCACACTCCAGTTCTGCTCTTCTTCCGGGAAGCCCTGTCATGACTTCCTCCTCCCACATTGGATGTTCCAACATGCAAAAGGACTCTAGGGTCTAGGGCTATGTTCTGTGTTTTTATTTTCCACATAGCATTTGTTTTTCTAACATTCATCTTGTTTATTTAGTGTTTTTTTTTTTTTTTTTTTTTTTTTTTTTTTTTTTTTTGTCTGTTGTCTCTGCCCACTAGGCTGTAAGCCCTGGGAGGTCAGGGCATTTGACTGGATGAATGTTAAAAATTTAAAAGGTGTTTGTTCAACTAATAATACCAGAATGAATACATAAATGTCTCTTCTTCAGCTTTCTTCTGATCTCCAATCTTGTTTGTTTGTTTTTCTTTCTTTTTTTTTAAAGATTTATTTTATTTAATTTTGTTTATTCATTCATTTATTTTAATTTGATCAGAGAGAGAGAGGAAAAGTGAGAAAGCAAGCTACCAGGTCTAAGACTTGAACCGCAGTCAGCCATGTAGGAGTGTCCAGCACTTTAACCACCACGCCACCCGCTGGTCCCTGTTTTTCTTTCTTAATGTCAGAAGACACATGCGCCAGAAGAGACATACAGAAAAGAAGAAAGTAATGGGGGATGGTCACATCGCAATTCCTTTTCTTTGTCCCGTTGGGATTTTGGCTATGCACACGTGTTTTTCATGCCACTGGCCTGGGATTCGAACCACAGTTCACTATGTGGGATTCAGATCCCTCCCACTAGGCTACTGGGTGTGGCCCTGATCCTCAGTTTTCCAGCAACCTCCAAGTCATATCCTCTCCCAGCACCCTGATCCTTTCTTTGTAGCTTTTCATGTAGTTTGTCATGATCTAGTTCTTGGTGTACCTGTTTGATGTCTGCCCCACTGAGCTCCAACCACCCTGCCTGACCCATGTGTTTTCTCCTTATCTGGCTCACCACTGTGCCTCCAGCACCCAGGGCAGCACTTAGCACGTAGCAGTTCAGGTAAAAGTTTGGGGAAGAATGAGAGGACAAATGGCTCCCTCCCCTAAAGCAGCGGGAGGTGGGGGCTTGCTTGCACATCAGTGACTCACAGTCAGGCATCTTCACGTGCATGCCCGGCCGGTTGCCACGCAGCTATGACCAAGATTTAGGGGTGTGGGGATTTGTGCCAGGAAGGAGTCACCATCCCAGAGAGAGGGCTGTAAGCAAGAGGGGGCAGAATGACATAACCTCTTCCTTCCTCAAGCCTCCATGGGAACTCAGTTGGGGTGGGGAGGGAGAGGGGAAGCTCTGCTGTTTGGATGGCCTGGGAGAGGTAGAACCAAAAATAAACTGGGAATACAAATGTGGAGGTTTCAATGGCCCATGATTAAAAACAACAACAACTGATTAATTAAACAAAGGGGGGATGTGCTTTTAACATGTACAATCAAAGAGGGGGAGAAAAAGAAAACACACGCACACCCACACAGCACAAAGCCAGGATTGAAAGGGACTGATTTTGTGCAACTTTACAATAACAGACGTGAACATCTAGATACAGTTAAACCTTTTCTTAGAAAATATAAAGGATCAGTGCAGTCTGTGAGACTGCAGTGCTGGAAGTCACATGCTCACCACAGGTTCAGATCCGCAGGTCAGCCCGAGAACATGATGAATGCTTGCAAGATCCCAAGGAGCCGGAGGGCTGAGGAATGGGGGCTGTGGCATGAGACCCTGCCAAGGGTGCCTCTTTCTCTCTCTCTCTCTCTGTGTGTGTCTAGTGCATTCACACGGCTTTTCTATCCATATTCAAAACTAGTGCAAGAAATGTTGGCAAGTCTGACTAGGCCAATAACAGGAGAAGAAACAGAATGAGCTAAGATTTATCCTTTCTAAGACTGATTCAGATCCTGACATACGGATAAAATCTGCCAAAGCACTAGGGAACAAATCTTTGCCTTTCTATACTAAATGTTGGCAGATCTTAACCAGAACCAGGAAGCCCAGGATCAGCTCTGTGTGGAGAGGGCGCTGGCTGGGCACTCGCTCTGAGGCCCTTCATGGGCAAGCACATGGCGCATCCGTCTACTGCATATTCTGTGGAGCGCTCTGGGAGACAGCTACCATGGCTCACTGAAAAGTCCTTGACTCACTCTAGGAAACAAGTTCTACCATGTTACCCAAGCCAGAAGCATATGGCATAAGAAAGAACAACTCCTGGGACCAGCAGTTAGCGTAATGGCTATGTCGCTGGACTCCCACGTAGTTGACCGCGGTTTGAGTCCCGGACCTGGTAGCTTAAGCTCACGCCGGGCGCGTGTGCGTGCGTGCCCAAGATCCCGGGAGGAGAATGGAGGAGAAGGGATTGCGGCGTGGCCATACCCCAGGGGGTGATTTCTCACTTTCTATCTCTCTGTCTCTCTCTGTCTGTCTGGCGAGCGCACGCAACCTATAACAAAAAACCTCTCCAAAAAGAGAAAAAAAATAAAATAAAAAAAAGAAAGGACAACTCCGGGCGACAGCAGGTGGCATGATGGTTAGGGCGCTGAACTCCCACATGGCTGACTGCAGTTCAAGTGTTGGACCTGGCAGCTTGAAAATCATGCCAGGTGTGTGTGTGTGCATGCCCAAAAATCTCAGGAGAGTGGAGGAGAACGATGGCAGCATGGCCATACTCCCGGTGGGTTCTCGTGAGTCCACATGTCCTATGTCAAAAACCTTAGAATTTTTTTTTTTTGTATTTTTTTTTTTTAAAGGGAAAGGACAACTCCAGGCCAATCTCAGCCACGGAGACAGATGCCAAAGTCCTGAGTCCAACAGTCACAAATGGGAATGAAGAGACTTAAGGAGAGGGACCGAGGCTGGCAGAAGATGGAAGGATAGAACAGAGAGGGGGTGGAAAAGAAAAGATGGAGTATATTTCCAAAGAGGAAATTCTACCTCTTAGTCTTAGGGTGGGGTAGGATTGCTTCTCCACCCAGAAATCTCCCCGGCATGAGAAACTCTAGCATTTATGCACTGGACAAGGGCTGAAGAGCCACACCTGGGGTTGCCCAGGATTTGACTTGTCCCTAGAGCATGAAACTGGGAAAGAGTTTTGATGAGCTCAAGCCGGTAGAGGTGACACAATTAGTCACCCTCGGTAGGCAGAGCCCAGAGAAAGAGGAAGCTCCTGGGTCTTGGGCCCGGGATGTATGGCTCTGGGTGGAGCTGAGTGTCCAGGGTCTGCAGTAGCACCCTGGGTCCTCTGAGGGGAGTGGGCCTTGGTGCCCTTGTTTGAGCCAAGCCTGAAAACACATGCAGATTCTCACCACACCTGGCCACCCACACACATAACTCTGCCACCCCCACTTGCTCACACCCTACACATTCCTTCCTGCCTGGTCTTCCCACTAGCAATCCCACTTCCACCCTCTGTATGTCTCTCCCTTGGCACCAAAACCCAAATATCTTTCACCTCTGCACCCAACTATACCCACCCACTGGCTCTCATTCTTCTGGTCTCAGCCTCCCTCCAAATGAGCTCCCAGATAGACACGCTGACCTACCAACTACCACCTGCCCTTCCTTCTCACACCTTCTCCACGCCCTAGGCCAAACTCTCAGCTGGGTCCCCCTCCAACTGGTGCCATGATGTCAACACTTGGGGGTTCATGTTGGGGCTTAGGAAGCCCTGGGGGAGAGGAGGGCAGGAAGAATGAGCTTCTGGCCCCCAGCCCAGGTACTGGCTGACAGTCTCCTGCTGCTCTAGGTGTTCAACCCCTCCCCGTGGCTGCCTCAACCGGCTTTTCAGGAGACACTGCGTCCTGTCCCAGCTCATGGCAATCAGCCCCCTGCCCTTGCCCAAGGGCTGGGAGGCAGGAGGCCTGGGTTCTGTGACGAGAGTGTGATCGTGACTCCCCAAAATGCAACCCTCTCCTAAGGACCCTATGCTATTCTGGGACCCAGGAACTTTGCTCTCTAGCATTTTAAGAGATTCAGGTTCAAGCTGTCCTGGGCTTCCTTGAATCCATCCACTTGCCCAGCCTATAAATATTGGGTTGTTGGAAAAGTTATGACGTATTTTTACATAGGAAAACAGAAAGATATGCATGACTTTTGTGCCAACCCAATATTTACCCAGGCAATGTTCTAGAAGTTAGAGATAGTGTAGTGACCAACACAGACCAAGGCCCTGTCCTCTGGAAGTTTATGACCTGGTAGGGGAGTGAGACAATAAAAAATAAAGGTAATTTCAGATCACAGTAAGTGCTATAAAACAAAAGGATGACAGTACACGGTATAACTGTAATATCCTGTTATTGTGGTCAGAAGTGGTCAGGGAAGGTCTTTTGAGAAGGCGGCATTTGAGCCAAGTTCAGAATGAGGAGCAACCAGCCATGTGGAGACTGGGGTTCTGCATTCTATGCCGAGAGAAGAACGAGTAGAAAGATCATGAGGCAGGGATGAACTTGGTGTGTTTGGGGAAACGCCATGAAGCAGGGATGGTCTTGGTGTTTGAGGAACAAGGAGCAGGCCTATGTGCTGAGCACAGTAAGTGAGGGATGAGGGGTGGCCCGCAGAACAAGGTCTGATGACTCCCTCGACTTCCCTAGAGTTTTTCCCTCCCCAGGAAGGACCACACCTCTCATCCTTCTGGATTCTTACCCCTAGAGAAGCTGGATAGTTAGATCCCTAAGGAAAGTGAAATATCAAAGAATCCCTTGGGCTCCAGGGATGGAGGGTGGTTGAAGGTGGGTTTGAGACAGAAGGCCTGGCTAGTGGGTGAGGAATGAAAAGAGGAGGTGGTTGGAAGGGCAGACACTCTTTTCTGGGGTGGAGGGCTGAGCTGGGCAAGGAGCAAAGATGCCAGGGTTCTACGCATGACTCACCCTCTCTTCCTCCTCCTCTCCATTGCTCAACCCCAAATCTCCCTGGGAAATACCTCTTTGACTGGGGACCAAGTCAGTACCTCACAGGGGTAATTGAGTCATGAGGGGTGGAGAAGAGGGCGGGAGAGAGAGATAAATAGCAGCCTTGCTTCCCTGGCTCCTCTCTGCATCCTTTCCACCTTCCCAACAATATGCGTCTTGCCAGTTTGGTCAGCTCTTGCTCCCTCCTGCTGCTGCTGGGGGCCCTGCCTGGATGGGCAGCCAATGATGACCCCATTGAGAAGGTCCTTGAAGGGATCAACCGAGGGCTGAGCAATGCAGAGAGAGAGATGGGCAAGGCCCTGGAAGGCATCAATAATGGAATCACTCAAGCTGGAAGGGAAGTGGACAAAGTTTTTCATGGACTAAGCAACGTGGGAAGCCAGGCTGGCAAGGAGGTGGACAAGGGCATCCATGGACTCAACAACGGCTTGGACAAGGTAGCCCATGGGATCAACAATGGCATCGAACACACAGGAAAGGAAGCAGAGAAGTTTGGCCATGGGGTCAACCATGCTGTTGGACAGGTTGAGAAGGAGGCAGACAAAGTAATCCATCATGGGATCCATCATGGGGTCAACCAGGCAGGAAACGAAGCAGGGAGGCTTGGCCAGGGAGCCCACCATGCCCTGGGTCAGGCTGGGAATGAGGCTGGGAGGCTTGGCCAGGGGGCCCACCATGCCCTAGGACAGGCTGGGAATGAGGCTGGGAGGCTTGGCCAGGGGGCCCACCATGCCCTAGGACAGGCTGGGAATGAGGCTGGGAGGCTTGGCCAGGGGGCCCACCATGCCCTAGGACAGGCTGGGAATGAGGCTGGGAGACTTGGCCAGGGGGCCCACCATGCCCTAGGACAGGCTGGGAATGAGGCTGGGAGGCTTGGCCAGGGGGCCCACCATGCCCTAGGACAGGCTGGGAATGAGGCTGGGAGACTTGGCCAGGGGGCCCACCATGCCCTAGGACAGGCTGGGAATGAGGCTGGGAGGCTTGGCCAGGGGGCCCACCATGCCCTAGGACAGGCTGGGAATGAAGCTGGGAGGCTTGGCCAGGGGGCCCACCATGCCCTAGGACAGGCTGGGAATGAGGCTGGGAGACTTGGCCAGGGGGCCCACCATGCCCTAGGACAGGCTGGGAATGAGGCTGGGAGGCTTGGCCAGGGGGCCCACCATGCCCTAGGACAGGCTGGGAATGAAGCTGGGAGGCTTGGCCAGGGGGCCCACCACGCCCTAGGACAGGCTGGGAATGAGGCTGGGAGGCTTGGCCAGGGGGCCCACCATGCCCTAGAGGAGGCTGGAAAGGAAATAGAGAAGTTTGGCCATGGAGTCCACCATGGAGTTAATGAGGCCTGGAAGGAGGCTGAGAAGCTCGGCCAGGGGGCCCACAATGCTGTTGGGCAGGCTGGAAAAGAGGGGGACCGAGTGGTCCAAGGGGCCTATCATGGTGTTAACCAGGCTGGAAAGGAGGTGGAGAAGTTTAGCTCTGATGTTCATTACGCAGCAGGGCAGGCTGGAAAAGAGGGAGACCACCTAATTCATGGTGTCCATTCTGGGGTTAACCAGGCTGAGAAGGAGGTAGAAAAATTTGGCCAAGGGGTCCACCATGGGGCTAATGAGGCCTGGAAGGAGGCTGAGAAGCTCGGCCAGGGAGCCCACAATGCTGTTGGACAGGCTGGAAAAGAGGGGGACCGAGTGGTCCAAGGGGCCTATCATGGCGTTAACCAGGCTGGGAAAGAGGTGGAAAAATTTGGCCAAGGGGTCCACCATGGGGTTAATGAAGCCTGGAAGGAGGCTGAGAAGCTCGGCCAGGGGGCCCACAATGCTGTTGGACAGGCTGGAAAAGAGGGGGACAGAGTTGTCCAAGGGGCCTATCATGGCGTTAACCAGGCTGGGAAAGAGGTGGAAAAATTTGGCCAAGGGATCCACCATGGGGTTAATGAGGCCTGGAAGGAGGCTGAGAAGCTCGGCCAGGGGGCCCACAATGCTGTTGGACAGGCTGGAAAAGAGGGGGACCGAGTGGTCCAAGGGGCCTATCATGGCGTTAACCAGGCTGGGAAAGAGGTGGAACCGTTTGGCCAGGGAGTTCATCATGCCGTTGAACAGGCTGGAAAGGATGCAGACAAAGTGGCCCAAGGGGTCCACAATGGGGTCAACCAGGCCGGGAACCAGGCAGAGAAGCTTGGCCAAGGGGTCCACCATGCTGCTGGTCAGGCCGGAAAGGAAGCGGAGAAGCTTGGCCAAGGGGTCCACCATGCTGCTGGCCAGGCCGGGAAGGAGGTGGACAGGTTGCACCAGAATGTTCATAATGGGGCCAACCAAGCCGGCAAGGAGGTCAACCAGCTGCTGAATGTAGGTGAACAGGGGCGGGGACACTGGGGAGAAGAGGGGTTGGGGAGGGAGAGGTTAAACCCTTGGGGTGTTTGGGGGAGCCTCTGCAACCTTTGGTAACAGCAGCTTGGGCAGCTATACCACCGTGCCTCCCCTCTCCCTTCTCCATCCCCCTTACGAAGGAGCTGGCTGACAGATGGTCAGATGGCTTAGGCCATCTTGCCTGCACAGCCCCATATCAGATAGTGTAGAAGGAACCCAGCCCACACCTTCAGGGAGCTACCCTCCTGGGTATGGGAGCCTAAAGTGAGGACCAGGCAGCCTCTCCCAGGGGGCAGGAAACAGTTACTGAGATGAGATCTAGCGTAGTGCAAACAGGTGAGTGACGATGATGCCCAGAGTATGAGCATGAGCACGCGGAATGGCTTTTGGAGATAAGCCCCATTCTGCTTCATCTTCATAACAACCCTCTGAGCTAGGCAGGATGAGGATGCTGAGTCCCTGATCCCCAGATAAGGAAATTGAGGCTGAGAGATTCGGGAGATTTGCCAAGGTCCTGTGGTGGGTATCTCGCTTTGTTGAAGAGCAGGTCCGGGTTCTTACTCTCCCGGATCAGGGCAGGCCCTTTGGAGAATTTCTCTTACCCATTCACAACAGAACAGGCACCAAAGATGGAGCCTGGGGCATGGCAGCAGGCCAGCTCTTGTAGCCTTCAACTCCCCGTTCTCTGGCCTCCATGGGGAGTTGTTGGGATCAGCAAGGAGAGACGCCATCTTGAGGACTGGTCCGGGCCCCCAAGCCCAGAGCTGACCTACTGCCAGGCAGGGAGCCCGGACTGGCAGAAGGGACCACGAAGCAGGAGTGCGCAGTGTTGGAGAGGGCCTTAAGTCCACCTGTGGGATTCACAGAGCAGAGGCCGGGAGAGGACGGTTTGTTATGGACTGAGACTTGCAGCAGCAGCTGGGGGGTGGGGTGGGGGGTGGTTGGGTGCCTCTGACAAGGCCCAGCTTGCTGGGTGTCTGGGGACAGGATGGAGGGCCTGGAGCAGCCAGTTAGGGGCAGGGCTAGGTGTGTGTAGAGGGGATAGACTCAGCGGTCAGGGCTGGCCCTGGTACTCGCCCGGGTTCTCTAGGTTCCCTTTCCAGTTAGTCCCTTCTCCAGGACTCAGAGCCTCTCCTTAGGTAAGATAAAGGGGGTGGGGGGAAGACTAGTCTGTGGGAGCCAGACGTCCTTCCTGGCTTTTCCTCCATCGCCCACAGAATCCCCACAGCAACACATAGGCTTTGGTTTTCCTTCTGGACAGAGAGGAGGCAGGGGGGTAAGCTGTGCTCCTGCCCCAGCCCGTCACCCCAGAAGGGATCAGGTCACTGGGAGACTCTCCGGGGTGGAGGGGTTATAACGGTGGCCTGGGCTTTGTTCACAGGGCAGCCATCAAGGCGGATCTACCGGCCAGCACGCAGGGACCGCAACCACCACATTAACATCTGGAGTAAGTCAAGTGTCCCTTTCGGGTGACACGTGGACTCAGAGCAGTGGGAGTGGAGGCCACACGGCGTTCCCCTGGGGTGGGGGTGGGACAGTACCAGGGACTGACCTTCTTGTCCTTGTTGAATCCCAGGCCTCGGTCAACAAGCCCTTCATCAACTTTTCAGCTCTGTGGAAGGTGAGTGCTCCCCTGGGTCCTGCTTTCTGCTCTGTCTTGAGAAGTACCCCGACACCCGCATCCCGCTGCCTGTTGGCGGACAACTTCTCCGTGGGCAGCTCAACCTTCGCAGAGATCTTCCAGCTTGTTTTCCCAGCCCTCTGCCTTCCTTTTCCTCACCTGTGCTTTGCCCTTCACACCCTGCTTGCTTTGGGGTGCTTTTCATTCCCACTGAGACAAACACAAGGTAGCAGAAAAGACCTGTGGGGACCTGCATGCATCTGGGAGCCTCAGAAGGGCTGCGAAGCCTCCCCTTCCACACGCCTGTCATCTCTCCTTGTCATCTCTCTGGTTCCCACGGCCTGCTGGCTTCCCTCTCTAGCCTGCTTGCTATGGACACCTCTGCTACCCTGCCCTCACTTTGCATTTAGTGCTATCCGCTGCCCGAGGCTGGGGCTTAGGGGTGAGGGTGTGTAACAGCCCCACAGTGGGACCCAGGGCCTGTGAGGCACAATGGACACAGCTTCTTGGTTCCTCTGCCTGGGAGGACTGGCTCCTATTTTTCCTGTCTTTATGCCACCTTCCTTAGATAATTCCCAAGCCACCGTAGCCGGTCTCCCTCTGGCTTCTCGAGAGGGGAGTGGGGCAGAGACAGCCCGAGACCGTGGACCCTGCATTCACTCCCTCTCTCTTCTCTCTTCCAGAGCGTCGCCAACATCATGCCCTAAACTGATGCCCTGGCCTTGTTGAGCGCACGGTTTCTGTTGTCATACCAGTGCACATGACCTGGAGGAGCTGGGGGTGGGGGTAGGTTTCTGGAGTCCCGTCAGGGGCTGTACTGAGATTTGTGAATAAATGTAACACCCTGTACTCTCTCATCACGGTCCACTGTGCTCCGTAAGGAGGGCTGGGCAGGGGTGGGGCGGATGGGGAGGCTTGTCTCTCCTCTCCCTTGCTGACGGAGCTGCGGGAGTCTGATGCACTGGATGAGCTGAGCTGGAGATGTCAGGCCGGTGAGCTCTGCGAGGGCAGTTGGCAGGACAGAGCCATGGTTCCCTAGGCGCAGACCGTGTGCTCAGCACCGGGCGGGTCCCCGTGCAGGGAGACACTGCGGGCCAGTGGTGGGGACAGAAGCATCAGGGGGAGAATGGCGGGAGCCTAGGTGGAGCTCTAAGGAGGTAGCATCCCCAGTCAGGGGTGTGGCACCAAAGGAATAACAATAGCGACTTGTGTTCATCGTGCAATTAAGCCATGCCAGGCTCCTTGCTGGGTACTTTACGGGGGTGACATCATTGAATCCTCCTAACCACCAGTTAGGTAAGAGATACTGTTACTGCCTCCGTTTTATAGGGCAGCACGTGGAGGCTTGCACAGGCGAAGAAACAGGACAAAGTTTACGTAGTAAGTGGAGGGAGAGAAACAGCCTAGGAGTTACAGAGGGTGTCTGGGAACGCGGAGGACTTATCCTGTGTGGTGTCGGCAGGCGACTCGGTGGGTAAGGAGGGAGGAGAGGCAGGCGTGGAGGATTGTATCAGGGGAAGGGAAGGCTGCGGCAGAGACACGAATATCAGGACTGAGGAGGGCCTGTGGGCCACTGACACGAGTGAAGACGCAGAAGGCCGGCTTTTAGATCTCTGGATCACTCAGCGCAGAGAAATGGTTTTAGCAACATCTTTTTTTTCTTTTTTCTTTTTTCTTTCAGAGAGATTTTTCTTTAGGGCGCATGTACTTGCCAGAGAGACAGAGAGAAACAGAAAGTGAGAAGTCACCGCCCCAGGAGGATGGCAACTCCGCAATCCCTTCTCCTCCATTCTCCTCTTGAGATTTTAGGCACATACGCACACATGCCTGGCATGAATTTTAAGCCACTGGGTTCGAGACTTGAACCACAGTCAACTATGCAGGAGTCCAGTGACGTAACCATTATGCCATCTGCTGGTCCCAATTCTAGCAACTTCTATATACTGAGTACCTACTAGACTCCAGGTACTGTGTGAAGAGCTGTTCACAGTCTGCTACCATTTTAGTCTCCACTGAAAGGCAGACCGCCCTCCTTGTCTCTCTCGTCTGGATGAAGAAATCGCAGCGGAGCAAGGGTGAGGGCACTTGAGGGGGGTAGCCTGTGAGAAAGCAGCAGGCCTGGGGCGGTTCCCGAGCTATTGTCAGAACCCGACCCCTCACCCCTGCCTGGCAAGTCTCCTAACACCTCCCAGCCCAGTCCAGTTCCTGGGAGACCTGCATTCCACTCAGGAGCAGGTACCCACAGGCAGCTGACTTCCTAGGCCTACCTGTCAGTTACCTCCTGGGTAAAGGGGAGGACTACCATGATGCTCCCAGCTCAAACCTCCATCGGTGTTCTTACCCTTGAGGAATTTACAGTCTTCCCAGGAAACAAGCCTATAAACAGAATAGGAAAACAGATACAAAGTGACAAGTCAGGAAGTACTAGAAGGCACCAGAGAGGGGAGGGACCTGCATTTGCACAATAAAAGGGATGCTCTTGACACTATGTTGACATGCTCACTGCATTTCCCCCTTGTTTTTGTACTGTCGTTTTATTACACGTTTCTCCCCCTTCCCTGCAGTTTTTTTATTTTGAAAATCTTTCAAATAAACCAAAAAGACGAAGGAATTTTTACAGTGAACACCCGCATTCACACCACTGCCGTTAACATTTTACTACACTTGCTCGATCACCGTTAATCCATCTAGTCGTGAAGCCATCCATGTGCGGTGCGTTTCCAAGCTTCAGGCATCTGTTTACTGCATTTTAATAAACAGAACCATTCCCTCACCGCAGATAGGTACTGAGGGTCTACTGTGTGCTGGACTTCATTTCAGATGTTTATTTTTTTTGGGAAAAAAGGGGTTATCCCTTAAAGGAAAACCATAACTGATCTTTTTTCTATTTTTTAAATAGTTATTTTATTTAACTTTTATTTATTTATTTATATTTATTTTTTTAAAAAATAATTTACTTAATTTTTTATTTATTCATTCATTTATTTTAATTTGACCAGAGAGAAATACACAAAGAGAGAGAGTGAGAGCGAGAGGGAAAGTGAGAAAACAAGCCACCAGGCTCAGGATTTGAACTGTGGCTGCCCATGTGGGAGTGTCCAGCTGCACCTTAACCACCATGCCACCTGCTGGTCCCAATTTATTTATTTATTTTTAATTTGACCAGAAAGGGACAGAGCGAGGGAGAAAGAGAGAGGGAAAGTGAGAAAACAGGTGGCCAGGTTCAGGACTTGAACCACGGTCGATCATATGGGAGTCCAGTGTCCTTGACCACCATGCCACCTGCCAGCCCTACAGTAACTGCTTTAAAAAAAAAAAAAATATATATATATATATATATATACACACACACACACACACACACACACACACACACATATATATATATATATTGGCCTGCCATGGGACTCTACCCTAGGCACTGGAAGACGCTTGGCAGGATGAAGACCATTCTCAGCAACCAGACTGTCGCCATTCCCGAGAATGTCGACATCACACTGAAGGGACACACTGTTATTGTGAAGGGCCCCAGAGGAGCCCTGCAGAGGGACCTCAACCACATCAGTGTGGAGCTCAGTCTCCTTGGAAAGGAAAAGGAGGTTGACAAATGGCGGGGAAACAGAAAGGAGCTGGCGACCGTGCACACTATCTGTACTCACGTCCAGAACATGATCAAGGGTGTTACGTTGGGCTTCTGCTACAGGATGAGGTCTGTGTACGCTCATTCCCCATCAACGTTGTTATTCAGGAGAATGGGTCTCTTGTTGAAATCCGAAATTTCTTAGGTGAAAAATACATCCGGAGGGTTCGAATGAGACCAGGTGTTGCTTGTGCAGTATCTCAAGCCCAGAAAGATGAGTTGATCCTTGAAGGCAATGACATTGAACTTTTTTCAAATTCAGCTGCTTTGATACAGCAAGCCACGACAGTTAAAAATAAGGATATAAGAAAATTCTTGGATGGTATCTATGTCTCTGAGAAGGGTATGGTTCAGCAGGCTGATGAGTAAGATCTAAGAGTTCTCCAGCTCCAGTAACAAGCTGGATAATTTCTCTCTCTCTCTTTTCTTTTGGAGAGGTTTTTGCTATAGGGTGCATATGCTCGCCAGAAAGCCAGAGAAAGACCAAGAGACAGAAAGCGAGACGTCACCCTCCAGGGGGGATAGCCATGCCACAATCCCCTCTCCTCCATTCTCCTCTCAGGATCTTGAGCACGCACACACATGTGCCCGGCATGTTTAAGCCACCAGGTCTGGGACTCGAACCACAGTCGACTACATGGGAGTCCAGCGACATAGCCATTTTGCCGAGTGCTGGTCCCCAAGCCAGATAATTTCTAAGACCTTCATGTGACATTTTAGAGATGATAATAAAAGACAACAATTGATTTGAAATTTTCTTAAGCTGATTATCCTTTTCCAACTACTTGGCAAGTAAGCAATTGAGGAAAGAATTACTCCTAGTAATAAGAGGATGCTAAGGACAATACAGAATTCCTGATCAGGAATTTTTTTTGTCTAGTTGTTTTTCTTTTCTTTTTTTTTTTTAAATTAATTAATTAATTTATTTTTGTATATACTTTCAATCATATTGTTTGGCTTACAATGAGACCATTTCGATATGTGAACATTTCTCCCCAGACCCGTTGATCGAAATATCTTCAACAGATAACACCACACCTCCCCATCCTGTCAATGCTCTACCTCTGTATCCCTTCTCCAAATGTCTTTCGTTGGGCCCCACTCCTCCACATACACCTCATCTGACATTCACACCCATCTCTTGTGTTTGTTCAACTGTTAGTCAATCAGTTTCAGACATAGAATGCAGACAAACGGTATATGTTAAGTGGGGACATACAATATCTCTCCTTCATAGCCTGGCTTGCCTCACTCAGCAGTACATCTTCCATATTCTTCCACTTTCTGTCAAAAGCCAGGGCTCTGTTGGTTTTTATGGCTGAGTAGTATTCCATAGAGTATATGTGCCACAGTTTTTCAATCCATTCCTCCATATGGGGGCATCTGGGTTGGTTCCATGACTTAGCAATTGTGAATAGTGCCGCAATAAACATCGATGTGCAAGCACTTTTCCAATGAAGAATTCTTCTGTCCTTTGGGTAGATACCGAGGAGTGGGATCTCTGGATCATATGGCAGATCTATCTGTAGATTTTTGAGGAATCTCCAAATTATTCTCCACAGTGGTTGGACCAATCTACATTCCCACCAGCAGTGTAAAAGAGTTCCCCTTTCACCACACCCCCGCCAACACTTATCATTTTTTGTTTTTTTAATATTAGACAATCTGACTGGGGTTAGGTGGTACCTCATTGTTGTTTTTATCTGCATTTCCCTTACGATGAGGGAGGTTGAACATTTTTTCATATGCCTTTTGGCCATTCGTATGTCATCTTTAGAGAGTGTTTTCTTCATCTCCTTCTCCCATCTTTTAATAGGGTTGATCATCTTTTTTCCAAACACCTTTTTTAGTTCCTTGTGTATGCTGGTTATCAGTCCCTTATCTGATGCAACATTTACAAAAATATTTTCCCATTCTGAGGGCTGTCGATTCACACTAACTACTGTGTCTTTGGCCATGCAGAAACTTCTTAGTCTGATGTAATCCCACTTGTCTATTTTGTGGATGATGGACTCTGCTTTGAGGGTCTTCTTTAGGAAGTCTTTCCCTACACCAATGTCTCCCAGAGTTTCCCCAGCATTCTCCAGGAGCAGCTTTATAGTTTGAGGTCTTAGATTTAGATCCTTGATCCACCTTGACTTGATTCTTGTCAAAGGAGAGAGGTAGGGGTTCAGATTCATCTTTCTGCAAGTGGAAGTCCAGTTTCTCCAGCACCACTTGCTGAAGAGGCTTTCATTTTCCCACTGGATTGACTGGTACCCCTTGTCAAAGATCAGTTGACTGTATGTTTGGGCACTTATTTCTGGGGACTCTATTCTGTTCCATTGGTCCACATGTCTGTTTCTGTGCCAATACCATGCTGTCTTTATTACCACAGCTTTGTAATATATTTTTGGATCGGGGATTGAGATGCCACCCACTCCATTCTTCTTGTGTAGAATTGCTTTGGCAATACGGGGTCTTTTATGATTCCAGACAAATTTTAAGATTGTCTTTTCTAGATCTGTGAAGAATGTGTCTGGTACTTTGATTGGCATTGCATTAAATAGGTAGATTAATTTGGGTAGAATTGCCATTTTGATTATATTAACTCTTCCAATCCATGAACATGGGAAGTCCTTCCATTTTTTTGTGTCATCTTCAATTTCTTTTTTTACCTTCTCATAGTTTTCCTTGTGGAGGTCTTTAACTTCTTTGGTTAGATTTATTCCTAAATATCTTATACTTTTAGTGGCTATGGTAAATGGAATAACTTTTTTCAGTTCTATCTCAGTCTGCCTGTTATTCGTATATAGAAATGCTATCGATTTCTGTATATTGATTTTATATCCTGCAACTTTACTGAATTCATGTATTACTTCCAGTAGTTTTTCCATGGAGACCATTGGGTCTTCTATGTATACAATCATGTCATCTGCAAATAGAGTTTCACCTCTTCTTTTCCTATTTGAATGCCCTTTATTTTTTCCTCTTTTCTGATTGCGTTGGCGAGGACTTCCAGTACTATATTGAAAAGGAGAGGAGAAAGTGGGCATCCTTGTCTTGTTCCTGTGTTTAGTGGGAAAGCTTTCAGCTTTTCTCCATTCAGGATGATGTTCGCTATGGGTTTTTCATAGATGGCTTTTATTGTATTGAGAAATGGCCCTTCTATGCCGATTTTGCTAAGAGTCTTGATCATGAAGGGATGTTGTATCTTATCAAATGCTTTTTCTGCGTCAATCGATATGACCATATGGTTTTTGTCTTTCTTCCTATTAATATGGTGTATTACATTTATGGTTTTGCGTATGTTGAACCAACCTTGCATTCCTGGAATAAAGCCTACCTGATCATGGTGCATGATCTTCTGTATAAGTTGTTGAATACGATTTGCTAGTATCTTGTTGAGAATCTTTGAGTCTATGTTCATCAGAGATATTGGTCTATAGTTTTCCTTCCTTGTCCTGTCCTTATCTGTTTTGAGGATGAGGGTGACAGAGGCTTCATAGAATGAATTAGGGAGAGATTCACCCTTTTGGATCTTTAGAAATAATTTGAGCAGAATGGGAGTTAACTCTTCTTTGAAAGTTTTGTAGAATTCAGAGGTGAATCCATCGGGGCCAGGGCTTTTCTTTGTTGGGAGGTTACTTATTACTGATTCAATCTCCTGGCTTGTTATGGGCCTATTCAGACTTTCTATTTCTTCCTGGCTCATTCTTGGTAGATTATATTTGTCCAGGAATTTGTCCATCTCATCCAGATTATCTTGTTTCTTAGCGTATAGATGTTCAAAGTATCCTCTAATGATGTTTTGAATCTCTACTATGTCTGTTGTTATGTTACCAGCCTCATTGCAGATTTGATTCACCTGGTTCCTTTCTCTCTTCTTCTTAATAAGTCTCGCTAGTGGGGTATCAATTTTGTTTATCCTTTCAAAGAACCAGCTTTTGCTTTCACTTACTTTCTATGTAGTACGTTTATTTTCTATTTCATTTATTTCTGCTCGGATCTTTATTATTTCCTTTCTCCTGTAATTTTTTGGATTTTTTTGCTGTTGCTTTTCCAATTCTCTAAGGCTTGATGTTAGGTGATCCATTAGCCTTCTCTCTGTCTTCCTCTTATGTGCACTGATTGCTATGAACTTCCCTCTTATGACTGCTTTGGCAGTGTCCCAAAGATTATGGAAACTTGTATCTTCATTGTCATTGGCTTCCATGAATCTTTTGATTTCGGACTTTATTTCTTCGGTAATAGTGGAGTCATTCAGGAGTAGGTTATTTAGTTTCCATGTTTTTAGGTATTTTTGAGGATTTCTCTTGAAATTAAAGTCGAGTTTAATTCCATCATGGTCAGAGAAGATGCTGGAAATAGTTTCTATGCCTCTGAATCTGCAGAGGCTTGCTTTGTGTCCTATGATGTGGTCAATCTTCGAGAAAGTTCCATGTCGGGGTGAGAAAAAACTATATCTTGTGGTTTTTGGGTGGAAAGTTCTATAGATGTCTGTTAAGTCCAATTGATTTATGGTATCATTTAGATCCTTGATCTCTCTACTTATTTTTTGCCTAGATGATCTGTCCAGAGGGGATAATGCGGTGTTGAGATCTCCAACAATTAGTGTGTTGCAGTCTATCTCCCCTTTCAGATCTAACAATCTTTCCTTCACATATTTGGGTGCTCCTGTGTTAGGAGCATAGATATTAATAAGCGTTATATCTTCTCGATCTATAGAGCCTTTTACTATGATATAGCGCCCTTCTTTGTCTCTTCGGACACTTTTTGTTTTAAAGCCTATTTTGTCAGAAATTAGTATCGCAACTCCAGCTCTTTTTTGGTTCCCAACTGCATGGAAAACCTTTTTCCAACCCTTCACTTTCAGTCTATGTATGTCTTTTTCCATGAGGTGGGTTTCTTGTAGGCAACAGATAGAGGGTTTCTGTTTTTTTATCCATTCAGCCAGTCTGTGTCTCTTGATTGGAGAATTTAACCCATTCAATGTTATTATCGATGTTACAGGATCTGTACCGACATTTAAGTTAGCCATTGTCTTAGTTGCCTGTTATTTCTTTATTTCTGGCTGTTGCGTCTTTAGTTTTCCTGGAACAGTACTTTCTTCAGGATTTCTTGAAGAGCTGGTCTGGTGTTGGCAAATTCTTTCAGGTTTTGTTTGTCTGAGATTTTAATCTTTTTTTCCCAAATGAAGGATAATCTTGCAGGGTATAATAGTCTTGGCTGAAATTGTTTCTCTCTTAACACTTTCACTATGTCTTCCCATTCTTTTCTTGCTTGCATTGTTTCTGATGAGAGGTCTGGTGTTAGTCTTATGGGATGGCCTTTGTAAGTTACTTCTCGTTTCTCTCTTGCCAGTTTTAGTATCATGTCTTTTTCTGTGACGTTAGACAGCCTGGCTAAGATGTGCCTTGGGGAAGATCTTCTGGGGTTGATTCTATTTGGGGTCCTTTGTATTTCTTGGGTCCGGATGGTTCGGTGCCTCTCTAGGCTTGGGAAATTTTCTTCCAAGATGTCATGGAATAGATTTTCCATTCTGCTATTAGTTTCTTCACCTTCTGGGATGCCGATTATTCTGATGTTTGGGCGTCTAATAGAGTCTAGTATTTCTCGTATATTATCCTCATGTTTTTTAGTTATTTTCTCGATCTTTTTGTAGTTTTTTTCTAGATCAGAGGTTTTATCTTCTACATCAGAGATTCGATCTTCAGCATGGTCTAATCGGCTCTTAATACTTTCCAGAGAGTTTTTGATTTCTTGTATTATAGACTTTATCTCTAATAGTTCCACCTGATTCTTTCTCAGAGTATCCATTTCTTCTTTCATATCCTGGAAGGACTTCCTAATTTCCTGTAGTTTGTTGTCTCTTTTTTTTTTTCCAATTCACAGAATTTGGTCACCATGAATGTTCGAAATTCTGTGTCTGTCATTTTGGTAACGTCCTCCATATTTACGAGACATGGAGGGGCATTTTCCTTTGTTGGAGACATATTTCCTTGGTTATTCAGACCTGAGGCTCTTTTTCTACTTTTAGCCATTGGAAGATTACTTCCCTTTTAAAGACCTCTTGGGAGAACTTTTGTCCCACTAGAAGTAAGAGTCTTTCCTTTTTGATGGGAATAGCTGTTTGTTGAAGTCTCTCTTCTGTTGTTTTTACCAATGTGTTTTCAGGAGGGGAACTCTACAGAAGTGTCTAACAAGCAGTATCTCCTTTTTCAAAGGGGATCAGTACTAGGGAGGATCCCAGAGACACTTACCTTCCCAGGAAATTTCAGATATATGATTCTAGACCTGTCTAGTCTGTCTGGCACGGTAAAAAATAAGGAGGAGAGGACAATATGCAACGAAAGGAAAGACAACACAGAAAAATAAAGAAAAAGTCGCGCGCCGCATGTGCGGCGCGCAATTTCGCCAGAGGCTTGCAGGAGAGCCTATTGCCTGCTGGCAGGCACGGAAAGTCTGGAGGGAGAAGGAGAGCTAGGTATTAACAAGAGAATGGAGGGGGTTCAAGAAGAAAAAAAAAGGCGCTGCAAGGAGATCCTGGCTACCTACCTAGAAGGTGGAGTCTGGGGCCTGGGGGTCTGGAAGTTGGGTGGGGGTCAGAGGTGACCCTCCCTCAGTATCCCTTGCTGGCCAGAGGCTTGCAGGAGAGCCTATTGCCTGCTGGCAGGCACGGAAAGTCTAGAAGGTGGAGTCTGGGGCCTGGGGGTCTGGAAGTGGGGTGGGGGTCAGAGGTGACCCTCCCTCAGTATCCCTTGCTGGCCAGAGGCTTGCAGGAGAGCCTATTGCCTGCTGGCAGGCACGGAAAGTCTAGAAGGTGGAGTCTGGGGCCTGGGGGTCTGGAAGTGGGGTGGGGGTCAGAGGTGACCCTCCCTCAGTATCCCTTGCTGGCCAGAGGCTTGCAGGAGAGCCTATTGCCTGCTGGCAGGCATGGAAAACTCTAGTTGTTTTTCTTCATGGGAACTAGTGGCTTAGATCTGGTTTTTGAAGGAACAGCAAGGATATTTCAGGCAAGAGAAATACAATACCAGAGAATGTGGCTATTCATCATGGATATAGAGGTTGAGGAAGATCCTGAGGCTAATTGTACCATGGCATCAATGTTTATTTGATACTGTATCCTAGTCACTTGTAAAGAGATACCTGAGAAGTAGAACAATACGAGCTAGGAAAAAGAATTATGATTATTAATTTTGCCTGAGGGTGCATGCACTAGCAGAAGATGGGGAGTTAGGTAGGAGGTGGGGTGGGGAATGAGAAAGCTGCCCCATGGGGAATGGTCACACACTTCTCCTCCTCCATCTCTCCCTCCTTTTGGATTTAGGGCATGCACACACGCGTGCTTGGGGTGTTTCTCAAGCTGCTGGGTCTGGGCCTCAAACTGTATAGTCAGCCATATGGGATCCAGCTGCCTTAACCACCATGCCACAGACTGGCCCAGTGACTGATTTTGAAAAGGCAATTATTTCTTTATAAAGAATCATTCTTCTATGAAAGAAAGATATTGTATGTATCCACTAATGAATACCGACTATCTGCACTATACGGTAGAGATTGATATATTGGAGTGCATAAAAGCAGTGAGAATACTTATGGACGCTGAAGACAGTGTGGAGCGTGGGGGACCAGAGAAGGGGAGAGTAAAGACGAGGAAATCAGGGAGAACAAAAGAGAGGCATGACATTTGTGGGACACAGAAATGCTTTATTACCTGTTAATGATAACATGTATAGTATTCTCTATTGGACTGGTCTGAGAAGTATTTCATGTTAGGTAAATTCTCTTACAAGCCAAATGATGTATAGTGATTTAATATTTTTAAAAAAATGAGAATAAAAATAATAATCTGAAAAAAATGAAAAGCTATTTGGTAATGATGATGTGGATAGTAATGTCTTTGTCTTGATCGATATGCATGGTAATCATGCTGGAAAAAAAATGTTATACACTGTAAAGATATATGTGATTAAATGTAATATTAAAAAATAACAACAAAACTGGGATCAGCAGTTGGCCTAATGGCTACGTCACTGGACTCTCATGTAGTCGACCGTGATTCAAGTCCCAGACATGGTGGCTTAAACTCACACCGGGTGCGTGTGTGTGCGTGCCCAAGGTCCCAAGAGGAGATTGGAGGAGAAGGGATTGCTGTGTGGCCATCCCCCCTGGGGGGGTGATTTTTCGCTTTCTGTCTCTCTGTCTCTCTGAGTCTTTCTGGAAAGTGCACATGCCCTATAGCAAAAACCTCTCAAAACAAACCAACAAACCAACAAACAACCACAACGAAACAATTAAAAAAAGAATCATTCTTTTAGGCAGTAAAAGCTTTCACTGACTTTATTTTTATGCACATTTTCTCCTGGGTTTGCTTGAAGGGGATCCTGAAAGTCCAAGAGGTATGGGGAATCATTGATAGGCCCTGAGGGTTAGTCTTAGGAGGTTTTTGGAAAAGGACAGCTTTGAGCTAATTGTGAAAGGTCAGAGAGACAGCTCTCTCCTGCGTGGAGGTCTTGTCTGCTAGAAATGTTCTGCATGTCCCTCTGTCCCTCAGGCTGGTTCCTCCTCACCCTCTAGGTCTCGACTACCTGGACCACCCCACCTGAACATTGATCACTTTTTTTTTTTTTTTTTTTTTTTTTTTTTTTTTTTTTTGCTATAGTGCGCATGAGCTCGCCAGACAGACAGAGAGAGACAGAGAGACAAAAAGCGAGAAATCACCCCCCAGGGGGGATGGTCACGCCGCAATCCCTTCTCCTCCATTCTCCTCTCGGGATCTTGGGCACGTACGCACACGCGCCCAGCGTGAGTTTTAAGCCACCGGGTCCGGGACGCGAACTGCGGTCGACTACGTGGGAGTCCAGCGACATAGCCATTACGCTAACTGCTGGTTCTCAAATAAATAATTCTTAAAAAAAAAAAGTGATCAGGGACCAGCAGTTAGCGTAATGGCTATGTCACTGGACTCCCACGTAGTTGACTGAGGTTTGAGTCCTGGACCCAGTGGCTTAAAACTCACGCCGGGCGCGTGTGCGTGCGTGCCCAAGATCCCGAGAGGAGAATGGAGGAGAAGGGATTGCGGCGTGGCCATCCCCCCTGGGGGGTGACTCGCTTTCTGTCTCTAAAGCGCACGCGCCCTATAGTGAAAATCTCTCCAAAAACAAAAAAAAGAATTATTTCTTTAATATTATTTATTCATTCATTTATTTTCATTTGACCAGAGAAACACAGACACATAGAGAGAAGGAAAGTGAGAAAGCAAGCCGCCAGTTCTGACTCCAACTGAGGTTGGCCATGTGGGAGTGTCCAGCACCTTAGCCACCACGCCACCTGCTGGCCCATACTGATTACTTTTTAATATCCATTTCCCTCTAGACTAAGAGGTTGCACAGGTGAGGTCGAGGCCAGGCACAATGTCTGACAATGAGCGGAGGGGAGGCCCCTACCTTGAGAAGGCTTGGGAAAGTCCCCGGAGTCAGTGTGAGCTATGAAAGAGCTGCTTTGCCCGAGACGGGTGGGGCTGGGCTGGGAGTGACTGAGAGGAAGGACCAGTTTCTGCAGATGCTGGAGAACAAGGAGAGGAGTCTGGGCGGGACTCTCACAGGCGTCTTTTATTGGGTGCTCGCAGGGTCTGTGCTCAGCACTAACAGACATGATTCACATGATTCATTTGATCCTCACAACCACCCTATGGGGCAGGTACCGTGATTAACCCCTTACGACGATGAAGACGAGGTTCAGGGAAGGGAGAGTTACCTGAGGCCACCCAGCTGTCTGTGGTGGCAGTGTGGCTCCAATTCAAAAGCACGTCTCTGCTGGTGAGGTGGCATGTTTCCTGTGGCCTTCAGGAAGAGGAGGAATCTACTTTGAAGTAAGACCTCTTTAAAAGACGTTTCTGGAGGGGCACATGTGTCTCAAATTAAACTTCCAAGAAAGCATCCCAGCAATAACACAACAGGATACTACCAAGAGCAAGTACGGAGGGCTACCGCACGCTCAGCACTATACGTGCGTTGCTTTAATTAATCTTCACAGCCACTCCTCTTTACCAATGAGCAAAGTGTTGCACAGATGGGTAAAGATCCTGGCTACGAAGTGAAGGAGCTAAGACTTGAATATAGGCTCTCGCATAGGCACTGGGCATGAGAGTCTGCAGATGCCAGTTTGAGGCCCAGGACCCCACAGAAGGGAGCAGAGACATCACCCAGACCTGAGGCCTCCTGTTCTGTACTTGGGTCCAGCCTCCATTCTCTCCCTGAGGCCTCCTCCCTGGTTCCTGGACTCCATAATCCCTCACTAGTCTATTCCCTGAAGGAGGTCTGCTAACACCTGTGACACTCAGAGCCCTTGGCTAGTTCATTCAGAATAGAAGTCAAAGTCCTTAGAATCATCCCGAGGCCCCAGGATCACCTCCACCCCCCACTGCTCAGCAAGATGGTCTTTAAAAAAGTAAGCAGGTTCCTGCCCCAGGGCCTTTGCACTGCTCTTCCCCCTGCGTAGAACACCATATTCCCAGACCATCTCATTCTTGGCTCTCTCACTTCTGGTCTCAGCTCATAGGCCACATCTTCAAGAGCCCTTTCCTGACTATCCTATTTAAAAATACCTCCTTGGGGCCAGCAGGTGGTGTAGTGGTTAAGGTGCTGGACTTCTACTTGGCTGATTGTGGTTCGAGTCCGGGACCCAATGGCTTTAAAATCATGCTGGGTTCATGTGTGTATACCCAAAATCCCAAGAGGAGAATGGAAGAGAAGGGATTGTGGCGTGGCCATCTCCTCTAAGGGGTTATTTCTCACTTTCCCTCTCAGTGTCTCCCTGTCTCTCTCTCTGATGAGTGTACATACCCTATGGCAAAAACTTTAAAAAAAAAAAGGAAAATAAATAAAACACCACCCCAATCTTTTCTATTCTCTCACCCCATTCTATTTATTTATTTATTTATTGGAAAGGTTTTTGCTATAGGGCGAGTGCGCTCGCCAGACAGACAGAGAGACAGAAAGCGAGAAATCACCCCCAGGGGGGATGGCCACGCCACAATCCCTTCTCCTCCATTCTCCTCTCAGGATCTTGGGCACGCACGCACACGCGCTCGGTGTGAGTTTTAAGCCACCGGGTCTAGGACTTGAACCGCGGTCGACTACATGGGAGTGCAGCGACATAGCCATTACGCTAACTGCTGACCCCACCCCATCCTATTTTTCTTCATAATCCTCGTACTACCTGATACACTAATTGGTCAATTTCCCCTACAATGGACATAAGCACCCTAAGGAGATTTATTTTATTTTATTTTATTTTATTTTATTTTATTTTATTTTTGCCAGAGAGAGAGAGAGAGAGAGAGAGAGAGAGAGAGTGAGCAGCATGGTCATACCACAATCCCCTTTCCTTCATCAGAATTTTGGGCACACCTGGCATGTTTCTCAAGTCTCCAGGGCTGGATTCTAACCATAGTTGGCTATGTGGGATCTGGTTCTCTATATGTAGTGATTAACCACTCTGCTATAGGGTGTTCCAAAAACATTTTTTTAAAAAAGAATTATTTCTTTCTTTTTTTTTTTTTTTTTTTTTGAGAGGTTATTGCTATAGGGCACGTGCTCTCACCAGACAGACAGAGAGAGACAGAGAGACAGAAAGTGAGAAATCACCCCCCAGGGGGATGGCCATGCCGCAATCCCTTCTCCTCCATTCTCCTCTTGGGATCTTGGGCACGCATGCACACGTACCCGGCGTGAGTTTAAGCCGCCGGGTCCGGGACTCAAACCGTGGTCGACTACATGGGAGTCCAGTGACATGGCCATTACTCTAACTGCTGGTCCCTATTTCATTTTATTTATTCATTCATTTTATTTGAATTTGATCAGAGAGAGACAGAGAGAGGGAAAGTGAGAAAGCAAGCCACCAGGTCTAGGACTCGAACCATGGTCGGCCACATGGGAGTATCCAGCGCCTTAACCACCTTGCCACCTGCTGGCCTCCCCAAAAATAATTTTTTAAAGTCTGTTTATTGATAAGAGAGATGAGGGGAGGGAGAGAGAGAAAATGGAGGTGAGAGAGAAATATATATATTTTTTGACAGTCTCTTGGTGTTGGGAATCCCCTTGCCCAAGCTTCAGCTAGCTTGGACATCCGGGTCGCATTACCTCAGCTGGCCCGTTCCGGGTTGGGCTGAGAACCAAACCTCAGCCTCCGAGTAGCAGCACCCGAGCAGCACGTGTCACTGTAGCTGAGCTGAGAACGATGTTCGTGCTGTATGCCCAGCACCGAGAGCAGGCGCGGCATAGACCAGGCACTCAGATATCTGCTGCTGAGTGAGGCAGTGGGTTAGAGAGAAAAGCTGGGACCAGAGGAGCACAGGCACCACGCGGGCACCTCACACTTGCGGGTGCTGTGATGTGCCACAACAGGGAGGTGTGGTGACGCAGCAGCCAGGCACACCTGGGTCAAATTTCGGTGCTCCATTTTCCCATGATCTTGTCACACACGATCTTGTGTACGAGGTTTAACCACCCTGGGCCTGAATGCCCTCATCTGGAAAATGGGAGTAATGTTGACCTCTGGAGGTTACACGAGGTCATAATAAGGATGAAATGAGGCCACGTATGTGAAAGGGGTTGTGAGTCTACTTGGCTCACCAAATATGCCGTAGGTGACTTGAGGGGACTCCTCGGGTCCAGAGAGATCTGAGGGTAGTTATTCCCAGAAGCTAGAACGCGAGACTGCTAGTGGCAGGGGAGAATTTGGTTTGTGGCCATGGCTTTGAATAACTCTGAATCACACACTGAGAACCGTACTCTCTTCTCAATCTCCTTTTCAGCTTTCTGATTACGTTAAAGAAAAATACTCAGTTCTATGGTGGTATGCCTCTCGCATACTTGCTAATTTCCCTCCCCCACTCTTTCTTTCTCTTCCTTCCTTCCTTCCTTCCTTCCTTCCTTTCCTTCCTTCCTTCCTTCCTTCCTTCCTTCCTTCTTTCTTTCTTTCTTTCTTTCTTTCTTTCTTTCTTTCTTCCTTTCTTCCTTTCTTCCTTTCTTCCTTTCTCTCTTTCTTCCTTTCTTTCTTCTTTCTTTCTCTCTCTCTCTCTCTTTCTTTCTCTCTCTCTCTCTCTTTCTTTCTTCTTCCTTCCTTCCTTCTTTCTCTTTCTCTCTTTCTTTTTCTTTTCTTTTTTTTTTTTTAAGATTTTGCTATCGGGCATGTGCATTCACTGGAGAGACCCAGCCCCCTACCCCCCCGCCCCCGAAGATGACCACACTGCAATCCCTTCTCTTCCATTCTCCTCTCAGGATTTTGGGCACACACGCACGTACATGTGCTCAGAGCATTTTTCAAGTCACCAGGTCCAGGACTTGAACCGCTCAGTTGGCCATGGGGGATCCAGCTGCCTTAACCTCTGTGCTACTTGCTGGCCTACTCATTTTCCTTTTTAACAAAGAGTTGCAGCCAGCTATAGTGTGATATCATTGTTTGCTTCTCACTATATTTTTTCAGTACTTTTGATATATGGGCAAGTGATTCTGGCTTTCCACTTAGAGTAGTAATTGAAATTATTCTCTTAAAATATTAAGAAAGTGGGACCAGCAGTTAGTGTAATGGCTATGTCGCTGGACTCCCACGCAGTTGACCACCATTCGAGTCCTGGACCCCGTGGCTTAAACTCACACCAGGCGCGCGTGCGTGCGTGCCCAAGATCCCGAGAGGAGAATGGAGGAGAAGGGATTGCAGCGTGGCCATCCCCCCTGGGGGGTGATTTCTCGCTTTCTGTCTCTATGTCTCTCTCTGTTTTTCCGGCGAGCACATGCGCCTTATAGCAAAAACCTCTCAAAAAAAAAAAAATAAGAAGAAGAAAGTAAGCTGGTTTGAAAAGACACTCGGTATAGAAGATATAACTGCCTGTGATAGAGAAGGGAGAGGGCTTACTCCGTGAGGGAGGGATCTGGGGAAGGATTTGGGGAAGGGGTCATTGGATCATTGAGTGCCCTACCTAGTCCCTACCTCACCAAGATCTTGACTAGGGAAGAGGGAAGCAGTAAGCTCGGGGGCTAAGGGCTCCATCCCCAATCCGGGGGGACCCAGATTTACTCTTGCACCCCTCCCCCCCCCACACACACACATAGTCCCAGAGCTAAACCACCAATGTCAGTTCTATCCAGGGAATAACTAGGGGGCTTTGAAAAACAGGGACGGATATGAGACACCGAAATGGTGGAAAATGCCAGGGAGACTGGGCCAAAGAGGGAGGCGGGTCTGGGCTGGGCTCCTGGATGCACTGCGTCTGCTTGGAGCCCACTCTGTGTCTCCAGTGGAATAACAATAGTACGGCGCTCCCAGGGCTGTAAGATCCTCGAAGTGCTTCATCCAATGCTGGGCTCATAGCGAGCCTTTGCTAAATTGGACCTGCAATTAGGAGTATTATGATTTCCGTCACGATTGTTATCATTAGAGTCACAGATGGAATAACAGGGAGGAAGGAGCTGAGGACAGACGGGGATTGTGTTTACATGGTGAGAAGTGTTGGATGTAACAAGTTGGGGTGCGGGTGTTGGGGTGGAGAGAGAGACTGACTGAGAGACATTGAGAAAGGCAGATGGAAACCAGCCCCTCCTAACTGGGCGATGAATCCCAGTGATACAGGATGGTGCCAAGTGGGAGGGCCCAGGGCCCCTGGGAGTGGAGAAGCAGCCACACTTGCTGAGCAGGGGTGAGCCCCGGGGAGGCTGCCGAGCTCTGTGTTCTGAGCTGAGACTGGGGGAGAGGGCCACGTGCTGACTGGTGGCTCCTGACCTGGTGCTCACCCCTCCTTCCTTGCCAGTGCTGGCCTGGTCCCTCAGGGAAGCTGCGGGTGGGTGGGGTGACCTGGGTAGTCCCACCCTTTGCGGGAGCCATGAGCTCACACTGGGGGCCCCCAGGGCCGGGTAAACAGGATGGGTGCCTGGGTCAGCTGCTCCCTCCCTTGCTCTGTCCCTCCCACTTGTTCCCTGGGGGTGGTGGCCCGCCCAGCTCTCCTGATCCGCACCCAGCTTTCTTGGTCAAGAACAGCCATAACGCTAAGTGAGACACCCTGTGACCACTCTCAGGGTCACGGCCACTGCCTTTCCAGACACCTGGGGTCCCCAGCGAGGGCCTTCCCCAGCACCTCAGCATCTTAGATGCAGCTGGAAGGTGTGGTAGAGTGTGAGGGCAGTCACCTTCAGGTGACAGCATGGGAGGGGAGAGGGGAGTTGCAAAGGCCGCTGACACTGAGAGGCCAAGCAAGGGCACCTGCTTCTCATCCTGGTGTCCCCTACCCTGGCTGGCTGTCACACAGGGTAGGTCCTGGTCCTGGCTTTTCTGTCCTGGCTCCCCTGGTGGGCTCCTGCCTCGTGTCCTATCTCTTAAGTCCCCTCCACCCCATTACCTCCAGAAGACACCAAGGACCTATCTCCTCAGATGCCCCACCTCCACCCTGCGCCCCAAATTCCTGGGGTTGGGAAACTGGAACGCTTTTGCATCTGTCTCATCCCAGTGCCCCCTCCCTATGCATGGGCTCCCTCTCTGTTTCGACAGACTCTCAGGCTCACAATTACAGCTCATTACCCTATCGGCTGGGCCTTGAGTCACTAGGGGGAGGGACTCTGAGCTGCCCAGCCCTGTCCCTTTCTGCCAACCTACAGTATAAGGAGTAGTGACAGGGAGGAGGACTCTGGGAAGGCAAGGGAGTCTGGGAAAGGAGACAGAAGGCTGCAGACCTTCGGGGAGGGCAGGAGGAGAAGGGAGAAGGAGGAGGGGCACGCGGAGGGCACGCAGGCTCGGAGAAGAAAGTGAGCAGGAGAAGTGAACTTGGGAGGGAAGAGGCACTCAGGAGAGGGAGAGGGAGCTAGGCCAAGATGGAGTTACAGGGGACCCTGGCCTGCCTCCTGCTGGCCTTGTGTCTCAGCAGTGGGAGGGCTGGCCCCCTGCCGGGTGAAGGGGAGGGTGCTGCAGCGGGCTTCGGGGAGGCCGTTGGACACAGGATGGGAGAGGCCCTGAGCCAAGGAGTCGGGCAGGCTTTTGGTCAAGGAGCTGAAGCGGCAGCCAGCTCTGGAGTCAGGGAGGTTGCGGGCTCTGCTGGGAGTGGTTTGGGCCACAGGGTTGAGGAAGCAGCCCATGCCCTTGGGAATGAAGCTGGAAGACATGCCGAGAATATCGTTCGACAAGGGATGGATGCTGCCCACAGCTTCGGGCAGGGGATGCCTGGCAGCAACGGTGCTTGGGTAAGCGGCTGGGGAGGCGCAGAAGGGGAGGCTGTGGGCAGCTGGGCCGAGGGTCTTGAGAAACGGTTGAAAGGATGGATGGGTGTCTTATCGGTGGCTGTCTGGGACAGTTTCCTCCCATGTAACGCACCCCTCCTCTACTGCCTTGGGGTCTCGCCCAAAGTCTGTGTCTGCCCTGGCTCCTCCCTCTCTTACGGTTGCTCCGCTGCCCTCCGCCCCAGACAGAGATGGTCACACTGAGGGCAGCTATGGTGTCCTTGCAGGGAGTGAATGGCCAGCCTCCATCGGGAAGCCATGGCACCTTTGTCTCTCAGGGTGGCTCTGGAGGCTATGGCCAGAGCAATCCTGGAGGTCCAGGGACTCCCTGGGGCCATGGAAATCCCGGAGGCTCAGGAGGCAGCTTTGGCACCAACTCTCAGGGAGGCTTCTCGGTTCAAGGAGGCAATGGCAGGTCCCCCAACTTCGGGCCCAACACTCAGGTAAAGTAACCACCTCAGCCTGATCTCCGCCGCCTCCCTCCCTTCAAGCCCACACTCCCTCGCCTTCCTCATCCTTTGGGATCCCACACGCAGTCTCGCCCTCCCTGCAGGGAGCTGTGGCCCAGCCTGGTTATGGCTCAGTGCGAGGCAGCAGTGGAAACACAGAGGTAAGGGGAAGGGTTTGGGGCCACGCGGGGCATCGGGGCGTGTGAGAGAAGTCCAGGAGGGACACGAGGCAAGAAAGCTGGGGAGGGCAGGGACTGGGCTCAGCGGGAGACGGGGTGGGAAGACTTGGGCCTTGGGAGGAGCCTACGAAGAGGGAAGGTCGGGAGAAAGTGATGAAGGAGACACGGGAGAGGCCGGGCTGGTGGCAGTGGCTTGATGGAAAGTGCCCTCAGCCGTGCCCTTCCTCCCTCAGTGCACCAACCCGCCACCCTCTGGCTCAGGTGGAGACTCCAGCAGCTCTGGGGTAAGAGGAGAGGGTGGCCTGTGGCGTTCTGCAGGCCGGGGAGAATGGACTGGGCGGGGGACATGTCCCGGGAAGAGAGGAAGGGAGGAGGAAGCAATCCTGGTGTTCCTGCCTTTCATCCTTGCTCTGTCTCTTCCTGCCCCTCCAGTCGGGCAGCAGCGGCTCACAGTCGGGCGGTAGTAACGGTGGCAGTGGCGGCAGCAGCAGCAGCGGCTCACAGTCCGGTGGCAGTAATGGCGGCAGTGGCGGCAGCAGCAGTGGCAACGGTGGCAGCAGCGGCAGTGGCAGCAATTCTGGGGCCAACTCGGTGAGTTTTGCTCCTTTGCTGAAGGCAGAGATGAGGGGGCTCCTGGTGGTCCTGCTGAGGAGACAGGCTCCCAGGTTCCCCGGGAAGCTGCAGTCCTGGGGTGGGCGGCATGGCCGGCCGTGGTCATGCAGGCCCCCTCGGCCTGCGCCGCGCCTCCCCAGCCCCTGCCGAGTCGGCTCCTCACACGCACACCAGTGATTTCCTGTGCGAGGTGCCTCCTGCTCGACTCACTCTGTCCGTGACAGCGCGGAGGCTCTACCCGTCTATACTGGTCCCCGCAGTTGTGTCCACCTGGCGGGGCTGAGGAGAGCGGGGTGGGGGTGGTGGCTGAGGAAAGGAGGGAAGTGGGCACAGAGTAGACACTTGTTTGGGATGCTTTCAGAGCGTGACAGAACCGCGCACGTGGAGACCTGAGGGACGTTTACAGAGCTGTGATGGTGACAGTGCACGGACAGGGCCAGTAGGGGAGCCGCGACCCTGTAGCTGCCTTCGAGTAGCGCTAGGATAGAGAGGGGGCCTGGAGAGCGGAGCCACATCTGGCCTGTCGTTAGGACACACCAAGTGACAGGGCTGCTTTAGCTCACTGTTCTTTTACTAACCTCTCCCTCACCCCATCCAGGACCAGTCTTCAGGAAATGCTAGGCCTTTTGATGAAGGCTACTCAGTCTCCCAGGTTAGAACTCTCTGGCGTGGAGGTTAAGGGTGTTGGACTCCCACATATGGCCAACCATGGTTCCAGTCCTGGACCTGGTGGCTTGCTTTCTCACTTTCCTTCTCTCTCTCTGTTCCTCTCTGGTGAAATAAAAAGAAATAAAGAGATAAATAAATAAATTAAACCTCTAGGGGTCCCTTCTGCTTCTTACATTGTAGGAGAGGGTGTGGGTGAGTCGGGGTGGATGGCTGGGGGTCTGCTCCCTGGTGGCGGGGGTGGGGAACAGCTCAGATTCCCCATCGGTGCACACTCCCAAGCACTCTGCCACACCTTGCTGTCCCTGCACTCAGAATAACCTCTCTGGGTGACCAGCTGGCTAAGGACAGGGGAGACATGGAGGCTGGACAGAGGGCCAGACTCTGACCAGGGGTTACTGAAGCCCCATTAATGCCTCTGGGAGGACCAGGTCCCTTCATGAGCCCCTTTCAGAGGGCGGCGTCTGAACTCTTGCTTTCTCTTGCAGGGTTCCAGAGGCAGCTCCTCCTCAGGCAGCAGCGGGGGCAACGGTGGCGGAAACAAGCCCGAGGTGAGGAAGGAGGAAGGGGAGGTTGGAAAGGAAGAGGAGGTTGGGCCCCTTGCCTTGGCTGAGGGAAAATTTCGGGGCAGGACTCCTGCGGCCCAGGGGCTGAAGTTGGTGACTTGCAGCTGAGAGAACGTCCGCCCCTTGTCTCTCCCACAGTGTGGAAACCCAGACAATGAAGTCCACGTGTCTGGAGGGTCTGGAGGATCTGGGGGTCAGGTGAGAGCCCCGGGGGAGGTGACGGTGCCCGCTCCCTGTAACCCGCTCTGCTCAGTCCAGCCCTGGTCCTCACGCTCCCCTCTACCCGGCCACATCTGGGGGCTCTGACAATGTGGGAAGACAGCGAACACATACTACTAAAACTCCTATCCGCAAAGGAGGGATTCGTTGCCAATCTTTATGTGCCAGACCTCACTTTACACTGGGAACGGGGCTGTGAGGAATCCCATGTAAACCAGTCCCTGTTTCCAAAGTCCTAAACCCGGCTGGGGACTAGGATTGGGTGAACTCGGGCAGAGAATGTGT
This sequence comes from Tupaia tana, assembly GCA_026018925.1. Taxonomy (NCBI): domain Eukaryota; kingdom Metazoa; phylum Chordata; class Mammalia; order Scandentia; family Tupaiidae; genus Tupaia; species Tupaia tana. Next base: position 48,919,509 of record JAKSZU010000018.1, on the reverse strand, counting down.
TTTGGAAAGTCCAGTTCCCACCAGCTATTCTGAAAGTCTGGGCTTTATGTCAGCACCTGTCACGCTGACAAAGTGTCAGGTTCCTGTCCCCACAGCTCACCTGGAGCTCTTGTGCAAATGCTGGCGCTGACTCAGAAGATCTGGGGTGGGGCTGAGAGCGTGTGTCGAACAAGCTCCTGACACCCCGCTGGTCCGCGCGCTGGTGGGAGGAGAGGCGGGGTGGCTGGCGGGGCTAACCTGAGCTGGCCCTCAGATGAGGGATATGGACCTTTTACAGGTTCCAAGACAACTTCTCCCAGTATGTAACTCTGTTTCTAGCTTTTCATATACCGAAGTCTGAGGTAGGTAGGTAGTCAAAAATATCAACCTTTTTCTCTATGGTTTTTCCTCTCAGTGTATTGCTGTAAGGGTCTTTATTTTCTTCTAGCAAAATGGCTCTAGAATTCCACTTTTTTTTTTTTTTTTTGGAGACGTTTTTGCTATAGGGCGCGTGCATTCACCAGACAGACAGAGAGAGACATAGAGACAAAAAGCGAAAAATCACCCCCCAGGGGGGATGGCCACGCCACAATCCCTTCTCCTCCATTCTCCTCTCGGGATCGACCACATGGGAGTCTAGCGACATAGCCATTACACTAACTGCTGGTCCCTAGAATTCCACTTTTTTCAATTTAATTATTTAACCCATGTGGACTTTACTTTGCCATATATAGTCTAGTCCCACTCCTCGATCTAACTAGATTCGTCCGATACTTTGGATCAGAGTTATGTGCTATTTATGAGGGGAAACTTGTTAAAAACAGACAGAAGGAAATTCATCAGGAATAACTAATAACTTTCCCTAAGTGCTTGTCTGATATTCCCAGTCCCATGTACTGAATCATTTTCACAACTAATTTAGATGCTGCTTGTAAATACCTTCATATTTCAAGGGAGCTTCTGAGAGTTCTATTTTGTTAAAGAGAGCCATTTATTCTGGGAGAGGTGCCACAATGCTTAAGTAATTAATTTTTAATTTGTCAGAGGGTGGACATGCTTGCCAGAGGGAGACAAAGAGAGAGAGGGAGAGGGAGGAATCACCCTCCCCCATGGGGCATGGTCATGCCACAATCCCTTCTCCATTTCTCCCTCCTTTTGGAATTTTGGGGGCACACACACACGGTATGTTTTTCATGCCATCGGATCTGGGACTTGATCTATGTGGTTGGCTATGGGGAATCAAACTCCTTAAATACTACGGGCTGGCCCCATACTGCCTTGTTTATAATAGCTTTATAGTAAGTACATTAATATCTACTAGAACAAGTCTTCCCTTGTCACTTAACTTAAAAAAAATTTTTTTTAAATGCCAGTGGATGCATGTGCTCACCAGAGAGACAGAAGGACAGACAGCAGTCTCAAGAAGGAGAAAGCACCCCCTCCCCCAATGAGGGGGGTCACATTGCAATCCCTTCTCTTCCATTTCTCCATCCTTTTGGGATTTGGGGCAAGGACACACATACATGGGTTTTTGAAGCTACTGCAGCTGGGATTCAAACTGCAGTTGGCCATGTGGGATCTGGCTCCCTTAACCACTAGACTACAAAGCCAGTCCTGCCATTTATCTTTTCCAGTGTTTTCTTGACCTTTTATTTATTTATTTTTGGCAGTGGGCATGTGCATTTGATAAAGAGAGACAGTGAGAGGGAAAGTGAGAAATCATCTCTCAGGGAAAATGGCCACAATACAATCCTTTCTCCTCCATTCTCTTCCTAGGATTTTGGGCACACACGCACATGCTCCTGGTATGAATTTTAAGCCTCCAGTTCTGGGACGTGAACCATAGTTGGCCATGTGGGAATCTAGCAATCTAGCACCTTAGCCACCATACCACCTGCTGGCTCTCTTATCTACTCTTAGTCCTTTGTTTTTTTTTTTTTTTTTTTTTTTTTTTTTTTTTTTTTTTTTGAGAGAGATATTTGCTATAGGGCATGTGTACTCACCGGAGAGATGGAGACAGGGAGACAGAAAGTGAGAAATCACTCCCTAAGGGTGATGGCCATGACGCAGTCTCTTCTCCATTTTCCCCTCGGGATTTTGGGCATGCATACACATGCACCCAGTGTAAATTTCAAGCCGCCAGGTCCGGATCTTGAACTGTGGTCAATCATGTGGGAGTCTAGCTTCTTAACCATTATGTCACCTACTGGCCCCAGGCCTTTGTCCTAAATTAATTTTAAAGTTATATTTGGCAGGTTCCAAAGATAATTCCATTAGGAGTTTTAGAAGAATCATTTAAAATCAACACATTAATTTGGGGCAATGGCTCCCGGATCTAAAATAAGGATTTGTGTTTCACGGTCTCGTTCCTCAGGGCTCCAGAGGAAGCTCCAGTGGAAGCTTCAGTGGCACTCGTGACATCAAGGTAAGGGGACGGGCCACAAGAGTCAACCGTGTCAGTGGTCAGTGGGAGGGAGGTCCACTCCACCTGCCATGGCGATAGTAGCCGAGTGGATAGTCTTACATCCTGGTCTGGCCCATGTAGGCTTGGGCAGTGAGGAAGTGCAGCCAGGTCCAGGATTCACCATGATTCACACCAAATAATGACAGTGGGAGCCCGGAGGAGCCTCTAACTTAGGAGGGTAGCCAGTCCGCTCCTGTGCTGCCTCGCTCCCACAGATGCTCCAGCTAACAGCACCCTCTTCCTGAGTGTCAAACACCAGCCCAGATGGCTCCTCCATTTATTTATTTTTATTTTTTATTTTTTTGAGAGGTTTTTGCTATAGGACAGACATAGAGAGACGGAGAGATAGAAAGCAGGAAATCACCCCCCAGGGGGGATGGCCACGCCGCAATCCCTTCTTCTCCATTCTCCTCTCGGGATCTTGGGCAGGCATGCACACGCGCCCGGCGTGAGTTTAAGCCACTGGGTGCGGGACTCGAACTGTGGTCGACTACGTGGGAGTCCAGCGACATAGCCATTATGCCAACTGCTGGTACCGGCTCCTCCATTTAAATCAATTCACTCCAATAGGCTGGCTTGCTGCTGCCTCAGAACCAAGGTGCATTCAGATGCTTAGGTGCAGAGGCCCTTCCTGCTGGATTGTGTCAGCTTGCAGAAATGAATATAAACAAAGCTGGCGATGTTACCCATCAACAGCATAAATGAGCAGTGGCCTCATCCCCAGGTGGCTGAAATAAGATCTGCCAGGGAAGATGGGCCTTTCCTGAGAGCAAGACCTCTTTCTGGAGTCTTGGGAAGTCCCCTGCCATGTTCACATCTCAGTGCCCTGACTCAGGAACCCCTGAGCTACCTCTGGCTATCCTGTCTTCTATCCCCAAACCCACCTCCCTCCCCATGACTCTTCTCCATTTTCTGTCTCTCTAGGAAACAAGTGGAGAGGGCGCTCGCATCCTTACAGGTTCCCAAGGCAATCAGCAGGTGAGCCTAGGACAGGCAGGGTTGGCTTGAGGAGGAGGGATGGTAGGGTTTGGGGATAGAATGCCAAAGGCTGGGAAAAGAAACAAAAATAGATTTTTTTTTTCTGAATTGTGAGGGACAACAAAACAGTAGTCCTGAGACCCCCAACCTCTTCTAGATTCATTTATTCGCTCTCTCCTCCCTCTTGGGATCAGAACCATATCACCTTTGCTTAGAGAAAAACAGATACAAATAACAGAAGAACGATCCAGGGGTGGTTTTGCAAACTGAACTGGAGGCAGTGTTGGGAAGTGGAAAGTCACGGAACTTTGAGTTCCACGATCAGGCTCAAAAGCCAGTCAGAGTGCTTGTCACCTGCCACCTTCAGGCTAGCCGGGTTCTCTGAGTCTGTGCCTCCTTTGGTAAAACTGGGAGATGCTCACCTCCTGCAGTTCCTGTAGAGCATTCCGGATCATAACCAGACCAAAGCAGTGTAGAGGCCAGGCCCTGGAGACAGAGCCTGAGGCGAGCTGCTGGCCATCGCTGAGTGTCGGTTTCCTCATCTGTGAAATGGAGACATCTCCCACCTGGGGCTGAGGCAGGATAAAACAGTGTTTGGTGCAGAGTGGGACTGCACATTTGCTACTGTCATTTCTGGGGGTGTTTGGGGGATGCGACAGAGAGGAGGCAAGACAATGAATATGACTCGGGGGAATGGGAGGGGTTACACGGTGGCAAGTCATTCTGGGAAGGCTCTCCGAGGTAAGAATTTTAGGTGGCTTTACAGAGAAGAGGAGAGGAAGCTTGAGCGAGGGCAGGAGCAGGCTGACGGCTGCCAGGCATGACAGGAAGCCTGAGCCTCAGACATCAGTCCCCTTTTCCCACCTAGGGGCAAGGGTCCGGTGGGGATAGTGGAAGAGGTGAAGCTGTCAGTGGAATCAATTCTGTGGTGAGTGGAGGCATACTCCACCTTGGGCTGGGGCCATGGTATCAAGCAACCCTTACCCTCCTCTCCTGGTGCCCGTATCCCTTGGTCTTGCCTGTTCCTCATAAAGGACGTTCTTAATCTTGTCCCATTTCTCATTGGTTCCTTAGAACTCTCAGACAATTCCTGGAATCTTCAACTTTGATAATTTCTGGAAGGTGAGTTCTGCAGAATCACTCTGCTCGCTCTTGCTTAGAGAACCAAACCCCGTCCCTTGGTCTCATAGTTGAAGCCCTTTGGTCCGCAGTGACCCTTGACTCTCTGGTCTTAGGTCTTGAGCCAATTTTATTAGCACCTAATTTGATCAATTTTCTCTCTTTCTTTTTCTCTGCAGAATTTTAAATCCAAGATGGGTTTCATTAACTGGGATGCCATAGAGAAGGTAAGGGCTGGAAGGCCATGCAGTCCTGATCCTTGTGGGAGACAGATGTAGAGAAGGAAGTGAAACTTCTGCTTGGTGAGCCAATAAAACAACGGTGATGGCCACCAAGACAGTGGGGCTAAAAACAAAACCAAAACGAACTGGGGGGGAGGGGGGGACAGCAGAGACCTGAAAAGAGGGAATATTTGGAAACATTTGGGAGATGCAGCTAAGTGGAGGGAATGGGCCTTTTGAATGCCACAGCATGCAGACCTGAGCAGGTTCTGAACCTTAGTTTCCCCTTCAAGATCTGGGAGGCCAAGAGAGGAAGTAGGCTTGATCCTAGGGGCAGATGGAGTGAGGAGCCAGGTGGGGCTGAAAGGTCACCTGAGGACTGACAGACGCCCAGCCACAGAAGGGAATAGGAAGCAGATATTTGCCCAGTGCCAGTGGGCGGCCGGCATTTAATCTGAGCGAATGTACATACAACATCTGAGAAGACGGTTGCAGCTCAGGCTCCCTCTGTCCTTCCTCCTTGCCCACCCCTCCTGCTACAGGGGAACCCCCGGCCAGGCCGATTTGACACCAGAACAGCAGATGCACTTCCACAGTAGAGGGGGCTGGGCTGGAAGAGAAGGGCTGGGCAGATGGCAGATGAATAATCCAACACGGCAGTTGTAGTTGGTGGCCCACTGATGTGTCTGAGTTGCTTATTTATTTATTTATTTATTTATTTATTTATTTTTGCTATATGTTGCAATGAGCTTGCCAGGGAGGGAGGGAGAGAGAGAGAAAAAAAAAAAAAAAGGAAAAATAAGAAAGCCCCCCCAGCGGGGGACAGCTATGCTGAAACCCATTCTCCTCTCTCCTCCTCTTGGGATTTTGGACATGCATGCACACACGCCCAGCGTGTTTTCATGCCGTGGGGTTTAAGACTTGAATTGCACAATTGGCCATGTGGGATCCAGCCGCCTTAACCACCACACCACTGGCTTCACTTCCTCTTTTCCTTTTCTTCCTTTCTTTCTTTTCTTTAAAGAATATGAATTAGTTGCCAAAAAAATTGAGAGATTTCACATATTGGTTTGGTTTTCTGAGTTCTCTTGAAAAATCCGGCAACACCAGGCCCCCGTTCCACGTGGCAATGGCAGGTTAGAGCTGAGCGGCAGCCGCATCCTGCCATCGGGTGCTGGCTATCCAGCAGTCAGACTGCCCCTGCTGTCACAGTCAGCCCAGCCACTGACTGGCCCTGGGAGCAGTTTGGTCTCTGGCCCTTAATGTAAATGAATGAAAACGGGGATCCCTACCTTTATAAAACTTGTGGTCTTTGTGGGAGAAGGGGGGCAGCCATAGGTGGGGAGGCAGGAGAGCCCAAACCTCAGGAAAATCAAAGCTGGACTTTTTGAGAATGAAGTGGGAGAGTGGAAGACCAGAAAGTGCGAAGTCCCCTGTGGCCGTGGGCTGCTGGTGTGAAGGAGCGAATGTGTTCTCTTTCACAGAGAATGGTTTCTGGTAAGGGCAGCTCTTACCATGGCCCACGAAGAACTCTGGGCCTGACAGGGGACCAGGGTTTGTACAAACACCTTTCAGAGGGCCAGGACAGACCAGCTGAATATTTTTGCCCATCTAGGGGATGGGAGGCAGTAAAGGGAGTGATCACAGTTATACAGGATTTATTTATTTATTTATTTAGGAGAGGCTTTTGCTATAGGGCACGTGCGCTCACTAGAAAGACAAAGAGAGATAGAGACAGAAAGTGAGAAATCACCCTCCAGGGGGGATGGCTACACCACAATCCCTTCTCCTCCATTCTCCTCTCGGGATCTTGGGCACGCATGCACACACGCCTGGCGTGAGTTTAAGTCACAGGGTCTGGGACTCGAACCGCAGTCGACTACATGGGAGTCCAGCGACATAGCCATTGGGCCAACTGCTGGTCCTGTTACACAGGATTTAGAAGGGCCAGCTTCCAGAGGGGCAGATCTCCCAGAAAGAGGGACAGGCTGGAGACGGGCAGAGAAGAGAGGGACGCCTAGTCCCTTTCACTGTGGGGGGATGTCAGCTAGCATAGGAGCTTGGAGAGGTGGAGTCTCCGCAATCCCTCTAGTGAGCTCGGGGGGCTCTCAAGCCCAAGCTGGGAAACCTAGATTTGTCTGGATGGCAGTGGTGGGCCAAAAGGCCCCTGCAGATTTCTGGAGCAGGGGTCCCGTCTCCCCTTGCCTTGGCTCCTGAATTCCTAGTCCGCAAGCTCCCTCTTAGAACCTATTTCTTTGCCCAGGATCAGAGGAGCTTTCGCACCCAGTGACCTCCAGTCGAGGAGCTACCGGATGGATGGGAGCCCCCCTTCCCTTCTTAGACACACTCCCTCATCACTAAGCTTGACCCTTGCCCTTGAAATAAACCTTAGCTGCCCCACACTCCTGGTCTCTGCTCCTTTCTTCCGTCGCCACTGCTTCGGCGTGGGAGGGATTGACAAGGGTGGCCTCAGTCCCCCAGTTTTGGGAGATGGGCTGGAGGTGGCACAGCTCTGGGGGCAGGTGCAGAGGTTTTGCTGCAGTCCCGGTCTGCCGAGGTGGGATGTGGGGTAGAGAACGCTGTGCTGGGTGGGGGGGTTGGTTAACTGCTCCAGAGGTCTAGCCTCTCCCTGTTTCCAAAAACAGATTTCCGGTGTCTCTGCTTCCCCCCAGACCTTAGTCACAGTGAAAATCAGAGGGTGGGAAATGGCAGTAGCTAGAACAGGGGCTTAGGGGAGCCGGGTGACAGGCTCCCAGCTAACCTGCTCCCCACCTTCCCTCCACAGGGCCAAGTCCCGCCCCCCAGCACGCGGGCCCTCCTCTACTTCAGCCGCCTCTGGGAGGTAGGAGAACTCTGGCTTTCTGAAGACCTGGGTCTTGGTCCTCCTGTCCCCTCCCACATGTCCCTGGAGGCAGCCGCCCTCAGCTCCAGCCTGCCTGTCACAAAATGCCCCCTTTCATTTTTGAGATGGGTAACCTCGAATACATGTCAAATTCTAACCCCCTCACCCCGACCCCGTCTTCCCTGTGCTCATCCTTAACTCAGCCCACACCATGCCAGCCTCTGGAGCGGGTCCCACACACCATCTGGAAACGTCCCCGACATGCTGCCCCACACCGCCTCTCAATTCTGCTCCCAAGGGCCCACTCACCTCTCCTTCTCCCTCCAGGATTTCAAACATAAGACTCCCTTCTTGAACTGGAAAGAGATTACTGAGGTAAGGGGGGTGGGCAGAACTTCTCATTTCAGGGTGAGGAAGCTCAGGCCTGGGGACACGGAGACTCGGGGCCCTTGTCACATCACTTGCTGAATCTGTGCTGATTTCTTACCCTCCTTGATGAAGGAGGACGCCTCCCTGCCTTCCCAGTTTCCTTGATTTATGCAACCTTGAGTGGGAGAGAGGTGGGAGGGAGAGAAACTGTGAGTCACTGAAGGTGTAGGGTGGGAGGTCCTCCCTGGGATAAAAGCCGAGGCCTGGGCTTGGGGCCGCCACAGGCACAGGAACATGAAGCCAGCCGCTGCCTCTGCTCTGCTGCTGCTCCTGCTGGGCCTGGCCTGGCTCGAGGGCAGCCACGGCTGGGTGGGTACCGCAGGGTGAGCCGGTCGGGGAAGATGTGGGAAGCAGGGAGGACCTGGGCCAACTCTCAGGTGCTGGGAAGGGGGGCCTGGGGAGGAAAGAGGAATAAAAACGGGAGGGCAGCGTGTGGGAGTCAGGTCAGATCCAGTGCAGCGGGTGCAGGGGGTCAGAATAGCTGGGCCCCAGGGACGATGGGCAAGACCTCTGTGACAGACCACGCCTCAATTCTGCATGGCTTCGGGCCTCTGGGGAACAGGACCCTTGGGCTCCCAGGCAAGACTGGGTGTACTCACACACCCACATGGGCCACACAGGCTAGCTGGACAGAAGGCCACGCAAACGGGGAGGTCAAGGCCACCCAGTACACGTGTGGGACTTGGGTGGCTGTATCGGCTGAGTTTTCAAGAAAAGCTAGAAATCCGAGTTTTAGTTATTTGTAACTAATATAACTTAAAAAGATGCAGACCAAGCAAAAAAAAAAAAAAAGTCTGGAGGCCTAAGGATAACCAGTGTGTGACCTCAGTGTTGAGGCTAATAGCGGGGGGACGATTCCATGTGAGGGCAGAGTTCAGTCAGAGTCAGGACTCACTCTCACGCTGTGTGTGGGGTCGGGGCTGGGAGAGCCCTAGCCGAGCTGACGGCAGGAACTGAACTTTCTCAAGGCTGAGAATTGCCCCCTTGCCTTGGAGAAGGGGGTGGCATGGGGCATCTGTGATCTCATATTTCTCCCCTTTCTTTCCCTCTTCTGACCCCGAAGTAAGCTAATGGCTTTGCTTCTGGAGATAACAGCACATCCTTCCCAGGACCCTGTAGAGAACAATGTACAGGGATTTCAGGGTTTGGGAGGAGTGGCAGGGTTTGGTGTAGGCACAGGTGGGCTGGGGCCAAGGGGCCTGGTTCTGCTCCAGAGGAGCCTGAGTGGGTTCACCAAGCCCAGTGTCATTCTAGCGCAGTGTCAGGTCAGAGCTGCCAATGCTGCAGCTGCAGGGTGGGGGTGGGGTTGCCAAACCTGGTTCTCTACCCTCAGTCCCCTACGCTGAGTGTGGAAATCTGTGTCCTGTATCTATCTGGGCTATCAGGTTCCTCCAGGCTCATGGCCTTCTCTGTAGGTGGCACTTATCAGGAACTAGTGAGAGGGGTGGGGTGGGGCAGGTGAGATGTCGGGGCTCCAAAAGGAGGGCAGCCCCTAGGCAGCGGGGTGCTGGGGATCTGGAAGGCTGGCAAGGCCTGCATGACCACAGAGGCACTAACTGTGGACCCTTCCTCCCTTTCAGGGGATAGATAAATCATTACAGAAGAGGGCAAGTGGTGACAATCAGGTCAGTCTCTGCCCTCGGACTCCCCTGGCCGGCCTTTGGTGCCCCTCAGCCTTGATTCTGGGTCTGGCCAATCTGAAATTCTGTCTTTTACTCCCCCATCCATTATTTTTCTCAGCCTGGCACAGGATGGCAAGAGGTGGCAGCTGTAACGTCTAAGGTAAGTTAGCGACCACCTGACCGCCGTAGACTTCACTTCCTTTCTTGGTCTTCTACCTCAAGGAGCACTGAAAAGAGCCGAGAGAGCTACTGATGGAGGGAAGAGGTAGCGAGGCATGGGTGTGGGCGCAGGCTGGCTGGGGGAGGGACTATACAAAAGAACATATAACGCAAGGGGAGAAGGTAGGGGCTCCAAGAAAGGCCCCGCCAAGGCAGAGAGGTGGAGCATTTATTCCAGAGCAACACGCCTTCATCCCTTCTCCTCCCCCTCCCACCACCCCACCCCTTTCTTCCACAGAACTACAATTATCACCAGCAGGTGTATCCTACTGCCTATTATGGGCAGTACCCATCTAAGTCCCCTGCTAAGGTAAGACTTGCAACTACCCTGTTTTCCCACTGGAGTCTCTGCATTGGGGAGAGGAGTTGTTACTGCCAGGGTCCTCTGTGTTGGTGAGCTGAGGCTGACTCCTGTTCACTTTGAAAGTTGGGCCTCCCCACCTCTCTGTAAGGGAGTCTCAGGTTTCCTGAGAGCAGTTTGGAGCAGAGGGCTGGAGGTTCCAATCCTCTTCACACCCATCCAACAAGGAAAAGTGAGAGAAGCAGAAACCACATCATATGAGGGGGCTTCAAAATATTCATGGAAAATAGATTTAAAGTAAGACGTTATTTTGGTGCAGTAGAATGTTGAAGGCCAGCCTCCCAGCCTGGTGGTTAAGGGAGCCAGATCCCACATAGGTAACCACATGGTTCAAATCCTGACCTCAGTGACTTGAAAAAACATGCTGGGTGGGACCAGCAAATGGTGTAATGGTTATGTTGCTGGACTCCTATGTAGTCGACTGTGGTTTGAGTCCTAGACCTAGCAGCTTAAAACAACACTCGGTGTGTGCACATGTGTGCCCACAACTTCTAGAGGAGAATGGAAGGGAGGGGATTGTGGCATGGCCATCACCCCGATGGGTGATTTCTTGCTTTCTGTCTCTCTAGTGAGGGCACACACACTATAGCAAAACACACACACACACACACACACACACACACACACATAAAATCATGCTGGCATGTATGCATTCATGCTCCAAATCCCAGCAGGATGGATAAATGGAGGAGAAGGGATTGTGGTGTGACCATGCCCCACGGAGAGGGGGGTGCTTTCTCCCTCTCTTCTTCTTTTTTCTGTCTCTGTCTCTCTGTCTGATGAGTGCATGAACTCTCTGGTAATTAAGAAGTTTTGAAATCTAGCGCGCACACACACACATACACACATACACACACACACACACATATATAGACACACACATATATGTATATATGTATACGTACATCCTCTGAACTTTCTGAAGACCCTTCCTATGCAATAGAGAACACTGGGAATCAGTCTCCTATCAGAGAGCAACGTGTGGCTCTACTGAAATCACAAGACATGAAAAAAAGACACTAAAAGCTTTCTTTGTAGTGTTTGGTCTTTGCTCACCTCTTCTGGAGGGGTGGGTTTGGGGAGAAGAGGAAAGTAAATCCGTATGTAGGGGAAGCTAGCCCAGGGATTCTTGGTTGATGGGAAAATGAACGCTCCATTCCTCAAAGGAAATAAAAAGAAGAAATATGTGAGAACTTTGTCTCATGCCGTTGCAAAGAAGGCAATCTTATAACACTTTAGTAAATGAATATACTAAATACTATTCGATTGGCAAAGAAAACGCCCCATCTTGCAGAATACTAAAGCTCCTGCCCTTGGGGGGAGGATCTTATAGGAGGTCAGAAACTTTTTGGTGACTGAAAGGAGCTGGAGATGCAGTCAATGCCACCTGTAGGTGTCCACGATGCTGATTATTGGGGCCAGTGCTACCCACCTAGCAGGCAGGAGGGAGACTTATCCTCGTTCACTCCCCTTGGTCAGTGAGTTCTCATGGATATATTCAATATAAAATTGGATAAATGGTACCTAGGATGATAAATCTCCTGTGAAAAAAATCCAATAGATGGAATGTCCACAGTCATACTGAAGGACCTTGGTGATAATCCTGGTTTGAGCTTGCCTTGTCCTGGGCCCTTCGTAAGCACAGTGTGGCAGGGTACACAGAGGCCATTGTAGCCCCGTTTTACCTCCTCTGATCTTCTCTTTGCAGGGAGGAGTTACACCGCCTTCTTCTTCGGTGAGTATGTGGTTCAAGAAAATCTGGCTTGAGAGAGAAGGGGCCTGAGGCTGGAGGGTGTGGAGAGGACAATGCGATGTCTGCTCAGACATTCTCCTCATCTTACAGGCTTCCCGGGTGCAACCTGGCCTGCTGCAGTGGGTGAAGTTTTGGTAGGTGAGTGTTGGGTTGGGCCTCACACGGCTGCTTCCAGGAGCTGAGACACTCTCACCCCTGGGAGCAGGGCTGGGATGGCGGCGTTTCCTGAGACCTCAGTCAGCAGCGACACTAACTCAGGTTTGCTCTGGGTGGATTCTCTGAAGGGATTAAGGAGGAGGAGACCCCATCTGGGTGTGGAGAAAGACTCCTAAGAAAATGACCCAGCTCACTTGGAAAGCATCCTCTGAGGGCTGTGTGAAGGGCCAAACAGAGGTGGGACAATGCAGGCACCTCTCTGAGGAGAAGGATGTGTCGTTAGGACTGGGAATGGGATGGAAATCATACAGGGAATTGTACAGGAGGGAGAGGGGCCTTTCAGCTGGTAAGTTTCAGGGCAGGACAAGTGAAGGTCCAGAAGGGAAGAGGTAATAGACTGACCTGGCAGAACCAGAGTTTGTTGTAGGTAGGAGCAAAGGTGAAGGGAATGGCAGGTGAACCAGGTAGGACCGCAAAGGAACTGTCAGAGCCCAGAACTGGATGAAAAGATCTCTGGTTTCAACCGATGTAGAAGTGGCCATCTTCCATCATTCGATCTTCTCCTTTCTTCTAGAAAATTACTTCCGATCATTACTGAGGCCTTGGAAAACACTGGTCATCAAGGAGCCTGACTGTGCCCCTCCCCTGGCTCTCCCTCCTGGGATGCCCTGGTCTGGGTGCTGACACCTCCATTTTCTAGGTTGGGGGCTTGGTTTGTCTGTTCCTTGTGTCTTCTCACTCCACCGTGGTGACTCCGTGACCACCAGACTCAGCGGATAAACCAGCCACTTGCTTCACCTCCTCCATTTTGTGACCTGACACCACTGACGGTTCTTCAGGAGGAGCTTCCTACTTTAGTGTTTCTCTGTGGAAATAAAACATAAATTTTGTTTCCCTAAGACTCTCTCAAATCGTATTCTTATGTTGACCCAGTTTAAGGAGGATAGAAGAGTGGTCATTTGCCTTCCTCCTGGGTGGTAGGCTGAGAGAGTTAGAAGACCTGGGTTTTATTCCTGACAAGCAACAGCTAAGACCTCACTGGGCCCCCTCTGTAAAAAGTCATCTTTGCCCAACTCGTACCCAAATACCAAGCTTATTGCGTTTGAAGCAGTCCTACGTGTTTGGGTAGCCTGAAAAAGCAACAATGGAACTAGCCAAATTAGGAGATGGAAGTAAAGAGGTTGTTCAAAGAGAGGAAATCAGTCTTGTAGGATCCGGAATGGGAAATGTCTAGGAGTAAGGGGGTGATGTAGACTGTATCTGGGGGCCAGGTGGCCGTGCTCTGCAAGGTTGACCCACATGAAATGGCTCCGGTTTGCTTCCAGAGACCTTCCTGAACATGCCGCAGGTGGTGGCGGTGGTGGGGCGGGTGATGCAAGTGCACTCATGACCCAGGGCTGGCGTAAGCTGGAGTGGACACAACTCAAAACAAAGAGTGGCGACTCTTTGTTTTTGTTTCTGTTTCTTTTTCTCTCCTAGTAGAAAGAAATTAAACTTGAAAAAAGAGGAGAAAATGTGTCAGCCGTGTAAATAAACTTGAGTATAGGTGAGGGTGAGGTTCAGTTGAAGGGTTGAGGACACTAGGGAGACAAGTCATATCCAGTTCCTCATCCTATGCAGTCGCTCTGTGTTTCTGGGATCCGGAAAGAGGAAGGCCATTCATTGGAAACAGGCAGAGGTGCTTGGAGCAAGCTGAGCCCAGGCTTATGACAAATTGAGGAGTCATCGAGACAGGACCAGAGTCTGCAGTTAGGAGCTCTAAGTCCCATCAACCTGGAAAAGCATGCCCAGAATAGGAAGCCCCACTGCATCCTCCAAACAGGCCTGCAGGGGACCGGAAACTAAAAGGAGGACAGGAATCACCCTGCCAGCCTAGGTGACTCTCTCCCAGACTGTAAGTTGCCCGGAGTACAACCCCTGTTTTCCTAGGTCACTGTTCCATCCTCAATTTAGCATGAGGCCTCAAAAGTTTGATAAATAAATAAAAGCTGGCTCTAAACTGCCCAAACAAGTCGGAGAAATCAACTTGATCAAACTGATGTGAAGGGAGAAATTTCAGGACTACTCCTTAGCTCTGCCCTCCTTAAATCATGGCCATGGGTTTGCATTCACCTTCCAGGGTTCAACTCTATAGGGAGGGCCTTGCAGTACCTCTTTGCTGCCACAGGGAGGAGATCGCGGAGCCGTCCCGGAGAGGACACTGCGTCCTTACTGCTAGCTGCCGGATAGGGAGCGGAAGGGACGAGAAATAGCTGGGAAGTCCTGGAAGAGTCAGTGCGAAGCTGAGATGGTCAATGCAGTTCTAGACTCTTGGAGCGTTCCTGGTTCAAAGGGTTGAAAGCAGCCCTTTACAGTTTAAAGTAACACCTGGAGGAGGCTGAGATCTTGCACAAGGTACACTCCAGAAAAGGAGCTGAAGCCCCAACTTTCATTCTGTCTCCTTATAATCTATTCTCCCATGACAGCCAGGGAGGACTCCCTGCTCATAATTCTCTGCCAGCTTTAGCCCCAGAATAAAATCCTAGCTCCTTATCCTTCCTCTGTGTGGTCTAGCTCTGGCCTCCTTCTCCAAAGTCATCCTGGACTTCAGAAAAAGGACCTCAGGTACCTCAGGCCTGTTGTCTCCTGTCCCTGGATTCCAAGGTCTTCGGAAGGCCAGCACCTTCAACCACTTTCATGTCTGAACTCAGTGCCCCTCTAAGCCATCCTAACCAAGGCTTCCCCCTAGTCTCCACCATCACCCTGTTTTCTTCACGTATTCGCTGCAGTTGTCTTGCTGGCTTATTTATTTATTTTGTTAGATTATGATCTGTTGCCTCTATGGGAACGTAGGCTTGATAGCGTATGTACTTCACCCATCTGGAATTCCCTGTACCAAGAGTCAATGTGGCCACCCAAGAAATACTGGGTTAGTGAATGGGAGGAAGGATTGGAATTAAGTGGGACCAATCAAGGAAGTCTTCCTGGTAGAAGTTTACGCAAAGAACAGACAGGTGGGCGGCAAAGGAAGAGAACAGACCTGCTACTCAATGTGGCTGCTTTCTTGGGTGTGATGATAACATTGGCAGAGAGAGGAGTAGATGAGGCAGGGCTGCCCTGAGTTCTGCCTCCCATTATCCCTCAGCCCTCTTCTCTCCAAGATTCCAGGCTTTCCATCAAGGTCTAGAAGACCCAGTGTTCATCCCTTCAAAACCCCCCTCCCCTCCCTAAACCCAGGAGGCCAGCTCCCAGCCCGTAGGTGTGTTTATAATGTAGCAATCAGGGCTGGGCCTTACCTCCTACCCACACTCAAGTTCTGGCAGATTTGGGGTGGGGTAGAAACAGGCCTGTGGGGAAACAGGAGTTTACTGGTAGTCTCAGAGAAGGACTAGGAAATCGCTCAGACATGATGGCTAGCACAAGGCCTCACAATGGGGGTCGCAGAGCCAGTCCCCATGATTCTGCCTGGCTCCACTAACCCTGTTGATCCATTCAAAGCAAAGCAAAGCTGAATACTGGGTGGCTTTTCTTGCCACTATTACCTGAACTGCTGGGACCCTCTCTCAGTGAGAACCCCCTTTCACCTCTCTTCCTCCCCAACCATCAGGCACTGCATGCTTAGGGAACACAAACTCACTGAGGTGGTTTAGACGGGGACAGAAGAAGGACCTTGGAGAGAGACACTAGATTCTAAACCTAGCACTTACCGCAAAAGTTATATAAAGATGAAATCGCCCTACAAAAATCTATCAGGAAGGCACCAAATGGTAACAAGTCGTACATCCAACACAGCTAGTGTTTTCTCCAGTGTAAGAACAGAATTTCTGGGACCAGCAGGTGGCGTGGTGGTTAAGGTACTGGACACTCCTACATGGCTGACCATGGTTAGAGTCATGGACCTGGTGGCTTGCTTTCTCGCTTTCCCTCTCTCTCTTTCTCTGTGTGTCTCTCTCTGGTCAAATAAAAATAAGTTAATGAATAAATAAAATTAAACAAAAAAAGAACAGAATTTCTTTGGTTGGGTTCATGAGTATTATTTATGGGCATTACACTAAAAGCACCTACCTTTAAATATCAGAACTTTAAACACTAAAATCAGAAGTAGGACACTATCTTTAAACACATACTCAGTGCGGCAAGATGCCATACTAAAAGAGGTACTTGAGGGAACCAGCAGTTAGCGTAATGGCTATGTCGCTGGACTCCCACGTAGTCGACCACGGTTTGCGTGCCAGACCCGGTGGCTTAAAATTCATGCCGGGCGCGTGTGTGTGCGTGCCCAAGATCCTGAGAGGAGAATGGAGGAGAAGGGATTGCGGCGTGACCATCCCCCCTGGGGGGTGATTTCTCACTTTCTGTCTCTATGTCTCTGTCTGTCTGGCGAGCACACGCGTCCTATAGAGAAAACCTCTAAAAAAAAAAGAGGTACTTGAGGCCAGGTGGTGGCACAGTGGTAGCACAACTTGACCCGCATGAGAAATGTCCCGGGTTTGCATCCTGGGACCTCCCTGACCTCCCAGTGGCACATGCACCTGTGCCCATGATCTGTGTCAGCTGAGGTTGGGTAGATGACAACATGAAGACCCTGCTGGGAGCCTCTCTCTCCCCCCTAACACCATGAAAAAGATGAACAGATAAACGTTAAAAGAGTCACCTGGAAACCAAAGCAATTATAGATTCATTCTGGAGCATATGGTCACTGAGTGCCATTAACTTCTTAGTTCTCTGTTCCCATCTTGTCAAGAGTGTAGTTTATGGAACCAACAGTTGGTGTAATGGCTACATCACTGGACTCCCATTTATTCCACTGTGGCTTGAGTCCTGGACGCAGTGGCTTAAAACTCACGCCAGCACATGTATGTGCATGTGCGTCCAAAATCTTAAGAATGGAAGAGAAGGGACTGTGGTGTGGCCATCCACCCCTAATTTCTTGCTTTCGGTTGCATGTGCTCTCGTCAGAGCACAAGCGCCCTATTGCAAAAGTTTCTAAAAAAAAAAAAAAAAAAAAAAAGAATGTACAGTTTAATTCATTGAAATTAATGCAGATGCTTTGAGCTGTCACCTAGGGCTGTTCAGGCTGCACACCCTGAAAGGCTAGTGGGGAGAGGTAAATACAACCTGCCCCCATTCCTTGGTCGCAGGTCTCATTTACACAAGGTGCTAAACAAGCCAGCTAAGGCCTTTGTAGGACACTATTCTACAATACAGCAAAGGAGCAATACAATTCAGGCTTTGGAATCCCAGTTCTCATGCCAGTCCTACCACACGCTGGGTATGTGACTTTGGGTAAGTTATTTGACCTCTCTGCTATGGTTCCCCCGCCTCGAGAAGGTGGATAATTATAGTACTTATCGCACAGAATCACCGTGATGTTTCAGTGAGATCATACACTTGGAGCGCTTAGCACAATGCCTGCCACATAGTAACTCCTCAATAAACAGGTTCACGTTATTATTAGCATTAGGAGGTGGAGAGGAAGACATAGGGAGGTCTCTCTGTTGCAAAAGAGCAACCACAGGCTTGACTGGAGAGCCAAATACATTATGGTGTTTGGATCACCAACGCTGAAATTGGATTTCTCCATTAGCAAGTCTAATTACAGGTGATTTTATATCAGTTCTAATTCTTTTTTTTTTTTTTTTTTTTGAGAGGTTTTCATTATAGGGCTCATGCGCTCACCAGACAGACAGAGACAGAGAGACATAAAGCGAGAAATCACCCCCCCCCCCCAGGGGGGATGGCCACGCCGCAATCCCTTCTCCATTCTCCTCTCGGGATCTTGGGCATGCACACACACGCGCCTGGCGTGAGATTTAAGCCACCGGGTCTGGGACATGAACCGCGGTTGACTACATGGGAGTCCAGCAACATAGCCATTACGCTAACTGCTGGTCCCAGTTCTAGTTCTTTATCTAATTCTTTATTCCTTCCACTCCTGGAGTTGACCCTATGCTGACAGATTGGTTAATGAACTCTATCAGCCACTGTTAATTAGTAAGAGTTCATTGCGCACAAAAACTTGTGTCCTCCAGAAAACTTTCTGGGAGATGCTCCACCCACCTATTTGTTCACTCGTTCCCTCCAGTAGCATCAACGGCACATGGCATCCATTGTCACGTTCATCTGTGCTTAGGGGGTATTCCTCAAGCATTGTCTTCTCAGGTAGCTCCACAAAGGGGACAGTGCCATTATGAAGCATGAGAGGTTTCTTGAGGCTAAAGAGGGGCAGGATGTTTGGGGCAGGGAGAGGGAGCAGCATGAGGGATGAATACAGTGACCAGTTTCTGGGGTTCACGAAGATAGGTTATGACTCCCACCCTAGGCCTGCCATCAATGTGCGTTGCATCAGGCGGTTCTTAGATAAGGTCTTGCTTTGCCCTGGCAGCACCGGTTCATGCCCTAGCACCTCCCTGGGAACTGGCTGGGCCACCCGAACCTCATTGTGAGAAGGTTGCTTGATTAGAATGTTTTGTTACTTTGAGGTGATCCAACTCCCGAGCTGGGCTTGGGGGTGGAGTAGAAGGTCGGAGAAGCTCAATGAAATGGAATAGGTCCCATCTCCAATTGGGCATCTCCAACACATAGTTTTGCTTTTTCGAGTTTTTCTACTTGTCTTTTTAGCTCAAGGCAGTCCTATTTCTGAAGACATCTGAGTAAAAGATGGGCAACTGGATAATGAATGGGGTCCAGCCCCAAGGGAGGAAAGTATACCACCTGGCAGAAGGATGCTTGACGACTAATCTGAGCAAATACTGGCTCTACCCGTGTTTCTGTGTTGCTATGGTGTTAGGGGGATACAAAGGTGACTCAGTTCCTGATCTCAAGAAACTTAATATTCCACAAGGAAAACAGGAGCAGAACATAAGTCACTCCAGGCACAATGCTAGAAAGACACCAATCAATTGATATAGCAATTCTGAGAAGGAAAAGGTGTGTGTGTGTGTGTGTGTGTGTGTGTGCGTGCCATGTGCATATGTGTTAGAAGGGAAGGGTTGGAGGGACAGGGGATGTGAGATGGAAAGAGAAAAGGAAGCTTCATCCAAGATGGATGTGGGCTTCTGACAACTGGAGATGAGAGAAAGGCACTTTAGAAATAAAGAATAGGACCAGGCAGGTGCAGTGGTAACACAACTGGATCCACATAGAAAACGTCCTGGGTTCAGGTTCTGGGACCTCCCTGAGCACGCTGGGAGTGCAGATGCCCGTGATCTAGGCTGGCTGACACTGGCAGTAGATCTCAGCATGAAGCCTCTTTGGGGTGAGAGGCTGGTAGCCTAATGGTTAAGGAAGCCAAATCTCACATAGCCAACCATGGTTCAAGTCCCGCACCCCCATGGCTTGTAAAACACACTGGGTGCATGTGCATGCACGCCCCAAATCCTGGGAGGATGGAGAAATGGAGGAAAAGGGACTGTGACATGACACCGCCCTATTGGGGGAGCTTCTCCTGCGCTCTCTCTCTTTGGTGCACATATCTTCTGACAACAATCAAAACAAAAACAAAAGCAAAACTTTGTCAGAGGTGCCTGTCTCTCTGTTTCTGTTTCTTTTTCACATGGAAGAAATATCATAAGTAAACTTGAAGGAGAGAAAAAGAAAGGTACATAGACTAGAGTCCAGCTTGGCCAGAGATGAAATATGTACAAAAGAAGAACAATAAAAGAAAAAGTTAGAAAGGCAGTTTGAGCCCAGGAAGTGGTCTTTGGTGCCAGTCTAAGGAGTTTGTACAGAATTTGGTAGGGTAGATTTAAAAAAATTTAAAAAAGCCAGCAGATGGAATGGAGGTGAAGGTGGCTGGATTCATGGAACCACCTGGCTGGCTGTGTGGCTCAAGTCTCAGACTTGGTAGCTTGAAAATCATGCCAGGCACATGTGTGTTCATGCCCCAAATCCCGAGAGGAGAATGAAGGAGAAGGGATTGCAGCATGGCCATCCCCCTGGGAGGGAGGTGATTTCTCACTTTCTCTCTTTCTCTCTCTGTCTGTCTTACTCTGACGAGTGCACATGCCTTATACTGAAAATTAAAGGAAAAAAATAAACAAACCTGAATTACAAGCGAGTAAAGAGGGATATAAGGAAAAGAGACAAAGACGAAAGGAGGGGCTGCTCGACGCCACTGCCAATCCTCGGAGGGACAGGTCCAACCTGTCTCCATCCCGTTTCCATTGCATAAAGAGATCCATCGCAGTCTTACCTTCCAAGTGCCCAGGGCAGAATGTGGATTGAGAAATCCAAGGTGAATGGAGAACAGTTCACGCCACCCCCTCCCAGAGCCCCGGGGGTGGGCGACAGGATCTGGGGGTGAGTCAGTGGGGTGGGGACCCCATTTCTGTTCACATTGGCCTCCTGGGGAATATAAAGGGCAAGCAGTGAGGCCCCGCCTCAGAGCACCCCAAACTTGACACCATGAAGATCCCGGTGCTTCCAGCTGTGGTTCTCCTCTCTCTTCTGGCACTCCACTCTGCCCAGGGGGCTGCCCTGGGTGGTTCCGAGGTGAGCACGTCACCTGCATGGTTTTTGTTCTTATACCTGTTACCCACGTACTCCTCAGTTTCTTTACCTTTCGTCCATCCAGTGGCTGAATGAGAAGCTAGGGCTCTGAGGATGGGAGGAAAGCAATAAGGGAAGAGGGCATTCCTAGGAAGAAACAGAGACCTAGATGCTCATTTTTCTGGAAGGGATACTGAAGTGTGGGGTGGAGACCGGTTTACTGAATCCTGGGAGAAGACAGGGGGTGAGGTGGGTTGTCAGGTTCAGCCTAATCTTCAGGTCCTGTGTGTCCCTGTTGACAGCTTCCAGATAACAGGAGGCTCCCTACTATCTCTGGAGCCTTAGGACAAAGCAAGTTCCCCAGTCACAGAGGCATCTTGAGACCCACTACAGATGGGCATTCTGGATTTAAGTCTAAGACAGGGGTCATAAACTCAATTGTTGAGGATCTAAGCAAGTGGTGAGGGTGAGCTGGGGGGGGGGGGTCTGGTGAGGCCTTGGGTATAAGTGAAGCAAACTCATTCAATGTAAAAGGGGGTAGTCTTTATTCCACCGACTGCCACTAAGTGGGAAAATGTGCCCAATGGGACAGAGTTTTCCAATTTTCAGGAGACGATGGAAATCTGAATTTATTTATGAATTCTTACTTGTTTAAAATGTTTAATTCAAATGAAAAGATGAGCAATTCAAACCGCTGTGAGATCTGAACATTTGAATCTCACCTGTGAGCTGTGGGCCTGTGGACTCTGCCACGGGGGAGGAAGAAATAAAGAAATTGACAAGAGGGGATCTGCACTGAGGGCTGGGGCTACCAAGTGGAGGAAGGGAATGGACTCCAACACTGGTGGCAGTAGTCCCAAAAGGAACTCACCTCAATCACTGACAGGCAGGCAGGACACCTCAGCATCTTGGCCCCCACCTGCATGCTCATCTCTACCCAGCTATATGGGCTAAGCATGGGTGTCTCTGGAACACCTCAACTTAGCCACTCTTAAAGTTAAGTCAACTTCAGAACAACACTAGCTAGTTTTTCTTGGGAGGAGTCCTCTTTCCTCCACCCTTTCCATCTGCTGCCTATATGGGTGTGGGCCTGATCTTATATGCTGGGCATCCAATCCTTCTATTGGTCAACCATGTGCATCACTGGGACAGAGTGGGTTAACATTCTGAGGCTGCTGGTGGAGAATGGGCTAGATCCTCTCGGGGACTGGCCTGTGGATGAAGGGAGACTGGTGGAGAGGGATGTGAGAGAGAGTCTTGCCACTGTGTGATTGTTTGCTTCCTCTTCTCTCTCTCGCTTTCCAGGAAGACTCCACCATCAGTAACTATGCAGCAGGACCTGAGGTAAACACTCTGCTCTCTCCCCCACTCCAGCCATGAACTTGTCCCCTATCTCTCTATGTTCCTTGGCAACTTACACCCTGCTTTGTTGCCTAGGCCTTTAACGGTCAGCTGCTGAACATCGACAAGCTGCGATCTGTGAGTACGATTCTCTGGTGCTGCCCTCACGCGTATCCACATTACAGAGGAGACTCGTAATGCTTTGATAGAGAGCTTGCAAAGCTGCCACAGTCCCTTCGCCTTTTCTAGAGAGCTGGGGGCTGAGCTCTGTCCTTCCAGGGACTGACTTGCTTCTGGGGTCTCTCTCTCTCTCTTCACAGGCTTTTAAAAATGATGAATTCCTGAACTGGCACGCCCTCTTTGAGGTAAGAGCTTGGGCACCCCTTACACCCCTTGATCAATTGCAGTCTTTCCAAGGTAGTGGCAGAATTTTCTAGTTTTAGCTCTCTGGGCTCATTCCTGAGTTCTAGGAGGTGGTAACTGCCCTGTCTTGATGCTGCTCAAGGTGTTGTCAACTGAACAGTTTCCCCAGGAGGCAGTCATGGCATATCGTTTTCCTAAGAGGGCCACGGGAGAGCAGGGCTACAAAGATAATCTAGATTGTATTGTATTCCCTCATCCCCTGAAGAAACAGAGGCTCCCCTGAACTTAGAAGGCTAAGTCAGTGACAGAGCTTGCGTCCCATGACTCTGCACTTATTATGTGACCTCATGTGAATGCCTTTGGTTCTCTGAGCCTCAGTTTCTTCATTTGGGGTATGGGGGGGGGGAGATGGTGACAGTACCCCCTTCAAAAGGTTGCTGTAAAGACCAAATGAAATCATGCCCGCAGAGCAGTTAGTATAAGACACAGAATAAGGCCTCAGGAAATATTAGCTCTTACTGTAATCATCAAACACTAACACCATTGTCACTACTGAAGGGAAGCTCATTGAGCAAGTACTTACTGATCCATGTCTCCTGCCCTGCCCTGTTTTTTTTTTCTTTCAGTCTATCAAAAAGAAACTTCCTTTCCTCAACTGGGATGCATTTCCTAAGGTAAGAAGGGGTGGACATTAGGAGGAATAGTAGGTTTGGGGTGAGAGAAGCAGTAGAGGGAAGGGGAGGGAGAGCGAAAACAGAGAAAGGAGCACAAAAAGACTAAACCTTCTACTCACCAAATCTAACAGAAGTCTCAGTGACTGTATTTAGTGGAGAATGGAAACTTAGACCAGGGTATAAATTGCTTCCCACTGGTGCTCCACCCTACACTGGGCTTCCTTAGGCGGCCTCCAGCACCCTGGGGGTCCCCAACCTGACCATCCCCTCTCTTCCTCTAGCTGAAAGGACTGAGGAGTGCAATTCCTGATGCCCAGTGACCATTCAAGACACAGCACTGCTGATCCCCCGTTGGAAGAGGGATCTGGATCCCATCCTGTGATGACACTTGTCTATTTCTGTAACTCCAATAAAATATTTTCCACCCAAACAACTCCTGCTTCTATGGCTCTGTCCTTATTCTACTGGATTCTAGCAAGGAATTATGATGAAATAGGTTCCAAGGCTGGTAGGTAGAAATCTTGACTTGTGAGAGGACCATAGGTAAGGACACAAGAGGAAATAGGATGGACGTTCCAAGATGGAAACAGACGCTCTTGTGTCTTAGTTCCTTATTGGTTAATATCTTTGACAGCATGAAGTTGTGAGTTGCTTAGTACGATGTTCCAAGAAATCAAGACATTTTCCAGAGAGGAAAATAAGGGCTTTTGGTACCGTGTATACTATCCATCGACTAGCTGTTGGTTATTTGGAAACTGTTGGTGACCATTCTGCTCAAACTTTGCTATCTGTTTTACACTCATAGTTCAGCCTAGTTCTACCATTCAATCCAATGCATGGGTTATTTATAAGAACATTCAGCTTCGCTTTGGTTTCCAACAGGTTAACCGTAACGATCTCAACTTCCATTCATGCTACCTCTCAACACTTCTTAGTGCATACCCAAAATACTGAATCCTGCTGGAATAAATGCAAAGCAAAACGCAAGACCTTGAAGAATTCATTGTGATATCATATTTAGCTGAATTGAAGTGGCATGCTCAATCTGGAAATAATGCTTTCAATTCCCTTTTCCCTGTATATATCAAAACAATTTCCTGTTAGCTAGTACAATATTTTGACTTCTGATTTTAGAATGTTTTAGTACAAATATTCAGAGATGAATTCTTTCGTTGAATATATCTGAGAGACAAATTGTTCAATTGATTCTTACATTGTATAAGGTATTGTAAATGATCTAGAGATTATTTAAAGTATACGGGAGCATGTGTGAGTTACATGCAAATACTACATTATTTTATTAAAAGACTTTAACAACCTTAAGTTTGATATCTGCGGGGTGGTGAAAGGGGCAGAGGAAAAGGAGAGGCAGGAATTAATTCCCTAAGGATACCAAGGGACAACTGTAACTATCTTGTGTGTTGTTATGAAATTCAAGTGAAATAAATATTGGAAAGACTCTTGCACAGGGCCAGGCATACTCAATAATTGCTTGTTCTCTCCACTCTCTCAGTTTTAACCAGAGAGTTGCCACAATCACCCAGAATTACTCATGCACCCACACATCCACCCATCCATCCATTCATTTAACTGTAAAGATCTTGACACACGGAATGGATTCAGTTTAGGTTCTTGCAAATGTATTTTGTATAGCCTATTGCTGTGTAGTTAAAATGCTGAATTAGGGTCAGCAGATGAAATGGAGGTTAAGGTACTAGATCCCACACAGCCAGCTGCATGGTTTGAGGTCCAGATCAGGTGACAGGGGCTTGAAAAGTCACACTGGGTATGCGCATAGGCGTGTCAAAAATTCTGAGAGACAGAAGGAGAAGGGATTGCTGCATGGCCATCCCCTGGGAGTGGGGAGTGATTTCTTACTGTCCCTTTCTCTCTCTCTCTGGCAATGTACACATCC
This sequence comes from Tupaia tana, assembly GCA_026018925.1. Lineage (NCBI taxonomy): Eukaryota > Metazoa > Chordata > Mammalia > Scandentia > Tupaiidae > Tupaia > Tupaia tana. Next base: position 48,894,604 of record JAKSZU010000018.1, on the reverse strand, counting down.
TATAGCAAAAAGACAAAATGAAACACAACAACTAAAATGCTGAATTACTTGGGATTTTTTTCTGGCCTCTCTTGAAAAAGAAAAAATTTGAACAACGGGCCTGCAATTGGCTTGGAGCCAAGTAGCAGCTGCCCTTTCACACAGGATATAGCTTCCGGATACGTTTCCATCTGGCAAATTTCACTTACGTATCTTGCCTTTTAGCCTTTATAAGCCTCTGAGTTTGCAAACCATGGCCTGAAGCCTAACTGAGGAAGTGGATTACAGAGAAATTAAACTTGTTTCCTGCTTTCAAGGAGCTTAAATTAAACTTGGTTCCTGTTTTCATGGAGTTTATAGACTAGATGAATAAGATATGTAAGTGTTGCTTGTACTCTTCCTTCTGGTTAACTAACGATAGTACACACAAAGAGGAAGAAGCCTATTAAAGCCAACAGAGAAAAAAAAAGTGGAGATGGATCAAATGCCACAATTAATATACTTAGCAAAGATTGAGCACTCACAAATTGGGTGTGAGGAAGTGGAGTGGAGGAAGAAGAGGCGGTCCTAAAGAGACATTTATTGAGTGGCTAGGTTCTAGGGGAGGACTAACCAGTCCTAAGAGGATTAAGAGTCACCATAGAAAAGTCAAGAAAATGTACGATAAAACAGTAAAGTGTGGTCCATGGACTGGCAGCATCAGGATCACCTGGAAACTTATAAGAAATGCAAATTCTTAGGTCCTACCCCAGATCTAAATGAGAAACTAGGAGGTGGAGTCCAGAGGTCTGTTTTAATAAGCCCTCCAAGTGAGTCTAATGCACTAAAACTGGAGAATCCCTGAAAAAATGAAAAAAGAAAAGTTTGAGAATTATTAACTTAAAATTCAGAGTAGAAGTTATCTCTTAGAAGGAGAGAGCCCCATGTCACAGGAGAGTGGCACTTAGGGCACAGGGGTGATCAGGAGATTTCTACTACATAATGTTCCATGTCTTACTTAAAAACACATTTTTTTTTTTTTTTTTTTTTTTTTAGGTTTTTGCCATAGGGAGTGTGTGCTTGCCAGAGAGGAACAGAAAGAGACAGAGAGACAGTGAGAGGGAAAGTGAGAAATTACCCTCCAAGGGAAATGGCCTTGCTGCAATGCCTTTTCCTCCATTCTCCTCTCTGATTGGGCACACGTGCACATGCACCTGATGTGATTTTCAAGTCACTGGGTCTGGGACTTGAACCATGGTGGGCGACGTGGCAGTCCAGTGCCTTAACTACCAAGTCACCTGCTGGCTCCTAAATATACACATTTTTTCCCCCCAAAAGTGTTAATAAAATGCATTTTATTGGTTATGAAAATTTCAACTTGGGGAGTTGTCATTAATCCATTAATGTCTAATACTTGAAGACACTTACATATGCCTGTGTAATGTGCAGTGAGGTACTTACCTACATGTACTGATTCTGACATTCACAACAGCAAGATCATTTTTAGCAAAAACATCACTAATACAAATTTTTAAAAAATTGTTATTATTCATACATTAAATCGCTATACATCATTTAGATTGTGAAGAGACTTTACCCAGCATGATATATACCTCAGTCCAGCCCAGTTGAGACCACCATACATATCTTGGTCAAGAGATAATAAACCTTATCTGTGTCCCACAAGTGTCTTACCTCTCCATTTCCCCCCAAATTTCCTATGCTCTTCCCCCTCACACTCTCTTTCCACTTATCTCTAATGTTCATTACAATTTTTAATACTTTTATGTTCTCCAGTCTTTCAGTCTCTACCATAGAGTGCAGACAGTCGGTATATGTTAAGTAGAGACATGCAATGTCTCTCTTTCACAGCCTGACTTGCTTCACTCAGCAACAAATCTTCCATATTCATACACTTTCAATCAAATGCCAGGGCCTTGTTGTTTTTTATGGCTGAATAGTATTCCATGGAGTATATGTGCCACAATTTTTCAATCCATTCATCTGTTTGTGGACATTTGGATTCATTTCATGTCTTAGCAATCGTGAATAAGGCTGAGATGAATATAGATGTGCAAGCGCTTTTCCGACTGAGTGCTCTCCTGTCCATTGGGTAGATACCCAGGAGTGGAATTGCTGGATCATATGATAGTTCTATTTGAAGGTCTTTGAGGAACCTCCATACAGTTCTCCACAGTGGCTGGACCAATTTACATTCCCACCAACAGTGTAGGAGTGTTTCCCTTTCACCACATCCTCTCCAGCACTTACCATTATTTGTTTTACTAATCTTTGCCATTCTGACTGTGGTTAGGTGGTATCTCATTGTGGTTTTGATCTGCATCTCCTTTACAATGAGGGATGTTGAGCATTTTTTTTTTTTGAGAGGTTTTTTGCTATAGGGCGCGTGCGCTCGCCAGACAGACAGAGAGAGACAGAGAGACAGAAAGCGAGAAATCACCCCCCAGGGGGGATGGTCACGCCGCAATCCCTTCTCCTCCATTCTCCTCTCGGGATCTTGGGCACGCACGCACACGCGCCCGGCGTGAGTTGTAAGCCACCGGGTCCGGGACGCGAACCGCGGTCGACTACGTGGGAGTCCAGCGACATAGCCATTACGCTAACTGCTGGTTCCCATTGAGCATTTTTTCATATGCTTTTTGGCTGTTCATATGTCTTCCTAAGATTCGAGCAGAAATAAATGAAATAGAAAATAAGCGAACTATACAGAAAATAAATGAAAGCAAAAGCTGGTTCTTTGAAAAGATAAACAAGATTGACACACCATTAGCCAGACTAATTTAGAAGAAGAGAGAAGGGAACCCGATAAGTCAAATCTGCAATGACTTAGGCAACATTACAACAAACATAACAGAAATACAAAACATCATTAGAGGATACTATGAGTGACTCTATGCCAACAAAGAAGAAAACCTGGATGAGATGGACAAATTCCTGGAGACGTATAATCTACCAAGATTGGCTCAGGAGGACATAGAAAGCCTGAATAGATCAATAACAAGCAATGAGATTGAATTAGTAATAAATAACCTCCCAACAAAGAAAAGTCCAGGCCCCGATGGCTTCACTGCCAAATTTCACAAAACTTTTAAAGAAGAGGTAACCCCCATCCTACTCACACTGTTTCTAGAGATCCAAAAGGAAGGAACCCTTCCAAATTCATTCTATGAAGCCTCCATTACCCTCATTCCCAAAACGGATAAGGATATGACAAAAAAGGAAAACTACAGACCTATATCCTTGATGAATATAGATGCAAAAATTCTCAACAAGATACTTGTTAATCATATTCAATAGCATATAAAAAAGGTTATTCATCACGACCAGGTAGGCTTTATTCCAGGGATGCAAGGGTGGTTCGACATATGCAAAACCATAAATGTAACACACCATATTAACAGAAAGGAAGATAAAAACCATATGATCATTTCAATCGATGTGGAAAAAAGCATTCAACAAAATACAACATGCTTTTATGATCAAGACTCTCAGTAAAATTGGCACAGAAGGACAGTTTCTCAACATAATGAAAGCCATTTATGAAAAATCTACAGCTAACATTATACTGAATGGGGAAAAGCTGCTTTTCCACTAAAAATGGGTACAAGACAAGGCTGCCCATTTTCTCCACTCCTATTCAATATAGTACTGGAAGTTCTAGCCAACTCTAGCCAATGCAATCAGACAAGAGAAGGAAATAAAAGGCATTCCAATAGGGAAAGAAGAGCTGAAATTATCTCAGTTTGCAGATGACATGATTGTTTACATAGAAAATCCAATAGTATGCATGAGAAAACTTCTCGAAGTAATATATGCATACAGTAAAGTGGCAGGATACAAAATAACTTACAGAAATCTATAGCATTTGTATATACAAACAACAAGCAGACAGAGACAGAACTGAAGAATGTTATTCCATTTACCATAGTCACAAGAAGTATAAGATACTTAGGAATAAAACTAACCAAAGAAGTCAAAGACCTCTATAAGGAAAACTATGAAAACCTTAAGAAGGAAATTGAAAAGGACACTAAAAAGTGGAAGGACATCCCATGTTCCTGGATTGGCAGAATCAATATAATAAAAATGGCAATCCTACTCAAATTGATCTACATGTCTAATGCAATCCCGATAAAATTACAAGAGACATTTTTCACAGATCTAGAAAAGACAATCATAGAATTTGTCTGGAACCATAAAAGACCCCGTTTTGCTAAAGCCATTCTGCACAAGAAGACTGGAGTAGGTGGCATCTCACTCCCTGACCCGAAAATATATTACAAAGCTGTGATTATCAAAACAGCATGGTATTGGCACAAAAATAGACATGAGGACCAATGGAATAGAGTAGAAACTCCATAAATAAACCCCAAAACATACAGCCAACTCATCTTTGACAAAGGGTACCAGTCAATCCACTGGGAAAGGGGAAATCTCTTTAGCAAATGGTGTTGGAAAAACTGGGTATCCACCTGCAGAAAGATGAATCTGAACCCCTATCTGTCACCATTAACAAAAATTAACTCAAAGTGGATCAAAGATCTAAACCTAAGATTGCAAACTGTAAAACTACTGGTGGAAAACGCTTGGGAAACTCTGGGAGACATTAGGGTAGGCAAAGACTTCTTAAGCAAGACCCCCAAAGCACAGGCAATAATCCCCCAAATAGACAGGTGGGATTATATCAGGTTAAGGAGTTTCTGCACAGCAAAGACACTGTAATTAGTGTAAATCGACAACGCTCGGAATGGGAGAGAATTTTTGTTAACTGTGCCTCAGATAAGGGACTGATAACTAGAAAACACAGGGAACTTGAGCAACTTACCTGGAAGAAAATGATTAATCCAATGAAAAGATGGGAAAATGAGCTGAACAACTCACTAACAGCAGTTTTTAATTCAGGAATAGATTTGCTATTGTTTAGATTTTTAACAAAGAAATGGAAGGATGTAGTTGGTTCTGTGATTTCCACCTTCTGTTTCTTGGCCTCAGGAGCTGCTTTCTGCTTGGTCATTTCCTTCTTTTGTTTTCCAGGAGCCTCTTTGACAGGCTCTTCTTCTTCCTCATCTTCCTCGTTCTCATCATCTTCATCCTCATCATCCTTATCTTTATCATCCTCTTCATCTTCAGCCACGCTCTTGGATTTGACAGGCACAGCTTTTGCAGGAGTTTTCTTTCCTTTGGCTGGTGTGGTCTCCATAGCTTCTTCTTCATTCTCATCTTCTTCCTCCTCCTCTAAGGCCAGGGCAGCAGCTGCTGCTTTCATCACTGCTGGTTCAAATTCATCCTCATCTTCACTATCTTCCTCACTGTCATCTTCTTCCCCATCATCACTGTCTTCCTTCTTGGCATTCTTACCATTCTTTGCCCCCTTGGCTGGGTTGGCAGCTCCTTCCTACTAGGAGTTGCTATCAATGCTTTGCCTGTGTGGCTCCCTTCTTGCTAGGTGTTGTGTGTGCTTTGACTGGTCTGTCTTCTTGGATGGTATGGCAGCTGCCTTTTGGCCTGGGGTGACCATTGCTTTCCTGGCAGGTGTGGCAACTGCAACCTCTTTTGGTTGGGGAAACCACTACTTTCTTTGCTGGAGTTGTGGTGCCTTCTTGCCTTTTTTCCTGAGGGACGATAACCTTTTCTCCAACGCTATCATCTTCTTATCTTCTGACATTTCCTCATCCTCGCTGTCTTCTTCTACCACCTTTGGAAGAAGAGCCATTTTTTGGGGGGGTCATCTTGATTTTTACCAGCCTTAGCAAGCTTTACCATGATGGCAGCTTATGATGGCAGAGTGTGTGGTGGGCGGGTGGCGCAGATGAGTATTGAGGAACTCAAGCGTCATTGATGGTGGTTGTGGTGACTCCTAAATGTGCACATTTTATACACACTTACATAATATTGTATTTCACAGTAACAGAGAGTATCTAAGTTGTAAGTGTTGAGGGAATACAGAATAAAAAAATGGTAGACAGGAATCGGCGGGGGGGAGAGGTGTAGACATGCTTGAGTAAATGAGTGTGGATGTATGCTACATCAGATGAAATGAACAAAAATGCACCAACGTGGATAAGGTAATGGGGAAGATTAAAAGAATGGGAGACTGGATACCTGTTCTCCTGGGGAATGGCTTGTGTAGAATGAGAAAGCAGCCAAGAAGTAGTAACGCTTCAGTGTATTCTTTATAAAAACAGAAACAAGGGCCAGTTGGTGGTATGGTGGTTAAGGTGCTGGAGTCCCAGATGACTGACAGTGGTTCGACTCCTTGACCTGGTGGCTTGAAAAATCACACTGGGTGTGTGTGCATGTGTGCCCCAAATCCCGAGAGAAGAATGGAGGAAAAGGGATTATGGCAGAGTCGTCTCCCTGGGCAGGGGGTGATTTCTCACTTTCCTCCTCTCTGTCTCTCTGGTGAGCATACATGCCCTATGGCAAAAACTTAAAACAAAACAGTAACCAATGCACGTTGTGTGGACACTATACTACCTAATACACAGGGTGTATAGATATATGTTGAGATATGGAATAGTCTCCAAAACACAGTAAAATGATAAAAAGAAAGGCATAGAGCAGTATATTGCCATGTGGTTTAAGAAATATAGCACAAATACAAGGAGTCTTCAAAATTTCAGGAAAATGAGTATTATGAAAAACTGTGTATGGATTTCAAAATTTTTTTTTATTATTTTTTTTATTTTTATTTATTTTATTTTATTTTATTTTTTTTTTGGGAGAGGTTTTTTCGCTATAGGGCGCGTGCGCTCGCCAGACAGACAGAGAGAGACATAGAGACAGAAAGTGAGAAATCACCCCCCAGGGGGGATGGCCACGCCGCAATCCCTTCTCCTCCATTCTCCTCTCGGGATCTTGGGCACGCATGCACACGCGCCCGGCGTGAGTTGTAAGCCACCGGGTCCGAGACGCGAACCGCGGTCGACTACGTGGGAGTCCAGCGACATAGCCATTACGCTAACTGCTGGTTCCCTGGATTTCAAAATTTTTTATACCAAAAATAAATTTGTCTTTAATTCCGTTTTTGTCATCTATGAACTTTTTTTTTTTTCTTTTTGGGAGAGGTTTTTACTATAGGGTGTGTGCGCTCGCCAGACAGAGAGAGAGAGACAGAGAGACAGAAAGCGAGAAATCACCCCCCAGGGGGGATGGTCATGCCGCAATCCCTTCTCCTCCATTCTCCTCTCGGGATCTTGGGCACGCACGCACATGCGCCCGGCGTGAGTTTTAAGCCACCGGGTCCGCGGTCGACTACGTGGGAGTCCAGCGACATAGCCATTACACTAACTGCTGGTCCCTCATCTATGAACTTTTTGAAATCCCCTCACATATACCCCTATATGTATAATGCATCACTGGAATAAAACTCAAGAAGTAATAGTGATTACCTCTGGAGAGTGAGATGCTTTTGCTGTGTACTTTCTTGAATTTTATGAAAACATTTTTTTTCTTTTATCATGTGCCTATTACATATTCAAAGGAGTATGTTAAAAACTAGCATTCCCTAATAAAGCAAACAAACACATGAAAAATTCATTGCATTTTAACATATAGGGCCTAGTCTGTGGCTGGCCCAGAGTAGGTACTTCTTCATAAATTAATGAAATGGATTTCTCACATTTACCATATACTCTTTTGCTACTCAAAGTGTGGTCTGTGGACCAGCAAAATCAGCATCACTTGGTGCTTGCTGGTTAGAAATACAGGATTTCAGGGACCAGCAGATGGTATAATGGTTACATTGCTGGGCTCCCATGTGGTTGACCATGGTTTGAGTCCTGGAACCAGTGGCTTCAAACTGATGCTGGGTGCGTGTGTGCATGCCAAAGGTCCTGAGAGGAGAATGAAGGAGAAGGGATTGTGGTGTGGACATCCCCCTTGAGGGGTGATTTCTAGCTTTCTCTCTCTCTGGTCAGTGCATGGTCCCTGTGGCGAAAATCTCCCTCTCAAACAAAACAAACAAAAAAAAGAAATACAGAATTTCAGCCCACACCAGAACCAATTAATCAACATGAATTTTAACAAGACGCCCCTGATGATGCATATGCACGATGAAGTTTGAGAAGCACTGCCTTTGTGCTGTGTGCAGAGGTGCTATGCAGAATGCCTTCAGGGAGTTCATGACCCAGCTGATGATAAAGGAAGCACATGAAGAGAAAATGCTAGATGCCTTAGAAACATGAGCTAAATATCACCGAAGGGAGAAATTACTTTTGAATCAAGGTAAGAAAAACTAGGGGAAGCAAATTTTGAGCTGGGCATTCATGAAGGGCCTACAAGACAAACACAAAATGCAGGGGTCAGCAGGTGGCATGGTGGCTAAAGCGCTGAACTGGAGAGCAGCAGATAACGTAACAATTACATCGTTGTACTCCCACATAGTTGACCATCTTTCACGTCCGGAATCTGGCAACTTGAAATTCATGCTGGGGGACCAGCAGTTAGCATAATATAGTCAACTCCCATATAGTCGACTGCAGTTTGAGTCCTGGACCCGGTGGCTTAAATTCATGCCAGGCATGTGTGCATGCGTGCCCAAGATCCTGAGAGGAGAATGGAGGAGAAGGGATTGCAGCATGGCCATCCCCCCTGGGGGGTGATTTCTCGCTTTCTATCTCTCTGTCTTTCTGGCAAGCACACATACCCTATAGCAAAAAGAAAGAAAAGAAAAGAAATTCGTGCTGATCATGTATGTGTGTGTGCCCAAAATCCTGAGAGGAGAATGGAGAAGAGTGTGGCCACCTCCCTAGGAGGTGATTTCTCTTTCTCTCTCTCTGTCTCTTCAGTGAGCACACACACCCTACAACAAAAATCTCTCTCTCCAAAAAGTAAATAAATAAAAAAAAGTTTCAGGGAAATGTTGATGGAGAGATAGTGAACTTTATAAGGGTAGATCATGTTGACAACCCATGAGCCCACAGACGGATAGAAAGAGATAAGGCATTCTTTCACAGATCTAGTGCAACAGAAAGCACATAGCACGTAGCTCTACTTAAGAAGTATTCTCTCCAAAGTCAACCCAAAATCTGATTAAACTTCTGGAATCCAGATGTAACTATCAGTTTGCAGGAAAAAAAAAAAAAAAGAAGAAGAACATGGTAAAGGACTATACAGGAAAGAAATGAAAATTCCTTTGGCATTTCCCATGATAAATTCCAGAGGACTGATAGCTCAGTTTCTTCACTAAAAACATTGTAGGGGAAAAAAAAAAAAGGGGGGGGGGGAGGTGAGGAGAAACTTAAAGATAACTGATTTAGATGGCACATCACTTAATGCAATGTCTAAGTCTTGTCTGTATCCTGATTTGAAGAAATAAACGGGGAAAGAAAAAGATTTATGAGATGGAAATTTGAACACTGACAGATCGATAATAAGAAACTTAATTTTTTTTTAGATGTGGAAATGTTAACTGTAGTTATGTTTAAAAAAGAAGATTTTTAGGGGTCAGCAGGTGGTGTGGTGGTTAGGGTGCTGGACTCCCACATGGTTGACTACAGTTTGAGTCCTGGACCTGGTAACTTGCTTTCTTACTTTCTTTTTCTCTTTTTCTCTGGGGAGCACATATGCCCTATAGCAAATTAAAAATAATAACAAATAAAATAAAATAATTCTTAAAAATAGAAAAATTTTTACAGATATATGTTGATGAGTTTACAGATGAGATAATACATCAGAATTTTTAGTACAGCCCATGGCCTGGTGGCTAAGGGGGCTGGATTCCACACAGCTGACCACATGTTTCCAGCCCTGAGCCTGCTGGCTTGAAAAACATGCAGGTATCAGGAACCAGCAGTTAGCGTAATGGCTATGTCGCTGGACTCCCACGTAGTCAACCGCGGTTGGCGTCCCAGACCCGGTGGCTTAAAACTCACGCCGGGCGCGTGTGTGTGCGTGCCCAAGATCCCGAGAGGAGAATGGAAGGGATTGTGGCGTGACCATCCCCCCTGGAGGGTGATTTCTCGCTTTCTGTCTCTATGCCTCTCTCTGTCTGTCTGGTGAGCGCACGCGCCCTATAGCAAAAACCTTTCAAAAAAAAAAACAAAACAAAAAAAAACAAAAAACATGCAGGTATATGTGTACATGCATGCCCAAATTCCCAAAAGGAGGGAGAAATGGAGAAGAGATTGCAGCATGACTATGCTCCATGGTGGGTGTTTTCTCCCTCCTTCTTTCTCAGTGTCTCTCTCTCTCTCTCTGGCAAGTGAACAAGCCTTCAGCCAAATTAAAAAAAACATGAGATTTACTTCAACATAATCTAGTGGGTGAATAGGTTGGGGTACAAAGAAGATAGGTAGGTAAGTACTAAAGTTAAATGATAGGTACATGAAGGCTCACTCTACTAGCTTTTTATTTCTACATATTTAAAAAAATTCTCTAAAAAGCTTTCGTAAATTTATTTCATTCATGAGCATGAGAAAGTCAAGGGGAGGGACAGAGAGAGAGAGAGAGACACTAGCACCGTCAACATGTTTCTCATGTCACAATTCCCTCACACCCCCCAAGCCTACCCAGCTAGCCCAGTGGGTATGCACTGGGGCCAGGGAACCAAACCTGTGATCTTCCATATGGATCCAGCACCATTCAAGCAGAGTGTTACTGCTCAGTCACCAAGTTGGTGCTATAATAAAAAGTTTTTCAGAATATTTTAAAAATTGGGACCAGCATGAGTTGTGGTGGTGAAGATGTTGGATTGTCACATGACGAACACCGATTCGAGTTCTAGACCCGACAACTTGAAACACACCAGGCATGTGTGAATGCATGCCTGAAATCCTGAGAGGATAATGCAGGAGAAGGGACTGCTGCATGGTCATATCCCCTGAGGGATGTTTATTGCTTTCTCTCTCTCTCTCTCTCTCTCTCTCTCTCTCTCTCCAGTGAGTGCTAGTGCCCTATGGCAAAAACCTTAAAAAAAAAGAATATTTTAAAAATTGAAAAATTATACTTTTGGAGCAGAGAGGAGATAGGACCTCCTCTCCCCTCCCCTCCCCATGTGCAAAGCATAAACACAGAACTGGTACTACAGGATACTGGATCGGGAACATTGTGATTCAGCGTGGCTATACTGTACATGCTGAAGGCTAGAAATGCAGGTTGGGTCAGATGATGGAGGGCCTGGAATGCAAGGCTGAGAAATTTCCACTGGCTCCTGTGGTCATTGAAGAGCGTCCTGAAGGTGTTAACAACTATGGCTAGAATTACAATAGCCACTCATATTTGGTTCTTATCACAAGCCAGGCTCTAGGCCAAGTGCTTTGCATATATTATCTCAGATGATCCACATAACAACCCTATTATATTGGCAACATTATCCTCACTTTAAAAATGAAGACACTGAATCTCAGAGAGATGAAGTAATCTGTTCAAGCTCACACAGTCAGTGCCTGGCAGAGCGGGCTTAAAGCCACGTCCTGACATTACCTCTGCTTTAACTGGAGTGGTCCTGCCTTCATTTGCTTATAATCTGGGGGTTTACTTGAGACTTTGTGTCAAGTGATGCTTCCATTTTGTTAAAAATAAGTTTGAAAATCATTGTTGAGAACAATGGGCAGCTGCTGATGGCATTCATGGCAGTACAGTTTAGTGGTTAAAACATGCATTTTTAGGGACCAGCAGTTAGTGTAATAGCTATGTCACTGGACTCCCTTGTAGTCAACTGCGGTTCGAGTCCCAGACCTGGGGGCTTAAACTCACACCGAATGCGTGTGCGTGTGTGCATGTGTGCCCATGATCCCGAGAGGAGAATGGAGGAGAAGGAATTGTGGCATGGCCATTGCCCCTGGGGGGTGATTTCTTGCTTTCTGTCTCTCTGTCTTTCTGGCAAGTGCACGCGCCCTATAGCAAAAACCTCTCCAAAAAAAAGAAAAAAAAGAAAAAAAAATGCATTTTAAAATTAGTCAGACACGTTTTCAAATTCTGTTCCTACCACTTTACTAGCTACGTGACTTCTGGGTGGTCACTCTGTCAGGACCTTCATTATTTGTAAAGTGGGAGTAACTGCATACCAGACCAATACTACCCAATACAAAAATGCCAATCTTCGTAGAGGTTAAGGAACTCTCAATAGGCGTTAGCCAAATGTTACCATAATAGCAAGTGGTAGCTGTAACTGTAATGCTACACAATTTTAGTCAACTTATGACTCAGGTTGAGTCATACTTAGAAAATTAATATTCACTCTTCTGCAGATGAGGAAATTGAGGCTCAGAAAGGTAAAGTGAATTTTCCAAGAGCACTCAGAGAGGAAGTAGCAGAGCCTCAGGGAAGAAAATGGAATCAAGAAGGTACAACCAGGGCTTCAACTCTTGTTGTCTCTTTCTTTCTTTTCTTTCTCTCCCTCCCTCCCTCCCTCCCTCCCTTCCTTCTTCCTTCCTTTTTCTCAATCTCTCTCTCTCTCATTTTTGCTATAGGGTGCATACACTTGCCAGAAAGAAAGAGAGAGACAGAAGGTGAGAAATTGCTCCCCAGGGACAATCTTTTGGGATTTGGGGCATGCACGTACATACATCCAGTGTGATTTTCAAGCCACTGGGTTGAGGACTTGAACTGCTCAGTGAGGTATGTGGGATCCGGTGTCTTAAACCTCCACGCCACCTGCTGGCCCTGTTTTATTTCTTAAAATAAGTCTGAAGCAAAGAGACCAAAATAATAAGATGGGTTACAGTTGGGTAATGTATACTAGACTTTATTAATATGTTTTCTCACACTTTTATGTGTGTTCAAAGTATTTTGTAAGGGGCCAGATGGTGGTGCAGTGATAAAACACTGTGAGGTTAGAACATGGGAGAGTTATGGGACTTCCCTGAGTTGCAGAGACATACTTGTGATCTGGGGCTGGCTGGGGCTATGGATGAAAAACAGTATCAAGACTCTGTTGGGGATGCTGTTTGTCTGTCTCTCTCTTGCTCCTCATGGGAAAAAAAATGAATGAGTGAGCAAGCTTTTAAAAAATGAAAATATTTCATAATATAATATATCTTTTAAAATTTGCCATAAGGTGCATGTGCTTCCTGGAGAGAGACAGAGTGGGGGAGGGAAAGAGAGGGAAGAGAGGAGAGGAGAGAGGAAAGCAGGAAAGCACTCCCCCCAATCCACCTACCCTTAGGAAATGGTCATACTGCAATCCTTTCTTCTCCATCTCTCCCTCTTTCTTGATTTGGGCATGCATGTATGTGCACCTGTAATGTTTTCCAAGCCACCAGGTATGCAACACCAACTGCTCAGTTGGCCACCAGACTGTGTGTTGGCTCCATAGTATGTGATAATATCTTAAAGTAACAACAGCAGACAGCTAAATTCAAACTGCCTGAAGTCACTCAGCTGTGAGGGCCAAGGCTGGGAATTCTGGTGGCTGATATGGTGCTCTTACAGGGATAAAAATGTCCTTAGACACTTCTGAGAAGTGAACACAAAATACTGCTCTGATAATTATCCTCCCATTAAGACTTCCCACTGCATTTTCTGACACCCTAAGATAAACCTACAACAACATTCCTGGGTGCTCCTCCCTCAAACCAATGACAACCAAACAAACACAAATTCTCTTCCCAGGATCCCTGAGAATCTCTTTTATGTTAAGTCAGATCATATCATCTCTCTACTCTTGACTCTCCCATGATTTCCCAGTGTTTTCAGGAAAAAAATCCCAAGTACTTTCCTCTGGGCCTAATCTCCTACTTCCCCTCATCCCTTTGCTCACTTTTCTCCAGTCATATAACCTCCTGGGCTCCCTGAACAGATCCAGCTGGCTCCCTCTGCCTGTATGACTCCTTCCTTCCTTCCTTCCCGTGCTTCCTCACTTCATTCAGGTCTCTGTTGAGATGGCATTGCCTCAGCAAGGTCCTCTCAGTCTGACTACCCAAATGAAGTATCACCTGGTCCTTTATCTTCTAACCGTGCTTTATCTTTTATCATATTAATAACAAGAATCTGTTACAGAACACAAACTATTAATAGGTTCACTCTCCTGTACCGCAAGCCAAAATGCAACTCCAGGGTTATGGTGAAAGAAAGTAAGCTTTATCGCTGTGCTCAAAGCAAGAGGAATAGGCAGCTAACGCTGAAAACCCTGGTTTCCCTGGTGGTGTATAGGCATGAATTTAAAAACAGAATTATTTTGTGATGTTTGATGAATTGGTCAGCTTTTTAACATTTGTCATTTTTTTTTACTTTTTTCATTTTAAATAAGCCATTTTTATTTCTAATTAAAAACAAAACAAAACAAAACAGAATTAAAAGTAAGCATCTCAGGCATGTAATAAGATGAGCAATTCATCTGATCACAGATGAATTCAGAGAGAGAGAGAAGGTGAGAAGTCATCCTCGGGGGGATGGCCATACTGTAATCCATTCTCTTCTCAGGATACTGGGCAAGCATGACACTTGCCTGGCATGTTTTCAAGCTGCTAGGTCTGGGACTTAAACTGTGTAGTAGGCCATGTGGGATCCAGCCACCTTAACCTCCATATTAAGCAGGCCTGGTAATCAATTCCTGTCTTTGAAGCGGACAGTCTTCTGGTGTCATTCAGTTTGGAGTCTGTGTGTTTCCATCTGTGTGTTTCCCATCCTACAAAACATGTTAAGAATTTGAGTTGGGAGGAGGGGCAAGATGTGTGTTAGGGACATCCCTCATAGCCACTCATCCAAGACAAAGGTCATTTCTCATTTTCAGCTGATATCTTCACTCAACTATCTCCCCAACAGGAGAATTCTGCTCCCTACAGAGGGTCTGAGAACTCAGATAACCACTCTACAGACCAGTGGTCACCACTGGTTTGAGAAAACCCATTCTCTCTACAAATGGAATAGCAGTATACAATACAAACCTCATCCAGAACCCCAAAATCCAAATACTTCCACTATAAAACCTGATCTAGAAATTAGAAAGAAGTAAGTACTCCATCAAATGCTGAAATCAACAAAGGGACACAAAAACATGAAGAAACGAGGAACTCTCTGTCCCTCAAAGGAGCATACTAACTCCACACTAACAATGGAGAAAATGCAGAAAATAACAGCAATGTCGGAAATGAATTTTAGCATACTGATTATGACAAAATTCAAGATACGAGAGAACACAGACAAACCATTTAAAGAGATCGGGGGAAAATGGTGTAACGTGAAGAAAGATTAAATATGAAAAACACATCTTCCAAAAGAATCAAACAGAAATCTTAGAGATGAAGAATGTAATACAGGAAATGCCAAATTTCATAGACAGGCTCAACAACAGGTTAAACCATGCAGAAGAAAGACTCTCTGAACTTGAAGACACAACCTTTGAAGTAGTTCAAACTGTCAAAAAATAAGAAAAAAATAGCTATTGAAAATAAAGAGGGGGTGTCTCCATGGCCTGGTGATAAAGGGAGCCGAATCCCATATGGCTGACTGCACAGTTTGAATCCCAGTCCCAACAGCTTAAAAAACATACCAAGTGTGTGTGCCCAAATTCCTGACAGGATGGAGAAATGGAAGAGAAGGGACTGTGAGGTGACCACTCCTCTTCCTCCCTCTCGCTTTTTCTCTGTCTCTCTCTGGCAAGGACATGCACCCTCTGGCAAATTGAGGGGAAAAAAAAGAGCTGGCTCTGTGGCCTAGTGGTTAAGGGAACTGGATCCCACATGGCCGACTAGTTCTGGTGGTTTGAAAAATATGCTGGGTGCATGTATGTGCCTGTACCAAATCCTGACAGGACAGAGAAATGCAGGGGAACGGATAGTGGTGTGACCATACTTCATTGGGAGTTATTTCTCCCTCTCCTCTCTGTGTCTCTCTGTCTCTTCCTGGTGAGTGTTCACACCACCTGGCAATTAAAAAGAGGAAGAGAACATATGGGAATAATTCTGCGACACAACTTGACAAGAAATTATCCCCATAATGGGTACTCTAGAAGGTGAAGAGATGGGAAAAGACACAGAAAATCTATTTCATAAAATATTTACTGAAAAATTCCCAAATACAGAGGTAGATATATCTAGATCCAGGAAATTTAAAGAATGACAAATAGATTCAACATAAGAAGGCATTATAGTCAAAATGCCAAAGGTCAAAGATAAAGAGAAAATTCTGTAAATGGCTAGAGATAAGTGCCAAGTTACCTATAAAGAATACCTCCATCAGACCTCTCATCAGAAACCTTACGGGCAAAAAAAAAGAAAAAAAGAAAAAAAGAAACCTTATAGGCCAGGAAGGAATAGGGTGACATATTAAAAAATTCTGAAAGAAAAACAGTTCCAACCAAGAACATTATACCCGGGAAAACTTTTATTCAGATTTTAATGAGAAATAAAATAATTCCCAAACAAAAATGGAAGGAATTCACCAATACTAGATCAGCTCTTCCAGAAATACTTGAGGGAGTATTCTATCTGGAAACAATAGGAAGGTAAATGCTGTCATGGAAACACATGAAGCTATAAAACTCACCAGGAGAGTCACCCCACAAAGAAGAAAGAGAAATAATTCAATTCTTCTCATTCTTGGGTTCTACTAAATAGTAAATAGACAAGAACAGAAGAAAAAGATGAAATAAGACATCACAGATTAGGGACTAACCAACAAAATGGTCAACCAACAAACTGTACATATCAATAATATTGTCAAATACAAATGGATTAAATTCCCCAATCAAAAAATATAGATCAGCTGAATGGATTGCAAAACAAAACAAAACAGTTTTTCTAGATGCTGCTTGCAAGAAACACACCTCACTGGTAAAAAACACACACAGACTGAGAATAAAAAGTCATTCCATGTTAATGGAAAGCTAAACAAAACAAAATAAAAAGCAGGTGTAGCCATCCTAGAGTGAATAAAATATTGGGGCACCAAAATACATATAATAAAGACTGATAGACCCAAGACCAGCAGGTGGCATAGCAGTTACTTTGCTGGACTCCCACATGGCTGATCGTGTTTGGAATCCTGATCGTGGTTCGAGACCTAGTGGCTTGAAACTCATGCTGGGCATGTGTGCGTGTTTGCCCAAGATCCTGGGAGGAGAATGGAGGAAAAGGGATTGCACCCTAGGGAGTGATTTCTCATTTTCCCTCTCATTGTTTCTGTCTTTCTCTCTAGCAAGTGCATGAGCCCCAAAACAAAAACCTCTAAAAACAAACAAAAACACTGACAGAAACACAGACTCTTAACACGTTAATTGTTAGAGATTTTAACACCTCATTCTCACCACCGGATAGATCATCAAAACAAAAAATAAACAAAGAGATAATGGAATTAAACGAGGCCACAAACCAAATGGACTTGACAGTTCAGAACATTTCACCCAACAAACACAGAATACACATTTTTTTCCTATTAGCAGATGGAACATTTTCTAAAAGACTGACCATATAATATGGCACAAAATGAATCTCCAGAAGTTAAGAAAAATAGAAATCATATCTAGTGGATCAGCCCATAACCTGGTGGTTAAGGTGGCTGGATGCCACATGGCTGACTGCATAGTTCGTCTCAGACCTGGTGGCTTTAAAAAAATGCCAGGTGTGTGTGTGTGTGTGTGTGTGTGTGTGTGCGCGCACACACACACACACACACACACAATCTCAAAAGTAAAGATAAATGGAGGAGAAGAGATTGCAGCATGACCACACCCTATGGGTGGGTGCTTTCTCTCTCTAGCTCCCAATCTCTCTCTCTGGCAAGCACATATGCTTTTGGGGAATTAAGAAAATAATAAATAAGATAATTAACTAATTAAAAATTAGAAAAATTACAAACAAACAACCTAACGATGTATTTCAAGGACTGGAAAAGCAAGAACAAGCTAAACCCAAAAGTAATAGAAGATATAATAAAGATTTGGGATGATATTCATAAAAAGTAGAATTATAGAATAATACAAAAAAAAAGAAATGGAAAGCTTATTCTTTAGAGGATAAATAAAAGTGACAAACCATTAGCAAGATTAAGAAAAAGAGAAAGAAGGCCCAGATACATAAAGTTGGAAATGAAAAGGGGACATATCAGTGCCTATCACACAAAGACAAAAGATCATTAGGAATTGCTATGAGTGACTATATGGTAACAAGCTGGAAAATTTAGAAGAGATGGACAAATTTCTGACACATATACAGTACCTAGACTGAACCAGGAAGATACAGAAAGCCTAAAACATCTAATAATAAGTAGCAAGATTGAATTAGTAATAAATGTCTCCCATCCAAAAAAAAAAAAAAAAAAAAGTGCAGGTCCATACAGCCTTAATGCTTACTTCTACAATTTATTTATTTTCCTTTTCTTACTTTTTTCTTTTTTAAGAGATTTTTTTTGCTATAGAGCGTGTGCACTTGCCACAGAGACAGAGAGAGAAATGAGAAATCAATCTTCAATGGGGATGGCCACACCATAATCCCTTCTCTATTCTCTCAGAATTTGGGAGATGTACACACACACACGTGCAATGTGATTTTCAAGTTGCTAGGTCCAGGACTCAAACCAAGCAGTCAACCATGGGATCCAGCCATCTTAACTTTTACACCACCTGATGATCTTACAGTTTCTTTAAAACAGAATTAACATATATTCTTCTCAAACTATTCCACAAGATTCAGATGGAAAGAATCGTCCTAAACTCATTCTATAAAGCCACCACCACCTTAATACCCAAAGTAGACAAAGACACAACAACAAAAAAGCTACAGACCAATATCCCTGATGACTTTATTGGGTTGTTGGAAAAGTCAAGATGTATTTTTCTATGCAAAAACGCATCAGGACTTTTATGATGATAGAATAGATGAAAAAAATCCTCAATAAAATACTAACAAATTGAATCCAATAACACATTAAAAAGAGTATACACAGGGACCAGCAGATGGCATAATGGTTACATCACTGGACTCCCACGTAGTTGACCGTGGTTCGATTTCTGGACCTGGTGGCTTAAAACGCACAATGTGCAAGTGTGCCCAAAGTCCTGAGCAGAGAATGGAGGAGAAGGGATTGTGGCATGGCCATCCCCCATGGGGGGTGATTTCTCACTTTCTGTCTCTCTGGTGAGCACACATGCATAATCTCTCTCTCTGAAAAAAAGAGTACACACCAGGGACAAGCAGTTAGCATAATGGCTATGTCGCTGGACTCCCATGTAGTCGAACACAGTTCGAATCCCGGACCTGGTGGCTTAAACTCACACCGGGTGCATGTGCTTGCGTTCCCAAGATCCCGAGAGGAGAATGGAGGAGAAGGGATTGTGGTGTGGCCATGCCCCCTGTGGGGTGACTTCTCGCTTTCTATCTCTCTGTCTCTCTCTGTCTTTCTGGTGAGTGCATGCGCCCTATATAAAAAATCTCTCCCAAAAATAAATAAACAAAATAAATAAATAAGTAAAAATAAAAGAGTACACACCATAAACAAGTAGGATTTATCCCAGGGATTCAAAGATGGTTCAACATACACAAAACAATAAATGTAATAAATCACATTAACAGAAGGAAAGAGAAAAATCAAATGACCATATCAATTGATACAGAAAATATATTTGAGAAAATACAATATCCCCCCATTTCTAAAAAGTTTTGCCAGAGGGCACATGCACTTGCTGCAGTATGAGAAAGCATTCTCCTTTGTGGATGGTCACTCCCCAATCCCTTGTCCTCCATCTCTCATTGTTTTGGAAATTTGGGCACACACGCACACACAACCAGCATATTTTTCAAACTGCGAGGTCCAACATCCCTTCTTAATTTAGACTCTCAACAAAATATGTATAGAAGGTACATTTCTCTGTCTTTTTCTTTTGCTGTAGGGCATGTGTGCTCACTGGAAAGAGAGAGAGACAGAAGTGAGAAACCATTCCCCAGGGGGATGGCCACACCACAATCCTTTCTCCATTTTCCTCTCAAGATCTTGGTCCTGCACACACACGCACCTGGCCTGAGTTTTAAGCTGTTGGGTACAGGACTGAAACTGGGGTTGACTACATGGGAGTCCAGCGATGTAACCATTATGCCATCTGCTGGTCCCCAGTGTGACTTTCAAGCTGCCAGGCCACAGTTGACCATGTAGGAGTTTAGTGCCTAAACCACTACACCACCTGCTGGTCCCTAGAAAGTATATCTATCTATCTATCTATCTATCTATCTATCTATCTATCTATATATCGGGAACCAGCAGTTAGTGTAATGGCTATGTCGCTGGACTCCCACGTAGTCGACCGCGGTTCGTGTCCCGGACCTGGTGGCTTAAAACTCACGCCGGGCGCGTGTGTGTGCGTGCCCAAGATCCGGAGAGGAGAATGGAGGAGAAAGGATTGCGGCGTGACCATCCCCCTGGGGGGGTGATTTCTCGCTTTCTGTCTCTATGTCTCTCTCTGTCTGTCTGGCAAGTGCACGTGCCCTATAGCGAAAAACTTCTCCAAAAAAAAAAAAAAACCAACCAATATATATACATGTATATATGTATTTAAGAATTATTTATTTTATTTTATTTATTATTATTATTTTGTAATTTGCTATAGGGCATGTGTGCTCATCAGAGAGAGACAGAAAGAGAGAGAGTGAGAAGGAAAGTGAGAAAGCAAGCCTCCAGGTTCAGGACTCAAGCTATGGTTGGTCATGTGGGAGTCCAGTGCCCCAACCACCATGCTGCCCACTGGCTCTGAAGGTACATTTAAAAATAAAAAAATAACAAAGGCTATATACGACCAACCCACAGCTAACATCATACTCAATGGGGAAAAGTTGAAAGTTTTTCCCCTCAAAACTGGAACGAGACAGAGATGTCCTCTTTGTCTACGCCTATGCAACATAGTACTGTAAGCCCTAGTCAATGCAGTAGGACAAGTAAAAGGCATCCAGATTGGAAAGGAAGAAGTTGCATTGTCTCTATTTGTAGCTGATATGATTATATACATAGAAAAACCTAAGGAATATACTAAAAAACTCGTAGAGGTAGTAAATTCAGTAAAATTTCAGGATATAAAGTCAACACACAAAATGTGTAGAATTTTTGTCCTCTTAACAATATTTCACAAACTGAGGCAGAAATTAAATCAGTTTTATTTACAATAGCTACACACATGAAGATATCTAGGAATAAATGTAACCAAAGAAGTGTAAGATCTCTACAATTAAACTTATAAAAAGTTGAATAAAGAAACTGAAAAAAGAGCCTGCAGATGGCATTGTTGGACTCACACATAATTGACTGTGGTTCAAGTCCCAGACCCGGCGGCTTCAAACTCACACCAGGCACGTGTGTGTGTGCCCAAAATTCTGAAAGGAAAATGGAGGAGAAGGAATTGTGGCAGGGGCATCTGCCCCCTGGCGGGGGTGATCTCTTGCTTTCTGTCTCTTCTTTCTGTCTTCCCAGCGAGTGCACGTACCCTATAGCAAAAATCTCTCAAAAAAGAAAGAAAGAAACTGAAAAAGACACACAGAAATGGGAATATATTCCTTCTTTATTGATGAGAAAAATCAACCTAAGTAAAATGTCAATACTACCTAAAGTGACCTATACATCCAATTCAATTCCCATCAAAATTCTAGGGACATTCTTTACAGAAATAGCAAATAAATAAATAAATAAATAAATAAAAATAACAAAATTCCTGAAATCACAAAAAGATCCCATATTGCCAAAAAAAAAACTATACAAAAAGGGCAAAGTTGGAAGCATTTCACAATCTGACATCAAAATATTTCACAAAATTGTAATAAATAAAGCATCATGGAATTGGCGCAATAATACACACAAAGACCATGGTATAGAATAAAGAATCCAGAAATAAACTCAACAGTATACAGCCAATTGATATTTGGCAAAGGGCACAACACAATTCAGTGAAGAAAAAAGCCTTAACAAATTACTGAGAAAACTGGATACTTTCTTGTAGAAAAATGAAGCTAGATCCCTATCTCTCACCATTTACAAAAATTAACTCAAAACAGATTAAAGACTTAAACATAAAGCTCCAAACCATAAAATTACTGGAAGAAAACACAGAGGAGACACTGAGATATTGGAGTAGGTAAACATTTCTTGAATAAGACCCATAAAGCTAGGGCAGTAAGACCAAAGCTAGGTAAGTAGGATTACATCAAGATAAAAAGGTTCTGTACAGTAAAAGAAACCATAAATAGAGAAAATCTATAGAATGGGAGAAAATATTTTCAAGCTACACTTCAGATAAGGGATTGGAAACCAGAATATATAAGGAATTAAAAATTTTTTATTTATTTATTTTCCTTCATTCACTGTACATCAATACAGTATACAAAATAAGATTTTCCATCCAGAATACACTGTATATTGGCTCAGTCGAGGATATTATCATACCTGTATTGTCAGCAAATAATTTTCCAGTTCTTGTTTTTTATATATTTTGCTTTTTTTTTAACCCCTCGATTCTCTACCTCTCACCCTCTACCATTTCCACCCTCCTCCCACTCCCACACTGTCTCTGGTATCTACAGTTGTTCTCCATGCCTTCCCCTTTTCTCCCCCCCCATTTTATTGATTCACTAAAGATCTTAATTAATTAAAAAAGTTTCAATATAAAGTGCAGCTCATACATACACATCTATGAACACATGTCTGGCTTTAGGCATAAACCTCAGTGAGTAAAGTGAACATACTATAAAGTATCACCTAGCTGTGGCTATATAGCTTACTGCAGTCATTAAATAGGTTTTTTTTCTATGTATTTTTTAATTTCAAGAAAAACAGCTTTAATTTTTATAGATCAAAATCAAAAAGCCTTAAGAGAAATTTGCTTAAGACTTAAAACCAGGAAAAAGGTTAGGATTCAGTTCAAATACTAGGTAGACGAATCTATCAATAGTTCAAGAGAAGACAAAAAATCCTTAAATCTGGAAATCAAAGCATAGAAAAAAATCAGTAAATAAAATCAGTAATAAAATATTACTAAAATAGTCTAAAGTCAAAAAATTCTATTTCACCAGTTCATTCTCATGTAATTAATCTCTCTTCTACTGAATCTGTAGTTTTACTGTGGTCTGATCTTCCCATTTAAACTCTGGATGTTAACATTCAACTCTTGGCTTGTCCCTACCATTAGGATGGCCATTTTCTTGGTTGTTTTTTGTACTCTTACTTCTATGTGTCTGACTTTAGTTTTCCTGGTATAGTACTCCCTTCAGCACTTCTTGGAGAGCTGGTCTGGTGTTGGTAAATTTTTTCAGGTATTGTTTATTTGAGAATGTTTTTGTCTTTTTTTTTTCCCATATGAAAGATAATCTTGCTGATATATTATTCTTGGTTGAAACTGTTTTTCACTTAACGCTTTGAATATATTTTCCCATTCTTTCTTTCTTTGCATCGTTTCTGATGAGAAGTCTGATGTTAGTCTGATGGGATACCTTTGAAAGTAACTCGATGTTTCTCTCTTGCCAAATTTAGTATCTTGTCTCTGTCCATGGTTTTGGTCAATCTGGCTCTGATGTGCCTTGGAGATCTTCTTGAGTTGAGTCCATGTGGGATCCTTTGTATTTCTTGGGTCTGGATATTTGAGTGCCTCTTTAGGTTTGGAAAGTTTTCTTCCAGGATTTCATGGAATAGATCTCAATGCCCTTATTAGTTTCTTCACCTTCTGGGATACCAATGATCCAGATGTTTGGGCATTTAATGATATCTAGTATTAGTCATATGTTATTCTCATTCTTGGGGTTATTTTTTCCATCTTTTTGGTGAATTTTCCTAGGTCAGAGGCTCTATATTCTACATTTGAGATTCTATCTTTTGCATGATCTAATCTGCTTTTAATACTTTCAAGGGAGGTTTTGATTCCCTATATTACAAAATTCATCTCTAATAGTTCTGCTTGATTCTTTTTTATGATGTGTATTTCCTCTTTCAGATTGTGCAAGAACTTCCTCACCTCCTAGAACTTGTTGTCTCTTTTCTCCTGCATCTTCTGGAGTTGGTTGTCTCTCTGCTCTGGCATCTCTGTTAGCTTCACCACTATGAATATTTTAAATTCTTTATCTGGCATTTCCACGAGTTTCCTTGTATTGTTTGTGGAGGATGAGGAGTTATTCCTTTCCCTTAAGGGAGAGATAGTTTCTTTGTTTCTCATATTTTTTGTACCTCTGTGGTGGCTTCTGGTCATCTGATGGATTATACGTTTATTTTCTAGTTTATGGAGTGAAATCTGAGCATTCAGAGGCATGCAGGATGAGGTGACCTGCAATCTCTTTTCTCCTTTTGTGTAGCAGATTCAATGGAAATTGAGGATTAATCTGACCCTAAAAGTATTCAGTGCACCTAGACCTGTCTAGAAACAGTGTGTGGAGGCTGAGCAGGAAAGCGAGAAAGTTAAAAAGAAAAGGAAGAGGAAAAGGAAAAGAAAAAAAAAAAAAAGAAAAAAAAAACAACCAAAAAAGGAGAAAAACCAAACAAAAACAATTTTAAAAAGAGATTAAAAAATTTTAAACAAAAAATGAAAACTGCATGGCGTGCCACGCGAATGGGACCCCTCAGAACTCAGATATAGATGGTCAGTGATTGGCTTGTCCTATGGGTCCAGGGGGAAAGGTACAAGTAAGTAAGATAAAAGAGCAACAGAGATCTAAGAAGTTTAAAAATTTTAAAAAATATTAAAGAGAGAGAAAGAGAGATATGGAGACAGATAGAATAAATAGGGTGCTCTAACTTGGCTCCTGGCTAGATCTGTGGGAGGCAGAAGGGTGAAGTCTGGGCAGAAGGTCTTCAGTGGTCCTAATCCCAGAATATACAAGGGCTTTAAACAGATTATCTCAACAAACCTAATAATCCAGTTTAAAAAATGAGCAATCAACCTGAACAAATTACTCTCAAAGGAAGTCATATGCATGGCTAAAATGTATATAAAAATGTTCAATATCTCTTATCTTAAGGGAAATGCAGATCAAACCCACAATGAGCTATTACCTAATCCTAGTCAGAATGGCTATGGAAAAACAAACAAAATAAACCTCCCCCCAAGATAAAAACAACAACCAAAAAATAGCAAGTGCTGGCAAGGGTGCAAAGAAAAGGGAACCCTTGTGCACTGCCGGTGGGAACATAAATTAATACAACCACAGTGCAAATCAGAATGCAGGATCCTCAAAAACCTAAAAATAGAACTACTGTATGACTCATTAATTCCACTATTGGGTATATATGCAAAGGATAGGAAATCACTCAGTCAGAGAGACATCTTCATATCCATGTTTACTACAGCATTAGTCACAATAGCTAAGTCATGAAATCAACCTAAATACCCAACAATAGATGAATGGATTGGGAAAATATGGTAGATATGTCAGTCATAAGAACAACAAAATCCTGTCATTTGACACAAAGTAGACAAACCTAGAAGATAGAATGCTAAGCGAAATAAGGCAGGCCATGAAAGACAAATGATATATGTCCCTAGTTAACATGTACAGAATGTGTACACCCTAAGGCGGAAACGGAAGGAATTGAAAGTATGGAAATACAGAGATTAATAATAGATACTCAAAGCTGCTTGGGGAGGGGTGATTAGGTAGAGGGTTTGTAAGAAAAAAATTTTTTTCTTAGGTTTTTGCCACAGGATGCGTGCTCTTGCCAGAGAGACAGGGAGAGAGAAAGAGAGAGAGAAATATATATATAGAGAGAGATAAGGAAAGTGAGAAATCACCCCTTGGGGGGAGGTGGCCATGCCACATCTCCTTCTCCATTCTTTCAGGATTTTGGGCTTGCACGTACACATGCCTGGCGTGACTTTTTCAAGCCACTAGGTCTGGGACTTGAATCATGGTTGGCTGTGTGGGAATCCAGCATCCTAACCACCACTTGCTGGTCCCCTTGGGAGAAATTTTTAATGGACATAAGAATGTATATAAATAAGGAGAAGAAGCTATGGGATGGTTGACCACCTCAGAGTAAAATACATGGGCAATTTATTTCAAAAAAACCTAGAACTATTATCAAATATACACAACATAATGTAATACTCAATGTTGAAAAAGATGACTGTGTGGGCTAGCAGATGGTGTGGTGGTCAAGGTACTGGATTACATATGGCTCATTTCATAGTTCAAGTCCTGGACATGGTGGCCTGAAAAACACACGGGATGTATGTGCTTGCATGCCCAAAATCCTGAGAGGAGTCTGGAGGAGAAGGGATTGTGGTGTGGCCATCCCTCTAGGGGTGCTTTCTCACTTTCACTCTCTCTGTCTCTCTGCAACGAGTGCACATGCTCTACGGCAAAAAATATTGAAAAAGATGAGATATATATTTTTGTTTTGATTATTATATACCATGGGCATGCTTTAAATATCATACTGCACCCCACAGAAATATACATCAAACATCTGAGAGCCAGAAATCATAACAACAACAAAAAAGAATTTAAGTTCAAATCTTTTTCTTCAAGTGGGAGTTCTGAAACCTTATGGCCCAAATTGTTTAATTTACCTTTATCTCAACTGTTCCCTGGTTGCTAGTGTCAACAATACTTTATTACTCATTTAATTTAATTCCTGCTAGCTTCCAGTGTTGGGGAATTTCCATGTCTTCTCTCAACAGAAAATGGGAAATGAAGGGCTAGACCCTAAAAGTCTCTGCTCCATTTCAAATTCTCTCCCACTAGGACAAGCCTCATGCCCCATGGCACAGCACTGTTATCATTCATTCTCAATGTAGCATCAGGGTTCACGCCTGGATGTTTTCCTAGCAGTTGTGATAGGATGAGAACATTCGCAAGACCTCAAAAACTATAGAGACCCTTTACAGGTTATTTTCAGGAAAGCCCTCCTTAATTGACTCCTAATTCAACACCTGGGGCCCCTCTCCTATGGAGGCAGCAGCTAGTAAGGCAATATTTTATTCTGTAAGTCATCCTGAAATGAGAATCGCAGACGAAGGCTAACTGGATTGAGACCAAGGTCTCCTTCACTAGACATTTAACAGACTGTGACCCAGTACCAATCTTTCTTTCTTTCTTTCTTTCTTTCTTTCTTTCTTTCTTTCTTTCTTTCTTTCTTCTTTTTTTTAAGAGAGATTTTTGCTATAGGGTGTGTGCTCTTGACAGAGACAGAAAGTGGGAAATTACCCCCAGGGGGCATGGCCATGCCACAATCCCTTCACCTCCACTCTTCCTCTTGGGATCTTGGGCATGCATGCACATGGGCCCGGATCCAGGACTTGAATCTCTCATTATGCCTTATAAGTCAAATCATCTGCACAATCATATTACCCTGAGTATATTTTTGTATACTTCACTTAATGTAAACATTTATAATATAGTACAATCCTTGTAACACATTTTACTTTGGCAAAATGTGAGTCTTCAGAAAATTTCCCTTTGTTGGGACCAGCAGTTGGCGTAATGGTTATGTCGCTGGACTCCCACATAGTCTACCTCGGTTCAAGTCCTGGATCCAGTGGCTTAAACTCATGCCAGGCACATGTGCATGTGTGTCCAAGATCCTGAGAGGAGAATGGAGGAGAAGGTAATTGCGGCATGACCATGCACCCTGGGGAGTGATTTCTCACTTTCTGTCTGTCTGTCTCTGTCTTTCTGGCAAGCACATGTGCCCTTATAGCAAAAACTGCTCCAAAAAATAATTTCCGTTTGTGAAGAAAATGCATGTTATGAAAAAACTATGCATATTTTTCAAAAAGGTTTAGCACCAAGGGACCAGCAGTTAGTGTAATGGCTATGTCGCTGGACTCCCATGTAGGTTGACTAAAGCTCGAGTCCCAGACCAGGTGGCTTAAAACTCACGCCGGGTGCGTGTGCATGCGTGGCCAAGATCCTGAGAGGAGAATAGAGGAGAAGGGATTGTGGCGTGGCCATCCCCCCTGGGGGCGTGATTTTTCCCGCTCTTTCTGTCTCTGTCTGGCTAGCGCGCCCTATAGCAAAAGAACCTCTCCAAAAAAAAGAAAAAAAAAGGTCTAGCACCAAAAAAAACTCTACTGATTCCATTTGCCACAACTCAATGAAACCTCCCCAGGCCTCATCTGACCCCAGAGAAGGAGTCTCCCCCAGCAAAGACCCTGCCCAACTGTAATAAATCCTCCTGCCCTTGAGGCCCAAACTCACAGTTCTTTCTGTTCTCAGAAGTCGGTTTCCCTTTCCAACTTGGCTCCCAACTCTAACGTTAGTTTCATCTCTGGCTCCCCTAGCTTGATGGCCTGGGTGGGATTTTCAGAACTGCCACCCATTGCCTTCTCAGCAGGGATATCTTAGCTCTCAGCAGTTGGTAGCAAAGGCTGCTTCCTGCCTTTTCACATCCACTTCCTGCTGGCCGGGCTAACCTGCGCATGCGCCTTGGCTCTGGGTTGTCCCTTTTCCATCTACTTCCAGTTAAGGCCTTCCTTGCTGGCTTTGGGGTTTACCACCGACTCCTCAATCTAGCAGGTCCTTTAAGCAGCTCCCCTGGGAGGAGCCTTGAGGACTGTCGAAATCCATGCCTCCTGATGCTCCTATGGGGCCTGAAGGGTGCATGCACGCTGAGACAGGTACAGAAATGGTGAGGAGTAGTGTGTGTACGTGGTGGGGAGGGGGATATTGAGGCTCGGTCCTAAAGTGGGAGCCTGTGAATCTCTTATCTTGGAAGCAGCCACTGAGCGCCCCACCCCTCTGTGCCCAGGAAATGTAAACTAGCTCTTCGTTAATGAATTACATGTTGAAATGGTAATAACTCTGAACATATCAGGATCAATATATTCTTAATGTTAATTGCATCTGTTTCTTTTTACTTCTTTTAATGTGGCTATTAGGTAAGTAAACAATTTAAATGGCCTACCTTATATTTCTATTGGACAGGGCTGGAGTTGACAAAAATGATACCTTTCAGTTTTTAACCCAGTGACTGCTACAAAGTGTATCTGATAAGGTCTCTAAACCTAGGTTTATAGATTGTGTCTCTGGAAAAAGTTTTTTTTTTTTTTTTTTTTTTTTGTCCTGAGGCGCTCAACTCTGGGTAGACACACACAAGTGAATACAGAAAGAAGGCACTTTTGGAGCCAGCAGGTGGCGTGGTGTTTAAGGAGGTGGATTCCTATATAATTGACAGTGGTTCAAGTCCCAGGCCTGGTGGTTTGAAATTCACATTGTGTGTGTGTGTGTCCAAAAATCCCAAGAGGAGAATGGAGGAGAAGAATTGCGGTGAAAGAGAAGGAATCACTCCCTTTTCCCCCTACCCCCCAGTGATCTTCACTTTCTCTGTCTCTGTTTCTCTGGAGAGCACAAGTGCCCTATACTAAAAATCTCTTAAAAAAAAAAAAGAAAAGAAAAGAAAGAAGACATTTTAAAATCATGATAAATAAGTACTGTAAAGGAAAGAAAATAGACACAATGGAACAGTAGGAATTGGCAGTATCTCTTTAATTACGGTCAGGGAGG
The DNA here is from genome assembly GCA_026018925.1 of Tupaia tana. Taxonomy (NCBI): domain Eukaryota; kingdom Metazoa; phylum Chordata; class Mammalia; order Scandentia; family Tupaiidae; genus Tupaia; species Tupaia tana. The sequence goes on along the minus strand of JAKSZU010000018.1, from coordinate 48,865,283 downwards.
GCCTTTCTAAGCTGGGAGCCTTTGATCTGAAACTTGATTAGACTAACAGAAAGAACAGGCTCTGGACAACCTAGGACAAGGGAATAGCCCCTGCATAAGCCCTAAGTCAAAACTTAGGTTGCTTCCTGCTGAGGAACAGCGTAGCAGAAAATGAGTCTGCAGAGATGGAGGTGTGGTGGACAACAGGTCACAGGGGCCTGAAAGCTGTGGTCATTGGTATTCAAAGCATGCTAGGGAACTTTTGAAGCTATCTCCACCCAGTTCTTGGAAGAATTAAGCCCTGAGACTCAAAGGCATCGATTGCATATAATGAATTAGGTTAACTCTGTATTAGAGAATGGTATTAGTTAGTCATCTTTGGGAGAATTGGAAAAACAGAACTCAAACTATTCTCTGCCAGGGTTAATTGTCTCTCAAGACTTTGAGAAAAGCTGCATGAGAGTATATGTAGCATAGATTAGAAAGGAAGAGGCAGGAATAGAGGCAGGGAGATCAGTGAGGGGTCTTGAGTGACCCAGATGAGAGGTAGCAGTGGCTTCCACTGAGCTGACAGGAGCAGGATAGTGAGCAGTGAACATGTGTTTCGGAAACTGGAGCCACTGGGATCAATGCACTAGATGTGGGGAAGACAAAACAGGAGGAAGAGGTCAAGGATTACTACCAAGTTCTTGGTCTGAGCGGCTGGGTGGATGCCAGTGCTACCTAAGGTGATTTGGGTTCTGGTCCTAATTCTGCGGGGCACCCATGGGCAAATGAGGGACTTCTCAGTGCAGAGCCTGAATTTCCTCATCTGTAAAGTGGGGGTTGCCTTGTCCTTGGAGATTTGATGAGATCATATAAGGAGTCTTCTAAAAGTTCATGGAAAATGTGTATGATGAGAAAACTGCATAGATTTCAAAGATTTTTGCACCAAAATAAACTTAGATGCCATTTCTTTTTTTCACAAACTTTTTGAAGCCCCCTCATGTATAATAAACACAAGTCTGGCACATGGTAAACATTTAATTTGCTATTATTATTATCATCATTAGAATCATTCCTGCCCCACATGCATACTGAATTATAGATAAAATCACAGGCTCTTGGGGCTAGCAGGTGGCACAGAGATTAAGGCAGCTGGATCCCACATGGATGACCAAAAACATGCTGGGTGGATGTGTGTGCATGCCCCAAATCTTGAGAATGGAAAAGAAAGGATTGTGTGTGGCCATCCCCCTGGGGAGTGATTTCTCACTTAAAATAAATAAATAAATAAATAAATAAATAAATAAATAAATAAATAGTATTACCTTAAACAGACAAACAAACAAACAAGCACAGGGTCAGAAACACAGATCTGAGTTGAGTTCCTGGATTATTATGTGACCATGGGGAGGTCAATTCACACCCCTGAGCTTTCAATTCCTTCTCTGGAAAAGGGGTTAATGATAACACAGTTGTGAGAATTCTGTAAAGTCTTAGGTAGTGAACTGCTTATTCTGTCTAGCACAGAGTAATTGCTCAGTAAACAGGGCCTACCTTTTAGAGTAATCTAAGTTTTCTTTTGTATGTTTGATGAGCAGAATCAAATTAAAATTAGTCTTTATATTCCTATTATGAAATAATATGCTTATTGGGAAAATGTAAACAGTATGGAATTATGTGGAGTGGAAAATGAAAGTTGATCTCCCTCTCCTTCCCCTAACTCCTTAAGTAACATAACCACCGTTGACTATTGCATGGCCTTTTGGAATTTCACATACATGCGTCTGCACATACATGTTCATGTTCTTGTCAACGAGGCTGATATTTCAGATTCCACAGTCATACAGATCCAAGTTCTAGTCTTACCCCCTGCTACTTAATTGCCGTGAGACGTTGGGCTACTTAAATAACTTATTGATCACCTAAGTGTTGATTTCCCTTTTTAAAACATTTTTTTACCAGAGGGCACATGTGCTCCTCAGAGAAAGAGAGAGGGAGGGAAGGAAGGAGGGAGGGAGGGAGGGAGAGAGAGAGAGAAAGAGAAAGTGAGAAAGCATCCTTATATGGGGAATGATCACACTACAATCCCCTCTACACAGTTTCTCCTCCTTTTGGGGTTTGGGGCACATAGGCTCAGTACATTTCTCAAGCTGCTGAGTCTGGGGCTTGAACTGCAAGTCAGCATGTGAGATACAGCTGCCTCAACCACCACACCATAGGCTGGTCTTGATTTCCCTTTTGGTAGAAGGAAAAGGCATGGTAATACCTTGTTGTGATTTGGGAAGGAGTCATTGCATAGTGCATGCAGAGGGATTAGCCCTGTGCTGGCACATATGAAGATCTCAGAAACACTCAGCTGTTCAGGCTGGCAGGTGGTATGGTGGTTAAGGTGCTGGACTCCCACATGACCAACCATGGTTTGAGTCTCAGACCTGGGGGCTTATTTTCTCATGTTCTCGAGTCAAACTAAAATAAATAAATAAAATAAAATGATTATTTTTTAAAAAGACATAATAAATGATAAAAACACTCAGTTGATATTATTATATACAGTCCCCCCGCATCTCTGGGGATACCAAAATCCGCAGATGCTCAAGTCCCTTATATGAAGTGTACAGTATTTGTGCAAATTCTCCCTTATACTATACTTTAAATCATCTCTTGTATTATTTATAATACCTAATACAATATAAAGGCTTTGTAAATATTAATAGTTATTATACTTTATTATTTAGGGACTAATGACAAGAAAAAAAAACTGTGCTTATTCAATACATCATAGGCTTAGCTATGTCATACACATCAGCAACAAGGTAACATTTTGATCTGGGATTGTTGGATAAGAAAATTAGTTCAGAATATTCTGTGGTCCTGAGGGTCGTTTAATTTTTTTTTCTTTTTTTTGAAGAGGTTTTTGCTATAGGGTGCGTGCGCTCACCAGAAAGAGAGACAGAGAGACAGAAAGTGAGAAATCACCCCCAGGGGGGATGACCACGCCGCAATCCCTTCTCCTCCATTCTCCTCTCGGGATCTTGGGCACGCACGCACACATGCCCGGCGTGTGTTTAAGCCGCTGGGTCCTGGACTCGAACTGCGTTGACTACGTGGGAGTCTAGCGACATAGCCATTACGCTAACTGCTAGTCCCCAGGGTCATTTAAATTTTTTTTTTGTTTGTTTTTGTTTTATTTATTTTTTTTTTTTTTGGACTGGAAAGTTGTGGTTTTTTTTTTTTTTTTTTTTTTTTTCTCTTTTTTTTTTTATTATTATCCATTTTTTGTTACATTGAATTACATATAACTTTACAGTGTATTACATTGCTTTTTCAAAAGGGAATGCCATGCATGTCAGTCAGTACAGAGACATTAATCTCCCCACTTCAACATTCAATATCTTTCCTATGTATCCCCCAATCATTATTATTATTATTCTAATTATTTTTTATGATAAACATGATTTTTTTTTTTTCTCCAATTATCAGATCATAAAGTTCCCAACAAGAGGGAACGTAGACTCCACTCAGGGCTGGACCAAGGGTGGGTCTCGTGCAGCCCCGCAAATGTAGGTGAATCTCCATGGAACACAGTTTCAGGAACGCGGCTCAGGGAAGCAGAGACGGCCATCAGCTGATGCAGCACGCGAAGCAGACCCCAGCCACGGCTCGCGGGGCAGACCCCGGCCACGGCTCGCGGGGCAGGCCCGGGCCACGGCTCGCGGGACAGACCCCGGCCACGGCTCGCGGGGCAGACCCCGGCCACGGCACGCGGGGCAGGCCCAGGCCACGGCTCGCGGGCAGACCCCGGCCACGGCACGCGGGGCAGACCCCGGCCACGGCACGCAGGGGCAGACCCCGGCCACGGCACGCAGGGGCAGACCCCGGCCACGGCACGCGGCGGCAGGCCCCGGCCACGGCACGCGGGGCAGGCCCCGGCCACGGCACTTAAATTTCAATGACTCAAGTAAGGGTTGAGCCTGTCTTTGGTTAAATCCACACTGCTGTTGGGTTGATTGTTTTAAGGCAAACTTTAGTTTATGATAAACAAACTGGTCTGTAAAGGGTTTCAGTGTGACTGTAACAGCTAGCTAAAAATGAGTGAGCAACCCTAAGAAAATAGTAGAAGGATATCAGCCCCATCTGTCACAATTTATCAGGAGCTACAGATAGAACCTCTGTAGAAGTTCCTTCCTCCCACTCTGCTCCTGGTGTGAGGCAGATCTCATTTTTCTTCTTTAGTACCTGAGAAAAGCACATAGCATAGGTTGTTAATTTCCCTCTTATCATTCCTCATAAATACAAAAGGCCAACAAGACATTTTGGTCCACATCCTGATTCCCACTGGGACAATAAACTGATTGAGGAGTTCATCCAAATAAGGACGCTCAGACCTTCTAAATCCACATTGATCATGTGGGATTAGGCAATTGAATTCCTCACTTGTGAGAGAGAGACACAGGCACAGGAAAAAACCTGCAGAATTCCAAACAAAGAAGCCAGATACTCTGACAGACCTCCCCCCTGCTAAATGCTATTACCGACCAACTCTTAGAATGAATGTAATGCCTAACCCCATGCCCAGTGCAGTGGCCCCTCTCTGGCAGCTGCCCACCTTAATGCCTTTCAGGCACAGGTGAATTTCTTTTCTAGTAAAAGTCCTCACTTTCGGGACCAGCAGATGACATAATGGTTACATTGCTGGACTCCCACATACTCGATCATGGTTCAAGTCCTGGACCGGTGGCTTAAAACTCACGCTAGGCATATGTGTGTGCATGCCCAAGATCTTGAGAGAATGGAGGAGAAGGGATTGCAGCATGGTCATCTGCCTGACAGCTTTCTGTTTCTCTGTTTCTGTCTGGTGAACACATGCACTCTATAGCAAAAAAAATCTTTAAAAAAAAAAAACAAAAAACAAAAAAAACTTCTCACTTTCCTATTAAAACTTCCTTTTGGGACCAGCAGTTAGCATAATGGCTATGTTGCTGAACTCTCATTTAGTTGACCGCGGTTTGAGTCCTGGACCCGGTGGCTTAAACTCATGCTGGGTGCGTGTGCGTGCATGCCCAAGATCCCGGGAGGAGAATGGAGAAGGGATTGGGGCGTGGCCATCCCCCCCAGGGGGTGATTTCTCTCTTTCTATCTCTCTGTCTCTGTCTTTCTGGTGAGTGCATGCACCCTATAGCAAAAACCTCCCAAAAAAATAAAAACAAAACTTCCTTTTTCCTGCCTTACAAATGTTTAGTTTTTTTTCATTTTGCATGTTAGGGCAGGTCTCTAATCTTAGAGATTTAGACCGAAAGAAGCAAGGATTTTTTTAAAAAAAAATTATTTTATTTAACTTTATTTAATTATTTATTTTAATTTTACCAGAGAGAGAGAGAGAGAGAGAGAGAGAGAGAGACAGAGCGAGAGAGAAGGAAAGTGAGAAAGCAAGCCACCAGGTCTGGGACTTGAACTGCGGTTGGCCATGTGGGAGTCCAGCATCCTTAACCACTGCACCAGCTGTCAGCCCCAAAGAACCAAGGATTTTACATAATGCAGCTCAACTCCAGCCTATAACATTACCCCCACTTTTTATTCATCACAGCCTTCCGAGTCTGTGATGTGAAGAATATCATATAGACGATCCGTTTGCCTGCATTAAGTGGACTAACGTGAGCTCCTGCCAAAGGACTCGGAACCTCCCTTCTTCTTGCCCTCCTTTTGATTATAAAAACTAGCTTCCCAGGAACCAGCAGTTAGCGTAATGGCTGTGTCACTGGACTCCCATGAAGTTGACCACGGTTCACGTCCCGGACCTGGTGGCTTAAACCTCATGCCGGGTGCGTGTGCGTGCGTGCCCAAGATCCCGAGAGGAGAATGGAGGAGAAGGGATTGCCGCGTAACCATCCCCCCGGGGGGTGATTTCTTGCTTTCTGTCTCTATGTCTCTCTCTGTCTGTCTGGCGAGCGCTTGCACCCTATAGTGGAAAAACCTCTCAAAAACAAAACAAAACAAAACAAAAACAAAAACCCAACAACCTAGATTCCCTGCAGTCATTTTCAGTGTGCGTATTTTTGACAGCTGGAATCAGTGGGAGACTGGGGCAGTTGTTCCTAAGCCCTTGGCGCAGATAAACCATCTTCATTTCTCTTACTCTGCAGCTCAGCCTTCCTTTTAGGTTGAACAAGGAGCCCGTGGATGCAGGTGAACTCACAGATGCAGAGTGCACTTATGTTAAGATTATAGCCAGTACTGTTTTCTTCCTGCTGTTTTTAAGGTTCTTGCCACAGGGATGTGTGCTTGCCAGAGACAGAGAGACGGTGAGAGGGAACGTGAGAAGCCACCCCCCAGGGTGAATGGGCACACTGCAGTCCCTTCCCCTCCATTTTCCTCCTAGGATTTTGTGGGCACACACGCACACATACCCTGTGTGATTTCCTTTTTTTTTTTTTTTTTTAAGAGGTTATTGCTGTAGGGTGTGTGTGTGTGCTTGCCAGAGAGAAAGGGAGACAGAGACAGTGAGAGGGAAAGTGAGAAATCATCCCTGGGGGATGGCCATACCCCAGTCCCTTCTTCATTCTTCTCTTAGGATCTTGGGCACACACAAATATGTACTTAGCATGATTTTCTTTTTCTTTCTTTCTTTTTTTAAAAAGAATTATTTTGGGACCAACAGGTGGCGTGGTGGCGAAGGTGCTGGACACTCCTGCATGGCCAACCATGGTTCAAGCCTTGGACCTGGTGGCTTACACTCTCACTTTCCCTCTTTCTCTCTGTGTGTCTCTCTGGTCAAACTAAAAATAAACGAATGGATAAATTAAATTAAATAAATAATTAAAAAATAAAAAGAATTATTTTATTTAATTTATTTACTTAAATTTGACCAGAGTGAGAGAGAGAGAGAGAGAGCAAGCTGCCAGATCTGAGACATGAACCACGGTGGCTATGTGCGAGTCAAGCACCCTTAACCACCATGCCACCTGCCAGCCCCCCAGCATGATTTTCAAGCCACCGGGTCTGGGACTTGAACCACGATCAGTCATATAGGAATCCGGCACCTTAACCACTACGCCACCTGCTGGCCCCTCTGCAGCCATCTTTATAGCTTAGTAGGATGTCTTGAAACTCTTTTGGTTCCAAGACTCACCTTGATTTGATGCAGGGTTCAGGAGGTGGACCCCTTGCCAACTCTTCATCCTTACGTTTCTCCTTCTGAGTAATTCCTGGCTGGTGTTAATAATGGAACCCACGGGCTGCGGGTGATGCAAGGGCTTCTCAGGCTTTGGAGACAGGTAATAGCCTTATCTGCCCAGGAGGTGGCAGGCAGAATCCAAGGGAAGAATGCAAGTAGACAAGGAAAGTGTCTTTACAACCTTTTATCTCTTGTTTCCCTCAAAGGGGATAGTTTATCTCTCAAAGATTCATGTTTTTGAATTTGGTTGTCCCCTAAAAATTCCTAAGTTGGGACTATGATTGTATTGTAAAAGTTACTAAGTGAAAATTTAATTCCTTCAAAATATCCCAGGGTGGGGTTTGTCTTGTGATAGTCATTAGGGCACGACCTCCATAGTTGAGTTCTGATGGGTTTATAAGCTGAGGAATGACACGAGAACAGCTGAGCGAAAGCCACATGAATACAGACCATGTTTCGCTCTACTTGAAGTTCTGTCTTCTGCCATTTTGTGATGTCTTTGGACTTCTCAGCCTCCAGAACTATGAGCCAAAATAAACCTCTGTTCTCTTAATTCACCCAGTCTCACGCATTGCAAAAAATGGGCTACATCTGGGTTGTATACCCTACTTTCACTTTTTACTGGGTGACCTAAGGCAGAAACCAGATGTTCAGACACCTATCTAGCTAATCCCAAGAGTAGATTGTTATTGTTTTACAGAATTTTCTGTTTTTTAACTGTTATTTTTTTAAGAGAGGTTTTTTTTTTTTTTTTTTTTTTTTTTTTTTTTTTTTTTTTTTGCTATAGGGTGCATGTGCTCTCCAGAAAGACAGAGAGAGACAGAGAGACAGAAAGCGAGAAATCACCCCCCTGGGGGATGGCCTCATCACAATCCCTTCTCCTCCATCCTCCTCTCGGGATCTTGGGCACATACGCACATGCACCCGGTGTGAGTTTAAGCCACTGGGTCCAGGACTCGACCCGCGGTCGACTACGTGGGAGTCCAGTGACATAGCCATTATGCTAACTGCTTTTCCCTTAACTGGTTTTATAATAATAATAATAATAATAGTCTATATCTATACATATCTATATATCTATATTTATATCTATATCTATATATGAAGCAAGTCCACTGATTATGGTAAGTGGTTATTTTTAGCCCACCTCTCTCCCTACCACACACATACTGCTTTTTCATTCTGGGACTTGTTTTCTTTTCTTCCATGGTATGAGCAGCCTCCCCTTCTCTTCTAATAACAGCTTCTTCTCTGTGATGCACTGATTCTGAGAGTCCTATTGAAGAGGCAAGAACCCTAAGAATATAGTTTGGGTATAGGTCCAAAAATGGAATCACAAAATGACTAGTTTTAAGATGGAGACAAGATAGCTCAGCTGTCATTGAACTGCTTGCTCACAGAAACAACTTACAGCAGTGACTCAATGATTAACCTAAGTAGCATGACCTAAAATAAAAATAAGAATTAAGGTTTTTTTTTACCCCAGGTCCCATCACCCATCCAAAATAAGATAATTGTTTTTATGGCCCACAGCTTTTAGACAAAGAGAGTCTCAAGACTTTCATACCCACTCCAAAATTAGGAAAAATAACCAGCCCTTTCTAGCATGTGGACCTCCTCCACAAGGGAAATGTATGCACAAAGCCCTTCCTGAGAATAAGCCCAGACAAGTCGCTCCTAACCGATATTAAAAACCCCCTGCTTCAGTTCCTCTTTGGCAGCCCATTTTGGGACTCCCTCCCTTCTTCTTGAGTGCTCTGTTCCTCCTTTCCTCTTTTAATAAACTCCACTTTACTATCCTTTCCCTGTGTGCATGTCTCTAATTCTTTGTGAGTGAGAGACAAGAACCTGGTCAGTTTGCAGCTGCAGATTTCATACTGGTGTTGGGCCTGATCATCCAACTTTCCATGTCACTAATTTTCTTTCTTTTTTTTTTACTCTATGTCACAAAGCTCAGATACTCTTTCTGCTCAATGGTTTTTGGACTACTTACCCTTGTCTGTACCTATTTACCTGTAAGAGAAAGCTGGTCTTGATTTCTTGAAGACCATTTTCTTGAGAGGTGTCAAAGTCCCATCTTCAGAGGAAATGGTGGGAAGGCCCAGACAAATGACAATGTGGAATTAAAGGTCAGGAATGGGTATGGTGATTTCTTTGGCTAGGATAGATCTTGGCAAGAATCATCACTATATTAAAGTTAATAATAATCCTTTTTTTGTCTGGCCCATGAACTATTGTCAAGATCAAATGAGATACAATTTTTGAAACCTCTTCATAACATGTAAATCATTTATAAACTGCAGGGGCTGGCAGGTGGCGTGGTGGTTAAGGGCGCTGAACTCCCACATGACCAACTGTGGTTTGAGTCCTGGACCTGGAGCCTTGCTTTCTCACATTCCTTCTCCCTCTCTCTTTGTGTGTATCTATCTGGAAATATTAAATAATAATAATAATAATAATAATAATAAAAAGTTAAATAAAAATAATTCTTTAAAAATAATTTATAAACTGTGGGTATCATTAGGTAGCAAAATCACCTATACTCTGCCAATGCTGCATTTCAAGACAGGAGACTGGATCTTCTGTTAGTTGATTTGTTCAACACCTATTCTTTTTAAAAATTTTTTTTAATATTACATTTAATCACATATATCTTTGCAATGTATAACATTTCTTTTTCCAGTATGATTATCATACATATAAGTCAAGACAACAATGTATAACATTTCTTTTTTCAGTACAATTACCATACATATGAGTCAAGACAAAGATGTTACTATCCACACCATCATAATCAAACACCTATTCTTCTTTTTCTTTTTAATTGCCCCAAGGCATGTGTACATGCCAGAAAGAGAGAGAGAGGAGAGAGAGAGAGAGAGAGAGAGAGAGAAAGCACCTCACCCCCTCACCCCCCCCCACCCCCACCATGCAGAGTATTCAGGCTGCAATCCTTTATCTTCCATTTATTTTTCTGTCAGGATTTTGGGCACACAAGGACATGTGCCTGGCATGTTGTTGAACATCTGCTCTGTGTAACCATGGTGCTGGTTGTTGGGGATGCATAGGTGAACAAAACTGACAAGTAATTCTAGAAAGTATCGATGCATTAAAGAGAAGGCAATTAACAGATAGACTGAAAAATAAGGAATAACAATATGGAAGTCCTTGAGGCTACTGAGGACAGCATTCTGACTACTTTTTCGGATTCTAAAATACTTTCCAAGGGTCTGAGGGGAGTCACACCTGCAAGCATTAACAGAGGCTTTAGTCAGTGATTGCTCCCCATATCCTGTCCCTGGTTTAGTGTTTGATGATACGTAGTAAGCCTTCTTATATCTGTTATAGTGAAGCACAGATATTCTTTTGGAAACAAAGACGTGTGTGTGTGTGTGTGTGTGTGTGTGTGTTTCCCTCCCAATTACTAACCTGAGAATTTCTTTTCTTTTCCTTTTTTTCCTTAGATTTTCAAAAAAATTTATTTAATATTTCTACATTTGTTTTTATTAACAGGGATTGAGTTGCACTTGTATAGCATGACATTCTTGCCTTTAGCCTTAAAGGAAAAGAGAAAGTCTTTTCCATTTGCACCAGTTTGAAATAGTTCTGAAATAACACTCCCTTAAAATAGATTACTACAGTATTCATTCCACATGAGAGAGTTCATACATGTCGTAAAAAGACAAATACAGGATTTCATGGTCAACTTTTTTTTTTTTTTTGGTTGATTTGGTTAATTGCATAAAATGAGAACTAAATACTCACAAGCATGGTCTGTTTAACAAACTTAGGTATATCAGAATGCAAAATATAAAATGTCCTAAAACAGACTCTGACCACCAGGCATATAAACTTAAAGTCAAGCCTATGTCCCCTTTATCCCTCCCACTTCTTCAGTGCTCCTGTGTGGAGTTCTGTCTCCACTACTGGAGCATGGACCATTGATCTAAGAGAAAGGAACCTCAGAAAGGCAAGGCTTTCTGATTCAAATGCTCTTTCAGCCTTTACTCACATCCTACTTTTAATTTAAAAGGGTGAACTGGTCTTGGTCAGCCTTAGGAAGGGAAGCATCCCTCAGGTGAAAATATCTGGGGGGACTTTAAATACCTAGCTACCTCTTCAGGCATTTAGATTAGATTAGCTTCAGCTGTTCTTAGAAGAATTCCATGTGGCTATCCAGAACATCATTCAAGTTTTGGTTCTCTTTTACATAGCTACATTCAGAGGTACTCTATATGAGGCATGGTTAGAAAAAGAGAAACACTTATACCTGGAATTTATATTCTTCCAAGTAACTTTTTAGTCTTGTTGGTAACAGTAGTACCCAGATGGTACCAGTGTATTTGTTACTGGTGAGTCTACAGAGATGCTGCAGAAGTGGTGCTGATGTGTAGAACGGTTTGGTCAGATAAAGGTGAACAGTGCCATTCCAGGGGGCTTCTGGGCCTGTCCACTTATCCTTGCACATCTGCACATAGTAGTCGAACAGATGAACTACACTGTCAAACTGTTTAAACTTAGACTTGACACAGATGATGAAATCCAATCTGAATTTCCCATCTTGATACTCAATTCGCAGATTCCTTGGTCCAGCTGATGTTTTAACAGATATTGTTAGTAGGTAGTCTGAATGCAAACTAGCTCTAATCAAGAAAGTTCATTCAGGTGTCTCTTTTAATTTGTCTTTGGCTTCATTACAGTCATACTTCCCCAGTACCATCCTGTTTGAGCTCCCACAGGGTCTTTGCCAGCTGCATTGCCTCTGGGGACAGTTCCTCAGCTGACCCTGCAGTCCCCCACTGGCTCTGCATCCCTTCCGTGCCATTCCCATAGGGCTAGAGGCACTGCAGGGTCATGAGAGAAGTTTCACTGCAGTGAGGGCAATTGGCTGCCCAACTGGGGTCAGAGATTCCTGGAAGTCAATGGAAACTCCAAAAGGAGTGCCTGCAGGGTGTCTGAAATGGTGGCAGTGTGAGGAGGAATGTGGAGCTGCGGGTTCTAACTCCCAGATCCAGGAGGGTGAGAATTTCTAAACCCATGTATAACTTACAAGCCTCCACTTCTAGATGGTCTACCTTTTTGGGCCAGGCCAGTGTAAAGATTCCTTATGCTGATTTATAATTTTGTGTCTATCACTCTCAAAACTAGATAAAAAGAACGACTGCATCTGAGCACTCCAAGAAACATTTTTGTGTTTTTCTGGACCTGGTCACTCAATTTTGTGCTTAGACTAAACCACATTAATTATTATTTCTGCAGAGCTTGGTTATTTCCATCAGCACAAATAATGGTAGATTGAATATATGAATCTCTTTTTTGCTGCCTCCAGAAATCACACTAGAAGGACAGGAAAGAGATCTTTTAGAAGGAGTACCAATAAGTTCAAGCAGAGCACAGAGGATTCAATACCACCAACAATTTTGAAGCTAGAAAGCAGATGAATGAATGGTAACTGACTTAGCAGACCTATGAAAATTGAATTCTAAGCCAGTGCTGACCTTGGAGGTGCCTCAACTATTGAATCACTCTATGGTGAAGCTCTATTCATACGCTCACTGCTCTCATTCACTATTTAGTACTTAGAAGGCAGCCTCTAAATAGCCCCAATGACCCTGCCTCTGGGTATTCACAGTCTTGTGAAATTCTTTCTCCCTTTTAGAATAGGCTGAGCCAAAATGATGGAAGGTCACTTTGAAGATAAGGTTTATAGAAAGATTATCCTTCTGTCTTGTCCTCTTTTGCTCCCCTAGTTGCTTGATCTTGGCAGAAGCCAACTTTCAGGTTGTGAACTTCCCTATGGAGAGACCAACATGGCAAGGGAATGAGACAGGCCTTCAGCCCTCAGCCAGCAAGAAACTGAGGCTCTTAATCTGACAGTCTTCAAGGAACTGAATCTTACCAACAATCACATTTTCACTGTGATAGTTTTAAAACATGATCAAAAGAAGAGGGAATATTACAATAGAACTGAATTTATCCATCACCCAGATTCAACACTTATTAAGATTTTGCTTTATTTGCTTCTTCCCTTCTTTTTTTCTGCTCTTAAAGCAAACCCTAGACATCATGTTATATTATGTGTATATACTTTTTATGTATCTTAAAAATATTAGTGCCCATCCTTTACTTCATTATGAGCAGGCAAATATCTGATAATAGTTCCTAACATAAAGGATAGGGTCCAGGTCCAAAAGGGACAACGTGGAGCAGGGAGATGAAAATTCTTTAAAGTCATCAGAGTGGATGTTACAATCATGAAACAAGATCAAGATGTTATGGGAGGAATGAAAAAGAGTACTTATAAATTAAAAATAATAGCAAAAATGAAAAATTAAAAATAAGTGCTGGGAGACCAGCAGATGGTGTAATGGTTATGTTGCTGGACTCCCACATAGTTGACCATGGTTCGAGTCCTGGACCTGGTGGCTTAAAACTCACACTGGGTGCATGTGTTTGTGTGCCCAAAGTCCCAAGAAGAGAATGGAGGAGAAGGGATTGTGGTGTGGCCATCCCCAAGGGGGGGATTTCTCTCTTTCTGTCTCTCTGGCAAGTGCATGTGCCCTGTAGTAAAAATCTCTTTAAAAATTAAAAAAAAAAAGAGCTGGGGGCTAGCTGGTGGCCTGGTGATTAAGGTGGCTATATCTCACATAGTCTACTGCATGGTTGGAGTTCTGGATCTTGGTGGCTTGAAAAGCATGCTGGGTGCATGTTTGTGCATTTCCAAAATCCTGAAAGGAGAATGGAGGAGAGGGAATTGCAGAGTAGCCATACTCCTGGGGATGCTTTCTCACTTTTCCTTTCTCTCTGTCAAGTGCACATGCCTTATAGCAAATTTTAAAAACAAGAAGAATAAAAAGGGGGCTGGAAGAGAAATTTGAGGAAGTCCTACAGAAAGTAGAGCAAAAAAAAAAAAAAAAAAAATGGAGAAGTGGAAAATGGGAGAGAAGGGAAAATTAGAGAGCCAATGTAGGAGGAATAATATTCTCGAAATAATAGTTGTTCAGAAAGAAAGAAAATGAAGGCAAGAAAATCATCTCAAGGTGTTTTAAGAGAATCTCCCTAAACTGAAGGATATTATTTTACAGATTGAAAAGTACATGGATGGAGTGCCTAGCACAATGGGTGAAATTTTAGAATACTTGTGAGAAAGGTAAAGACTCTACAAACATCCGGGGAGAAAAAGACAGGGCGCATACAAAGGACAGGAATCAGAATGTCTTAGGAATGTTCAGCAAAACTGGAAGCTAGAAAGACTATGTGACGGTGCCTTTGAAATTCTGAAGGAAAGTGATTGCCCATCTAGAATTCCAAACATAGCCCAATGTCAATTAAGCATAAAGACTTTTTCTGAATTGCAGAATTTCAAAGCGTTTTAAAAATTTTATTCTAAATATTTCAAAACTTTCTGAAGAAGCTGCTAGAGGATGTAACTCAAGGACAAGAAAGACAAGAGCAGACAGAGAGGCCCTCAGCTTAGAAGCTTCCAGATGTGGCAAGCTGTATGCCTGGCATTAACTGCCATCTGTCCAGGCTGGAGAAGATTAGAAAGTTCCAGGAGTGATTTCTTCAGGAAGTGGAAATCTGTATTCTACTGAAATTTCTGAAGGTCTTGACAAAAGATTAGACAGTTGGCAAAGAGCTCGGGATTGAATTAGCGGTAAGTAATAATAAATAAGTAGTAGTGATAAGTAATGAGAAAACTAAACAAATGAAAAAAATAAAGCATTATTAACTCTAGGAGACTGGGGGATGGGTTCTACAGGATAGAAAGTAACCACAGTTTACTGGGAGCTTCCCTGTGAATAACATTTGTGTAGTCCTTATAATGTAAACACTGAGTACTGTTCAAATTAGTTATGATGTGAATAAATCAGAAATGTGCACGATGTGAAGGGTGCATATGTGCTGTATGTACTGAGGGAGGACAGAGCTAAATCTTCATCTGTTATAGGGGAAGAAGATAACAGATCAAGCTTGATGTTTAAAAATGCATCCCAAGAAATACAGAGGACTCCAAATAGAATCAACCCAAGAAGATCTTCTTCAAGACACATTATAGCCAGATTGACCAAAACCGCAGACAAAGACAAGATACTAAGATTGGCAAGAGAAAAACAGCAAGCTACCTACAAAGGGTATCCCATCAGACTAACAGCAGATCTCTCATCAGAAACAATGCGAGCGAGGAAAGAATGGGAAAATATATTCAAAGTGTTAAGGGAAAAGCAATTTCAACCGAGAATACTGTACCCAGAAAGATTATCGTTCATTTGGGAAGAAAAGACACAAACATTCCCAGATAAACAAAACCTGAAAGAATTTACCAGCACCAGACCAGATCTCCAAGAAGTTCTTAAGGGAGTGCTATGTCAGTAAAGTTAAATGCAGACACACAGAAATAAGAGTTCAAAAACTAAGAAAATGGGCAACTTAATTGTAAGGACAGTGTCTGGAGATGAATATTATATCCCAGAATTCAATCTGGAAGATTGAACCACAACAGAAGAAAGATTAAGTACATGAGACTGAACTAATGAAACAACATTCTGTGACTTGACTAAATATTGCTGCTTTTCTTCTAAGCTTTGTTGTCTGGTTTTAAAGGATTTTTGTCCTGTCTTGAGCTGTCGTTAGGTGCACGTGCCTACTATTTGAACAGAATACTAACCTGTTTCTAGGCTTTAAGTTTCAAGGAAATATCATTACCAGTTCAAAACTGCTTTTCTTGAAATTACCAGCTGAACTTGCTATTGAAAGTAGTTAGATTACTTATGATATTGTGTGATCAACAAAATGTCAGGGGAAAAGGAATTGAAGACAACTGTATAGCAGAGATAGTGTAATAAGAGAGTGGGAAAGGGCAGAGGGTCAAACATGGGGTAAAAAACATATATATATGTGTATATATATATATATATACACACACACATATATGTGTATATATATACATATATATATGTGTGTGTGTATATATATATATATATATATATATATATATATACACACACACACACATACATATATATGAAAGTAGAAATGGAATATTATTGATGATAACATGTGTGATTAAGCCACTATGCAGTTTATTCTAGATGGGAAACCACATTTAGTATGTTGTGATGATGCTCAGGGAATGAATGTTAAGTAACTAATAAAAAGTTTCAGGAGGAAAAAAAAAAACAGTAAAACTGTTTGAATTGAAATTTAAAAAAATGCATATTTGATGACTGCAGTAAGCTATATAGCCCTAGTTAGGTACTACTTTATAGTATGTTCATTCTACTCACTGAAGTTTATGCCTGAAGTCAGACTTGGGCTCATGTATAGGTATATATCAGCTGCCCTTGCTATTGGAAATATTTAGACTAATTAAGTTCATTAGTAAATCAATTAAATGGGGGGGGGAGGCATAGAAAGCAACCATGGATACCAGAGACAATGTGGGAGGAGGGTGGGACATGGCAGAGGGTGAGGGATAGGGAATCAAGGATGGCAAAACAAAAAAACATAGTATACAAGACATAAGAAATGGAAAATTATTTGCTGATAACATGTATGCTGACGTGCTTGATTGAGCCAATATACAGTGTATTTTGGATGGAAAATTCATTTGTATGCTGTAATGATGTATAGTGAATTAATGTAAAAAAATAAATAAATTTAAAGAGCAAAAAAAAATGCAGTGTAATAAAATAAGTTCCTTAAAGACATGAAGGGATTAAAAACTTGAAAAGAAGTTGAAGCAAGGAGTAAATGATGATGGTGGAGGAAGATGGTGAAGGAAGTTACATTTCAAAACAAACCATTTGACTCATTGAACTGTGTACATGTATAAAGGTATAACTGATAAAATTAACAAGGAAAACAAAAGTAGAGGATATCCGCTAGTGATAAATGCAGTGAAGTCATTAACTTCGTGTGTGAATGTGTTAGCGAGAGACAACGTGGGAGTGGGTTGAGGGGAAGTCTTCTGAACGAATAAAATTTGAGCAAGCCATATAAAAATATGGAGAAAGAGCTCCAGGAAAAAGGGACAATGAGTTCAATAATGAGCTTTGCAAGTTGATAACAAAAAGCAAGAATGAAGAGAGAAGGAATAGGCATAGAAAAGAGAGGAACTCAAGTAGATAGATGGCCAAGTACAGGGCCTTACTGGTCCGGGGGGGGGGGGGGTCTTTGAATTTTATTCTGAGGACCATAAGAACAGTTTGGAGGCTTTTTTTTTTTTTTTTTTTTGTGAAGACTTATTTATTTAAATTATTATTATTGTTGTTGTTGTTGTTTTAAATTTGCTACAGGGAATGTGTGCTCACCAGAGAGATAGAGAGGGAAAGAGAGAAAGCAAGCTGCTGGTTCTGGAACTCAAAACGTGGTTGGCCATGTGGGAGTCCAGAACCTTAACCATCACACCACCTGCTGGTCCTGTTGTTTGGAGGCCTTTAAGCTGAAGAATAGAATTATATTTTTAAAAGATTTCTATGTATAGAGAGGCAAGGGGCAGGCCTTCAGAAGAAGACTCCTCTATGGCTCATGAGAACTAATGATTTCAGGGGAAAAAGAGAAATGAAGATTTTTTTCTACTGATAATTCAGCCTCCAGCCCACAAACGAGTAATGGATCTAAGGGAATCATAGCCAAATATCCAAATACTATTAGGGTTAATGTATTCCTCAATGTCCACTGAATCTGCTGCACAAAGAAATAAAAATGGTACGGCAAAGATATTCCAGATCACCTCCTTCTGCACTCTCCTGAACGCTCAGATTGAACTTCAAGAATTAGGAAGAAACACACCATCCATCAGATGACTAGAAATCACCACAGGACCACAAGAAATTTGGGAAAGCAAGAAAATACTTCTCCTCCAAGGGAAAAGAATAACTCCTTTTCATACACAGACAGTTCAATGGAAATCATGGAAATGTATGATAAAGAATTTAGAATATTCATAATGAAGAAGCTAGCAGAGATGGAAGAGAAGAGAGACAATGAGTTCCAGGAGGTGAGGAAATTCTTGCAAGATCTAAAAGAGGAATTACATACTTTAACAAAGAATCAAATGGACCTGTTAAAGATGAAGGCTATAATAGAGGAAGTCAAAATCTCCCTTGAAAGTATTAAAAGCAGACTTAAAAAAAAAAAGCAGACTAGATCATATGGAAAACAGAATCTCAGACATAGAAAATTGCTGGCCTAGAAAAATCCACCACAAAGACTGAGAAAATTGCCCCCCCCCAAATGAGAATAATATACGAGAAATACTAGATACCATCAAACATCCGTATAATTGGTATTACAGAAGGTGAAGAGACTCAAAAGGGCATTGATAATGTATTCCATGAAACCCTGGAAGAAAACTTCCAAGCCTAGAGAGGCACTCAAAATTCCAGTCCAAAGAAATACAAAGGACTCCAAATAGAATCAACCCAAGAAGATCTTCTGCAAGACACATTATAGTCAAATTGACCAAAACCACAGACAAAGACAAGATACTAAGATTGGCAAGAGAAAAACAGCAAGTTACCTACAAAGGGTATCCCATCAGGCTAACAGCAGACCTCTCATTGGAAACAATGCAAGCAAGGAAAGAATGGGAAAATATATTCAAAGTGTTATGGGAAAAGCAATTTCAACCAAGAATACTGTACCCGGCAAGATTATCCTTCATATGGGAAGAAAAGACAGGAACAGTCTCAGATAAATAAAACCTGAAAGAAATTTACCGACACCAGACCAGATCTCCAAGAAGTTCTCAAGGGAGTGCTATATCAGGAAAATTAAATACAGACGCACAGAAATAAGAGTTCAAAAATTAAGAAAATGGCCAACTTAATTGTAGGGACAAGTCTGGAGTTGAATATTATATCCCAGAATTTAATAGGGAAGATCGAACCATAACAGAAGATAGATTAAGTACTTGAAACTGAACTGGTAAAATAGTATTTTGTGACTTTTGACTAAAACATTGCTGATTTTCTAGGCTTTGTTTTCTAGTTTTAAGGATTTTTGTCCAGTCTTGAGCTGTCAATAGGTTCATGTACCTACTATTTGAACAGAATCCTAACCTGTTTCCTGGCTTTAAGTTTTAAGCAAAGTTCCTTAGCATTTCTTTGATTTATTAAAGTTAAAACTGCTTTTATTGAAATTATAAGCTGAACTTGCTATTGAAAGTAGTTAGATTATATAAGAAATTGTGTGGTCCATAAAATGTGGGGAAAAAAGGAATGGAAAACAACTGTAGACACCAGAGATAGTGAGGGAGGGTGGGAAAGGGCAGAGGGTCAGAAATAGGGGTAAAAAAAATATATATACATATGTATGTGTGTGTGTGTGTGTGTGTGTATGTGTGTGTGTGTGTGTGTGTGTGTGTGTATGTGTGTGTGTGTGTGTGTGTGTATATATATGAAACTAGAAATGGAAAATAATTGACGATAACATGCATGATTAAGCCAAGATGCAGTATATTCTGGATGGGAAATCACATTTTGTATACTGTGATGATGCTTAGGGAATGAATGTAAATTAATTTTAAAAAGTTTCAGAAAGAAAAAGCTCATGGAAATATGTGTAATGAGAAAACTATGTATGAATTTCAAAAAGTTTTTGTACCAAAATAAATTCATACTTTAATTGTAAAATAAATATATAAATAAAGTTTAAAAAATTTTGTGTATAAATATGAATTTAGCACCTCCAAGGTGCTAGACATTGTTCTAAGTGCTTTGTAGATACACTATTAAACTCATTTAATCCTCAGAATAACATAATAATGTAAATGCTGTTAGCTCCATTTTTTTCCCCCAATGAGGAAACTAAAGCACAGAGAGATTGAGTCACACAGTGCCAAGCCAGGTTTCACATTCAGCACACCCTGTTGCCTTCCTGGAGACCTCTCTGGCTGGTTCAGTAGAAGATCAGAACTAGATGCAGTGATTAAAAAAATAAAATGTCCAAATGCACTGGCATCTTTAGAAACTCCCCAGGTGATTCTGTGGTACAGCCAGAATAGAGAATCATAGACTGGAGACTTTTAATATTTCCCTGAACTCTGCAATTCTGTCCTCACACCTTCATTTCTCCTGTAGGCCAGTGGGCCCTGGGTCAGCATGGGATGGCCGTTGGTTACTCCTCAGTCCCCTCTAGCCCTTTCTCCCAGCCTGGGCATCCCATCTGTCCCCAGCAGTGGAGAAATCCAGGTTTCTTGCTGGTCTCTACTGTTCTTGATACTCAGTCATCTTGTTCCACCTCTGTTGCTTTTCCTTTCTCAGAACCTCAGTGGTCAATCTTTATATACCTTCCAATTTTCTGCACCAAATAGAATTATTGAATCATGCTTCCTGCTCTCCTTTATCTTCATTAACAAGGTAACAGATTGAGAGAAAGATAGAACCTGTGCATCTTGTTTTGAGAGGGCATCAGGACTCTTGGACCAGAGACAGGAGTGAGAAGACCATCTATTTTTTGTTTTAATT
The DNA here is from genome assembly GCA_026018925.1 of Tupaia tana. NCBI lineage: Eukaryota > Metazoa > Chordata > Mammalia > Scandentia > Tupaiidae > Tupaia > Tupaia tana. The sequence goes on along the minus strand of JAKSZU010000018.1, from coordinate 48,844,676 downwards.
TGTTGTAGGGTGCATGCACTTGCTGGAGAGATTCAGACAGAGTGAGAGAGAAAGTGAAAAGGCACCCCCCAGGGAGGATGGCCATGCAGCAGTCCCTTTTCTTTCATTCTCCTTTCAGGATTCTGGGCATGCATTCACTCATGCCCAGTGAGTTTTTCAAGCCACTGGTTCCAGGATTCAAACCACGCATTTGGCCATGTGCCCTAGCCATTATGCCATCCACTGGCCCAAGAACATCTATTTTTTATTTGTTTGTTGTTTTTTTAAATGTTTATTTCTGGGTGCGAGAGAGAGAGAGAGAAGTAGGTACTCCAAACAAGGTCTTTTTTACGCCACCGTTTGCCTCCAGTCTCAGCTGACCTGGATCACTGTATGTGCATGTGCACCCTCATGTGTTCAGGGTGGTGCCGACTGCAAAGCCAGGACCTTCCCCATGTGATCCAGTTGTGTTATTGTGCTGTCACCTGGCCCTCAAAAGGCCACCTTGAGGACCTGTGTGAGTGTGTCACTTCACATCTCTGAGCCTCGGCTTTTCATGTGTTGAACAGGGAGAAGATACTTGTCATGCTGCTTCTTATCAGAGGCCTTTGGACCCTCTGTGATCGGACACTTACGAGCTCTCCCAGCTGGCACTGAGCTCCAGCTACCCTGGCCTTCCTTTTCCTGGCACATACTCTGCTTACTCAGGCCTTGCACTCCTCTTGAACCCTTTGCTTGGAACATTGTTCTCCCAGTTTTTGTCTTGAGTGATTCCTTCCTGTCATTTCAGTCACAGCTCAAATATCACCTGAGGGTGGCCTTCCCAAAATGCTCATTCAAAAATAGCCACCTACTCTCCTCCCTAAGGTCATTCTCTGTTTTACTGTCTTCACAGCACTTAGCACCACCTCAAAATGTAATGTTTGGGGGCCCATAGGCTAGTGGTTAAGGGATCTCGATCTTACTTGGCTGACTACAGTTCAAATCTTGGCCCTGGTGGCTTAAGAAACATGCCAGGGGGACCAGCAGTTGGCTTAATGGCTTTGTCGCTGGACTCCCAATCATGGTTCAAGTCCTGGACCTGGTGACTTAAACTCACTCTGGGCACGTGTGCGTGCGTGCCCAAGATCCCAAGAGGAGAATGGAGGAGAAGGGATTGCGGCATGGCTATCCCCCCGGGGAGTGATTTCTCGCTTTCTGTCTCTCTGTCTTTCTGGTGAGTGCATGCGCCCTATAGGAAAAACTTCTCCAAAAAAAGAGAAAAGAAAGAAAGAAACATGCCAGGCGCAGGTGTGTGCATGACCCAAATCCTGACAGGATAGAGAAATGGAGAAGGGATTGCAATCCAAGCATGCCTCACGGGAGGGATGCTTTCTCTTTCTCCCTCTGACTCTCTCTTTCTCTCTGGTGAGCACACCTGCCCTCTAGCAGTGATAAAAAACAAACAAAATAGTGTCTCATTTCTTAGTCTACCTGTGCCTCTCCCACTGGAATGCGAACCACATGAGAGTTGGATTCTCGCTCTCCTTGTTCACTATTGTGTCTTTAGCAGCTGGAAAAAGGCCCGGCCCATTGTAGGTCTCAATAAACACTAGTGGATAAGCGAATGCCTCTGCCTGTGGAAACTCCAATGGTGTCTTGTTTGCTAGGGCACTTTAGAACCTCCAGACTGCTGTAGAGGTAGATGGGCTTTTCATTGAAAACATCTCAATTTAGGAGCAGTTTATTTACTTTCCTAGCTCTGTTTCCCTGAAGCTGAACATAGCTCAGGCTGACAAATAGAAGAGGACAGTATCTGGGGAGAGGGAGCCTGAGATGGGAATAGAGCTGTGCATAGCTCTTCCTCGAGTAAGCTGCTCGGGACAGCCGGCCACGACCTGGATTTGTCGTGTTGCTGCCTCACCCCCACACTTGACCTCCTGCTTATACCTTTCCAGATGGTCAGAACTTTGCCAAGTAGGTTACTGGCCTACTGCTGCTCAGGGCTTAGAGATCTTTGACCCAATTTCCTGGTTGGATGTGCAATTCATAGATGAGAAATGTCCTCATTTCCTGCGGCTAGAGGAAAATAATAAAAAGAAAAAAATAGAAGCAAAAATGTTTGCACAAAGGAGGTAGAAGAAAGTGAAAGAAAGAGAACTAACAGACTTGGAGCTGAGATGCAGGGAAGTGTAGGGGAGTAAAGCTGGAATGTTGGCTGTATGTTTTTCTCTAGACCCTCTCCACCCCGTCTGCTCCCCCCATTCCTGACCACAGGGGTCACCACGAAAACCGCACTACCGGAGAGCTCTGACTGTGTGGTCAGATGAAGATTTCTGAGGAAGGGGTGCAACAGCATTTCCAGAAAGGGGAAGTGCCAATGCCGGGTTCCCTTTTCCCTGCTGGTCAGCCTCTCACAACAGACCGAGCCAGCTCCCTCCACCCCTGTTTCCTGGTAGCGGCTGGCGGCTGCTGTCTGTGTTATTCATTAACCAGGCACTAATATTCTGTTTACCCATCTGTCATCCTGCTTCGGGGCAAAGGATTCAGAGGAACCTCACACTCATACAGCCACCCGGATGCTCTTGGAACAGGCCCAGCCGGCTACATTTAGCTATGTTTATTGTGTCAAAAGCCCTGTGCAAGAGCTTTATACACTATGTAGCCAGAGAAAGAGAAAATTTTTCCAGAGGAGACATGATCTGTCTGCCATTTGAGCATTTGTGCTGTGAGATGTGTCGTGAGATGTGCTTGAGCTGGTTTACAAACTGTTAGCATCTCTTGACTAAACCCGCGTTCAGTATCCTTCACATAGGTAGAAATTAGCCCTGTTGGGAGTTTTTTATGCCAGAAATGTGCAAGTGTTGCAAATCAGGGGCTTTCCTACCTTCCATCCTCTCCCTACGCCCCCCTTTTTTTTTGGAGAGGTTTTCGCTATAGGGTGCGTGCGCTCGCCAGACAGACAGAGAGAGACATAGAGATAGAAAGTGAGAAATCACCCCCCAGGGGGGATGGTCACGCCACAATCCCTTCTCCTCCATTCTCCTCTCGGGGTCTTGGGCACGCACGCACACACACCCGGCGTGAATTTTAAGCTACCGGGTCTGGGACGCGAACCGCAGTCGACTACGTGGGAGTCCAGCGAGATAGCCATTACGCTAACTGCTGGTTCCCCCTACCCCTTATCTTACTCCTTCCCCTCCCCACAAAAGCTGGTAGCTAAATATTTTCCAGCATTCCTCTGGGTATATCCATTTACCAAGAAGATGTGTGGTAACTAGTAAGACCTCCCGCAGGCTCTATGATCCTTGGAGGGCTGAGCCTAGTGAACAGGGAAAAAACCCTCCTTTCAGGGAGCTGCTAGCCTGACAAAACCTTTGCGTAGTATTCGATGTGTTTTTACCTTTGTCAAGCACATTATCTCCTTTGTCGTAACAACCAACTCCCTTAGACACGGCTGCCAGAGTGATCACTTCTTTTTTTTTTTTTTTTAAGAGAGATTTTTGCTATAGGGCTTGTGTGCTCGCTGGAGAGACAGAGAGACAGAATGTGAGAAATCACCCCCCCGGGGGGGGGGGGGATGGCCACGCCACAATCCCTTCTCTTCCATTCTCCTCTCAGGATCTTGGGCACGCACACATACGTGCCTGGCATGAGTTTTCAGTCACTGAGTCTGGGACTTGAACTGCAGTCTATTATGTGTGAGTCCAGTGACGTAACCGTTACGCCATCTGCTGGGTCCCTGCCAGAGTGATCTTAAAAAGAGAAACCAGACCATTCTATTCTCATTTTCAAACCCCAAATGGCTTCTAGAAATTTTTAAAGTAAATTTAGACTCCTTTCTGTGACCTAGAAGACTTTGCATGCTCTGGTCCCTGCTCACCTCCTTGACCTCATCTTTTTATTTATTTATTTATTTATTTATTTTTATTTTTTTATTTTTATTTTTTATTTTTTTGGAGAGGTTTTTTTCGCTATAGGGCGCGTGTGCTCGCCAGACAGACAGAGAGAGACATAGAGACAGAAAGCGAGAAATCACTCCCCAGGGGGGATGGTCACGCCGCAATCCCTTCTCCTCCATTCTCCTCTCGGGATCTTGGGCACGCACGCACACGCGCCCGGCGTGAGTTGTAAGCCACCGGGTCCAAGACGCGAACCGCGGTCGACTACGTGGGAGTCCAGCGACATAGCCATTACGCTAACTGCTGGTTCCCTTATTTATTTATTTTTTTAGAGGTTTTTGCTATAGGGTGCGTGCACTCGCCAGAAAGACAGAGAGAGACAGAGAGACAGAAAGCGAGAAGTCACCCCCCAGGGGCGATGGCCACGCCACAATCCCTTCTCCTCCATTCTCCTCTCGGGATCTTGGGCACACACGCACACGCGCCCAGCATAAGTTTAAGCCACCGGGTACAGGACTCGAACCACAGTTGACTACATGGGAGTCCAGCAACATAGCCATTACTCTAACTGCTGGTCCATTGACCTCATCTTTTATCACTCTCTTTCTCAGTTCATAGTATTCTAGCCCATTGGTTATCAAAGTGTGGTCCTTGAACCCGTAGCATCAGCACCACATGGAAACTAATTAGAAATATACCCAAGGCCTGCTGTGATGGCTAATTTTGTGTGTCAATTTGACTAGACCATGGAGTGCCAAGACAGATGGCTACACATAATTTCTGGGTGTGTCTGGGAGGGTGTTTCTGTGGATGTGGGTCATCATCCAGTCTGTTGAGGGTCTGAATAGAGCAAAAAGGCAGAGGAAGGGAGAATTTGGTCTCGGTGCCTGACAGCTTATGCTGGGACATTGGTTCTCTTCTGCCCTTGGACTGGGACTTACATCAACAACGCTGTGGTTTTCAGGCCTTCAAACTTGGACTAGAACTTACATAATTGGTTCTCCTAGTTCTCAGGCCTTTGGGTTTAAATTGAAATGACACCATCAGCTTTCTGGGGTCTCCAGCTTACAAGTGGCTGATTGTAGGACTTGGTAGTTTCTGTAATAGTATAAGCTGGCTCCTCGTAATAACATTTTGTGTGTGTGTGTGTGTGTGTGTGTGTGTATTTATATGCAGAGAAATTTGTTATGAACATTACCACTAAAAAGGTACCTGGCCTATAATAAATAATAATCACATCTTTGCTGAACAAATGAATTACTATTTATTTATTTATTTATTTAGTCAGAGGCCTTTTACACCTGCTAGAGAGAGACAGAGCGACAAAGAGGAGAAAGCACCCCTCAGTGGGCTGTGTTCATGCAACTCCTTCACTTCTGTTTCCCCATCATGTCAGGACCTTGAACATGGATACACAAGTTACCAGGGCTAGCATTTGAACTATGTGGTCAGCCATGTGGGATCTGGCTCCCTTAATCATCAGGCCATGGGTTGGCCCAAATTACTAGTTTTTCACTGAAGAAATGGACTGCTATAACAAATGACTTGATGAAGGTGGGAATACTTGTAGTAGCTAAAGCTTCATCCTAAATGCCTCAAATTAGGTCCAGCGATTTTCTCATAACCCCACAAAAAGTGAAATGACTGTTCTATACTTTCTTGGTTAGCAAGAACAGCTATGTACCTAAAGAACCCGAGAATCTCAGAGTTAGTCGTTTAGCAGTTAATTGGGTCAGCCCTTATCACATATGTGAGTTTCCTTGATGTCCTATTCCGTATACCTACCAAGGCATCCTGTGGTTGGCTACCTAATACATTATTTGCATCTTTTAAAATATTTTTTCTTATTTTTTAAAGAGTTTTGCCTTAGGGTGCGTGTGCTCACCAGAGAGAGAAAGAGAGGGAGAGAGACAGTGAGAGGGAAAGTGAGAAATCATCCTTGTGGTGCTGGTCATGCTACAATCCATTCTTCATTATCTTCTTGGGATTTGGGACATGCACAAAACATGCACCTGGTGTGATTTTCAAGCCGTCAGGTCCAAGACTCAAACTGCAGAGTCAGCTGTGTGGGAGCCAGTGCCTTAACCACCAAACCACCTGCTGGCCTATTATATTTCTTTTAAGTGAGGGTACATCTGTGTCTCACATGGGTTGATATCTTAGGACTAAATAATACTCTATAATTAATGAGCGGTTTTATATGCAGTCTCATTTTTACCTTCAGAGTAAGTTGGGAGGTATAGATGATCCTTATTGTTGTGACTTGGAGATAGAGACTGGAGGCTGTCAAACCTTCACTGAAACCAGGGCTCTGGTAGTACCAGTCCAGCCTTCTTTTGAAGAAGGAGAACAGAAAGTGGTTGGGTGGAAACAGAAGGAAGGACTTTCTGGAGAAAGTGACTATTGAGTGGGGTTTTGTAAGAGGGAAAAAGCAGGAGGTCAGAAGATAGGGGGATGTGGGTTCAGTTGAGAAATCATCGTTGGGGTGATAGAGGGAGATGTACAGGCAGGAACAGACTCTTGTGGAACAGTTTCTTGGCCTGAGCTGCCCATCATAATCACATGGGGAATTTTGTTTTGTTTTGTTTTTGTTTTTGAGAGGCTTTTTGCTACAAGGTACTCACCAGAAAGACAGAGAGAGAGAGACAGAAAGCAAGAAATCACCCCTCAGGGGAGATGGCCACACCGCAATCCCTTGTCCTCCGTTCTCCTCTTGGGATCTTGGGCATGCACGTACACATGACCGATGTGAGTTTAAGCCGCCGGGTCTGGGAGTCGAACCGCGGTCGATTACATGGGAGTCCAATGACATAGCCATTACACCAACTGCTGGTCCCACTGGGGGCATTTTTTAAAGCCCACTAGCTGGGCCCCGCCCTCAGATATTCTGTCAGTATTCCAAAGTGGCCCTCTGTATCATTTTCACATCTCTACATGTATTCTGATGTATAACCTGGGTTATGAACAATTAGACTGGAGGTCTAGGAGTCCTTACTGTGAAGAAATTAGTGAGGTAGATAAAACTGGGCGGGACAAGAGGGCACAAAGCTAGCAGAGGGATGATAGGATATGAGGTTTTTTTTTTTTTTTTTTTAATCATTTAATCTTTTAAAAAATATTTACTCATTTATCTATTGGGTCATTGGGAAAGTCGTGATATATTTTTCTTTGCAAAAATGGGTCATGATTTTTCTGACGATCAATATTTATTTGTTGTGATTTTCAAGCCACGGGGTCCAGCACTTGAACTGCAGTCAGTCAAGTGGGAATCCAGCACTTTAACCACGAGGTTACCTGCTGGCCCCAGGATATGAGTTTCGGAAAGAATTTTTTTTTTTTTTTTTGCCAGAGGGCACATGTGCTAACCAAAGAGAGAGGGAGAGAGAGGAAAGGGAGAAAATACACTCATGGCCACTGGCAATCCTTTCTCCATTTCTCCATCCTGTCAGAATATGAGGCATGTGCACACATGCCCGGAGTGTTTTTCAAACTATTAGGTTGGAGATTTGAACTGCGTAGTCAGTTGTATGTGATCTGGCTGCCCTAACCCACTAGGCCGCAGTGCTGGCCCCTGAAAGGATACATTTTGGGCACAGGGAAACACTGCAGCCTTCTGTGCAGGAGGCTCATGTATTTTAGGTCCCTGTGATAGACGCATCCCGCATCCTCTTTCTACGTTCATTCTCTCTATCGTCAATCAGAACAGGATTCCATCAGTACCCTTGCCTACTTCACCCTCATTACAGCTTCATCTTTTCTCTATTGAGAGAGATTTCTGCTATAGGGCTTGTGTGTTTTCCGGAGAGAGAGAGACAGAAAGTGAGAAATCACCACGTGAGGGGATGGCCACTCCCCAGTCCCATCTCCTCCATTCTTCTCTTGGGATTTTGGGCACATACACACATGCACCCAGTTGTGAGTTTCAAGCCACTGGGTCCGGGACTCAAACTGCAGTTGACCATGTGGGAGTCCAGTGTCCTGGACTTCACTTGCTGGTCCTAGGTCTTCATCTTAAAATGTTTCTGTGTTCTTACTTTTTGGCCTGCCATCTGTGGCAGGACAGCCACCAAGATGTAGATTTTCTTAAAAACTCTTACGGAAAGATGATCACCCTCGCAGTTGAACCGTTGAGTACAATAGAAAATATTAAGGGCAACATCTGGGATAAGGAAGGAATTCCTCCTGATCAGCAAAGACTGATCTTGGCTGGTGAGCAGTTAGAAGATGGGCGTTCTTTGTCTGACCATAACATCCCAAAGGCATCCACATTTCATCTCATGTTGAGACGAGGTGGTGCTAAGAAAAAAAAATCTTCTATCACTCCCAAGAAGAATAAACATAAGCGAAAGAAGGCTAAGTGGCTGTCCTGAAATATTGTGTCATCAGAAAAGTCGATGAATTTTTGCATAGAAAAACAGAAAAAATATGTCTGACAACCCAATAATATAAGGTGGATGAAAATGGCAAAATTAGGTGCCTTTGTCAGAGTACTCTTCAGAAGAACATGTGGTCTGGTGTTTTTATGGCCAGCCACTTTGACAAACATTATTGGGACCAGCAGTTAGCATAATGGCTATGTCACTGAACTCCCATGTAGTCGACCACAGTTCGAGTCTTGGACCCGGTGGCTTAAACTCATGCCAGGCACGTGTGTGTGTGCCCAAGATCCTGAGAGGAGAATGGAGGAGAAGGGATTGCGGTGTGGCCATGCCCCCTGGGGGGTGATTTCTCGCTTTCTGTCTCTCTGTCTCTCTCATGAGCGCATGTGCCCTATAGCAAAAACCTCTCCAAAAAAAAAAAAAAAAAAAAAGACAAACATTATTGGGTCAAATGTTGATTGACTTACAGCTTCAATAAGCCAGAAGACAAGCAATTGTGTCTGGGTTAGTAAAAGAGATGAACTCACCTTTAAAAAAATATGTCCGTATGGTTTCAAACGCATCACCTGCCACCTTTGCTGCCGAGCCTGGCTCTCTCTCCCATTTTTGTCTCTTGAAGTTTGCAGAAATGTTAGAAAAACTGTGGACACTTACTTGAGAGTGTTATAATCTTTATTTACAATCTGCTAGCCCAGGTGGTTTCCTGTGCTAGTCAGTGTTGATCTCTGATTGATGGGTGCCAAGCTAGGACCACATCCTGGCCCTTTTGAATGCCATGGAGGAAGGAGGTGTGACCCAGACCTCAGGCAGCTCCCGGATTATCAGGGGAGACAAGATAACACATGAAAACGAGTGGAGCACACTTCAAAAGCAGCAGGTCAAACTGCTACAGTGAAACCCACAATCATCAGAGGTCTGAGCCTCCAATCCTCCCTCCTAGTCCCCTCAGCTCAGAACCATTTTAAGTTTCTTTGATGTCATTTAATACTTCTGCTCCATCTCTTTCCTGTTAGTTTCTTTCCAACATCAACAGCTAGACCAGAGTCTAGGTGCTGTTTCTAAGCTCATAGCAAGATGGCTTTAGGCCTCTCTGCGTCAGCCTAATCACCCCCAGCTCCCAGCCACTCACAAGGACTGACTTCCTATGGCCACGCTGCTTCTGAAACCCGACCTGCTAGCCCTTCGAACATCACCGTTTTTTCTTGTGTTGTGGAGCTATGTTCCTCTGGGCAGGAAAATTCAATGGGGAGGGGTCCTGAGCTGCCGCAAGAGGCTTTTACGAAGTCCCTATCATAGATAGGGTCTGAAACTGGAGCAGGAGCCCTGGCGCTCTCTGCTCCCAGGCTGTCCAACTCCTGTGTAACCTGGAGCGCCCCCGAAGGTCCAGCCCCCGAAGGTCCACAAAAATTGCTAGTCCGTTGTGAAGTCTGAACTCGGCACTCCATCTGCTTGACTCACACCCCTGTCCCCATTCGTCACCTCTGCTGTATCTTTGCCTTTGCGTCCCAAGAGAGAGGAGCCCCGATTCCGCAGCAACTGCAGCCCTCTTCCAAAGGTTCTGCGCACCGCCGAGGAGGAGAAGTAGAAAAGCACGGGGTCCAGGCTGGCATTGAGGGAACTGAACACCACAGCTACCGAGCGCCACTGGGGGCTCTTCCAGTTGTAAAACCCCACCAGGTGAGATACATTGTAAGGGCCGAAGCACACCAGGAAATTGAGGAGCGTCACCACAGCCAGCCCCACGGCTCGGCGCCGCCTCTGGGCACCCACGTGGGGCTGGGTAAGCATGATCCACACAAAGCGCCAGTAGCAGAAGATGGTGACGGCCATGGGGATGAAGAAGAGGACCAGGCACAGCTCCAGCCGCACAGGCAGCACCACGTCCAGCTGCTCGTCTGTGAAGTTCTCATAGCAGGTGTTTTGGTTTACATTTTCGACCTGCTGGGTGGTATTCAAGTACTGGACGATGATGACAATGGTGCAGTGACCAAACGACATGATCCAGGCCACCAGAGCAGCAATCACTCCATACACAGGCCGGCGGGAGAGCTTGTACTGCACGGGGAAAGCCACCCCCAGGTAGCGCTCGATGCTGATGCCGGCCAGGAGCCACGTGCTGCAGTAGATGCTGCTATAGAAGCCGAAACCCGTGAGGGCACAGACGATCTCTGGCAGATACCAGTGGAAGTTCGATGCAGCCTCAATGATCTTGAAGGGCAGCAGCAGCAGCAGCAGCAGGTCTGCCAGTGTCAGGCTGAGCAGCAGAATGTGCACGGGTGCAGGCTGGGGCTGGCGGACCCGTCCCAGGAAGGCCCGCAGGGCCAGGAGGTTGGCCGGGAAACCAGTGAGGAAGATGAGGATGTAGGCCGTGAGGACCAAGGCGCTGTACCAGTTGAGCATTCTGAAGGAACTGGAGAAAAGGGCAGAGTCAGGAGACCCTACTCCCAGCCTGGGGACCTTCCTCTGGGTCAGGATGTGGCCATCCTCCCTGGTACTCTCCCCTTCCCAGGCCAAAGTGTTCTGCTGCACCACGGCTTGCTCACACCACCTGCTAGAACTGCCCAGAGCAATTATTGACTTTGCCTTGGGCGGGATATTAGGCAGTAGTTATTACGTTTGCCATCATGTGTCTCTGGGGGAGACCAACCCTTGTCTTCCTGAGGGAATTCCCCCTCTGCTTTCCCTGGCTTTCTCTGTCTATCCTCACAGAATCAGGAAGTCACGGTTATAGGTTTCCAACTGCAATGAGGCCCCTATCTCCGTCAGAGACCTGCGGGAGAGAATGGCTGTGCAGTGAGGAGGAGCTGTAAGACCTGTCTCGTGATAGCCAGGCTGTGTGAACCCCGGCGCTGCGAACCCCCGCTGGCTCTCCGCAGGACCCAGGTACCCAGTCCTCCTCCCCAGTCTCCCTACCTCTTTTCTTCTCCTTTTGCAGAGCACAGATTCTTCTCTGCCTTGTCCTCCCACCACCAGTGCAACGCTGGACTCTTGAAAAGGGGAAGCTGGTGAGCTAACAGGGGCAGCAGAGAGGAAGGGTGAGTTGGCACTGGCCTTTGGGGCTTGTCCCCCAAAGACTTGAGAGAAATATTCAGAAACGCCCACGGGCTGCAAGTGACTCCTGAGCCTGTTTTGGCTATAAAGAGAAGTCCTCTTCTTAATGGGGTGACTCAGTTTCCATTTGGTTTTGTAAACCTCACTGCCCACACACAGTCTTGCCCCTCCATCCTCTCTCCAGCCTCAGTGTCCCTGTCTGCTTCCTGGCCCGTCACAGGCGCTCCCGTCTTTGGGTATCACCCTTACATTTCAGTTTCTGACAGACTTCCTCCACCCGCCCAATTCCTTTCCCTCAAATTCGGATCCCCACATCTCTTCCCAGAGCACCAGCACTAAGCTAACTGGCTTGCCTTGTTTTCGTTCCGGATTGATGGCTTCTTGGGATTGCTCCTGAAGGAGAATCTGTAAGCTTCTGGGAAAGAGGAACAGGGCTTTAGCCAGGGCTCCTATTTCACACAGGAAAAATGGTAAGGAACCTGACTGGTAGGAAGTTTTTATACCAGCACAAGTCACATGACCAGAGCGAGAGGAAGGTCAGTACTTGAGCAGTTTCCTCTCAAACCCCAAGTTAAGGTCCCAACATCTTCATTCGTTCCCTAGAGATCCTCACTCAGACCATGCACAGATTTTTTTTCCAGTTCCCAGTTCCTGAGATGATTTTTTTTAAATCCATTTTTTTTCCCATTTTCCAAATCAGACGATCTTATTTTCCTTCTATAATTCTACTCATTCTCAGAAAAGAGGTTTCCTTCTTCTTTTCTCCTTTCAGTTTTCACTCGCTTAGGTCTCCCTGCCTCTGCCCCCAAGTTTCCTTTGCCCTTTTTAGTTGATACAGGTTGGTTTCTCGTGGTCTGCGTCTGGTTATGGTAGACATAGGGTGGGATTTGGAGTCACGCACATGGGCTCAGAGCCAAGTGCCTTCATTGTGACCCAGGCAGATCAATTCTCTGAACTTCAGTTTCCTCTTCAGGCCAGTGAGCCTGAGAACACTCAGGTCCGAGGATTTCCGGAGGCTCCAATGGGACGGTGTATCTGAAGCACACAGCGTGAGTGCCTGACATTGAGCAGGTGTCAGAGTGGTCCCTCTCCATCCCACTGGACGGCTTCATAGAGAGCAAATAACCTGGTAAAATCTCCCAGAGGTGTAGGGCACACATATGCTGTCTTACTCGGGAGTGTCCAGAATTCAGGAGCCTGATTCAGGTGCCTGCGGGCTCTTGGTAGGGCAGGATACGCAGGTGCCATTCCTCCCACCCCATGTTCCCTCTCTCCATGGGCTAAATCACCTTTGTTCTTTCTCCTGGTTCCCCACCACCCACTCGCTTGAATAGCTCTAGGTTGGATTAGAAGCTCTTCCTAGTCTATTCGAAGTACACATGCGAGGAAGCAAGGGTGGTCAGAACGTGTTTTCCTCTTGACTGTGAGGCTGGGTTTCTGTTTTGCCATCTGCAACCTGATCCCTGCTCATAGAATCTACGTTCTTTCTGTAGTGCATACTTTCTCCCCATTGTTTGCTTATTCATTCATTTATTATTTTTGTGGCCTAGAACCCCAGGATTCAAGTATCTTGATATTTCCCTTTTTTAAAAAAGAGTTACTTTTAAATTAAAATAAATTTATTATTATTATTTTTAAATTTAGCCAGAGAGAGATGGGGGTGAGTGAGAATGCAAGCCACCAGGTCTGGGACTGGAAATGTGTTGGCCATGTGGGAGTCCAGCACTTCAGCCAGCCACCATGCCACCTGCTGGCCCAATATTTAGCTTTTCTTTTTCTTCAACTTTATCCTCCTGTAGAACCAAAGAAATTTTTTTTTCAAGTTTATTCATTCATCTCCTCCATGAGAAAGAGAGAGAGACGGTAGTAGGTTCACCTCCAATAGGCCCATGCCACAATCCACTGGCCCACATCATAGCCACACATACACTTGCCAGGAATGCTCAGGGATGTCCCAGGATACAGATGCAGGACCTTTTACTATGTAGACCCAGCTGCATTGTGTCTATACCACTCCTTTGCTCTCAAACAAAAGAGTTTCATTTCTTCATTTAGCTCTTTTATTCCAGCACACACGTGTACTTTTCAGATGGACAGGGTAATGAAAGAAGGGACAATTCTGTTGCTTGCTACCAAATTTGTTTGCGTCATTGTGCTTTTGTGTAAATGTTCACTTACAGAACGATGATTACATCTTCATTAGGTCTCATTACATCTCGATCTAATGAAGATCTAGATTTCATTACAAATCAGGAACTTAACTGGAAAACAAGAGTTGAGAAGTAGGAATGCCTTTTGATCTCTGTCCTTCGTTCCCCACCTCATGCCTTTCTCTGTCACTGTCACCTGTGTGGAACATATGCTAGGTAAGCCCCTTCCTGCATGTTCATGGGAGTTATGAGGGTAACATAATAAAGGAAACTTTTGAACTCATGATCCAGGACACCTTCCTACGTCACAGGAGAAGGAAATGCAACGTCTTAGGGTGAATTCCAAGGGGTAGGCTTTCATAGAAGTAGTATCTTGCACAACGTCTTCTGAGTTCAGTTTTTTTTTCCCTCATCATTATAACCCAGCTCATTATAGTAGGAAGTTGGACTCATTATCTAAAGTTACATATAACTGCTTTCTCTATTTTTTAACTTTACAGCCACCCCACAGTCCACTCTAATATAGGCTCTGTCCCAATTTTTCCATGGGATCTTCTAAGATTTGCAGTGATCTCTCAGTTACTAAATTCAGGGGACATATTAATTTTATTTTATTAGTATTCAACACAATTTCCATATCCTTTTCAAAATATTCTTTTTCATTTTTAATTATTTCTTTCATGAGTAAGAGAGAAAGAGAGAGTACCTTCAGCAGGATCTTTTTTTTTAAAAAAAGAACACTTTTTCTTATTTTAAGAATTATTTTATTTAACTTTATTTTATTTATTTTAATTTGACCAGAGAGGGACAGAGTGAGAGTGAGAGAGAAGAAGCGAGAAAGTAAGCCACCAGGTCCAGGACTCGAACCATGGTTGGCCACGTGGGAGTCCAGTGCCCTTAACTAGTATGCCACCTGCTGGTCCCTTCAGCAGGGTCTTAATGCCATGATCCATGCCCAGCCTGAGCCAGCCCCAGATCATGGATATGTATGTGCTTAGCATACTAAGGGAGGTCTCTGGGTGTGAACCTGAAACCTTTAAATGTGGATCGTCCTTAGAGTGTCGTGTTTTACCACTGCACCACCATCTAGCCCCTTTCTATAAATTCTGACATGTTGTGCCATTTTTTTCCCTGTAAATTTTGATAGAGGGATTGTGTGCTGGCTGAAGACAAGAGTATGCATGTGAGAAAGGATCCTCCATGGGGATGGTCACACCACAATCCCTTCTCCTTTTCTTCCTCTTTTTGGGATTTTGGGCATGCATGTACATGTGCCCAGAGTGTTTCTCAAGCTGCTGGGTCTAGGGCTTGAACTGTTCATTTGACCATGTGAGAGCTAGCTGCCACACCACAGGCCGGCTCTTCTTTTTTTTTTTTTTTTTTTTTTTTGGAGAGGTTTTTGCTATAGGGCATGTGTGCTCGCCAGACAGACAGAGAGAGACATAGAGACAGAAAGCGAGAAATCACCCCCCAGGGGGGATGGTCATGCCGCAATTCCTTCCCCTCCATTCTCCTCTCGGGCATGCACGCACATGCGCCCGGAGTGAGTTTTAAGCCACCGGGTCCGGGACGTGAACTGCGGTCGACTACGTGGGAGTCCAGCGACATAGCCATTATGCTAACTGCCGGTTCCCAGGCCGGCTCTTCTTTACTCACTTCTCGATTTGCTAGTTCACCTCTCCCTACTCATCAAACATGGGAGCTCCTAATACTTGATGCTAGTTCTTTCTTGTCCTCGTCTTGTGCTCTCTCCTCAATCCACTGCATACATTTCCACAGCTTCAGTTACCATCTTTGTGACATCCAACTTTGAATCTCCACCTCGGGTTTCTGTGAGTTTCACACCCACATGTGCACCTGCCTAATAGATATTGCTATCTGGATGTCTTGCAGGCATTCCAAAATTGATGTATTTAGTACTGACCTTAGATCTTTCCCTACAAACGCAGCCTTCTGCCAGTGTTCCCTGTCTTGGGGCAAAGGGTCTCTTCCCATCCTAATTCCCTGAGCCATAATCTTAGAGTCAACCTTAAAGTCAATCTTAATACCATCTTCTTTATCCCCAGAATGCAGTCCATTGTACTTCCCAAATGCCTGCTGAGTGCATCTGTCTTTCTCCATCTCCATCATCCCATTTCAGAGGCCATTGTCCTATTACCAGGATTCAGCGTGGGCCATGACTATAGCCCCCAGTCTCTGACGGTCTCTGACTCTAGTTAGTGGAGTCTTTTAAAAAATGTTCATTCAGTTGAGCCACTCTCTGTTTAAAATCCTTTCAGAGGTTTCTCATTGCTTTTAGGATGAATGTCAAAATCCTTAATAAGGCCTAGAAGGCCTGCCTGGCGTGGCCTTTGGAAGCTTCCAGCCTTAGCTCCTGTTACTCTTCTCTCTCCTTGCTGTCTAACCTAGGCAGTTTTTCACACCTGATTGTACCATATTTCTTTCTGCCTCAGGGCCCTGAACTTGTCTCTGCCCGAAATATGATTTATTTGGCATTACCCACTCCGGCCTTCCTAGTTAATTCCTGGTCTTTCAGATATCCACTTAGTTGCTTAAGAAAGTACCCTGTGGGACCAACAGCTGGTGTAATGGTTACATCACTGGACTCCCACATAGTCGACCATGGTTTGAGTCTTGGACCTGGCTGCTTAATATTCATGCTGGGTGCGTGTGCGTGCATGCCCAAGATCCCAAGAGGAAATGGAGGAGAGGGGATTGTAGTGTGGCCATCCTCCCTGGGGGTGATTTCTTGCTTTTTGTCTGTCTCTCTCTCTGTCTCTCCAGTGAGCACATGACATGTGTCTTATAACAAAAAAATCTCCCCTACCCCCCAAAAAAAAGAAAGAAAGCACTCCGTGACCTTCTAGATTTAATTAGATTTCCTTCTTATAGCATCTTTTCCATGGCGAATAATATTCTGTCTTAGAGATCATTTGTATTTTATTTATTCACCTATTAATGAACATTTACTTTTTGGTTGTTTGTTTTGGCTAGTATGAATAAAGCTGCTATGAACATTCTTTTTTTCTTCTCTCTCTCTCTCTTTTTTTTTTTTTTTTTTTTTTTGAGAGAATTTTTGCTCACTAGAAAGACAGAGAGACAGAAAGCGAGAAATCACCCCCCCAGGGGAGATGGCCACGCTGCAATCCCTTCTCCTCCATTCTCCTCTTGGGATCTTGGTCATGCACGTACACACACCTGGCATGAGTTTAAGCCACCGGGTCCGGGACTTGAACCGCAGTTGACTACAAGGGAGTCCAGCAACATAGCCATTACGCTAACTGCCCAAGATCTTGAGAGGAGAATGGAGGAGAAGGGATTGCAGTGTGGGCATCCCCCCGGGGGTGATTTCTCACTTTCTGTCTCTCTGTCTCTCTTTCATGCATCCTATAGCAAAAACCTCTCCCCCACAAAAAAAGGTTTTAAGTTTTGATAAATTCTATTTTATCTAGTTTTTCTTTTATGGTTTAATGCTCTTATGTCCTAAGAAGCGTTTATCTACTATCCAATTATTGTAGAATTTCCTTTCTGTTTTTAATTACCTTGGTGCCTTTATTATACCAGTTGATTATACATAAATGGGCCTATTTCTGGACTCTGTTCTTCTCTAGTAATTTCTGCATCTTTTCTTTCACCATTTTGACACAGTCTTATTATAGTTTTATAATAAGTCTTGAAATCAGATAGGACAACTCTCCCATGTTAGTTTTTTGTTTCTTTCTTTCATTTGCATTTGCAGGGCGTGTGCACTGCCAAAGAGAGAGAAAAAGCACCCTCCAGGGGGATGGCTACACTGCAGTCTCTTCTCCATTCTCCTACTGGGATTTCGGGCACGCACACATACAGTATGTGGCATGTTGTTCAAGCCTTCAGATCTGGGCTCGAACCACACAGCCAGCTGCCTTCACCACCACGCCACCAACGTGGTTGGGAGTTGTTCTTTTCTGCAATTGCTTTGGCTATTCAAGGTCCATATAAATGTTAAAATCAATTTCTACAAAAAAGGCTGGTGGAATTAGGATCTTGTTGAATCCATAGATCAATCTGGAACCACAGACATTGGCGTAGTATTGAGCCTTTCAACCTATGAATGTGATATATCTCTTCATTTATATAGGTCTTTCATTTCTCTGTGCAGTGCATTCTAGTTTTCATTGCAGAAGTACTGCATGTCTTTTACATTGATTCTAAAGTATTTTTGAGGCTATTGCAAATTTAGTTCATGATTTTTAGATTTGACCTTCCCACTGTTTGTCGTTCCCATAGCATCTTTTGCTATGCTTTCCTTCCTCATATCTCAGCTTACTACAAGTCTTTTATCAGTTAGGATCACTAATTCAGACTCATGCCTTTTTTTGTATAGATTCTCCTTGGAAAATTGGGGAAGGTAAAGATGTAAAATATTCTAAAGTGAAGCGGAATGAAAGATGTCACCAGCAATAAGGAGCTTTTTTTTTTTTTTTTTTTTTCATTCATTCAATACATTTCTATCTCTTCCTTAGACTGTGACAGAATCTGTCCCAGCATTAGAGATATCAGGGCCAAAAAATAGTAGACATTGGCCCAGACTGATGGCCCAGGCAGTAGCATACTGAGCTGCAGTCACGGAAGCCACACAGCCAACCATGGGTTTGGACCCCGAGCTGACCTGAAAACATGTGAGCATGCACATGTCCAAGATCCTGATGAGCTGGAGGGCTAGGAGAAGGGGATCATAGTGTGATCAGATGCTGTTGAGGATGTCTCTCAATGCACACACACATTCTATCTCACGAATAAAATAAACTTTTAATAAAGTAGACATAATCTTATAGTTGTAATTAGAGGTTATGTTCTAGTAGAGGGAAATAGACAATAACCAAGTAAGTAAGAGTTCAGGAGTATTCTGGGACCAGCAGTTGGTGTAATGGCTATCTTGCTGGACTCCCATGTAGTTGACCACGGTTCGAATCCAGAACCCAGTGGCTTAAACTCACACTGGGCGTGTATGTGTGTGTGTGTGTGCGTGCCCAAGATCCCGAGAGGAGAATGGAGGAGAAGGGATTGCGGCATGGCCATCCCCCCTGGGGGGATGATTTCTCGCTTTCTGTCTCTCTGTCACTCTCTGTCTTTCTGGTGAGCGCACATACCCTATAGGAAAAACCTCTTAAAGAAAAAAAAAAAAAGAGTTCAGGAGTATTCATGCAGTGGTAAACATTGTGGAGAAAATGAAACAGGATGAATGGGTAGGGAGCGTGATCAGGGTGTGGTGGGGGGGCTTTTTTAGTCAGAGGAGCCGGAGAAGCCGCCGTCTCTGTGGTTATGGTCGAGCTGTCACCTGAGAAGTCGAGCTGACTTCTGAGAAGGGGCTGTGTGAAGTTCCGGCAGAAGGTGGTCAAGCATGGCCAGCACAAAGCAAAAAGCACCTCTGTGTGGGAGGGACAGGAAGGCCGGTGCTGTGGGAGCCTGGGGAACCAGGGCCATGACAGCAGGAGACAAGGTTCTCTAGGAACCTGTCGATCACAGTAAGGGGTTGGGATTCCATCCCTAAAGCGGTGGGGAGTCATTTAGGGCCGTAAGAGGAAAGTGGTGTAAAGTGATTCATGATCTTAGAAAATCAAGCCAGCTGCTGTATGAAGGATGGTCTCCAGAGGGATGACGTTAGAAGCAGAGATTAGCTGGGGGTGCATTGCAGTCATCTGGGGGTGGGGAGCTATTAATGATGGCATGGGTTAGGGAGAAGGCGCTGGAGGCAGAGAGGATCAGCTGGGATTTGGAGCACATCTCTTTAAGTAACTAACAATAAATGAAGAGCTCTGAGATGCCAGTGGGAAATGGAACTCTCCTAGGGAACAAGGGGGAAGATGATTTTAGACCTGAATGTCCAAACAGACTTTGAGATTTTTTTTCTCTTCCGTGCCAGTGTAATTCATCCTACTTCCATCCTACTTAGGTATCACCTCTTTGAGCCCCCGCAGTGGCTTCACACCGGGAACTCACTCCACCGCAAAGGTGACAGTACACACGTCATCCCCTTGCATGTCCTCTTTTAGTTGTCAGTTGTCGAATCTTTCCTGTGCTGTTCTGTCGGTGGTGATCCCCAACTCTGCAGTCTTTAACCTATCTGCAATGCTGATGCACTGCTGAGAGAAGTGCGAAGGCGCATCTCAGGGGGAGCCCGTGACAGTGCGCTCCAGACCCTGCCTCTGCTAGCCTCTGTAGTGAGTATCTGGGGGCTGCTACAGAGACCTCTCTTCCCTTCCCACTTCGTCCAACTGCTTTCTGTCAGTTACACTCCACTCTTGACCAGTAATGCCCACTGGTGGTGGCTGAAGAATGGTCCCCCCCAGAAGATATTCACATCTTAATCCCTAGAACCTGTGACTGTTACATGGCAAAAAAGGGCTTTGCAGGTATGATTAAGGAATTTTTTTGAGAGAGATTTTTGCTATAGGATTCATGTCCATGCCTGAGAGACACAAAGCAAGAAATCACCCCCTACCCAGGAGCAATAGCTATGCCACAATCCCTTTGCCGCCATTCTCCTCTTGGGATTCTAGGTATGTACGCACACATGTCTGGTATGTTTCAAGCCACTGGTTCCCAGACCTGAACTGCAGTTGCCCATGTGGAAGTCCAGTGCCGTAACCACTTTGCAACCTGCTGGCCCAGATTAAGAATCTTGAGATGGGGACTTTGCAAGTTTGATTAAGAAGTCTGGATGAGGGGCCAGCAAGTGGTGCGGTGGTTAAGGCGCTGAACTCCCACATGGTTGACTGCATTTCGAGTCCTGGACCCAGTGGCTTGAAAGTCACACTGGGTGCATGTGGGTGCATGCCCAAAACCTTGAAAGGAGAATGGAGGAGAAGGGATTTCAATGTGGCCGTCCTCCCTGTGCGTGGGGAAGATTTCTCACTTTGCCCCTCTGTCTCTATCTAGTGAGCACATGTGCCCATTAGCAAAAACCAAAACCAACCAACCAAATAAACGAACAAGCAAAAAAAAAAATAAACCCTAAAAAACAAATGAACAGGAAGAATAGTGGACTATTTGAGCTGTCCTAAATGTAATCATAAATGTCTTTATAAGAAGAAGGCTGAGGGAGATTTTAGACAGACAGAAGAGAAATAGACAGTGTGACTGTAGAAGCAGATTGAAGTGATGTGGCTACAAGTCAAGGCATGACAGCAGCCCCCAGATGCTGGAAGAGGAAGACATGGATGATCCCCTAGAGCCTCTAGAAGGAGCCCGGTTCTCCTGACAGTTTGTGTGTCCATCCCACTGACCCTGCAGCTGGAGTCACCTAAGTGGCAAGGGAGTTCCCACAAGGGAGTTTCCCAAACCATCTGGAAATGAGGCTGATTAGGATCTCAGAGAAAGAAGCTCTAAATACCAGGGTGATCAGTCCAAAGCATTTATTTTACATTTTTATTGATTTATTGTTTTGAGAGATTTTTGCTATAGGGTACCTGCACTCACCTGAGACAGAAAGAGAAAGAAAGTGAGAAATCACCCCCAGGGAGGATGGCCATGCCACAATTCCTTCCCCTCTCGGGATTTTGAGCATGCACACACACATACCTGGCATGATTTTCAAGCCACCAAGACTGCAATAAGGAGGTCAGGGTAAGAAGTTTATAAGAGAAAACGTGGTGGAAACTGGGGAACCCTACACCCTGATTTCAGTGTGGGGATACTGGTTTTGGACTGTTAGCCTCTAGAGCCACAAGGAAATAAATTTCTGTTGTTTTAAGTCGCCACATTTGTGGTGATTTGTTACAGTGGATGTAGGAAATCAATGCACGAGCCAACGTTGGTTGTCCATTCCACGATACTGTGCACCAGGTACCATGCTAAGAATTGTACAGAGATGAACTCATTTCACCCTAGCAAAACATCCTTTGCGATTGGCACACTCTTTCCCTTTTAAAGATGAGGAAGCTGAGATGTCGGGAGGTTAAGTAATTTGCCCTAAGTCACACATTTGGTAAATGAGGAACCTAAACTCCAAACTTGAAACCTAGGAAGTCTAGCTGTGATCTGTCGTCTTCACTGCACTTGCTTGGGAGGATCTGAGTCAAACCTACCTTTCCCAGCAGCCCCTGGGGGTCCTGTCAATCCAGCAGAAGAGGGCTGATGTAAGGGATCAGGCAAGGCTGTGAGAGCATGCCAACTGCTTCCCTCGGGGAGTGTCTACATTATCGCCTTCTTGCCAGTGACCTTCACTCTTTCCGTGACCTTCCACCCCAGTCTCCCAGGGTGCAGGCAACGCTCAGCCTTTCACGTGTTCTAGTTCCTGCCCTAACCCCAGGTCCCAGGTGTTGTGATCTTTAATCAGTCCCTCCCTCCCAGTCTCTAAACATTTTGTATACACAGAGACTAAGGGAAGACACCATTTACTGTTTCAATTTACCAAATTTACTGTGCCCTTTAGCTTTTATGGTTTCCACGAATGTTTATAAAGTTCTGGATTTCATTGTGAAACAGAAATAAGAACTTGAGAGGAGGATGGTGCTTTTATTCCTGGAACTCTGGTAAGGTTGCCTGACTTTCTGTCCTCCCTGCCCTCCCCCCCATCTGCTGTCCTTACAAAGCTGACCTAAAACCAGGAGCAGGACCCCATAGCCCCCTGCCCCCACAGGCCAGACCACCGAGGAGCTTTCCTGGCTCATGTCACTTTTGGAAAAGGACAGAAGATAGCTAGTTGTTTCCTTGGGCGACCTTTCAGGATGGATCCTGAGCAGAGAAGGAGAGGTAGGAGCGTTTCTAGAAGTGGAAGTGGCATAAATTCCCCAGTAGAGCTGGATGTGCGTGCAGTCGGGTGCTGGTGGAGCCTGGAAATGGTGAACCAAATGTGGCAAAGCTGGCTGCTTTGTGTTCCTTCCCCACCAACCTTCTCTCTGTTCTTCTCCCATCACTCGCTTTGGTTGCATCTGCAACTCACAACCTCAGGAGCTGACATCGCCAGAGTACTGCGTGGTTCATAGAATATTAGGAAACTTAAATTAGAACACCAGTTCTCAAGAGATGTGGGGAGGGTATCAGAAATTTCCGGGTGTAGGGGGGATGTGGCAATATGTGTGGGTTGAAAACACTTGGAAAATTTCCAGGAATGCTTATAAGGATGTGGATTTGATTGTGAAACCAGGTAAAGCCTGGTTTTCTTTAGTGCAAACTGGAACATTAAGTTTGTGTTTACCAAAAGCAGAATTGGTTAAAAATAAGTTGAGAAACAGTGATGCAGTTGACATAATTCTTTAAGACTAGCTCTCAGAAAAGTTTATGTGAACCAAGATCCTCTTCATGTTGAGTCATCCATCCCAAATGCTTCCACCACCAGAGGAATTCAGATTGCATCATGAGCAGGGAAGACTATTATCCAGAGAAGGTGGACATTTACTCCATAAATGTATATAATCATGAATGTATACAATCATGTATCAATAAACATACCCCATCACATTGTACCTCATAAAAAAAAAACCCTGTGGGGAAGTAAGACCCAGTCAAATGGTGATGGTTTTGGCATATGGACGTCTGCCAAAATGATCAAATTATAGTTTTAAATATATGCAGTTAATTATATATCTGCTATATAGGTGCTAGAATAAAGGTGTTAGAAAAGAGAAGGTGGAGGGGCTGGCAAGTGGTATAGTGGTTGGGGGCACTGAATTCCCACATGACCAACTGCAGTTTGAGTCCCAGACCTGGTGGTTTACCTTCTAGCTTTTGCTTTCTCTCTCTGGTCAAATTAAAAAATAATAATAACAAATGAAATTTAATAGATAAATAATTCTTTAAAATAAATAGAGAAGGTTGGAAGGGGACATGCATTCATCATTCTAGAGGTGTCTTGGGGGTTTCCTTTTTTCCCCCTTTGGCCCTCACTTGGCTATGGTATGAAGCCACAGTGAATTAACAGGGGGTAGGGAGGGCAGAGAGCAAAAAAACCTGGGAGCTAGATCTAACTTTTATTTAATCAAGAAAATTACAGCTTTTGCGACCAGCAGTTAGTGTAATGGCTATGTTGCTGGACTCCCACGTAGTTGACCACAGTTCGCGTCCCGGACCCGGTGGCTTAAAACTCACGCTGGGTGCGTGTGCATGCGTACCCAAGATCCTGAGAGGAGAATGGAGGAGAAGGGATTGCAGCATGGCCATCACCCCTGAGGGGGTGATTTCTCGCTTTCTGTCTCACTGTCTCTCTCTGTCTGGTGAGTGCACGCGCCCTATAGCAAAAGCCTCTAAAAAAAAACAAAAAAAAACAAAAACTTATGGCTTTCCTGGAAGCCTCTCCAGTGGATTTCTGTTCACTTCTCGCTGGCCAGCACTGTATTCATGACAACTCCTAGCTGCAAGAGAGTCTGAGAAAGTGTATATTAATTGGGTACTTTCTCAACTTGAGAAAACTGGGCTTCTGTTGGTAAGGGAAAAAGGGGAGAATAGCAAAATTATACAAATCTAATGAAATTATTATTTGCTAGAGGTTGCATGTGCTCACCAGAGAGTGAGGAAGAGAGAGAAGGCACCCCTCCAATGGGGCATAGTCACATCACAATCCTTTCTCCATTTTTTCTATCCCGTTGGGATTTGGGGCATACACACACACCTGGTATGTTTTTCAAGCTGCTGGGGCCAGGATTTGAACCACAGTCAGCCATGTGTGATCTGCTGCTTTTTTTTTTATCGTTTTAGTTTTTATTGCTATAGGGTTCATGGGCTTGCCAGAGAGAGACAGAGTGGTGGGGAAGGAGTGAGAAATCATCCCTTCAGGTGGAGGGTGGATAGCCATACCACAATCCCTCCTCCATTCTCCTCTTGGGATTTTGGGCACATACACACACATACCCAGTGTGATTTTCAAACCACTGGGTCCGGGACTTGAACATGTAATTGGCCACATGGAATCCAGTGCCTTAATCTCCACACCACCTGCTGTTCCACAATCTGCCTCTCTAAACCACCAGGCTACTGGGCTGGCCCAGATGATAGAAGCTTCAAATAGTAAACATGGGGAGCAAAATGCTTAAAAGACTAACATACTACAGTGGCCATAAAAAGACGTGGGATTTTAGAGAGGATTTTTATAAATGTGGTTATTAAGGGGTCACCTACACACAGTACCATGCAATGGTCTCAGGGATACAACCTAAAAGGACGTTACCATGTCTATAGATGTGTGTAACCACCACCCAGGGTGAGATACACACCATTTTTAGCCCCCTAGGTGCCCCTTCATGCCCTTGTCAGTCAGTGAACCTCCCACTCCTGAGGTAGCCAATGTTCCAACTCCTACCAGATATGGCCATCATAAATGGGAACGATCATAAGAGGGAAAACAGATGACAGGTGAAGGAGAATGAAAGAGGAAAAGAATAAGACCAGGTTAATGGTTGCCTTTGTAATATGGTCTCCTTTTGCTCCTTAAGTTATTTGAATTTCATTTGAATATCCTTCTTTTAAAATATCATAAAAGAGGGACCAGCAGTTAGAGTAATGGCTATGTTGCTGAACTCCCCTGTAGTGGACTGTGGTTTGTGTCCCGGACCCGGTGGCTTAAAACTCACAACGGGGGGGACCAGCAGTTAGCGTAATGGCTATGTCGCTGGACTCCCATGTAGTCTACCGTGGTTCGCGTCCTGGACCCAGTGGCTTAAACTCACGCCGGGCACGTGTGCATGCATGCCCAAGATCCCAAGAGGAGAATGGAGGAGGAGGAATTGCGGCGTGGCCATCCCCCCTGGGGGGTGATTTCTCGCTTTCTGTCTCTCTGTCTCTCTCTGTCTGTCTGGCGAGTGCATGCGCCCTATAGCAAAAACCTCTCAAAAAAAAAAAAAAACAAAAAAAACCTCACAATGCGGGCGTGTGCATGCGTGCCCAAGATCCCGAGAGGAGAATGGAGGAGAAGGGACTGCGGTGTGGCCATCCCCCCTGGGGGGTGATTTCTCTCTTTCTGTCTCTCTGTCTCTCTCTGTCTGTCTGGCGCGTGCACACGCCTTATAGCAAAAACCTCTCCAAGAAAAAAAAAACATAAAAAACTGATGATCTTTTAATTTTTTATAAAGTTGACATGTGATGAAAGCTGTAAGAAACTTGGCCTGAATTCTGTTGTACATAATAGAATAGTCTCAGTAGTTGTACGGTAAATAAGGTAGAATTTTGTTTTTCTGTCACTTAAAAGCTGAGTGGAGGTATGCAGCCCAGGACTATCTTTTGCAGTTCCAGTCAGATTTCAGGGACCCATCCTCCTGGCTCTCTGCTCTACAGAGTTAAAAGGCAGTCCTTGTCCTCGGGGTCAGTCTAAGTGGAAGCTGTGGCTCCAGCCATCACATCTGTGTTCCTGGAAGCAGAATGTAGGAAGAGAAGAACCATTCACTCTTTTCACTCAAGAGACTTCTCAGAAGTTCCACACAGCGCTTCTGCTAATAACTCACTGGCAAGAGCTTAGTCGAATGGCTATTCCTGGGTGTAGAGAAGGCTGAGTGCAACAGAGTGTTAAAATGCAGACCTTTTTCCTAAATGGAGGAATGTAGCTTCTTCCAAATTATAATTCGGCAATATTTGCAGATAATCCTCTCCTCTCCTTCCCCAGTTCTGCAGCTTTTGCATTGACTCCCCGAAGGCTTGGTGTCCACCTGAGGACCATCCCAGCTTACACCATCTTCTTTTTTTTTTTGGAGAGGTTTTCGCTATAGGGCGCATGCGCTCGCCAGACAGACAGAGAGAGACATAGAGACAGAAAGTGAGAAATCACCCCCCAGGGGGGATGGTCACGCCGCAGTCCCTTCTCCTCCGTTCTCCTCTCAGGATCTTGGGCATGCACACACACGTGCCCAGTGTGAGTTTTAAGCCACCGGGTCCGGGACGCGAACCGCGGTTGACTACGTGGGAGTCCAGCGACATAGCCATTACGCTAACTGCTGGTTCCTGTTACTCCGTCTTCTCAGGGAAAACCTCAACAAATGGGAAAGACCGTCCCACCCAGAACAGCGCCACCAGGCACACCGTTTACTGGTTCTGTGACCCCTGGAGTTCCTCCTGGGGTTGCATTCACAAAATTCAAGCCAAGTTCCAATAGCAGCAGGCACTTTGTCTTAGGGACACCTTACATCTGAGTATTCTGTTAGCACCCAGGCGACTGTAACTGGGCACAAGTTAGATGACTTCTGTTTGTATTTTCTTTGACACAAGCCCCATTTATTTTCCAGTGCGAGAACTTAATCAGCCATAGTGCTGTTGCTCAAGAGCCAGGAGCTTGGCTGCCAAGGCAGCTGCCACCCCACATGCTATGTGGCTCTGCGTGGACCCGCTGTGTCCAGGAAAGCCACACTGCTGTGCCCCTCAGTGCTGGTCCAGCCGAGGGCTCTGGGACATAGAGGCTGCTGCTGCACAAGCAGGGGGAAAACGAGGCAGAGGCCAGGTTTTACTTTGCCCAGAAGGGTCAGAAACAGACCAGGGCCTGCCGCTGCCTTCAAAAGGCGGAAGTGCCAGTCTGGCAGTGTTCGGTTGGAGATGTGGCTGAGGCCACCAGATTTGGCAGAAATGAGGCGAGTGTGGTTTAAGGGAGGCTCTCTGAGGAGATTCTGCTTGAGCTGAGAAACATGAGCATCGCGTGTCTTCTTCATTGTACGTGCCTTTTCCTCTGGTTTAATCGATTAAGCATCCCTCACTTGCTTCTTCCTTTTTGAAAGTTTATTTATTTCTCCCGAGAGAGAGAGAGATGGGGGGGTGGAGTTGGGCAGGTCACACCATGATCTGCCCCCCAGCCAGCCAGGATCATGAGCACGTGTGTGTGCCTGCCATGCACAGGGAGGCCTTGGGATGCACAGAAAAGGAATGTTCAAGGCAAGCTCCCCGGCGCAGAAGGGGGGGCTCTGTGTCAGGACTGGCTACAGGCTAAGCCATGTGGTCCTCAGTCTGCCCTGCACGGTTTGCCTTTCTGGCTCCCTCTAGAATGCTCAGGACATACAACTGACATAGCAGCTTACCTGTAGCCACGCATGTCTTTGTTTACTGAAACTCACAAGCCCTGCTCCTTTCAGTATTACGAAGAACCATGAATGTGCATTTCTCGCCTCTGGTTGCCACATCCCCGTGTGTCCCAACAGCTGTCTGAGAATTGCTGAGTTAGAACTGTTGTTTCTGCCTGCGCAGGGAAGGACCGAGCCCATTGGGTGCTCCTGTCTGGCCTAGCATCTGTCCGAGCATCTGCCTGTCTTCCCAGTCATGCCTGATCACTTGTGTCCTCTGCTCCTACCTGTCAGATTGTCCCTAGGAGTGGCTCCCTGTGCTCAGTCCCCCAGGAGTCCAGCACCTCCCTGGTGCGTGCAGCTGCACCTCTCATGCCCAGACACAGGCAGTGGTCAAGGTGCCTGGACAGCGAAGGGCTTTCCACAGTCCACCTCAGGAAGGCTCTTCAGGTTTCTGAGAAAGGGCACACGGCTGCTGCTCTGTCCTAGTTCTCCTGCAGAGAACTTTCTCATCCACGGGAGTCGCTTGTCAGAGAGGGGAAGAGCAACTGGTGAGCGTGTCAGAGGCAGCTGGACACGCTCTGCTTCTCCCCAAATCTCTGCCCCTGAAAATCTGAGTGATCTCTCAGAAACCCAAGTTTGACTCTCCCTAGGCCTCTTTTGACATCTGTGACACATGGAACCCAGACATTCTTCTCTGGCGGATTCTTTCAGATCAGTTTTATTTACTCCTTGGTGGTTTTATAGAACTTCCTTCTGTTCTTTCTTTACTTCCTTCCCTCTCCATCCCCACCCTGCACTAGGTAAAGTTCCGGTGCCTTTCCCAGCATGATCCAGGCAAAGCAGGTTAATGTCTTCGGCCTTAATTATCGGCATTTCTCGGCCAGCACAGTACATTTCATAAATAGTGGCACTACCGATTTTCAAGTCCAAGGGCTCCATCTAGCCCAGGAGAATGTCCTGAGTCCAGGTGGACCCCCATGGCCCACTGCTGTCTGCGGCTCAGGCTCAGCTCCCGTTCCTATACACCCTTTCTTTCCTAGTGGGCTGTGTCTGGTCCCAGTGCCGCCTCCTGTCTTCTCAACGTCCTGTCTGAACTTGGTGGGCCCAGGACAGCCTAGCCTTCTCAGATGCTCCCAGACAGCTCTTGGAGTAGGCAGCTGAGGGCAAGGTGACAACCAGCTCATGCACTTTTATTCAGCTCGTGAACAAGGATACAGCATCAGACAAGACAGACGTGGTTCTTGCCTTTGCAGAACTCACACTACAGTTTGGGGGAGGGGTGAAAGTATTTATGGCTGTGACAGACTTCGTGAAGGAGATAAATAGGATGGTCTAGGAGCCCAGACGGTGATGCAGCAGTAATGCGATGCTCTGTGTGACCCCCCTGGGAGGTTTCAGGGTCACATCTGGAGACCTGAACACATAAGGTATGCGTGTGTCCATGACCCAGGGCTGGCTGAAGCTGGGAGTGGATTGTGTAAAAGACCCCATAGGGAGTTCTCTCTCTCTCTCCCCCCTTGCTTTTGGAAGAAAGAAGTAAATGACTTAAAAAAAAGAAAAGAAAGATGATAGAGTTTCCTGGGGTGAAGGTGGGGCACTTTAACTGGAGAGCAGGGAAGTGTTCCCTGAAGGGAGAACTTTTGAACTGGGGCCTGAAGTGACCATTCATGTGAAGAACAGGGGTAGATCATTCTGGAAGGATAATTTGCATAAAAACCCTGAAGTGCACAACGCTTGGCGTGATGGAGAAACTGAAAGCAGGCTCGTGTGGCTGGGGCAGAATGAGCATGAGGGAGAGTGATGGGAAATGAGGTCAGACATGACGGCGGGGAAGGGGGGGAGGGAAGGCACTGCACGGGGCTCTGTAGTCCTGGGTAAGGTTTGGAGTTTGTTCTCCAAATAATAGGAAAGCATTGGAGAATTTCGGCAGAGGAGTGAAGTGATCTGGTTTATGTTCTTTTTTTTTTTTTAAATTATTTCTTCCATGAGAGAGAGAGAGAGACAACCCCCCAACAAGATCTTTTTTTTTTTTTTTTTTTTTTTTTTTTTTTAGGTTTTTGCTATCGGTGTATGTGCTGCTGGAAAGAGACAGAGAGAAAAGTGAAAAAATCACCTCAGGGAGGATGGCCATACTGCAGTCCCTTCTCCTCCATTCTTCTCAGGATATTGGGCATGCACACACACACACACGCACACACACACACACACACACACACACACACACAGTGTGAGTTTCAAGCCACCAAATCAGGAACTTGAACTGGAGTCAGCTATGTGAGAGTCCAGCACCTTAACCATCACGCCACCTGCTGGTTCCCCCACTAAGGTCTTAAAATCACAGCCCACCCCCAGCCTCAGTCAGCCCCAGATCATGGGCACACGTGTGCCTGGCACACTCGGGGTGGGGAGGGGGTCTCTGGATGCGACCTAGGACCCTCCCAGTCTTGCTGACCGTGTGGGTCACATTTTACTGCTACAGCAGTGTCTGGCCCTCTGTTGATGGTTCTAAAGACCCTGCTAGTTACCTGGTAGTGTGTAAGAGTGTAAGAGTGTCTTGCTCTGCTGTCTATCCTTCTTCCCGGTCCTTAGGGGAGGCCTAATGATTACCCAGGACCTCCTGCTAAGATGCAGTGTCTGGTCATTTATCCCTTCTTTCCCTCCCTACTTCTCAGATGAGTAGGAGCATAAGGTGTCTCTTTGTATCTCTTAGATAACAAGACATGTTACATCGTCTTATTGTTATCATTTTCTATAGATGCTCTTTTTTTTTTTTTGGAGAGAGAGGTTTTTTGTTATAGGGCGTGTGCGCTCGCCAGACAGACAGAGAGAGACATAGAGACAGAAAGCGAGAAATCATCCCCCGGGGGGATGGTCAGCCCACAATCTCTTCTCCTCCATTCTCCTCTCGGGATCTTGGGCACGCACGCACACGTATCCGGCATGAGTTTTAAGCCACCAGGTCTGGGACGCGAACCACGGTCGATTATGTGGGAGTCCAGCGACATAGCCATTACGCTAACTGCTGGTTCCCTATAGATGGTCTTGATGTTCTGGATTTGCATGGCTACCACAAACTTACTGGCAAGGAAATGTTGAGAAGGAAAAGTGTTGCTTTTCTCCTTGATCCTGTCTTGCCTAGTTTCCTTCCCACACGGAAAGGACCGCAGGCTAAAGACTGACGATCACCGAGGAGTCTTGCTTCCGGAGTAAAAGTCAAGTCCCAGGGGTTGTCATGGACTTAGACCCCCGCTGCTACCTCCTCTTCACTCTGGCCACGTGGGGGTGTGCGTGTGATGAGATTCTATTCTGTCCCTTACTAGGTGTGCAGCCTGGATAAACAGGAAGAAGAAGGAGAGTTTCAGGTGTGAGAGAGCACACTGAGCAAAGCTCAGCTCTTCCTGCTTTCCGCCACTGGCCTCACCTCCTTCCCTTTTTACAACCTCCTGTCTGATATGGCATGAGAAATGTCTTGCTTCCACGACACACCCCGCCCTGTCCAGTGTACGAGTCTCTCCTGGGGTTGCTGGGGAATCGTATGGTAGACAGATCTGCTCTGGCCTGCAGAGTATTGAGGACCTCTTTTATAGGCCAGTGTTGGTTTCCCAACTCTGGCCGACCTACCTGCTTTTAGGGACTGAAGAGCAAAGAGGGTGAGGGTAATGGAGGTGAGAGGCTGTGGGATGGGGTGGAGAAAGGACTTGGGAAAAGCAGATTTCATGTCATTTTATATTTGAAAAGCAAATCCTGAAACAGTTGTTTTCAGGATACAGTTCAGAGAAGGTCAGTGTTTGGTTTACTCTTACAAAAATAAGGTCCTCAGTTGAGAGATACCGAGAAGGGAAGGCAATGTCCCCAGCCCGACCACGGAAGGGGGCGGCTTGATGTGTCCGGGCTGAGCTGCAGGGTCCTCCACATCACAGGCTCTCTCAGAAGTCCATCCCAGTTCAGCACCTCCTCTAGTAGGTGGGAATGTGAGTAGGAGATAATCATGCAGGTTTTGGAATCAGATTAGTTGGAATCAGATTAGTTGGATTCTCAGTTCTAATTTTATTACAAAATAATTTGGGGGGCAAGTTCCCTAACCTATAGTCAAACTCATATTTCAAGGGCTAAGAGCATGGAGTTTGGAACCAGCTGTGTGGATTGGAATTCTGGCTCTCCTCCTATGTAGCCTTGGGTAGGGCTTCTCATCTACTCTGGACCTCAGTTTCCTCATTTGTAGAAGGGGATAATAATAGTATACCTAGGGGCCAGCAAGTGGCGTGGTGGTTAAGGTGCTGGACTCCCACATGGCTGACCGTGGTTCGAGTCTCAGACCCGGTAGCTTGAAAATCACACTGGGCTCATGTGTGTGCATGCCCCGGAGAATGGAGGAGAAGGGATTGTGGTGTGGCCGTCCTCCTGGGAGGATGATTTCTCATTTCCCTCTCTGTTTCTGTCTCTCTCTCTCTCTCTTTTTGGTGAGCACATGTACCCTATGACAAAAACCTAAACACCAGTAATAGTAATAACAATAATAATATACCTACCATGTAGGGTTGCTGTGAGGATCAAAATGAATATGTGTGTTTGTGGGTATGTGAGTATACGTGTATCCATATCTCTACACACAACCATATGTGTGTGCATAAGTGTGTGAAAGTATGTATTGAGATCAGCAGGTGGCACGGTGGTCAGGGCGCTGGACACTCCCACATGGCTGACAGTGGTTTG
The DNA here is from genome assembly GCA_026018925.1 of Tupaia tana. Taxonomy (NCBI): domain Eukaryota; kingdom Metazoa; phylum Chordata; class Mammalia; order Scandentia; family Tupaiidae; genus Tupaia; species Tupaia tana. Next base: position 48,812,571 of record JAKSZU010000018.1, on the reverse strand, counting down.
AGTCCCGGACCTGGTGGCTTGCTTTCTTACTTTCCCTCTCTCTCTCTCTGTTTCTCTTTCTGGTCAAATTAAAATAAGTGAATGAATTAATAAAATTAAACAAATAATTATATAGAAAAAGAAAGTATGTATGTATGTATGTGCCAGGAACATGCATATGTGTATATGTGTATGTATGTTTACTTACCAACAGGGATACATTCTGAGGAATGTGTTATTAAGAGATTTTGTTGTGAGAATACCATAGAGGGAGGGCACTTACACAAACCCAGATGGTGCAGCCTCCTTCACACCTAGGCTGTGTGGCCCGGCCTTCATGTTCCTTATGGGACCTCCAGTGTACCTGCAGTCCGGTACCGAAACGTTGACCGAAACATTGCTACGTGGGCCAGGACTGTGCTGGTCATTACTAATGTTCACTTTTCATTTTTGTTTAGAATAAGGCCAAATGATGTGTCGGGAAAGTCAATTTTGAAAAAAAGTAAGTAAATCAAAATGTAAGTGTTCATGGATACAATAAGAATTGTGATGCTGGCGTTTGATAACCGAAGGGGAAAACTGGGCTAGACCGCAGCAGCTTATCTCCTGCTTCACATCTCACTGGTTTCCACTGGCTTTTTTGATCTCACCCTGACACTTCTTTTATTTACTGGATTTTCTCTCATGGACTTCTTGGAAAACCAGCTCCTTAGATCCCTGTTAAATTCTTCTCCCAACCTTCTCATCCTTTCTCCATCCCCTCCTTCAGAAGAATTATTCTCATAAAGATTCCAAAGTTCCATAGCTACTCCCCCCGGCAGAGGGGGACGAGACCTGTTATCTCATACATCAGTGGTTTTCAAAGTGTGACTCCTGGGCCAGCACATCTGTGTCACCTCAGAACTTATTAGAAGTGCAATTTTTTTAAATAAAGTTCTTCTTCTTTTAATTGCCAGAGGAGTTGTACACTTGCCAGAGAGAGACAGAGAAACAGAGAGGGAGAGAGACATAGCACCCCCCTCCCCATGGGGCATGGTCACACTACAATTCTTTCTCCTCCATTTCTGAACCCTGTTGGAATTTGGGGCACATATGCACATGTGCATAGTGTGTTTTCAAATTGCTGGGGCTGAGTTGGCCATGTGGGATCTGACTTCCTTAACCACTAGGTTATGGGGCCAGCCCAGAAACACAAATTCTTAACACCCTTCAACAGACCTGTTGAATTAGAAACTCTGGAGTTGGGACGCAACAATTTCTATCTTAACCAGTCCTTCAGGAAACGTTGGCCACGCGAGACTTGAGAACTACTGTCCTAGGAAGAGGATCAGAGGACTGTTAGTCCTATGCTGGACACGCCTGCTTGTATGAACCTGGTAGGCTTGGTTGTGAATATGGGGGACAGACCCCTTTGCAGGAGGGGACCAGCTGACTACTCAGCACCTTCTGGACTGAGTTTCCTCCTGGACCTTCGCAAGTCAGAGCTCTGGGATGTTGGGTCAAGTGATTGGGAAGACAGTCTGGGTGAGCTCTGTCTTGATGAGCTGTGAGATCTCGGGGAGTCACTTTGGAAAATTGTCAAGTATTCTATTGCAAAATTTAACCGCACAACTAAACTCTTTGCAGGAGGAATTCCCAGCTTCTTCCCAGTGGCCACATAAGGGGATAGATGGTGTTCAGACGCTGGACAGATACTCAAAGCACTCCAGCTGCTTCGTGTCCCACTCTTCTCCTGGTGAGACGCTGACCACCTCTGAGTCAGAAGTTCTGAGGGCCAAAGAGATGTCTGGCTGCCCTGTGGGCATGGATTTGGCTCTTCCTGGTTCTCAGCTCAGCCCAGTTCAGCACTGAGCTGTCTCTCCATTAGCGTCTCTCTCATCCTGTTCTCTTTCCGTCGTCTTGCCCTTTCTCCTCCTGTTGTTCCTTGGGAGTGGACCCTTGCCTTGTCCCCCCAGTACCGTGGCCTTCTCCTGATTCTTTTTATTTCATGTCACTAAGAGTAGCCTGGGAACCTCGCTTTATTCTCTCTCTTTTAAAAGAATTATTGGGAACCAGCAGTTAGCGTAATGGCTATGTCGCTGGACTCCCACGTAGTCGACCGCGGTTCGCGTCTCGGACCCGGTGGCTTACAACTCACGCCGGGCGCGTGTGCGAGCGTGCCCAAGATCCCGAGAGGAGAATGGAGGAGAAGGGATTGCGGCGTGACCATCCTCCCTGGGGGGTGATTTCTCGCTTTCTGTCTCTATGTCTCTCTCTCTGTCTGTCTGGCGAGCGCACGCGCCCTATAGCGAAAAAAAACCTCTCCAAAAAAAAAAAAAAGAATTATTTATTTAATATTGTTTATTATTATTACTATTATTATTATTTTTAAGTTTGCTACAGGACATTCACCAGAGACAGAGAGAGTCAGAGAGAGAGGGGGAAAGTGAGAAAGCAAGCCCCCAGGTCTGGAACTCAACCACAGTTGTCCAAGTGAGAGTTCAGTGTCTCCACCACCACGCCACCTGCTGGCCTGCTTTATTCTCATTTTTAATAAGTTTTTTTTTTTGAGAGGTTTTTGTGATAGGGCGCGTGCACTCGCCAGACAGACAGAGAGAGAGACAGAGAGACAGAATGCGAGAAATCACCCGGGGGGATGGCCACACTGCAATCCCTTCTCCTCCATTCTCCTCTCGGGATCTTGGGCACGCACGCACACGCGCCTGGCGTGAGTTTCAAGCCACCGGGTCCGGGACGCGAACCGCGGTTGACTACATGGGAGTCCAGCGACACAGCCATTACGCTAACTGCTGGTCCCTCATTTTTAATAAGTTTTTTAAATTAATTTTTTTCTCTATTTATGGTAGAGCAGATGCCTGTATGAGAGAGGGGAGCACAGGGTGTGTCATGCTGTGATGCTCTTCCATCAATCTCTGCCCTGTCTCACCTTGGCCATGTTCATGCATGCCTGGTGTGCTCGAGGCTGAGCAGGCCTGGTATTGAATTGTGGTTCCCATGTGGGATCTTGGGATCTGGATTCCCCGAGGAGCACATTACTGCTGTGCCATGGAGCTTCCTTTTATTCTCACTTTCTACTAGGGGGAAGGGGATAGGAACCTCCAAGAAGTGGTCTTTGGCTCCTTAATGAAGTTGCAGAATTGGAGCTGCCCCTGCCTCATGTGTCTCTGCTCTAGGGACAGACTTACACCAAGAAGGGCCGTGTCCTCAGCAGAAAATCAGTAGTTGACCAGTTCTATGAAAAAACCTGGAAACTCTGGGCTCTTTTCCAGAACTGTGCCCTTGGATCTAACGTATTGATTCCCAAATGCAGCCCTGGGACACATGGCCAAGGGCCTTGCTCTCTGTTGGGGAGCGATCAGTAAGAGTTGTGCTCTACCTCAGACTTCTGAGTCCCTTGCATTTCCCTCACAAAGTCTGTTGCTACGAATCCAACTGATTTCTGCGTCTCAAGCCCTGATTAGCCTTTCCAACTTTGTTCTCCTTTCGTAACTCAGGCATCTTCCATATTCCAAATAACCAGCCAAGAGGGGACAGAAAACAAGATGCCTGAGTTACGAAAGGAGAACTCACATACTGCCAGTTTTCTCATGCACTTTCTTTTATTTTTTGAGAGATATTTTTGCTGTGGGACATGTGTGCTCACTGGAGAGACAGAGAAAGAGACAGGAAGCGAGAAATCACCCCCCGAGGGGATGGCCTCTCTGCAATCCCTTCTTCTCCGTTTTCCTCTTGAAATTTTGGGCACACACGCACATACACCCAGAATGAGTATTAAGCTGCTGGGTCCAGAACCGTGGTCGACTACATGGGAGTCCAGCAACATAGCCACGATATCATCTGCTGGTCCCTCTCATGCACTTTCTTCCCTGCCCCTGGCCACTCTCCTTGTCTGGTCAGTTTTCCATACTTAGGATCCAACTGGAATGTGTTATTCTTCAGCCCTGCCTCGTTGAACTGCCCTAGAATCCCTAGATACTTGATCACCCAAGAAGGAAGTTGGGCTGCTTCGTAAAATGTCCACAGAGGGCGTGGGGTCCTCATGCAGCCTTATACCGTCTTCAGGCAGGGCTCTGATTCTGTCTCCCATGCTAGCTCCATCTCCCAGTGTCCTGTCCCCTGTCCCTGTATTACTTCTGCCTTCTTCTCACCTGCCCCTTCCTTAGGCCGCATAAATCCAGGGTGGCTCAGTTCCTCTGGAAGCCATTTGGCACAGACACATGCGTCCATCACAGGCAGGTTCCACAGGAACTGTGTCTTGGCTTGGCTCATGTCACGTGACCCAGAGCCAATAGGCTTGACCACCACCCCAGGTCCTCCTTCAGGATCCGGCCACCTTCCCCCCCGGCCTTCCCAGGATTGCAGTCCTGCATGTGCCCAGTGTGTAGAGGTTGCATGGGGAACTGAACCTGCATCTTCCATATGGCTTTTAGATTTGGAGAGCGGTACGCCACTGCCATGCCATTGTAGCTGCGCCTATACTTAAGTGGTTTTTTTTTTTTTTTTTTGTCAGAGGACTTGTACACTCATCAGAGGGAAAGAGATAGAACTCTCCCCTCCCTCGGAGGGACGTGGTCATGCCACAATCCCTTCTCCTTCATTTCTTCATCAGGCTTGTGGGCGTGCATGCACATGTGCTGGGTGTGATTTTCAAGCTCCTGGAGCTGGTATTTCTTTAAGAGGGTTTTTTTTTTTTTTTTTTTTTTTTTTTTTTTGCCCTAGGGCGGGTGTGCGCTCACCAGAAAGAAAAAGAAAGACAGACACAGTGAGAGGGAAAGTGAGAAATCACCCCCAAGGGAATGGCCACATCTCAATCCCGTCTCCTCCATTCTCTCCTGGGATCTTGGTAATGCACACACACATGCCTGGTGTGAGTTTCGAGCCATTGGGTTGGGGCTTGAACCGCAGTTGCCCATGTGGGAGTCGAGTGATATAACCACTATGTCTTCTGCTGGCACCCAGGGCTCGTATTTGACCCACGGTCAGCTGTGTTTGATATAGCTCTATATATACTGCACTTAATTGTTGTTCTCCTAGGCTGGTGCCTAAATATTTCATCCAAATTTTAAAAATAGTGAAGTAAAAAGATTGGTTGCAACTGTGATAGCTTGTTCTTTAACTTACTTTTTTTTTTTTTTTTTGAGAGGTTTTTCGCTATAGGGCGCGTGCGCTCGCCAGACAGACAGAGAGAGACAGAGAGACAGAAAGTGAGAAATCACCCCCCAGGGGGGATGGTCACGCCACAATCCCTTCTCCTCCATTCTCCTCTCGGGATCTTGGGCACGCACGCACACGCGCCCGGCGTGAGTTGTAAGCCACCGGGTCCGAGACGCAAATCGCGGTCGACTACGTGGGAGTCCAGCGACATAGCCATTACGCTAACTGCTGGTTCCCTCTTTAACTTACTTTTTGTTGCCTGAAAAAAATTAGAACTGCCTTAAGGCTCAAGATGGAGAATTTTTGGGGTTCAGATCTGAAAAGCCCCAGAGTAGATCTGCTTGAGGACATGGTTTCTCCTGTTCTGCCAGAAAGCTTAGGCACGCAAAGCCTTTTCTCAAAGTGGCCCCTAGAAGAGCTAGGCCAGCATTCAAGATCACGTTTAGTAGAAGAGAATCTCTTTCTCCTCATGATTCAAAGAGAAAGGCTGGGTCCCAATCTCCTGCCTAGATTGAGTCGCACACCCACTTGAGAACCACCTCTGTGGTCAGAGGAAGAGCTATGCTGCTGGTCCTGGTCTTGGGTCACTCACCTTTCTATGTGTAGCATGAGTGGGATGAAGTCAGCTCCACCAAAGGACGTTGCAGGAGTGAAGCAGGAATGCCACCAGGAAGGCCAAAACAACCAGCTGAGATTCCTGGCTTGTTTTTGAAAAAGGATTACATATAAAACTGTGATCTTAAGGTCCACCAATCAGGGTGTTCTTTCTTGCCTCCCTCTTATCACTCTGTCTCTTGCCTCTGGCAGTGGGACTTCCTCAGAGTCATGGGAGTGACATTGTATGTGCCAGAGCCTTGTTGGACTCCCTGTACGCCATCAGTTCCCCACCCAAGTGGGGCTAGGGTGTGGCCACTGCCAAATTAACTGTTTAAAATCTCAGCTAAGATTAAGAAACAAAAAAATGGTAAGTGTTGGCAAGGCTGTGGTGAAAAGGAACTCTCTGCACTGTTGGTGGGAATGTAAATTAGTATAACTACTATGGAAAGCAATATGGAGACTCCTCAAAGACCTACAAATAAAACTACCATATGACCCAGCAATTCCACTTCTGGGTATCTACCCAAAGAATAGGAGCACCCTCAGTAGGAAAAGTGCTTGCTCATCCATGTTTATCGTGGCATTATTTATGATTGCTAAGATATAAAACCAACCCAAATGTCCATGAACAGATGAATGGATTGAAAAAGTGTGGCACACATACACTGTGGAGTGCCACTCAGCCATAAAAAGAAAAGACCATAGCATTTGATAGAAAGTGGATGAATTTGGAAGATTTAATGTTGAGTAAAGTAAGCCTGACTATGAAGAAGAGACATTGTATGTCCCCACTTAATATATACTGAATGTCTGCACTCTATGGCAGAAACTGAAAGATTGGAAGATTTAGAAGCGTGGAGAATAGTTGTGGATACTGGAGACAGTGTTGGAGGAAGGAGGAGATAGGGGAGGGTGAGAGGAAGAGAATTAAGGAGAAAAATAAAGAGGCAAGACATTTAAGGGACAGATATCGAGGATTGTCTGTTGATGATAATGTGTATGATAATATATACGGAACTGCAGTGTATTCATGTAGGGAAAATTCATTTTATAAGTTGTAGTGATGTATAGCGATTGAATGTATAAAATAAATTTAAAAAGAAGTAGAGAAAGAAAGATCTCAGCCAGGCATTGTGTGAATAGGATAGACTGGATGGTTCACAAACTCATGTTTAACATGATTCTGTCTTTGCCAAATGACACATGTTTAATGGAACACAAACCCACAGACAGTAAGCAATTGGTTGTTATTGTCAAAAAGTTGTGAAGTGCTGGGGCCAGCAGGTGGCTTGGTAGTTACGGTGCTGGACTCCCACATGACTGACCGTGGTTTGAGTCCCAGAAACAGCAGCTAAAATCCTGAGAGAAGAATGGAGGAGAAGGGACTGTGGCATGGTCATCCCCCCTGAGGGATGATTTCTCACTTTCCCCCTCTCTGTGGCAAGTGCCCTATGACAAAAACCTGAAAAAAAAAAAAAAAAAAAAAGAAACTTATGAAGTGATAACCGAGTTGTGGTATATCTTGAGCCCCACTTTAAGGAGAAAAGTCTCATGTAAGTTTACACAAACCAAGTGACCTGACTTCACATCGAAGTCCCTTCCCTGTGGAAGCTCACCCTCCCCTCCATTAGTCTGAAAGTCAGAGCGGGCCAAGGGGAAGCTTGCTGAAGTTAACTACACAACCCCATCCCAATGGACTCCCGGTCATGTGGGAGTCCAGCACCTTAACTACCAAGCCACCTGCTGGCCCCAGCCCTTCACAACTTTTTGACGACAACAACCAATTGCTTACTGTCTGTGGGTTTGTGTTCCATTAAACAGGAACCATCTATTTACCAGCAGGTGGAACACAAGTAGTTGGGTTGAAGTAGATTGTGTGAGCCGTTGAGGTAGGTTGTGTGAACCAGGTGCTACGAAGCCATCTAATAGTAAAATTGGAGCTTATACTGGAGTTTTGTGAATCTTTTCCCCTCTTTCAAAATAAAGTACACCAAGTCTGTTCAGAACATTGGCCCTGACAAACTTTCTTTAATCAGATGTACTTTTTTTTTTCCCCAGGATGATATAGGACAAATATAATTAGCTCATATAAGACTTTTGACATCTTCCAGATTCTATAACCTCAGAAATCCTGCCTATAATTTGAATCAATATACTCCTACCTACATGTAGATGAAGTGATCTTTCCCTGTGAAACAAAAGGAAAACTCCAATTTAAATAATCTTTTTCTTAAAGTTTATGTATTTATTTCTCCCCAAAGATGAGAGAGAGAGAGAGAAATACTCCCAACAAAGTCCTTGTACTGCAATCCTCCCCTTAGTCTCAGCCAGCCAGGCTCGTGGACACACATGTGCACATCTGGCATCTTTAGAAACACTTTCACATGTGAACCCAGGCCTCCCATATGGCTTCAGCATCACTGAGCAGTACTTTACTGCTCACCCACAATGGCTCTCCTAGAGGGGCTAGCTGGTGGTGTGGTAGTTGAGGCGGTTGGATCCCACATCACTGATTACGTGGTTGGAGTCCCAGCCCCAGCAGCTTGAAAAGCACATGTGCATGCCTGCACAGAATCCCAAGAAGAGAGTGGAGAAGGGATTGTGGCATGCCCATTGCCCCTCAGGATGATTTCTCACTTTCTCTCTCACTGTCTCTTTGTCATTCTCTGGCGAGTGCATGCACCCTGTGGAAAATACCTTAAAAAAAAGAGAGAGAGAGAGAGAGACCAGCAGTTGGCTTAGTGGCTATGTCGCTGGACTCCCATGTGGTCGATTGCGGTTTGAATCTAGGACCCAGTGGCTTAAACTCATACCAGGCGTGTGTGCATGTGTACCCAAAATCCCAAGAAGAGAATGGAGAAGGGATTGTGGCGTGGCCATCCCCCCAGGGGGTGATTTCTCACTTTCTATCTCTCTGTCTCTCTCTCTTTCTGGCGAGTACATGTGCCCTATAGCAAAAACCTCTTCCCCCACCCCCAGAAAAAAAAAAAAAAAAAAAAACTAGAAGAATGGCATAATTTTACAGATTTTACAGATCTCTTTCCCATCTAGCTTAAAAGAAATCAACTATATTCTCATACCTGCTCTGCATTGATCTGTCATGCTATCACATGGGCTCTGAAAAACTGCACTGTACATTATATGTGATGGAAGGAGAGTATAAAATGCAATCAGCATTTTTTAAAGAATTATTCATTCATTTATTTTATTTTGAAAATTTGACCAGAGAGAGGGAAAGTGAGAAAGCAAGCTGCCAGATCCAGGATTCAAACCATGATCTGATATGTGGGAGTCCAGCACCTCAGTCACCACACCACCTGCTGGCCCCGCAATCAGCATAATATCATTGTGAAAATAGTTCTGACCTGGGAGACCCCAGAAAAAGGTCTATGAGACCACACTTTAAGAACTACTGTATGGACCAGCAGTTGGTGTAATGGCTATGTCACTGGATTCCCATGTAGTTGACAGCAGTTCGAGTCCCATACCCGGTGGCTTAAAACACACACTGGGTACATATGTGTGCGTGCCCAAGATCCCAAGAATGGAGGAGGAGGGATTGTGGCATGGCCATCCCCCCTGGGGGGTGATTTCTCACTTTCTGTCTCTCTATCTCTCCCTGTCTTTCTGGTGAGTGCACACGCCCTATAGCAAAAACCTCTCCAAAAAAAGAAAGAAAGAAAGAAAGAAAGAAAGAAAGAAAGAAAGAAAGAAAGGAAGGAAGGAAGGAAGGAAGGAAGGAAGGAAGGAAGAAAGAAAGAAAGAACTACTGCACAAGATTCACAGTTTAAAGCCATTTGGTTTGGTTTCCTTCATATGTTTTCTTTATTTAAAGGGAAGAAGGAAGGAAGGGAGGGAGGGACCAACTGAGGAATTCCTAAATGTCTCTCTTTGCAATACTGCATTTGAAAAAATAATTATTTAATTTTTTTTACTACTTAAAAAATTTTCTATTGAACACATGCACTAACCAGAGGCAGCAGAGAGAGAGAGGAAAAGTGAAAAAGCAAGCTGCCAGGTCCAGGACTCAAACCACAGTCAGCCATATGGGGATCCAGTGCCTTAACCACCATGCAACCTACTGGCCTCACTCATACTTTTTTTAATTGCCAGAAAGCATGTGTATTCACCAGAGACAGAGGGAGAGGGAGGAGAAGGCACTTGCCACTCGCTCCATTTTTCCATCCTCACAGGATTCTGGGCATGCACACAAACCTAATGTGTCTCCCACACAGCTAGGGTGAGGACTTGAACCCAGGCCAGTTATGTGCAATCTGACTCACTCAACTAATAGGCCAGGGAGCTGGCCCCAAATAAACTTATACTTTAATTTCATTTTTCATGAAATTTTTGAAGTTCCCCTGTATAATTTCTAAGTCAATACAGGAATAAATGAAATAAGAAATGAAAAATAAATCTCAAGAGAGGGCAAAAGGGGGGAGAAAAAAGAAGTATTAAAAGATGAGGCTAATAAAGAACCCAAAATAAGATAGATGTCTCATTTTGTACAGAAATAACTATGTTCACTTTGTGATATTTATGATAATTTATTTGACCTGTATACTTGTTATTTGGTCAGACTGAGGCCATGTGAAAGACCTGACTTTGATTCCTGGCCCACCCTAAAAGGAGGCACAGTGCCATGCACCTGTAGTCCCAGCTACTCCCAGGCTGAGGCAAGAGAATCACAGCGTAGTGAGACCCTGTCTGGGGGATTCAAACAAACAAACAAACAAGAAAACAACATTGAAAACATACGGGTACAGAAAGGTTGAAAGTAAAAGGTCAAAGATGTACCAGGCAAGGGAACCAGCAGTTAGCGTAATGGCTATGTCGCTGGACTCCCACGTAGTTGACCGCGGTTCCTGTCTCGGACCCGGTGGCTTACAACTCACGCCGGGCGCGTGTGCGTGCGTGCCCAAGATCCCGAGAGGAGAATGGAGGAGAAGGGATTGCGGCGTGACCATCCCCCCTGGGGGGTGATTTCTCGCTTTCTGTCTCTATGTCTCTCTGGCTGTCTGGCGAGCGCACGCGCCCTATAGCGAAAAACCTCTCCAAAAAAAAAAAAAAGTTGTACCAGGCAAATAACCAAAAATATATTGAGGTGGCTATATTAACATCAGAAAAAAAATCAATTTTAGGGCAAAAGGAATGATAAAAAGTTTGATTCACCAGGAAGACAGAACTACAAGGACAAATAGGGGCCCCCTCATGAGGGTACACGCAGCATAGCTTCCCATATAACTGATGGACCAAATAGACAAAAAGGCATCTAAAGGATCAAAAGACTTGAACATCACAAATTAACATGTTGATATGAGGCATGTAGAGAGAAGCCGGCACCTAACAATTGCAGAATCTATCTTCTTCTCATTAGAGCATTAGGAAATTGTTCATATTCCAGGCTAAAAAGCAGTTCTCAACAAATTATAAAAAAAAAAAAAAAAAAAAAAAACGGACACCATTCAAACAATATTCTCCAACTATAGTGCAAATTTAGTTATAAATAACAAAAGGACGAAGGAAAAGTGTGCTTAAAAATGAAACGCTTCTAAAGTCAAGAGTCAAAGAAAAAATGATATGACAATGGGAGCCTATTTAGAACTCAAAATAATGGAAATTTTGCAAATTACAACTGCGACATCCCACGCAAGCTATTCTTAGAGGAGAATGGAGAGCCTCCAATGCTTCTGTTAGCAAAGAAGAAAGGCTAAAATTAACGAGCATCCACCTTAAAAAAGTTCGAAAAGGAAACAATTGAAAAGACTCAGTAAACTAGAAGGATGGAAACACAAGTGAAGCTTAGAAATGAATGAAATAGGAAACAAAGATAAAAGCTGTAAAGGACTTTGGTTCTCTGAAGACAGATCAACAGATCAAGCTAGCTCTAGGAAACAGAACCAACAGTTACAGCGGGACACAACTGCTCAAGAGTAGCCTGACCTGAGTTGCTTTATACCAGCCTGGACTTGAACTGCGACTGACTACATGGGAGTCCAGCGACATAGCCATTACGCCAACTGCTGGTCCCACCAGCCTGGATTCTTCTCTCCAAGGCTGTTTCTTTTCTTTCTTGCTTCCTATACCCATACCAGCAACTGCTTGGGCTGGGGTGCTTCCCTTCTCCTCCATTCTCCTCTCGGGATCTTGGGCACGCACACACACGCGCCCGGCGTGAGTTGTAAGCCACCGGGTCCGAGACGCGAACCGCGGTCGACTACGTGGGAGTCCAGCGACATAGCCATTACGCTAACTGCTGGTTCCCGGTTCTCTGGGTTTGATTGCGGACATCTCTTGCTCAGCAGACATTCCCATACTGGGATGTTCAGTCCCAACAAGTGGAATGGAACCCCTCTTTTGAGGCAGGGCCAAGGACAGAAGGGACAGCTCTGTAGTAGATAAATAAATGCGACCATTTTCTATTAGGTTGTTGGAAAAGTCATGATACATTTTTGCATAGAAAAACAGAAAAAAAAAATAGGTCGTGACTTTTTCTGACAATAAATTAGCTACTGAATGGGGAACATAACAACATCCCACTATTCTGATAGTCCAGGATAAAAAGGCTTGTGTCTGAGGCAGTACCAGCCACGAGTAAGAAGATGTTGTAAATCCCCGGGAGCAAAAGGATGGTTGTCCAAGTTGAGTCACTCAGTGGATGCGTTGGGGTTCAGATGCCCACTACATTTCTTTGCCTCTTAAGCAGGGCACAGGAGAACACGCCTTAGTTGTGTTCCATCCTTCTTTTTGAACCCCTGAGCTCCAACCCCCCACAGAAAACTGGCAGATCTACTCTTTTGTGAAGCTGACACTGGCCATACCAAAGCTCCCCTTTCCTCTGTCTGCCGGCTCTCCAGCTCTGCTCCTGCACCACCCTGCCAGCGAGGCCCGCCAGTCCCGCAGCCTCTGTAGCTCTCTGTGAAAGGCCTTGCGCACGGCGGAGGAGGAGAAATAGAAAATCAAGGGGTCAATGCAGGCATTGAGAGCGCTGAGCAACACGGCGCACGCCCTCCAACTTTGACTGCGTCTCTGGAAGTATCCCACCACGTGAGACACGTTGTAGGGCCCGAAACAGACCAGGAAGTTGAAGAGGGTCACGGCAGCCAGCGCCACGGCTCTCCAGCGCTTCTGGGTTCCCACTTGAGGCCGGAAGAGCATAATGCTCACGAAGCGCCAGTAGCAGAAGATGGTGACGGCCATGGGGATGAAGAACAGGACCAGGCACAGCTCCAGCCGCACAGGCAGCACCACGCTCAGCTGCTCGTCCGTGAAGTCGTCATAGCAGACAGGGGGGCCTTTGGCATCGCTCGCGTTGGTGGTGGGTAAGTACTGGACAATGATCACGATGCTGCAGTGTCCGAAGGACAAGATCCAGGAGACCAGAGCAGCAATCACTCCGTACAGAGGCCGGCGGGAGAGCTTGTACTGCACAGGAAAAGCCACGCTGCGGTAGCGCTCGATGCTGATGCCCGCCAGCAGCCACGTGCTGCAGTAGATGCCGCTGTAGAAGCCGTAGGCAGTGAGGGCACACACGACCTCTCCCAGGGGCCAGAGGAAGTCATACGCAGCCTCCACCATCTTGAAGGGCACCAGCAGTAGCAGCAGCAGGTCCGCCAGGGTCAGGCTGAGCAGGAGGATGTGGATGGGCGCGGGCTGGGACTGGCGGACTCGCCCCACAAAAGCTCTCAGGGCCAGGAGGTTGGCAGGGAGACCAATGAGAAAAGATATGATGTAAATGAAGAGAATTCCCACGCTTCGGGGATGAAGGGCCATCCTTCCTGAAAAGATAAAACATGGAGTCAGAATCCTCTGACTGTGGATTTTTTTTTTTTTTTTTTTTTGGGGGGGGGGCAGGGGTGGGGGTGGGGGGGGGGGGGGGAGGAGAGGTTTTTGCTATAGGGCACATGCGCTCGACAGAAAGACAGAGACAAAGAGATAGAAAGTGAGAAATCACCCCCCAGGGGGGATGGCCACGCCGCAATCCCTTCTCCTCCATTCTCCTCTCGGGATCTTAGGCACGCATGCACACGCACCCGGCGTGAGTTCAAGCCACTGGGTCCGGGACACGGACCGCGGTTGGCTACATGGGAGTCCAGCGACATAGCCATTACGCTAACTGCTGGTCCCTCTGACTGTGGATTTTTTTCAGGCCCAAACCGAGGTGAATCCATTCCTGGTCTCACTGCAGCATCTTGCTCTGCTTTGCCAGGTGTTTCAGTAACTCTCCAAACTGAGCAGTGCTCTGCTTCCCGGGTGTAAAGGAGAATGAAGGCTTCCCCACCAACTCACTTCCTCAGCACCCTCTCCGTCTTCATTTCTACCCTACCAAAGAAGAAGGAAAATAGCAGCCCCCTAAGAATTTCTGTTTCAGAGACTCCCACGGGAACAATGCTGAGGTGTCCAAGTCCCACTAGGACGTGCACTCCGTGAGGACAGTGACATCATCTTTCTTGTTCCCCATTGTGTCCCTCGTACCTAGACACATGCCCGACACACATGGGTCGGACATGTGGACACATGAACGGATGGGAAGGAAGAAGCTGCTTCTTCACTAAGAGGAAGTAGGCCCGAGACTGCCTCTGAGTTTCTACTAATTCTGCTCAAGCCTGACTGACTTTTTACTCACCTTCTCTTGGCCTCTTTTCTTTTTCTCTCCTTTCCCTAAGTCACTGGGTGTGAACACAAGATCTTCACTTCTTCACTTCTGAAGATGGGAGTTGGGCTAAGGCTGAGAGAAAAGCAGATTAAGCCCTAGGTGAGTCCCAGGTGCCCAGCCTCTCTATTCTACGCTGAGCCTTTCAAAGAAAACCTGTAGGTTTGGGTGGGATAACAGAAGGGGCCTGAGCTGGGCTGGGCCATCAGGAGTCCAGTCCCTGCCATGCCTCACATCAGTTGTGTGACCGGAGAAATCACCCTTCGAACACCATCTTAATTCTCTTTGCTCCACCTGTGACTAATAATTCTGCCGGAACTGCCCTAATTCCCAGCATGGCAGCTGCAAATGCACCCTTTCTCTCCCCCAGCACAGAACAAATATGTGCGGGCTTTATGTAAATGAAGAGTAACCTTAACTCTCCTCTAATTTATCATTAAACAGTAGACATTTAAAATAAAACTACAAGGGACCAGCAGTTAGCGTAATGGCTATGTCTCTGAACTCCCATAGAGTTGACTGGTTCGAGTCCCAGGCCCGGTGGCTTAAAACTCATGCCAGGCATGTGTGCGTGCGTGCCCAAGATCCCAAAAAGAGAATGGAGAAGAAGGGATTGCGGTGTGGCCATCCCCCCGGGGGTGATTTCTTGCTTTCTGTCTCTCTGTCTCTCTCTTTCTGGTGAGTGCACATGCCCATACAGCAAGAACCTCTCAAAAAAAAAAGCCAAAAAACAAAAACAAAAACACTACAATATTTTGCTGGTAATATATTACTGCCCGTCTATTGGGTGGTTGGTAAAGTTGTGAAGTATTTTTTCTATGCAAAAATGTGTCTTGACTGTTCCGGCAACCTATTAAGTACCTCATTCTGCATCTGAGAATCTTGGAAGTAGAAGACAGATCGACAGGGAGGTTCCCAGGCTCCTGGGGCTGAGATCTCCCCGCTCTCCCCTCCCACCGACTCTTGCCAGCACCCTCTCCACTGACTTGCCCTGGCCCTTTTCCAGTTTGATCACCTCTTCTCTTCCCTCCTTGGAGAGTAAACCCCATACTCTGCTCCTTTCTAAGTTTGTCTCATGCATTCCTTTATCCCATCCCAATAACCTTTTTCCTGAGCACAAGCGAAGGTGGGTCCCTTGCTTTTTCCTGGAGGCAGCTGGATGGCTTTTCCAATATGTGAGGTCTCAGAAACCGGTGGAACCTTTCTGTAACTGGACCACTTTTTCTCTTCCCATGACTTTTATACCTGGAAGAGTCATGTGGTCAAAAAGAGGAAGGTTGATAGTTGAGCTCTTTCCAAGCCAGCTTGATCCAAATTCTGTCCCCAACAAACGTATTTCTCCCAGAATCCAAATTCCATCTGTTCTTTAGGGCCTCCTCCTCCTGCCTCCCAAGAGGCAGCGTTGTCTCCTTTCCAGGAGCAGTTATTCCAGCCACTTTGCACTTGTACCCCTTCGTGTTCCCTCCGCTCTTTCTTCACCTGACCCTCCCCAACTTTTTTCTCAAGGCCCCTGACCTGGTCAGTTTCCTGTTCTCTTTCCTGGAGGCTCCAGGGGAAACTGATTAGTGTCTTCAGCATTGCTTGACTTCCCCTGGCCCACTAGGTCACTTCTTACGGACGTTCTTAGCACAGACTCAGACCATCTTGAGCCCAGGTTGCTGCCAAGAGACCTGGGTTCTGGTCTTCCTCTCTGCTCACTCTCTGGGCTCACTCTCATTTCGCCTGTATAGAGTTTACTGTGCTCCTTGCGGTGCTACAAGGCATGCACCTGAAGATAGGCACACTTGCAGGGATGTAGTGTCTCTCCTTGGGAATGTGTGTGTGTTGCCACTAGTGGCCTGACCCTGCCTACAGAGGCTCTCATCTTTTTTCTTGACTAGGGAGGAGTGACCCACAGCCAAGTGCCTCCCCCAGAAACCATCTCTTGTCATTTAACTCTTCACTCCCTTGTCCCCATTCTTCACCTCAATAGCAAGTGGTCTCTACATTCATTCTCCCTGCCTCCCCCAGCTATGTGGTACCTATCCTAAATGGACCCTCAAGAAAGTGGTTTTGAACGCTTGATGCCCATGGGAAGAAGGCAACACAACCACTTCTGGGTTCTACCAAGTTAATTTGTGGTGTTTTAGTGTCTGCATTTGGTTTAGCAGCTGAAATTTACTGGAAAGCTGAAGACTGCTGGTTAGGGCTGCTCTCAGAATCCTAAGATGCTGGAAGAGGGGCCTCATCACCATCCCCTGCCACTAAGCCAATTTCCAGGTCAAGAGGAGGGCTGCTACCCTCTCTTCTAGGTGCCAGAACCCTGGGCAATTTCTAAGACCTCTGGAGAGGGGTTTTGGTCCCCCCTCATCCTTGGTAAACAGTGGGGACTTGGGATGACCCCACCTCTCATCTGTCAGTGTTGACTCTAGGTAAGATTGGTTCTTGTAGAAGTGGCTGTATTGAAGTTTGTCCTTACAAAAAACCTGGGACTGTCCCTTGCATTTAATAGGCACTCAAATACTTGTGAAGTGAAAGGATGAACACTGGGGCCAGCAGATGGTGTGAGGGTTAATGTGCTGGACTCTCATGTTAACTGACCACGGTTTGAGCCCTGGATCTGACAGTTTGAAAATCATGCTAGGCACGTGTGCATGCATGCCTGAAATCCCGAGAGGAGAGTGGAGATGAAGGGTTGCAGCATGCCCATCTCCCCAGGGGGTGATTTATCTCTCACTTCGAGCTCTCTCTGTCTCTGTCCAGTAAGTGCACACACCCTCTGCCAAAAGCCTAAAAAAAAAAGGAAGGATGAAAATTAGATGTTCCTGGCAAAGTGCCTAACTGATTCATAAGCAAAGAGCCTACTAGAACCTACACTTTAAAAAATATATATATCCCTTTCATGAATGAGAGAGATAGAGGGAGACAGACAGACAAACAGCACCTTCCACAGAATCTCAAAACCACAATCCACTCCCACCTCAGCCAGCCCCAGACCATGGCACACGCATACCCAGTGCCCTCAGGCAGGGTCTCTGAATGTGAACCCAGAACCTTCCCATGTAGGTCAGCCTCTCAGAGAGTCATGTTTTCCACTGCCATCATGTGACCTCCAGAACCTACATGTTTTGCCTTCTGTTCTTTCTCTCCTTTCTGTCACCCAAGTTATGGTGACTGAGATATCCTGAATTCTGAGGTCCTAAGGTCACTGAGGTAGAAGGGGACCTTCTTCACGTCACTGCACTTCCTACTCATCAAATACCCCTGGCTCTGTGTGAGGCCCGATTCTGGGAGCCAAAAGGATAGACAGTAAACAAATAACCCCCCTGACTAGGCAGTTTTACGTGAAGGAAAGAAAGAAAACAGGGAGACTGCGAGAGACTGTGAGGGGGCTTTTTCTGGATAGGGCTGCCTGGAAAGGCCGGGCTGGGAAGGGGATTTGAACTATTGAGCAGAAGCCATCATAAGAAGCACAGTCAAAATAGGGGGCCAGCAAGTACCACGGCCCTGCAGTGGGAGCAAGCGCGCCGTGTTGGAGGAGCAGAAGAGAGGCCGAGGGGGTTGCAGGGCTGATGTCGAAGCTGAGGTCAGGCTGCGCTGCCTTGGGGGCCCTATGGAGGTGGAGCATTCAGGAGCGAGCTCGAAAGTGCTGGCTTGAGTTTGGAGTTGTTTTTCCGCGTGAGGGTTGTCTCATCCTCTGATCTTATCTTCCCCTCCTCGTCTTTGATATGACCTGATAAACGGCTGCGGCCAGTCAGAAACTGACAACAGAAACCCACAGGGAGACACGCTGTTCTCTTCAGCATCCAGCAAGGACAGATACGGAGAAGGTCAGATGTGGAGCACTAAGAAACAGAACGACTGGAAACCATTTTAAGGTCAAAAGAAGCCAGAGGTCTCTAGACATACACACAGAAGTGTGCGGCAATGGGGAGGCAAAGAGAAAGGGGGAGCACGGGCCCAGCCAGCGAACGGCTCTCATTTGCTTTTGAGCAGGGCTGTCTGTACACCTCAGCCCAACTGCACTTCACCTGCACCTCTTGGAACTAACTCAACAGTGTAAGACCGGGAAACCTCATCTGCTGGGAAACTGAGATCTGCCAGACTCCCCACCACCATCCCCAACTGTGGCTCTTCAGGCCCATTTTTGACATTTGGAGAATGGTATTCCAAATTATGTGGACTTTGCCACCCCTTTCTTCCAGTGGCTCAGGCCAAAAGACCAAGAGACATCTTTTGTAAAGAGCTAGGCAGGTGTGTTCATGACCCGTTCTTGTTTATTTTATTCGTGATAGATAGCATGGGTACATGCATGAGAGGGGGGAGAGAGGGGAAGAGAGAGAGGAGGGAGATGTACCTTCTACAGGGTCTGGTTGCTCCACCATCGCCTTCCTCCAGTCCTCCAGCTCATTAGGGTCTTGGGCATATGCACACACACCTGACGTGTTTCAGGTTGACTGGGCCAGGGATCTGAACCCACAGTGGACCATGTGGCTTCCGTCATCAGTTCGGTACAATACCGACTGCACCACCAATGCTGGGCCTGAGAAAAGTCTGACTTTTCTTCCTCTTTAACTCCATCAGCAAATCTTCCCATTCTATCTTCAAACTATGTCTCAAGTTCAATGTCTCACCACATCCACATCATCACCATCTCCCCTGTGCACCTGTCTACCCCTCCCCCCAAACTTCATGGCTGCCCCCTTTACTTTCTTCTTCACATAGCAGCCAGAATGATCCATTCATATTTATTCATTTATTTTTTTCATTCATATTTATTCATTTATTTGCTAGAGGGCAGGTGTGCTCACCAGAGAGAGCTGGAAAAGGAGAAAGCACTGTGTATTGGATTTGGACACATACACACATGGGCCCACTGTGTTTTCTCTCATGAGATTGGCCACGTGGGAACACATAAGTAGGTCATGTCTCTCGACTCAAAAGCACACAGTGGCTCCCTGCCTTACTAAAACTAGAGTCCTTACAGTAACCTGTGAGTTCTGCTTTGTCCCCTCCTGCCCCCATGACATTCTGATCTCATCTCCCACCTCTCTCTCCTCTCCTTTCCCCCAGTTACTACAGTTTGGTGATTTCCTTCAAAATGAAAAATCCAGTAGCATGACTCAACAGGTCGACATCTATAAATTGGTTTTATGGATATACTTTCCTCTGTGCACAAAGTATGATCATAACAGTATTTTTTGTTTGCTGTTTGTTTTGTGACAGTAAAAAATCAGGAACATCCTAAGCCCATCAGTAAAGACTGGTTAAATGAAAACTATTGGGCACCCATATAGGAGAAATGTCTTGAATCTGTTATGAAAAATGAGGCAGATATAGATCAAACTCAGTGATATTGTGGAGTTTTCAAAATGTTCATGGAAATGCATATTATGAAAAACTATGCATGGAGGTCAGAAGGTGGTGTAGTGGTTAAGGCCCTGGACACCCACATGACTGACTGTGGTTTGTGTCCCAGACCTGGTGGCTTGAAGATCACCTGAGTGCATGTATGTGCATGCCCAAAATCCCAAAAGGAGACTGGGGAAGAAAGAATTGTGGTGTGGCCATCTCCATGGGGAGGGTGATTTCTCACTTTCCCTGTCTCTGTCTCTCTCTGGAGAGTGTATGCACCCTATAGCAAAAACCTTAAAAAAAAAAACCCAAAAAACAAACAAAAAAAACTATGTATGGATTTAAACTTTTTGCAACAAAGTAAACTTATACTTTAATTCCATTTTCCATAAACTTTTTGATGTCCATACATATTGTTCAGTGGAAAAAGCAAGGTCTAAGAATGGTGAGTGGGGCTAGCCTGTGGCCTAGGGGTTAAGGGAGCCAGATCCCACATGACTGATCACAGTTCGAATCCCAGCTGACAGTTTGAATGAATTGAAAAGTATGCCAAGCGTGGGT
The DNA here is from genome assembly GCA_026018925.1 of Tupaia tana. Lineage (NCBI taxonomy): Eukaryota > Metazoa > Chordata > Mammalia > Scandentia > Tupaiidae > Tupaia > Tupaia tana. The sequence goes on along the minus strand of JAKSZU010000018.1, from coordinate 48,792,293 downwards.
GCCCCAAATCCCAACAGGATGGAGAAATGGAGGAGAAGGGGTTGTGGTGTGACCATGCCCCCACTGAGGGTGCTCTTTCCCACTCCCTGTCTCTGTCTCTTTCTTTCTGAAGAATCCATGTGCCCTCTGGCAAATGGAAAAAAAAAAAATTGTGCGCTATAAAAGAGAAGGGGGCATACCTGCACAAAGTCATTCAGGGAGTGCTTTGGAGTGGCACCCCCATGTCCCGGCACTGGCCCGTGCTGGGGAATCAGCAGGGAATGAGGCCTTGCTTCGTGGACCTGACGTTCCATTGCAGTGAGACACCCTCAGGTTGATAAAGCTAGGGTAGCCTGGCCTGCGGCTTGCCTGGTGTGGAGTGGGAAGACAGAGTCAAAACTCCAGCCAGCACTTTTAAGCTTGCTCCTATACCCTCTACCTCTGTAGGGCCCACAGGGCAGAGCCTGACCTCAGCTTTGACACCAGCCCCACAGCCTCTTCAGCCTCCTTTCTGCTCTACCACAGCGAGCTCGTTCCCAGCTCAGGGCTGTGGAACTTGCTGACCCCTTATCCGGAATATGTTACACATAATCAGCTCCTGCTCATCAGTTTCAAATACCCCTTCTCAGCCCAGGCCTTTCCTGACAGCCCAATCAAGAAAAAGTCCCCTGACAGTCTCTCTCATGATTTCCCTGTTTTACATCCTTCCTACACATGAAACTGCTGGGTCACTGTGTTTATTTGTTTACTGTCTGTGTTTTAGGTTCCCAGAGCAGGGCCACACACAGAGCCAGGGCTCAGGGCGTTTGATGGGTGGGAAGCACAGTGATGTGAACAGTGTGGACTGGTGGAGAGGAGCCTTCCAGGCATCCCTGAATGATCACTCAGATGAGGTCGACTTGAGATGCTGCATGGCCCATTCCCAGGATGCATCTGTGCGTGGGGTCAATACACTCTTGTGATTTTGCAGAACAACTTGATCTCAATTTCCCCTTCTATCTCAGTGACCTCTAAGATCTCAGCACTCAGGGTGCCCCAGTACCCACACCTTGGGTGTCAGAAAGGAGATAAAGGTCAGAAGGCAAAAAGTGTAGGTTCTTTTTTTTTTTTTTTGGAGAGGTTTTTGCTATAGGGCGCGTGCACTCGCCAGACAGACAGAGAGAGACAGAGAGACAGAAAGTGAGAAATCACCCCCCAGGGGGGATGGTCACGCCGCAATCCCTTCTCCTCCATTCTCCTCTCGGGATCTTGGGCATGCACGCACACGCGCCCGGCGTGAGTTTTAAGCCACTGGGTCTGGGATGCAAACCGCGGTCGACTACGTGGGAGTCCAGTGACATAGCCATTACGCTAACTGCTGGTTCCCAAAAAGTGTAGGTTCTAAGGGCTGGATGGTGGCAGTGGTATAACGTGACATTCTGAGATGCTGACCCCCATGGGAAGGTCCATGGGTTCTCATCTCCCCCCATTTTGAATATGAAGATAGAGACTGGAAAGGCGGGGGCGAGGGGACAGTGAGGAAGGACAGCCCAAGAAGGCCGTCAGAGGAGGCAGTGTTTGAGGGGACATCTGCAAGCAAGGAGGGTAAACGATGGGACACCACTGGGGACATGCCAGGCAGGACAGTGAGCCCTGAGATGAGCTTCAGTGTGTTGGAGGGGGGCCAGGGAGGCCAGAGTGACCAGAGGAGGACCAAGTGAGTAGGGAGTTGTGGGAGCGAGGCCGAGGCAGCAGGCGGGCCCAGATCATGTGCAGCCTCATGTCTGTGGCCAAGGTGAAGCCCCCCCCCCCCCCCCCCCCGCCAGAGAGCAGGGGCATGACGTAATCCGTCCCACATTTCCAAAGGATCCCATGGCTGCTGGGGAAGGGTAGACGGGGGGAGGAGACACTCATGAGGCTTTTTCAGTGCTTGTCTCTGGGAAGGGACACTGGTGTGGGGTGAATGGGAAGCTTACCTTTCTCCGTGTTAAACACAATTTCTGCGTGTACATGTGCATGCATATGTATATGTACTCTTACTAAAAAAAAAAAAAAAAATGGGGGCCAGCAGGTGGTGTAATGATTAAGGCATTGGACTCCCACATAGTCGATCATGGTTTGAGTCCCAGACCTGGCGATTTGAAACTCACAGTGGCCACATGTGCGTGCGTGCCCAAAAACCCAAGAGGAGAGTGGAGAAGGGATTGTGGCATGGCCATCCCCTTGGAGAGTGATTGCTCACTTTTTCTCTCTCTGTCTCTCTCTCTCTCTCTCTCTCTCTGTCTCTCTGGCAAGCACATGTACCCTATAGCAAAAATCTATTAAAAAAAAAAAGAAAAAAAGGAAAGCAAGTGAAAATGCAGCTAACACGTCTTGTGCATTCTTTTCCCTGTGCTACTCACCACCGTCACCCATGGTTGAGGCAGCTTGGTAAGCAGTGAGGCCCACACCGGCCGGCTGAAGCCTTTCCTTCTGTCAAGCTGTTGAGCACATGGGACAAAGCAGACAGAAACAAGAAAATGGGTATAGCTACCAGCCTCACAACACTTTGAGCTCTGAGCCACATCGCCACCCTCACTTGGCATCATCCATCTTCCAAGCATTTGCCGTTGAATGAATGTCAAGTAATATCTCTGTGCCTTTTAAATTAATTCATTTATTTTTAGGTTTTTGCCATCGGGTGCATGCACTCACTGGAGAGAGACAGAGAGGGAAAGGGAGAAATCACCCCCTAGAGGTATGGCCGCATCACCATCCCTTCTCCATTTTTCTCTCAGGATTTCGGGCATACACCCACATGTGCCCAGTGGGATTTATAAGGTGTCAGGTCTGGGACTTGAACACATGGATGGCCTATGGGAATCCAGCGCCTTCAGCTCCATGCCACCTGCTGGTTCCCTCCGTGCCATTTTAATGCAGTGTCATTTTTCTGATTACCAGTGGGCTGCAGATCTCTCAACAGAACGCACATTTTCTTAGCTCATACGCATTGTGTTGGACTTGTGTTGTACTGAGGGCTCTTAATTGCAGCAACAGAGACCAACAATGTCTCATTTAGGGATTTAATGATAAGATATTGGGTAGCTCAGAGATCTGCCAGGAAGGCTGGAAGGCCAGGCTTGAAAATAAAGGAAGCTGCATAGCTAGGAACACATTAAAAGCCAGGCCACTAGCCCAGTCTGGTGAGGGCACAGGACACACACTGAATATGTGGGCCCTGGAGCCATGTTCTGTTTGCCACCTCTACCACCACCAGCAGGAGTCATTCTCCACTCTCTCCTTTGAGCTGTTAGCTTCCTTTATGCCCTTACATCTTAGATTCAGCCCCATATTCGGACTAGATGTAGGGTCTTGGATAAAAAGGGCCCAGCATTATCAGCTTCTCCAGAGGGAGGGGGACTCAAACCCCGGTCAAGATTCATTCATGGGCAGTCCCCTAAACACAGAAGAAGTTTGGATGCTAGATAGCTGACAGATGACCAGTGTCCCTACAGGGCCTCTCAGAGGTCAGAACCTCTCAGACCACTTCCATTTTTTGAGGTTCCCATCATATGAAAAAAAAATGATGAAATGCCAAAATGAGATTACCAAATCCGTGCTCTTTGACATGTTTAGACCACCCTTCCTAACGTGAAATAAGGAATGAATTGTCCCGTTCACAAAATCATTTTAGGATTTTATTCCTTGGTTTGGGGACAGAATTCATTGCCGAGTACAGAGCCAGAAATGGACCCTGGGTTTAAAGTTGGGTCCTGGTCAGATATCTCTGTGACTGCAGGTTTAGCGCTTGTTCCGTGCTCACGTCAGAAGAGTAATTGCGAGGCCAGTGCCAGATGCCCTCCAGGCTGCCGTGACAGCTCTGGGGTAACAGATGGTCCAGGCTGGACTCTGCATCACTCTGGGCTCAGGCTCTGCAGTGGGGAGGGCCCCTCGCCGCACAGTGTGGCCGGTCTAGATGGCCAAGAGCTATACTAGATGTCGTGCAGACTCTGGATGCCAGAGGCAAATTACTACACACCACCCTCATTTTTCTTAGAGAACACATTCCTGCTTTCAGTGCCTGAGGTTTGGGGGTGGATTAACAGCCTCGCTCCCCAGCTCCTGGGACTGGCATTTGGAGCCCCGAGCATGTGAAATGATTTATTCCAGTTGTTCCGGCTAACCTCACAGTGACCTGAGTCCCTGGGCCCCATGATCTGCTCTAGCTCAGTCAAAATTAAGGTGGTGAATGTTCTTCCATGATAATTTTTTTTAATTGTTAAAAATTGCAGAATAGGGACCAGCAGAAGACATAATGGTTACGTCACTGGACTCCCACGTAGTTGACCGCGGTGCAAGTCCAGGACCCGGTGGCTTAAAAGACCCAGGCATGTGTGCATGCATGCCCAAAATCCTAAGAGGGGAATGGAGAAGGGATTGTGGTGTGGCCATCTTCCCTGGGGGATGATTTCTCATTTTCTGTCTCTCTGGTGAGCACACGCACCCTACAGCAAAAATTTCTCTTTAAAAAAAAAATTGCAGAATACACGAATATATCTTTTAATAAAAGAACCCAACAGCACAGAAGTAAAATGTGAAATACCATTTCACTTCTCCGTGACACTTCTCCCTTCCTAGAGGTAACTTCAATTTTGCTTATACCCGTATATGTACATATACAAGTATATAGCTTTAAAAATGTATGGGCTCATCAATGGCTCCTGAGATCTAGACATGCTGGGAGAAAGGAAGATGTCCCACTCCTAACTGGGCCTCCAGCATACAAAACCCACGTGAACAGCCCTTCTTCAAGAGAAAGCCTGCTCAATGGCTCCTGAGATCTAGACATGCTGGGAGAAAGGAAGATGTCCCACTCCTAACTGGGCCTCCAGCATACAAAACCCACGTGAACAGCCCTTCTTCAAGAGAAAGCCTGCTCAATGGCTCCTGAGATCTAGACATGCTGGGAGAAAGGAAGATGTCCCACTCCTAACTGGGCCTCCAGCATACAAAACCCACGTGAACAGCCCTTCTTCAAGAGAAAGCCTGCTCAATGGCTCCTGAGATCTAGACATGCTGGGAGAAAGGAAGATGTCCTAACTGGGCCTCCAGCATACAAAACCCACGTGAACAGCCCTTCTTCAAGAGAAAGCCTGCTCAATGGCTCCTGAGATCTAGACATGCTGGGAGAAAGGAAGATGTCCCACTCCTAACTGGGCCTCCAGCATACAAAACCCACGTGGTAGGAAAACCCCTTTCATATCTCCTGTCTCTGAATCAATCTTTGTCTCTCTCTACCTCTCACTCTCTCTCTCTCTCTCTCTCTCTCTCTGTCTGTCTGTCTGTCTGTCTTTTTTTTTTAATTTTTGCTTTTTAGAATTTTTTAAGGTGAGGCTTCTTACAGGGCCCTTTGGCCCCTCCCTCCTAGGCCTTTGTTTTCTTAATAATCCCCTCTGCTCCTCCCAGAACAGCCCTTCTTCAAGAGAAAGCCTGCTCAATGGCTCCTGAGATCTAGACATTCTAATTTTTGATTTTTATTGAAATTTTTTTAATATTAATTTTTCTTTTTTAGATTTATTCCAAAGCTTTTCTCTTTTTTTTCTCTGTTTCTTGTCTGTTTTTTTTTGTTGTTGTTGGTATTGTTTCCCTCTCTCTGCTTCCTTTTCTGCACACTTCCCAACCCTCATATTAAACTTCAAAAGTTTGGGAAGAAACCGACCATCCACCAGATGATTAGAAATCGCTGCAGGACCACAAGAAATATGGAGAAGCAGGAAAATGCCCTTCCTCCAATTGAAACGGATAGCTCCTCTTCATCCACACACAGTTCAAGGGAATTCATGGAAATGTCTGATAAACAATTCAGATCATTCATAATGGCAAAGCTAACAGAGATCGAAGAGAAGAGAGACAAGGAACTGCTGAAGGGGAAGGAGAAAGGAGTTGAAGAGTTCTAGGAGGTGAGGAAATTCATGCAAGATCTAAAAGAGGAGTTTCACACTTTACAAAAGAATCAGATGGAGCTGTTAGAGATGAAGGCTATAATACAAGAAGTCAAAATCTCCCTTGAAAGTATTAAAAGCAGACTAGATCATTCAGAAAATGGAATCTCTAATATAGAAGAGAAAATGGCTGGCCTAGAAAGGTCCACCATAAAGACTGAGAAAATGGCCCAAAACTTTGAGAATAATATGCAAGAAGTACTAGATACAATTAAACGTCCAGGGGCGGCAGGCGGGGGCTCCGCTCCACGTGCCGGCGCGTGGGGGTGGGGAGGCGGGCGCGGGGGCTCCAATCCACGTGCTGGGGTGCGGGGTCAGGGCGCGGGGGCTCCGCTCCACGTGCCCTGTCTGGAGGTCTGGCCCGACGGGCTCTGCCCCACGTGCCGTGGCCGGGGCTCTGTCCCGTATGCCATGGCCGGGGTCTGCCCCGCGTGCCGTGGCCGGGGTCTGCCCCGCGTGCCTTGGCCGGGGTCTGTCCCGCGTGCCGTGGCCGGGGCTCTGCCCCGCGTGCCGTGGCCGGGGCTCTGACCCCGCGTGCCTTGGCCGGGGTCTGTCCCGCGTGCCTTGGCCGGGGTCTGTCCCGCGTGCCGTGGCCGGGGCTCTGACCCCGCGTGCCGTGGCCGGGGTCTGCCCCGCGTGCCTTGGCCGGGGTCTGCCCCGCGTGCCGTGGCCGGGGCTCTGCCCCGCGTGCCGTGGCCGGGGTCTGCCCCGCGTGCCGTGGCTGGGGCCCTGTCCCGCGTGCCGTGGCCGGGGTTTGCCCCGCGTGCCGTGGCCGGGACTCTGCCCCGCGTGCCGTGGCCGGGGTCTGCCCCGCGCGCTTTGGCCGGGGTCTGCCCCGTGTGCCGTGGCCGGGGCTCTGCTCCGCATGCCCTATCCGGAGGTCCGGCCCGACCGTGGGGGCTCTGCCCCGCGTGCCGTGGCCGGGCGGGTTCTGCCCCGCGTGCCGTGGCTGGGACTCTGCCCCCGCGTGCCGTGGCCGGGGCCCTGTTCCACGTGCCGTGGCCGGGGTCTGCCCCCGCGTGCCGTGGCCAGGTTCTGCCCCGCGTGCCGTGGCCGGGACTCTGCCCAGCGTGCCGTGGCCGGGGCCTGCCCCGCGTGCCGTGGCCGGGGCCCTGTCCCGCGTGCCGTGGCCGGGGTCTGCGCCCGCGTGCCGTGGCCATGGTCCTGTCCCCGCGTGCCGTGGCCTGGGTCTGCCCCGTGTGCCGTGGCCGGGGTCTGCCCCCTCGTGCCATGGCCGGGGTCTGCCCCCGCGTGCCGTGGCCGGGGCCCTGTCCCGCGTGCCGTGGCCGGGACTCTGCCCCGTGTGCCGTGGCCGGCGCCTGCCCCCGCGTGCCGTGGCCGGCGCCTGCCCCCGCGTGCCGTGGCCGGGGTCCGCCCCCGCGTGCCGTGGCCGGGGTCTGCCCCCGCGTGCCGTGGCCGGGACTCTGCCCCGCGTGCTGTGGCCGGGGCTCTGCCCCCGCGGGCTGTGGCCGGGATCTGCCCCGCGTGCCGCAACCGCTGATGGCCGTCTCTGCTTTCCTGAGCCGCGTTCCTGAAACTGGTTCCATGGAGATTCACCTACATTTGCGGGGCTGCACGAGACCCACCCTTGGTCCAGCCCTGAGTGCAGTCTACATTTCCTATTGTTGGGAACTTTATGATCTGATAATTGGAAAAAAAAATCATGTTTATCATAAAAAATAATTAGAATAATAATAATAATGATTGGGGGAAACATAGGAAAGATATTGAATGTTGAAGCGGGGAGATTAATGTCTCTGTACTGACTGACATGCATGGCATTCCCTTTTGAAAAAGCAATGTAATACACTGTAAAGTTATATGTAATTCAATGTAATAAAAAAATAGATAATAAAAAAATAATGTATGGGCTCACACTGTACATATTGTTCTCAAACTTCATTTTTCACCTTACAATATGCCCTGGTGATCTTTTAATGTCATGTTAGTATATACAGGACTGTTTTATTTTATTTATTTATTTATTTATTTATTTATTTATTTTTAATTAGAGGGTGCATGCACTTAGAGAGAGAGAGAGAGAGAGAGAGAGAGAGAGAGAGAGAGAAATCACTCTATAAGGGAATGGCCATGCTGCAATCCCTTTTCTTGCATTCTTCTCTTGAGATTTTGGGCACACACACACACCCACCCACCCAGCATGATTTTCAAGCCACCGGATCTGAGACCTGAACCACTCAGTCAGCTGTGGGATACAGCTACCTTCACCTCCATGCTGCCTGCTGGCCCCAGGTCTACTAGATTTTTTGGTAATGTCTATATGGAATTTTGTTTCGGGACTGTCTTATTTATGTACCATTTAGGATCAATTTGCACAGTTCCCAGTTCTTTTGCAGTAATAAACAGTGCTTCAATGAGTATCTATTTTGTTGCCTACCTACCTATCTACTAGGTTGGGAAAACCATGACGTATTTTTCTATTTTTTATACAAAAACTCGTCATGACTTTCCTGACAACCCCACATATATCTATCTGAACAGGTGTGAGTATTTTGGCAAGTTGGAGTTGTAGATATGTAATTCATATACTTGGTAGGACAAGAAGATGCACTTCAAATTTGTTGATAGGTATTTTTTGTATTACCATCTGAAAATGGTCCGTAATTTACATTCTCACCCACTGTGTAGGAGAGCACCCACTTCCATGCACCTTCTCCGACACTGGATATTTGACTCTAACATTTTTGCTAATTAGGATGAATAAAAGGGATGTAATTGTGTTGCTTTCTATCACATTTAGGGGATCTTTTCTATTTACATGATTCAAACCCATTTCAAATCAATGTGTGAAAGAATAACAAAAAATAATACTAAATAATTTGGGGATAGTTGACTATGCATTTGAAGAATTATGATTAGATAACAAAAGTAAAAAACAGATGTTTTAAAGATCAAATTAAATTCTGGACCTGGTGGCTTAAACTCATGCCAGGCGCATGTGCGTGCGTGCCCAAGATCCCGAGAGGAGAATGGAGGAGAAGGGATTGTGGCTTGGCCATACCCTTGGGGGTGATTTCTTGCTTTCTGTCTCCCTGTCTCTCTCCGTCTTTCTGGCGAGTGCACGTGCCCTATAGCGAAAACCTCTCCAAAAAATGAAAAAAAAAAGATCAAATTAAAGATCAAATGTCATTGTTTAAACTTTGTAAATGAAAAGACTTTTTTCTAGTGTAACATAAAGGTGAAAGTCATTTTTACAAAAAGACAAATTTAGGCACATAAAATCATAGAACTTATGGAAAAAATTCTCATTAACAAGGTAAAAGATCACTATCATATATATGTGTGTGTGTGTGTGTGTGTATAATTGATAAAGAGTTTCTATGCTAATATTCAAAGAACTCCTGCAGATCAAATAAGAAAAAGGCAGGTATAGGAAGAAACACAATGACTATACACAGCATGCAAACATTTTCTACCTCTTTTTCTTTCTTTTTTTCTTTTTTAGGAGATTTTTGCTATAAAGCATGTGCACTCACCAGAGAGACAGAAACATAAAGAAAGAAATCACTCCTTCCAGGGTATGGCCATGCCACAATCTCTTCTTCTCTAGTCTCCTCTTGGGATTTTGGGCACGTATGCACATGGGCCAGGAGTGAATTTCAAGCCACCAGATCTGGGACTTGAACCTCAGTCAACTACATGCAAGACCAGGGCCTTAACTGTTATGCCACCTATTGGCCCTTCTACCTCATTTTTTATCTGTGAGATTAAAATTAAAATAGTAATGAATATGATAGTTAATTTTGTGTGTCAACTTGGTTGGGCCATAATGCATAGATATTTGGTTAGTTATTCCGGATGTATGGGTTTTTTTTTTATGAGATTCACATTTTCTTTTTTGGGTTATTGTTGTTGTTCATAAGCCTGAGGGTGCATGACTCATCAGAGAGACAAGGAGAAGGAGAAGCAAATCCTCTCCCCAATGGGGCATGGTCACTCTGCAATCCCTTCTCCTCTGTTTCTCCCTCCTTTTGAGATTTTGGACATGTACACATCTGTGTCCAGCATGTTTTTCTAGAAATTTTTTTTTTAGATTTTTGCTATAGGGCGCATATACTTGCCAGAGAGACAGAGAGACAGAAAGTAAGAAATCACCCCCAACCCCAGGGAGGATGGTTATGCCTCAATCCCTTCTCCTCCATTCTCCTCTTGGGGTCTTGGGCATGTATGCACACATGCCCAGTGTGAGTTTAAGCCACCGGGTCTGGGACTCGAACTGCATTTGACTACATGGGAGTCCAGCAACGTAGCCATTACGTCATCTTTTGGTCCCCCAGGCAGTTTTTTAATACTTATTTTCCATGATGTTTTCTCAAGATCCCTCGTATATACACATCTGATTGGTTCTGTTTCTCTTCAGAACCTGAACTAATACACTGAATTACTAAATTTTCAATGTCAACCTTACAAAAAATGAAAATATGATATTTCCCTTTTTGGCAGGGTTATGGAGTTCTTACAGACTGTTGAGAGAGAAAGGGTTGATTTAGTTGGGGAAGGTAATCTGTCAGCGGTTACCAAAACTTCAAATGTATACGCCCTTTAATTCAGCAGTGCTGCTTTTAGGAAATGTACAAGTACACAAACGTTTATGTCAAAGGATGCTCCTCAGGACCAGCAGTTGGCAAAATGGCTATGTCGCTGGACTCCCATGTAGTCGACCGCGGTTCGAGTCCCGGACCCGGCAGCTTAAACTCACTCTGGGTGCGTGTGTGTATGTGTGTGCCCAAGATCCTGAGAGGAGAATGGAGGAGAAGGAATTGCCGTGTGGTCATCCCCACTCAGGGGGTGATTTCTTGCTTTCTGTCTCTCTGTCTCTCTCTGTCTTTCTGGCGAGTGCATGCGCCCTATAACAAAAACTTCTCAAAAAAAAAAAAAAAAAAAAAAAAAAGAAAGAATGCTCCTCGTAGTGTTATTTATAATAGTGAAAGATAAGAGTTTATTATTCATTCAGTTATCAAATACCGAGTGCCTGCTTTGCGCTGGGCACAGTTTCAGGCAGTCCCTTGAGTATATATCATAGTAATGAGTAAAACAGACATGGTGACTCGTGGTATGGGGCTTCCCAGCCTAGTTGGAAGAGTCATATTAAACAAATGAACATACAAATATGTAAAACAAACAGTCCTAGTACAGTATGAGATCATGTTAAAGCGGGCGGGTTGTGTTGGTATTTGAGACCAGGTGATAAGATGGCTCTCTAAAGAGTGCATTGGGGGGGACTGGCCTAATAGCATAGTGGAGACAGCCAGATCCCACATGGCCGATAGTGGTTCACATCCCAGCCCTGGTGTGGAAGGCTGCATATTAGATAGTGCATGTGAACAAATGTTCTTCCATTTTGTACCCTTCTCCTAACATGGCTATCTGCTTTTGTATTCCTGCTTGCTCTTCCCACAAGAAAACAGCTAGTGCTAAAACTGCATTCGGGACGAATCCTGTACCTGCTACTTTCTTTGCTAACTAGCCCGAAACCTCTTTGTTTAGCAATGTAACTGGTTGCATGGAAACCCCACTCCCCTCAGAAATAATTAACTTGCTTGACTCAGCTTCAGTAACTGCTTTCGCATAGGAATCCTGCACACCTGGCAACCGACCCCTATAAGGGACTACCCCAAACTTCGGCTGGAGCTGCAGTTCTGACTCTTGGCCTCTGAGCCTCAGGCTGTAGTCGCTGGCCAGCTAATAAAGACTCCCTTTAAACTTAATCTAGCTTTGGTGGTCGTTCATTCGGTGGCACTCTACAACACTGGTGGCTTAAAAAACCTTCTGTGTGTCAGAAACCAGCAGTTAGAGTAATGACTATGTCGCTGGACTCCCACGTAGTCGACCGCGGTTCGCGTCCCGGACCCGGTGGCTTAAAACTCACGCTGGGCGCGTGTGTGTGTGTGCCCAAGATCCCGAGAGGAGAATGGAGGAGAAGGGATTGAGGCGTGACCATCCCCTCTGGGGGGTGATTTCTCGCTTTCTGTCTCTATGTCTCTCTCTGTCTGTCTGGCAAGTGCACGCGCCCTATAGTGAAAACCTCTCAAAAAAAAAGAGAAAACCTTCTGTGTGTGCACTAAATCCTGATATGATGGAGAAATGGAGGAGAAAGGATTGTGGAGTGACCATGCCCCATTAGGGAGTTCTCTCACTCTCTCTTTTTCTCTCTCGCAAGCTCGCACATCCTCTGGCAATTTTTTAAAAAAGTGACATTGGAGGAACCGGCAGATGGTGTAATGATTACATCACTGGGCTTTTACGTAGTTAGTTACAGCTCAAGCCTTGGACCCAGCAGCTTAAAACTCATGCCAGGCACATGTGCATGCATGCCCAAAATCCCTAAAGGAGAATGGAAGAGGAGGGATTGTAGCATGGCCATCCCCCCCAAGGGGGTGATTTCTCTCTGTCTCTCTCTGGCTCTCTGGCAAGTGTATGCACCCTAGAGCAAAATCTCTCTTGAAAAAAACCTTACATTCTCCCTTAAAAAAAGAGGTAACATTGGAAAGAAATGTTATCTAAAAGAAGTGGGTGAACCAGCCACATAAAGCATGAAGGAACCAGTGTGTGCAAAGATGAAGAGCTGGGTTTGCTTGAGGGTCAGAGAGAAGGACAAACCAACAGAGTGATGCCAGTGAGGGTGGGATAGGCTCACAGGGGTGGAGGAAGGAGTGGGGCCAGATGGGGCAGGGCCTTAAAAGCTACAAAGAGAGGATTAGAAGAAGCCTCTCAAGGTTTTATTTAACACACAAAGGTTTTATTTAAGGCGGTGACATCCAGTTATGTTCCTTAAAGTTCCCTCTGTCTGTGGCCAGACCTAATGAGGATGACAGGAAGAAAGACCAGACTAGAAGCTTTCATAGTTATGCATGTGAGATATGATGGTTGTCATGGAGCTGAAGAGAAACAGACTCACACAGAATACATTCTGGAGTTAGCAGCAATAGGACTTGATGGTGCCCTGGTGGGCAGTGAAGGAGAAAGCATCGAGCATGGCTTCTAGACCACAAAACACCTATGAGAATGGCTAAAATAAAACACCGACAACACCAAGTGTTGACGAGGATGTGGAGCAACTAGATCTCTCATACATTGTTGGAGGGACTATGAAATGGCCCAGTTACTCTGGCAAACCATTTGAGGTATCTTGAAAAGTTACACATACAGTCATCATATGACTCAGACACCTCTCTCCGGGGTATTTAACCTAGAGAAGTGAGAACTTTTGTTTACAGAACAAAAGATTACACAAAACCTGTATGTAAAAGTATAGAGCAGCTATATTCATAAATGCCCAAATTAGAAACAACCCAAATGTCCCCCAGTAGATGTATGGATAAATAAATTGTGACATACACACATACAAACTTGAATATTTATATTGAGTTCAGTGGGAATCAATAAAGGGAAACAAACATGATATTCACAGTAACTTTTTTTTTTTAGAGGTTTTTGCTATAGGGCACATGTGCTCGCTGGAAAGACAGAGAGAAACAGAGAGACAGAAAGCGAGAAATCCCCCCCAGGGGGGATGGCCACGCCACAATCCCTTCTCCTCCATTCTCCTCTCGGGATTTTGGGTATGCACGCACATGCGCCCAGCGTGAGTTTAAGCCACCGAGTCCTGGGCTCGAACCACGACGGTCGACTACATGGGAGTTCAGTGACATAGCCATTATGCTAACTACTGGTCCCACCTGAAATACATTATGCTGAGTGAAAGAAGCCAGTTCAAAAACTTACAAACTGTTTCATTCCATTTATTTGACATTCTTGAAAAGATCAGATTCTAGTGATAGAAACAGTTCTGTGGTAGTCAGTGGTTAGGGGTAAAGGGAAGATGTGACTGTAATAGCTTTTTATCTTGATTGTGGTGGTGGTTACAGGAATCTATATGTGTGTTAACATTCACAGAACAGCACAGTCCTTCCCCTAAAAAGTTCATTTTGTTGCATGAGCATTTTTTAAAATGACTTAAATCTTTTTGTTCATTTATTTACTTTTTTATCCTTCGGATAAATGTTACATTTATTTTTTATTCATGATAGAACCGCACACATGAGAGAGGTACCTTCAGCTGGGTCTTGTCACACCACAGTTCCCTTGTGCTGCCCCTCGAGCTCTTTAGGATCTTAAATGCACATGCATGCACTAGCGTGTTTTCAAGCCAGCCTGGGATCTGAACCTGCAGTTGACCCTGTGGCTTCTAGCACTGTGGTTCAGTTTGTAACCAACTGCTCTACCAGACTGGATCAGATCTCTCTTAAAAAGAAAAGATGCCTGGGTTTCTGGTATGGGCAGATAGATTGACAGTGTTGCCATTTATGGAGGTGAAATAGGCTGGGTATGGGGCTAGATTTAGAAGAAGAAATGAGTTTGGTTTGAACTTGGAATTTGTGATGTTTGCACACAGCCGGATACTCCGGACTCTGAGGTTGCAGGTAGAAATGTGGGCGTCACCTGTATTTGTGGATGTATGTGATGAATTAGAATGTGGGGGAAAGTGTGTAGAGCACCAGAGCTGAGCCTGAAGAACACCAGCTTCTGGAGCAGGCGGCAGGAGGAAGAACTAGAGTGGAGACAGAGCTCCTTCTGGCCGGGAGCTCCCTTCCCTGCCTGTGTCCTCCAGAGACCTCTCTGTGGGTAAAGGAGATGGCCCTTACAAAAGGGCTACAGGGTAGGCAGGGGCCTCAAACTGAGAATGAGGGGCTAGTTAGAATGTTTCTAGGAAGTCAGCGGTGTCAGGTCCAGTGACGTCACTGGACTCCCACATGGCCAACTGAAGTTCAAGTGCCAGACTCAGCAGCTTGAAACTCACGCCAGACGTGTTTGCATGTATGCCCAAAATCCCAAGAAGAGAATGAGGAGAAGGGATTGAGGCATGGTTGTCCCCCCCTCCCCCCCCCGCCCCAGGAGCAATTTCTCACTTTCTGTCTCTCTGTCTCTCCAGTGAGTGCACGTGCCCTATAGCAAAAATCTCTTTAAAAAAAAGAAAAAGAAAGAAGAAAGAAGGAAAGAAGGAAGGAAGGAAGGAAGGAAGGAAGGAAGGAAGGAAGGAAGGAAGGAAGAAGAAAGAAAGAAAGAAAGAAAGAAAGAAAGAAAGAAAGAAAGAAAGAAAGAAAGAAAGAAAGAAAGAAAGAAAGGAAGGAAGAAAGAAAATCAGTCAGTGGTGTCTGCAACTATCTGTCTTCGGTTCTGGGTGAAACGTCTTTGAATTGTGCTGAAGCAAAAGCATATTTCATTCTGTTCCTTCCCTGCCCGTCTTCAACATCTGAGCCCTCTTCAGCCCCCAATGCTGCAGAGGCCACACAGCAGGGCCACACACAGGAAGCCGAGACACGATCTGCCACCCTCAGGCCTGATTTGCTTTCAGCATGCACAGCACTTTAACATTTAGAATTTTATCAGCTTAAAAGAAGATACAATTTCAAGAACAGCACTAACAACCAGGTTTCCAGCTTGAAAAACTGCAGGGTACCACAGCACTGAGCCTACGGCCTCCCTTGGTGTCAGGAGAGTCATGAGCTCCCCCACTGGCCATGTTCCCCACCACTCGCTAATGACCTGCATACCAACAGAAGAGCTGGTTGCCATTTATCACCCTTTTATGTAACCTGGGTTATCACCCAGCAGTCAACAGCCTATGCAGAGTGGCACAGCAAAGCTTGGCTTGAGAAAACTTAGCAAGACTGGCAAGATTATGTACATATATACCTTTTTAAAAAACCAACATGTTTTATTTAGCAAAAACAAGTGAGTGTGGGTAGAAATGAGCGGAGGCAGAGGTGAGGGTCTTCTATCCTCAGCACAGTGGGCCTGACTTGGGGAGGACAGACACAGGAACAGGGTGGAGGGGCCAGTGGCTAGGGGACGGACAGTTCTCTGCTAACTCATTGCTCGTTCTTGCAGGGGTGAGGAGAGGCTTCAGAGTCCCTAGGGGTTTCAGGGGCCCGATGAGGAAGGAGGCACTGTCTCTGCAGTTCTGGCAAGCCCAGTCCTGGCAGCACCAGGATCTCTCGGAGACGGGCATCTTGTCCCAAAGGCCAGGATGGCAAGCAGTCCTCACACTGGTCCCAGAGCTCTGGGCTGGCTTTGGGATGGAGACGTCCAGGGTGGAGAAAGACCCAGAAACTCCCGAGTATCACCTCTTTGCCCCATCACCCAAAGTGAGAACAACAACAGGGCCCAGGTGGGCGTCTTAATCACCTTCATGGTTCAGTTATCAAGTGGATTTAAAAATACTCCCCCAGATAAAAACAGCAAAAAGCAAGATCAAAAGATAAAACCAACAACCAACCAACCTCCCATCTCTGGAGGGCTCCGGCCCTCACCTCTGTCTCTGCTTGCCCAGACATAATTCTTCGTAGGGTACTTGGGAAGCACCTGGGAGGCAGTCTGTGGAGCAGATACTGAGTAGCGGGCCATGCAGCGGCTGGGGCTCCAGGGCACCTCAGAGGGGCATGCGCAGCACAGAAGCCCCCCACCCAGGCCCGAGGCCGCCCAGCCCGGGTAGAGGGAGGTCCCCAGCTTTTGCTTTTGGGACTCACGCACAAGTGGGTTGTAGAAATCCCAGATGATGGCTGGGCTGTCCAGCAGATAGGGATCAAGGTCAGGACCCCAGAGATGACAAAGATGATCCTGGAGCCAGGTACCAGCAGGCCTTGGGGTCCTTGTCCTCCACACAGGTTGTGAGCTTGGCCCCTGCCAGGTAGACAAGCAGGCCCAGCAGGACCAACAAGAGGGCGATGACATCCAGGCTGCGTGCAGCTTGCAGGTCCTGCGGCAGCGCCAGCACCGAGTCGTACACCTTGCACTGCATCTGGCCGGTGGTCTGCACCATGCAGGACATCCACAGCCTCTCCCATGTCACCTGGGCCACCACAATGTTGTTGCCAGTGAAGGTGCTCACATTCCACAGCGGCAGGGCACAGGTGG
Source organism: Tupaia tana (assembly GCA_026018925.1). Classification (NCBI taxonomy): domain Eukaryota; kingdom Metazoa; phylum Chordata; class Mammalia; order Scandentia; family Tupaiidae; genus Tupaia; species Tupaia tana. The sequence goes on along the minus strand of JAKSZU010000018.1, from coordinate 48,775,416 downwards.
AGGAGTCCGACCCAGTGGGGCCCCAGGATCTGTTTCAAACCTTTGATCTTTGAGCACAGCTTTGGTCAGCTCAGCACGTTGGCAAGGCTGCTGTTGTAAGCCCCCCCGAACTATCTTGAGTCGACTCAGCATGTTGGCAAGGCCACTTGTTGTATGCTCCAGAGACTGCGGTAGCCTTGCTGGGAAGCGACCCCCCCTCTGACTCCCTGATATACTACTATAAAAGAATTACATAGTTCTCTTATACATCCTGAGTATATGATAAGATTTCCTGAAAGTCCCTCACCTCCCCAACAGTAGGTGCCCTGACCACCTACTGTTAATTACAATGCTTCATCCCTGCGGTCACACTAGAGGGTGTGCTGAAGTCACATCTAGGCAGAAATCTTGACCTTTGGAAGGTCCTTCAAGACATATTTAACATAAGCTTAAAAATAACCTTTTAGGCCAAAACTGGCCCAGGACACTCCCGCCCCATGGTAGCTAATGTTCTAACAAAATTTATAACAGTGGCGCCACAGGCACAATAGAATGCTTAAGTATGCAACAAACCCACCTTAAAGTTCTTCATTAACTTGTTAGTCACTTTACCGCCAGTTGAAAAAGCTGTCCCCACCCTCACCAAGTGAGCAATAGTTTCACCCCTTTAAAATATATTAGGATTCCTTAAATTAAGTTTTATACCCCTATAAAATTACATAAGTATCATTCTTTATTGAGATCCATAAGAACTAATATCTATACTTGAGATTTTCTTTTCTCAGCATTGTGCTCAGTAATCACAAAATGGCTGCTGCCGTATCAGCTGATAATTATCTCTGCTTGCTGGAGCTGCTTTCCTGAAACTGCATTCCATGAAGACCCACCTACATCAAACGAACAATTGTGGAACTGCAATAGACCCACCCCTAATCCAACCCTGAATGGAACCTATGTTCCCTATTGTTAAAACTTTATGAACTGATAATTAGAACACGTAGCCCCTCACCCATTTACTTGCATATATCACATTTTCAGTAAAAAGGCACAATGATTCCTAACAGTTGTCACTCTACAGAGAGCGATCTCTGGGGAGCGTCCGACTCAGGATGTGCAAAGAAAGGCACCGAGGCCTTAGTCTTCCTTTCCTGCACCACCTCCAACGAGTCGACCCACCCCCGCCAAGGCTGGACCCCGACACACAGGACACCAGAGCATTCACCCAGCCCAGCAGTGCCGGGACCATCCCCAGGATTTTCAGACCAGCAGAAGCCACGTTGAGGTCAGAGCAGGCACACTGCGAAGGTGACTGGAGCAATTCATTAGCGGAGTCTCCATATATACCATTTTTTTAAAAAATCAACCTTTTTGTGGCTTCATTTACATACAATAAAATGAATCTGTTTAAGTACATAGTTCAGTAAGTTTTTTTATTTCTTTAGGGGAGATTTTTGCTATAGGGTGCATATACTTGCTGGAGAGACAGAGACAGAAAGCAAGAAATTATCCCCCAGGGGGCATTGCCATGCAGCGATCCCTTCTCCTCCTGGGATCCTGAGCATGCACGCACACGCACCCGGCGTGAGTTTAAGCCACCAGGTCTGGGACTTGAACCACAGTCAACTATGTGGGAGTCCAGCGACGTAACCATTATGCCATCTGCTGGTCCCATAGTTTAATAAGTTTTGACATACTGTGTGACCCCCACCACGATCAAGTTGCAGAACACTTTAATCACCCTAAATTGTCTCTCCATCCCCAGCCCCTGGTGACCACTGATCTGCTTTCTGTCAGAAGGTCTCCTGTGAATCAAAAGGTCAGCAGGAAAGACTAAGCAGAGGAGCTCACTGACTGCTCAGTGAACTGAGCAACGGGCCAGCAAGCGTGGGGTACCGGAAGCACAGTTCCACAAGAGTGCATGGGTGAGGGTGCCTGGCAGCGCTCCATAAAAGTGCAAGCTTGGGCCCAGCCATGGGGGCATGGTGGAAGCACCATGCTCTGCAATGCTGGGTGCCAATGGAAGATTGGGGTTCGGTTCCTGACTTGCCTTGTACATGCGGGATGTTTGGGCCCATAATCCTAGCTGAGAGGTGGGGGTGGGAAGGGATTCCAGTGCAAAAATCTGTTATATCTTTTTTTCCCCAAGAAATAAGTAATTCAATAAAATGTTTTAAATAGTACAAATGTGCAATTGAAAGTCAGATAATATTTGATCTTAGAAAGATCCCACCCAGGGGCTGGATGGTGATGCAGTGGTAAACGCAATGGTCTGCAAGGCTGACCCACATGGGAGGGTTCCAAGCTCGTGTCTGGACGCCTCCCTGAGTATGCTGGGCGTGACTGTGCCCATAATCTAGAGCTGACTGAAGCTGGAGGTGGATCATGGAGCGAAGAACCTGATGGTGGTGGTCCTTTCTCTTATGCAAGAAATAAATAAACTTAAAAAAATTTTAATGAAAGAGAAAGGGTTGGGTCATCACGTGGCACAGAGGTTGAGGCAACTGGATCCCGCATGGCCAACGTCACAGTTTGAGTCCCAGACTCAATGATTTGAAGGACTTGCCAGATATGTGTGTATGCATGATCAAAAGCCAGAGAGGAGAATGGGGGAGAAAAGCTTGTGGCATGGCCATCCCCCTGGGGGGTGATTTCTCACTTTCCCTTTCCTTCTCTCCCTGGCAAGTTCATGTGTCTTATAACCTAAATAAATAAATAAATAAATAAATAAATAAATAAATAACATAATTTTGTTTTTGGAACGCTGTGTTCGTGTAGTCCCAGCCAGTCAGCTCACAGAAGCTTCCTTCTGAATGAGGAGAGCTTAGTGCCAGAGCCAGTGACTGGAATCATAGGACATCTCCCCAGAGTCCAGCTGTGATATGTAAGGCAGACACACCAAGATTATATGGCTTCTGCCAAGCAAATAGACTTGAGTTTAGAAATTCTGGGATCAGACCCAGCCTCCAACCATGGTTTGCAATGTGACCATGACCTGTTGGGGGATGCTTTTTCCTTCTTCTCTCCCTCTGTCTCTCAATCTCTCTCTCTCTCTCTCTGGTAAGTACAAATGCGCTCTGGCAATTATAATTAATTAATTAATTAAAAAAGAAATCCCAGGATCATAAAATATAGGCTGAGAATCCCTAGTCCCCAAATTCAAACCTTGAAATGCAAAATCCTAAATGTTTTGAGCACTAACATGACTACTAGTGAAAAAGTCCACACCTGACCTGACATGACAGGTCTCAATCAAAATGCTGGAATACAACAAATATTATATAAAATAACCTTCAGGCTATGAGTATAAGGTATGTGTGAAACATAAACTAATTTTTGTGCTTAGACTTGAGTTTCATCCCTCAGATATCTTATAATTCAAATATTCCAAGGTCTGAAAAAATTAAAAATCTGAAACACTTCTAGTCCCAAGCATTTTGGATAAAAAATACCCAATCTGTATTTCAGAATAAGAGAAGATGTCATTGGGAAGTTTCAAGTAGGACACAGGATGCTCAAATAATAGGTTGTCTATTGCATTGGGCTGCAAGTTAGAGAATGTCTGGCCAGCAATGAGCCGCCCACAGGAACATTTGTTAACAACTAGTTTGAATATATGTTGTCCCAGCTCAACAGAGTCAAGGGCTAAGGCCCTTCCCATCCTTCTCTGCCAGCTGTAGCTCATTAGTTTTATTCCTCAAGTTTATAGCCTTATGGTCCCAATATGGCTGCTAAAACTCCAAATATCACATTATTATATAGAAGCTTCCAACTCAGGAAGAGAAAGGCGTCTCATACATCTGTCTCTTGTAGTATGAAGAAAAGTCTTTCCCAGAGACTTCTTCCTTTTTGTTGGCTAAAATTGGGTTATATATCTACCCAAGGCCAGTCATCAGTAAAGGGGACCAGGATTGTCATAATTAGTGACACTCATTTTTTTAGAGGGATTTTTGCTACAGAGCATGTGTGCTCACCAGAGAGGCAGAGAGACAGAAAGCAAGAAATCACCACCGGGGGATGGCCATGCCACAATCCCTTCTCCTCCATTCTCCTCTTTGGACTCTTGGGCACGCACGCTCACGTGACCAGAGTGAGTTTCAAGTCGCCAGGTCCAGGATTTGAACCATGGTGAACTACATGAGAGTCCAGTGATGTAACCACTACACCATCTGCTGGTCCCAGTGGCAAACATGTTTTATTCCATGGGGCTGGGGAATCTACAACAGGGAATGATAGATTTGATTGTCTCACTGTACCCTTCTAGTTTAAACCTAGTAAAATCATCCCCCTTCAAGAAATATTTTTGTGGCCCATTTCTCATCGCAGTATTTTCTCTCCCTTTACTCCACTCTTAAATGGGAGGTTAACTCGGTGCACTTCCCCACTTCTACCAGTGTCTATCAGCTTTCTTTCCTTCTGTCTCTTTCTTTCTCTGGAATGTGAGTCCAGCCTCTTTTTCCAAAACACAGGCACCATCTTGATATCTTTTTTTCTTTTTTTTTTTTTTTGGAGAGGTTTTTGCTATAAGGCGTGTGCGCTCGTCAGAGAGAGACAGAGAGACAGAAAGTGAGAAATCACCCCCCGGGGGGATGGCCATGCCGCAATCCCTTCTCTTCCATTCTCCTCTCGGGATCTTGGGCACACACGCACACACGCCAGGCATGAGTTTTAAGCTACCAGGTCCGGGACGTGAACCGTGGTTGACTACATGGGAGTCCAGCAACCTAGCCATTACGCTAACTGCTGGTCCCCATCTTGATATCTTGATCTGACCTCATAAAGATGGTTTTTCAAAACTGACCTCAAAGGGAAGTCAACAGACTTCTCACAGATTTTAAAAGTTTTAGGGACCACAACTACCTTTGGGGGAAAAAAAAAACCAGAGGAGCGATGTGGTCAGAGAGAAGAAGGTCAAAAGTTAAGCACTTTCTCACTATTTCATTGTCAGAAAAGTCATGACACTTTTTTTTTTTTTTTTTTTGCGTAGAAATACACAGAAAAATACATCATTACTTTTCTATGCAAAAATACACATTTTTCATAGAAATACACAGAAAAATACATAAAAAAATCAGAAAAGCAATGACACATTTTTTTGCATACAAATACACAGAAAAATACCTCATGACCTTATATTTTCTCCATATCCCAAACTCATGTCTCTTACTTCCAATTTTCCTCTCCTAGAATCTATAGCCTGACTTTTCTTCCAGATGTCTTTGTGATTTAAATGATGCTCTGCTTTATCCTTTTTTAATGATCCTTGCACCTAATTTTGCAGGCCTCCAAGCTTCCTGCTCACTTCATCTGTTCCTCACCTCCCTCCACATCTTCTAGCCCTTACCTTGTCTACTTCTTGCTTCTTTCCAGAATCAGGTTTATCTCCCCTGTTTTGTACCTTGCCTTCTTGCCTCGTGAGGCACATACACAGATTGAGAGGCCATTAGCTAAATTCCCCAAAGGCTCCAGTCACAGGTGATATATTCAACTCAGGAAAGGGCACTAAGTCAGCCTGTCCCCCAACTGGGCAGGTCCTGTTGCACTTGCTGCCTATCACTGTTGCCCTCCTCTGACTAATGGTGGTTTATGGAATAGACTGAGTTTGGCACGGCGCAAGGCTGTGGTGCTCTTACTACTCACTGCTTTCAATAAGGTGGGATCAAACCATCCTTGCCAGTTTCTTAATGATGTCTTGGCAAGCTTTTCTAGGTTGTTAGTCACACTTGGTGATTTAAACTGCTAGTCTTTTCCCCAATTCTCCTGCAGGCCGAGTCTCATTCTGTAGTCTGGGGAACCTTGACAGAGATGAGCCTGTTCACCCTTCCTCCTACCCTTCTGGATTTGCTGCCCTAGGTTTTGGCTCTTTCTGTCCAAAAGGGAAAAGTTCTTCCTACTTCATGGTAGTCAGTTAGCTCTTTAAGAATTTGCTTTGGTAATTAACAAAATTATATTACTGAGAAACCTTGTTCTCTACATTACAGACTGCCAGAAACTTGGCTGTTGGAAATCATACCCATAAGAACAGAACATCCTACTTTTTGCTTGGAGGGTCAGTGTCTTCCTGACACCAAGAGGCAGCCTTGATTTTCCATCCCCCAGGGCTTCAGGTAAGGAGTTTTTAGACACAACATTCTACCTTTGCTTTGTATTTCCCAAAGAAACAGAACCCCGAATCTGCTTCTCAGCTCAGGCCTGACGTTGACCTCTTCACACACATCACTGAATTGCTTTGAGCCTGTCAAACACTTCTTCACTTAAATTTCACCTCAACTCCACCCTTACTGCAAATTCCATGATAACCCTATATCTTTTGTTGTGAGATGCTCTGCACTTCTAGAGTGTAGTCTCTCTTGCTACAACAAGATAAAACTAATTTTGTTGGGTCAACGTTGATTGAGATAGGCTTTATCACTATATTGGATGAGGTCATTTCTCAAGCTCATGCATACTCAGCAGGAATAATACTGCCCTCCCCACAAAATTGGGAGTTCTTGGGGAGTGGGGAAAAAAAAATCTTACAATGCTTTGTGGCCTTTCAAAGGGCCACTACAGGGACCAGCAGTTAGTGTAATGGCTATGTCACTGGACTCCCACGTAGTCGACCGCGGTTCGAGTCCCGGACCCGGTGGCTTAAACTCACGCCGGGCGCGTGTGTGTGCGTGCCCAAGATCCCGAGAGGAGAATGGAGGAGAAGGGATTGCGGCGTGGCCATCCCCCCTGGGGGGTGATTTCCTGCTTTCTATCTCTCTGTCTCTCTCTGTCTGTCTGGCGAGCGCACGTGCCCTATAGCAAAAACCTCTCCAAAAAAAGAAAAAAAAAAAGGGCCACTACACATAGTTAAATGTACTGGTGTCCCTGTTCATTAAAATTGCATGAGCAAGAAGAGTAAGTTGCCAAAATGGGATAAAATGCCCTGTATAGCTTCCTAAGGGAACAGTGACCCCCAGTTCAAGAAACCACACTTTAGTTAATATCGAGTAGCTCTTTTTTTTTTTTTTTTGAGAGGTTTTTGCTATAGGGTGTGTGTGCTCGCCAGACAGACAGAGAGAGAAAGAGAGACAGAAAGCGAGAAATCATCCCTCGGGGGGATGGCCATGCCAAAATCCCTTCTCCTCTGTTCTCTCGGGATCTTGGGCACGCACGCGTGCCTGGCGTGAGTTTTAAGCCACCGGGCCCGGGACTCGAACCGCGGTTCGACTACGTAGGAGTCCAGCGACATAGCCGGTATGCTAACTGCTGGTTCCCATATCAAGTAGCTCTTGATGTCTGCTGTGAGTCAGGTGCCCAATGTTGGCTGTCTTTTGCAGCTAGAATATGAGTTCTCTGGTCTTCGTCTCAGGAAATTTAACCTGGTCTGACTCCTTCCAACACTCCGAGAACATCCACCTTTGCCTGTGGTCCCCTCACCCGTGGGTGACTCACACTTTCTTGCTCTGCCAAATGATGAGAACACATGACATCCCATCACCCACACTCCCACCACCGTCTACACCATTGTCCCATCCCTGCTTAGATGGCACAAGGGGCATCTTCCATTCTCTGGTATCCCCTTTATCTTTATCTTAGCTTCCAAGAGATATGACACATTCTACAATGCCCTCCTTACCACCACCCAGATGATTGCCCCAAACTCTGATGACATTTATCCTCCCATCACCTAATCTTTAGTTTCTGTAGGCTGGGATAGGGTGGTACTGGGTGATCATTGCAGATGACAATGACAGTTAAGCTGCCTCTTATTCCTCATTATTAACTCTAGGGGAGTGGGACAGATGCCTGGTTTTTGATGGCTCTCTTTAAAATATTGAGTTTTCAACTCTTCTTTATTCTCAGCTTTGAGTTCTCATTACCAGTTCTGGAGGTTCCGAACTCCAGGGCATCCCTATTCCCTTTCCTAACCATCTAGGCTCATGTCTGTCTCAACTTCTTCGCAGACACCAGGGCTAAATGCCTTGGGATGGACAGGTAGCCACATGGCACAGAGACACTCATGCCTTCATCTCTCCACAGAGATGATGCCACCCCATCCACCTGAAACCCAACCCTCTACTCATGGTCAGTCCTCATTCTCCCAGCAATCTTAACCCAGGAAGAAACTTGATGTTTAAGGACATTAGTATTGAAAACTCTGAAGTTATGACCCCAGTTCTAGGCATTTTTGCCTAGAAAAATACATCATGACTTTCCTGATGACCTAGTAGCAGGTGTTCAATAAACGTTTTTGCAATAAACTGAATGTAAACAGGTGCCAGTGTTTCTCTGGTCATCTTCCTGGGAGAGGAAGCCCTGACCAGCTGTTTCTCGTGTTCTGCCTTCGCTGGAAAATGAAAATGTAATAAAGGAGCACATTTTGATGAAAACAGCTCTAAAGAACACCCATCTGTAGTAACCTGAAGTTAACCGTGCTAATTATCTTAATCGATTTGTTTCAAGAGGTGGTTTTATTTTGTTGTTGTTGTTTGTTTTTAACTGGGAAGAGGATGTACCAGCACAGATAGCCAATCTGCTGGTGTCTAGTTCTCTCTCTTATTGTAGCCTATTGATATCCCGGATGAACTGCCTCATCTGACTATAGGCGTTTGGGCCAGATCACCGTGGCTGATGTGAAGCTAAAGGCAGAACAGCAGAGCAGACCAGGGGCTTGGATTTGAATCACTCAATCCCAGTTTCCAATCCTGCTTCAACCCCTTGCTCAACCCCTTACTACCTATGGGATCTCAGGTCAGAGACTTTGCTGCTCTAGGTCCATTCCCTCACCTGTAAAATGGGGGAAATGATGGCACTGAGAGGTTAGGAAGAGGTAATAGGTCAGGCCATGTCTCAGACAGGTTGACTATTATCTTTATTCCTCCAACCCAGATCATCCCCCAGCACTTAAGCATCTTTTTGGTTAGCCCTGTTCCTTCAGGGTCTAGGTTGTTGTCCTTCCAACCACCAAGTCTGCCAGAACCACATACAACATCAGAAAAACAAAAACCAAACAAACAAACAGGAGAATAAGGAAGGACAATTTTGTTTTGCTTGCTACCAAATTTATTTGGGTAATTTTTCTTCTGCCATTGTTCATAAATGTCCCTGAAGATCTGAATCTATTGAGCAATAGACACTTTCTAGAAAGACCCATATGTGAGCAGAGTGCTCCCACATCCCTGAGCCCCTGTCTCCCAACTCCTGACTTGCAGGGTAGGAGCAGCCATGCTTCAATCCCTTCTCCTCCAGTCGCCTCTTGGGATTTGGGGCACACATGCACATGCACCGGACATGAGTTTCAAGCCACTGGGTTCGAAACTGAAACCGTGGTCAGCCATGTGGGAGTCTAGTGCTTCAACCACTATGCCACCTGCTGGCCCCAGGAGGAGCTCTGAATGATAGGTTCCTCCTGTCTCAGGACACTGGGAAGTGTCCTTAGGTGTGGGCACTGCTCTTAAGTCCTTCCTTACCTCTGGAAAAGCACAGGAGCCGGCCTGCTGCTATGGGGGTGGGGGGCTTGCTTTTCTCTAGAGTAGTCTCTCACCTCAACTGCTTCCCAGAGCAGAATCCATAACATGTGGGAGGATGGGAAGGGAGGTAAAATAAAGAGTTGAGCTTTGAAAGCATATTCTCAGGAAGTCTGTGTTTCTGCTCTGTCCCAAGCCACACTGCTTCCAGCCTTCAACTCCAGGGTCCTGTCTGCCTTGAGCTAGGAAGAACCCGGGGCACAATATACCAGCGGCACCTTCCTGCTCCAGAGGACCTAGCTTTCAACACGGCCCATGCAGCCACCCAACCCACAGCCCTCCTCCAGTCCACTTGTTCTTCTCTAGGTTGGACAGTCCTGTACCTGCCTTTCTCCTTCACTCTTTACCTTCAGTTCCACACTGCCCTCCTGCCTCCGGGGGCCCCGGACCCCGATCAGCTTCCTCAGCAGCTTGTGGAAGTCTCCTTGGAACCCCGACGATGAGAAATAGTAGACAAGGGGATCGACACAGGAGTTCAGGGTGCTGAGGAGCAGCACGTAACTCCTCCACATAGGGCTTTCGCCCCGAATGTAGCCCACCACATGAGACACGTTGTAAGGCCCAAAGCAGACAAGGAAGTTGAGCAGTGTGGCTGCCACCAGCCCCTCCACCCTCCTCTGCCTGCGATGACTGGCTCCCTTGCGGAGAATCCACACCAGGCGGCTGTAGCAGTAGCTGGTGATGAGCAGGGGCACCCCAAAGAGGACCACAGCCATCTCCAGCCGGACGGGCAGAAGAATGGCCAGCTGCTCCTTCTGGAATTTCTGGTAGCAGGTTTCCTTGCTGCCATCGCTGGGGAAGGAACTCTCCAAGTACTCGGTGACATAGACCACGCTGCAGTGAGCTGTGGCCAGGAGCCAGCAAGCCCCGCTGACCAGACCAGCCTGCCCCGGCCTGGGCCGGGTCTTGTACCACACAGGGTAGGCCACGCTCAGGAAGCGCTCGATGCTCACGGCTGCCAGGAAAAGGGAAGTGAGATAGATGGTTGTGAAGAAGAGGAACCCAGAGAGGGGGCAGAAGATGTAGGGCAGGGGCCAGTGCATGCCGCTGGCCGCCTCCACCATGCGGAATGGCAGGAAGAGCAGCAGGAGCAGGTCGGAGAGGGTCAGGTTGAGCAGAAGCACGTCCACAGCCACTGGGCGGCGCCGCAGCTTGCCCACGAAGATCACCAGGGCCATCAGGTTGAGGGGGAGCCCCACGACGAAGGTGAAGAGGTACACAGTGAAGGAGAGCCAGTGGTTGCCAGGGAAGAAGGACTGGCCTGGGCTGGTACCCATGGTCGTGGCCACTGGTGAGAGAGAGAGTGCATGAGATGGAGGTGGGGGTCGGCAGGGACCTCCCAGCCCCAGCCAGGGGCATCTCGCTTGTCCGCAGGGAACACTCACCCCCAGCACCACCCCAGCTCCCCAGGTGCTTTTACCAGAGGGGTCAGCCTGCCTGTGCTCCTGATCACGCTGTCTCCTGCTCCTTCCCCAGTAAAGAAGGCACCGGGGACTCCTTCACTCAGCCCCAGAGCCACCTCCCCACCCTCCCCACTCTCCCCACCTGCTCACCTGTTATGGAGAACCCTAGCACTCTGCCGGACCGCACCTTGCTGTCTCCTCCAGAATAAGTGCGGTCGAGTATTTATCTGGCAGAACTGATAAAGACCTGGCAGTGCCCATGACGTCACTCACTGTTGGACAGCAGCACAAAAGATGCCTTGAGCTCTGTTACCAGGGCTGCGGCAGTATGAAAAAGAGGAGCAAATTCCACAACTGTCTGCCTTTCTGCTCAGGCAGCCTCAGATGGGATGCCCGAACCAAGCGCAAGCCGTCTTTTTGGTCTCCTCCCCTCATCTCCACTTGGATTTAGTCTGCTACTCTAGAATGGCACGAATCCAGTTTGCCTTGTAAGGGCAGGGAGTGGGATGCCGTGATGGAGAACCGGGCTCCGGAACTGGAGGCTTGGGTTCCACCTGGCTCTGTTACTTAACTGACTTTGGGATTTGGGGCCAGTGACTTAAACTCTCTGTGGCTCTCCTTTCTTAACAATGAAACAGGAAATGATAAGGCTGCTGGTCTCATAGATGAAAACATTAAGGGACCAGCAGTTGGCATAATGGCTACGTCGCTGGACTCCCACGTAGTTGATCGCGGTTCGAGTCCCAGACCTAGTGGCTCAAACTCATGCCAGGCACATGTGCGTGTGTGCCCAAGATCCCGAGAGGAGAACGGAGGAGAAGGGATTGCAATATGGCCATGCCCCCTGGGGAGTGATTTCTCGCTTTCTGTCTCTCTGTCTTTCTGGTGAGCACACGCGCCCTATAGCAAAAAACCTCTACCAAAAAAAATAAATTAAGACATAGCAAGTGTTTAGAATGGATCCTGGCATGTGGTGGTGAGCGCTCCACAGATGTTAGCTGCCATCGCCCCAGCACTGGTGCAGACCTGCGTCTGTGGTGATGGCAGCAGGAGTATATGATACTACTACTACCGATGATGATGGTGATGGGCTGGCCCATAGCCTGGTGCTTAAGAGAATTGGATCCCACATGGTTGACCGTGCAGTTTGAGTCTCAGCCCTGGCGGTTTGGACAGCATGCCAGTTGTGAGTGCATATAGTTCCAAATTCCCACAGGATGGAGAAGTGGAGAAGGGCTTGCGACCTGACCACACCCCACTGGGGTTGGGGGACTTTCTCTTTCTCCTTCTCTCTGTCTCGCATGGTGAGCACACACGCTCTCTGGCACAATAATGATAATGGTGGGGACGGTGACAGCAGCTAGGCCCACTAAGGGCATATCCTCCATGGCAGACACTTGCTCCTCAGGGCATCCCGTTGTGCTGTGGAGTCCTCGTCTCACAGCGGGGAAGTGACTTGCTCTAGACCATGCAGCTTGTTAAGTGTTGACACCAGGGTTCAAACCCAAGTTCAATTCAGCTTCAGAGAGAACGTAGCTGTTCACTCAGGTATTGATGGCGAACAGTAAGATGTCATTTCATACCCACTGGACTGGCGCTAAGCCAAAACATAATAGCAAGTATTGGCGAGGAAGCAGAGAAGCAGGGGCTGTCTATCACCCCTGGTGATCCCATAAAGTACTGCACCATGTTGGAAAGCAGTTTGGCATTAAACAAACAAACAAAAAATTAAATGTCAATTTACCAGGCAAGCCCATAGTTCCACCGTGGGTATTTACTTAAGAGAAATGAAAACGTGCGTCCACACAAAGACTTACTCGTCAACGTTCATAGCAGCATTAATCACAGCAGCTAGAAAGTGGAAACCACCTGCTGATCCGTCAGCGGGGGGATGGATAAAGAAATGCGGAGTGTCCGCACAGTGGAATTCTACGTGGCAATGAAGAGAGCCAGAGTACGCATTCGTCCTACAACATGGCTGAACCCCAAAACATGAGGCTAAGTGAAACAAGGCAGGCATCCAAGGCCATGTAGTCTATGATTCCTCTTTTACAAAAGGGCCTGAAAAGGCAGATCTAAAGAGCTGGAAAGTATTAAGTCTTTGGGAAAGTTGTGACATGTTTTCCTATGTGAAAATGCATCCTAACTTTCCCCACAACCTGACAGTTGTCTGGGGGCTGGAGGCGGGTATAGAAATAAGCTGTGAGTGAGCGTGAGGGGTCTCACAGGAGTGATCCAAGTGTTTTAAAACTAGGTTATGGTGATGGGAGCACACCTCAGTAAGCTTACCAAGAACCACTGAACTGTGGACTTAATGGGTGCAAATTTTACGATATGTAAATATCTCTTACAGCAGTGAGCAAAACAGTGTTTGCTGTCATGGTGCTTACACTGGTGATGGGGGAGGCGCTGGGACTGGGGGCGGGGGAGAATCACAAGGACATCGTTTGTTTTTTTCTTTTTTTAAGAATTATTTTATTTTTATTCATTGTCATCATTTTGTTATTTTATTTTTTTGAAGTTGACCAGAGAGAGAAGGAAAGTGAGAAAGCAAGCTGCCAGCTCTAAGACTTGAACCATGGTCAGTCATGTGGGAGTCCAGCTGCCTTAACCAACCACACCACCTGCCGGTCCCTTTCTTTCTTTTTTTTTTAAAGATGATTTATTTAATCTTATTTATTATTATTATTATTATTATTATTATTATTATTTGACCAGAGAGAAACAGAGAGAGAGAAAGAAGGAAAGTGAGAAAGCAAGCCACTAGGTCTAGGACTTGAACCATGGTTGGCCATGTGGGAGTTCAGCGCCTTAACCACCATGCCACCTGCCGGCCCCAGGACATGAGTTTTAAAGAGGGAAGGCTAACACTGAGGGAGAAAACACTGCAAAGGGATAACAAAGAGGGAGAAAACACCGCAGGCAGAGGGCATGGAGAGTCCCCCAACTTGACCTGCTGGGGGAAGTGGTAAGAGGCTTAGGGCACAAAGGTGTAAGGGGAGGCTGGAGCGGGTCACGCGGGGCCTTATGGGCCCCAGAAGGGAACTGGATTTCTCTTCCTGCATGGAAGGAGGCAGAGTGACTGGGAGAAGTGGCCCAGTACCAGTGGGGGCTCTGGGGCAGTGGGAACAGTAGATTCTGGCACTGTGGGGTGGGGTGTGGAGGCTGCTTCTTCCTGAAAGCCCAAGCTGGTGTCCCCACTGCTGGTGAACCGAGCTTGTTTCTGGCTTCCACAGAATGTTACTTATTTGCCTGTTTCTATATTTGTAAAAGAAGGGTAGTAGGACTTTCTTTGGAATGCTATCAGGAACATCCGTCTATTCCACAAATATTTACTACTTACTACACGGGATCTTCAAAAAGTTCATGAAAAATGCAGATTATGAAAAAAACTATGCATGGATTTCAAAGTCCTTTTGCACCAGAATAAACTCGTAACATTAATTACATGTTTCTGTGAACTTTTGGAAATCCCCTTGCATGTGTCATCATTGGGAAAAAAACAAAACAAAACGTTCTTGCCCTTGTAGACATTTAGGATGAAAAGAAATGATCTGTGTAAATGAGTCTGTGCACACCAGTCTTGTAGCTCCCACTCATTAAGCTCCTGTATGTCCATGGCGTGATGGTCATGGGAGGAGCAAGCCTGAGTTCTACACCTCGTGGCATCAGAGCAGATGCCTGGGTGTCCATGTCCTTCATGGCCTCTTCCACCTGCCTTCTCATGGGTTTGGGGTGCCCACCCTTCACCTTTGCAAATGAACTACAAATACAGGCATGAATCCCGACACTCCAAGTTTTCCAAATGCCCTTCAACCATTGGGGATCCTGCTTGGAAGGATCACATCCTGCCTCCCATGTTCCTTGCTAGAAGACCTCATATAAACCGTGCAAAATTGAGATGATACTAAAAGGGGGCTTCAGAAAGTTCTTGGAAAAATAGATTTAAAGTATGTGTTTATTTTGGTGCAGTTTTGACATCCCTGAATAGTGTTTCCATCCTAAACATTTTCCAAGAACTATTTTTAAAGAATTATTTTACTTAACTTTATTTATTTTTATTTATTTAAATTTGACCAGAGAGGAACTGAGTGAGGAGAAAGAGAGAAAGAGAAGTGAGAAAGCAAGCTGCCAGGTCCAGGACTTGAACTGCAGTCAGCCATGTGGGAGTCCAGCCCCTTAACCACCATGCCACTTACCAGCACCTCCAAGAACTTGTTGAAGACTCCTGGTAAACCTGGAGTCTTCAGTCCTGCCAGGACTGTAGCTACCCCAAGCAGAGCCTTTGTGTAAATTAGGAAAAGGCACCCGATCCCAAGGAACACTGCCCTGCACCAAGAATTGCTGCTTGAGGAGGAGCCGGTTGTGTTTTGCTCAGATTAAAGTGAGATGCTCCTTCCTGCCCTTAAGGCTTGTTTGGTGAGCAAAACACAGGCTAGAATTTAGTGTTTGCCCCTCTGCCTGGCGTCCATGTGCAGTGAACAACGTGCCCCTCTAAAATCAAAGGCTGCGTGGGGATGAAATGAGACCAGCTCACTGCTAAGCGCTCTGCCCGGTGCCTGTCACGAATCGGAAACTATATGAGATCGTTTGTAACTACCACTGATGCTGCTTGTGGGTACTTTTCCTCCTCCTGCGGAAGCATCTTCGGCTACCAACTTGCCGTTCACAGTTCTAATGCTGCCCCCTTGTGAGTTCAAAGTGGTATGACAGCGTCATTTTCTTGCCTACTGCCTCCTCTCTTAGCCATTAATGAATTAATTTTTAAATTTTGTTATAGGGCATATGTGCTCGCCGGGGGGTAGGAGGGTGGGGAGGGCATGGGAGGAAGCACCCACAATGGGGCATGGTCACGCTGGGATCCCTTCTCCTCTATTTCTCCATCCTCTCGGGATCTGGGGTGCTCACACACCACATACCCAGTGTATTTTTCAAGCCACCAGGTTTGGGATTCGAACCTGACAGATGCCCATGTGGGATCTGGCTCCCTTAACCAGTGGGCCAAGGAGCTGGCCCCACTGCCTCCTCTCCAATTCATACATTAAACTATTCTTTCCCTGGAAATGATTTCCGAGTAGCATCTCCTAAAGTGTGTGATCAGAGCGGCAGTCCCCTAGGCCAGAAACCATCTTCCCTTCTCCTTCCCTGAGGGTACGCTGGGCCCACAGTCCCCCGTGGACATAGCCCCCTCCTGAGGAGGGGGAGACAGCACAGCTTACCTTCCCCTGCGCCCTCGCTCCTGGCTCCAATCTTCTCTCCCCACTAGGGCGCCGTCCGCACCGGGCACGGCTCCTCCTTCCAGCGAGCCTGCCATGTAGTCCCTTCGGAACAGCCCGCACCAGGGCCCTGGAACCGCCGCCATACTTCCCTCTTCCAAGCTGCTTTCCCGGACCAGCGAGCAGCGGCTGCTACTTCTGGGATGTTCCCGCGTGTGTTCTTGCCACACATGTCCCCCAGCCAAGCCCTCTTCCCAAGTAGCCTGTCACCAAGGGGTTGAGCACCACACTGCAGGCTCCCATGATGAGCCCCAGCCTCCGCCACTGGTGTCCCATGTCGGGGTGCAGAAAGCCGGCCACGTTGGAGGCGTTGTAGGGTCCCAAGCAGAGCAGCAGCGTGAGCAGGGCCCCGCCGGCCCCCCAGGCAGCCCTCAGCTTCCGGCGGTGGCTCAGGCCTGAGTGGGCCAGCGCCCGGAGGCAGCCGGCGTAGCAGAAGGCCGTGATGGTCAAGGGCAGAAAGAAGAACAGGAGGGAGAGGCTGAGGCGGGCGGGGCCGGCCGAGTGCGGGTCCCAGGCCTCCAGGCAGACGGGAGAGCCGTTGACCCAGGTGACGATGCCCAGGGAGCTGGCGGTGGTGTTGTCCAGCCAGCCCCCGGGAGCCTCCAGCCCAAACACCAGCCCCAGGTGACAGAGGACGAGGGCCCATATGGCCACACACCCCCCCCAGGAATAGCATGGCCTCCGGATGGCCTGGTAGCCCAGGGGGAAGGCGGCCCCCAGGTAGCGGCCGGCGCTGAGGGCGGCCAGGAACGCCCCGTCTGCGTAGAGCGGAGCGAAGTGGGCCACGGCGAAGGCCGGGCAGAGCGAGGTCGGCAGGGGCCAGGCTCCCGAGGCCAGAGCCTCCACCGCCTTCAAGGGCAGAGAGATGGTCAGCAGGAGGTCGGAGCAGCCCAGGTGCAGGGCGTAGACCAGGCTGGGAGTGAGGCGCCGCCGGGCCAGCGAGGCCGCGCCGCGGATGGCCAGGGCGTTGAGTGGGAAGCCCACGGCGAAGGCGGCCACGTAGAGGGCGAAGGAGAGCTGCGGAGGCAGGTCCATGCGGCCGCCGCGCTGCCTCCACAGCTCCCAGCGCAGCTCCTGTCCTCACACTTCCCGGAACCGCAGGCTGCTTTCCGCCCTGCTGGAGGCCCCCTGGAGGAGGTGGCTTCTCCTGGCCGTGGAGCCCGGGTCGGAAGCCAGGACTTCTAGCCCTGAGGCCTTTGTTTTCTGCACACCATATCACCTCCTAAAAGGAAGCGAGCAATCTCGGTGTCGCAGAGGATAGAACCGAGGTGTGCAGGTCCCGTGAGAGGGAGACCTCAATGTCTGAACCCTGGGGAGAGGAGGGGGAGAGGGAATTCAGAACAGGGCAGGGCCAGCAGTGTGTTTTCCTTGGGAACAGGAGTTCGACTCCTGAGTCCGCTCCCTCCCCCCAGTTCCCTGGTCAGGGAAGAAGCCCAGCAGGGGATGGGGGTAGGTGCTGACTCCTAGCTGACCAAGGAGATGGAGTTTGGATTAGATGGAGATTGAGGGGCCACCAAAGGGGGTCCCCAGAGGGGAGCCCAAGGGAAAGCCACGGATATCCAAGTCCCAGAGGGTGACCTTAGAAGGCTCCCAGAGCACCCCGGGCAGGGAGAGCTGGGGGCCTGTGGAGTAACTTGGTGAAAAGAGGAGCCACAGAAAGAGGGACTCACCTCTTGGTGCCGCCGGATGTCTCTGAGGCTCCGAAGTCCCCCTGACTAGGCTGCGGGAGGATACCCAGAATGGGTGGCGAGCCGGAAGGGAGAGAGGGCGGGGTGGCAGGGCCATTAGCCTGTGGCACTAACAGCTTGGGTGAGCAGCTAATGGGGCATCCCCAGCTGGGATTGAGGCCAGACTGCAGGCTATGGGGGTCTCAGAGGTTGATGGGAACCCCGGAGAGGCAAGGGTAGTAGTCTGGGGTCTTTTCTAAGTCAAGGAGTATAATAGGAGACTTCAAAATGAAATTTTAGTTTGGTGCCCCAAAAAATAAAAATAAAATGAAATCCACACATAATTGTTTCATAATATGCATCTTCTGTGAATTTTTGGATGATGTCACGTGTAGTCAGTACCTTGAAGGGACAGGGTTCGCCAGGCACCCTCTCCCACCTCACCCACTGCCTGTTCAGACCTGCTCTGGGGGTTGAGCCTTCCCTCTCCCCAGAGGGCTCAGGGGCAGTTCCCACGCCTCGCTGGCTCTTTCCTAGATAACGACGAGCACTCTAGTGACTCTGGTCCCCAGACCACCTCTGTGGGGTAATGACATGTGGGATCATGAGTCGTCCCTCTCAGGCACAGCTCTGCCCTCCCTGTGTGCACTGGTGGTGAGGAGGACACCGCTATTCTCTCCCTTCCCCTCTCGCTCAGGGACCGTGGTTTCTGATCTTTGCAGAGCCGGCAATAAAGTTAAGCGGAAGGGCAAGGAATGCTCTGCCTCTAGGCCTCATGGCTGTCTGCCAGTGTGCTGGGCAGGGACGCAGGGTGCCACTTGCCTTGGCACAGGTACCCCGTGCTTCTAGCCGGCTGCTGACTTCCTTCTCCCAGCCCTGGAGTCTGGCCAGCCACCGACCTCCCCAGTGGGTCACCTTGCCCTTCCAGGAACACCTAAGTAGGATTTTAAATTATTCTAGACTAGTGCTCTCCCAGAGGTGGCCCACACCTGGCCACTGAGAAAGAAAGCTTCGGGGCCAGCATATGGCATGGAGATTAAAGTGGCTGGATCCCACATGACTGACTCCACAGTTCGAGTCCTAGATATGTTGGCTTGAAAAACACATCAGGCAGGACCAGCAGTTAGTGTAATGGCTGTGTCGCTCAACTCCCATGTAGCCCATCACAGTTTAAGTCCCAGACCCGGTGGCTTAAACTCACACCAGGCGCGTGTGCGTGCGTGCCCAAGATCCCGAGAGGAGAATGGAGGACAAGGGATCTCAGCTTGGCCATCCCCCCGGGGAGGGGGGGGTGATTTCTCACTTTCTGTCTGTCTCTTTGTCTTTCTGGTGAGCACATGTGCCCTATAGCAAAAACCCCTCCAAAAAAATAACACCAGGCATGTATGTGTGCGTTTGCAAGATGCCAAGAAAAGAGAGGAGAAGGGATTGTGGCATGGCCATCACCCAGGGAGGGGGGTGGGGCGATTTCTTACTTTCTCTCACTCTGTCTCTGTCTGGTGAGCACATGCATCCTATAGCAAAAACTTAAAAAAGGGGAACCAGCAGTTAGCGTAATGGCTATGTCGCTGGATTCCCACGTAGTCGACCGCGGTTCGCGTCCCGGACCCGGTGGCTTAAAACTCACGCCGGGCGCGTGTGCGTGCGTGCCCAAGATCCCGAGAGGAGAATGGAGGAGAAGGGATTGCAGTGTGACCATCCCCCCTGGGGAGTGATTTCTCGCTTTCTGTCTCTCTGTCTCTCTCTGTCTGTCTGGAGAGCGCACGCGCCCTATAGCAAAAACCTCTCCAAAAAAAAAAAAAAAAAAACTTAAAAAAGAAAAAGCTCTCTATGGGGTCTCTGTCTCTGACTGTGCCTGTCTGTCTGTCTCTACTGCCTCATGCTGACAAGGCAGCCTCTCAACTTCAGTGTTCTTGGGCTCACCAGGCCACTGTGGCCCTCCTGAATTCCAGGTCACCCATAATCGGCTTCTCCATGCAGTCTCCTGAAGCTCCTCTCCCTGGGCATCAGGTGGGGGCAGCACGGAATTCCCAGTGTGTCCACAACTCCCTCCAGAGAGGATCTTTCTGTACCTAGAGTCACCAGATTGCTTCTTCTGCGTCTCCTGACCAAGTCCTACAGCTGTGATCTAGTGCCCATTTTCTTTTATTTAAATAATTATTTTGATAGTTATTTTCTTTAACTTTATTTATTTATTTTAGTTTGATCAGGAGAAGGACAGATTGAGAGAGAGAGAGAGAGAGAGAGAGAGAGAGAGAGAAAATGAGAAAGCAAGCCGCCAGGTCCAGGACTCGAACCTCGGTAGACCATGTGGGAGTCCAGCACCCTTAACCACCATGCCACCTGCCGGCCCAAGTGCCCATTTTCAATAGAAGAGTGTGCAACCTCTCGTTCAGTATTTTTGTCTTTGGGAAACACTGGGAAATTGACAGAATGAGAAAAGAATGAAAGGATTTGCCATTTCTTTCCTGTAACCAGCTTTTGGGTGAAAAGCAAAGCTCTATGGAGACATGGGGTCTTCAGATCTTCTTTGCCTTGGCCCCACCCCCTGGCAGTTCTGCCCAGGGTCACCTCCTCGGAGGGCCTTCCTTCACGGCTCCATCCAAGCTGGCCCCTCCCCTCCTCTGTATTCATATTGCGTTGTGTTTAGTCAGTGCACCCAAGACACTGCGACATCCTTGCTAGCTCCGTGCTAGAGTGATGGTCGTCTGAGGGCAGAGATCTCAGCCTGCTTTGCCCATGGCATGTTGCATGGTTGTCTCTCAGGCAGCTGAATAAATAGTCCATTATCTGGGCCTTGGGGGGGTGGTGAGATCTGGGCCAGGCAGAGGCTGCCCGTGTTTGGGAGTCCCTGGCCTCCGAGCTTCCTGGCCACCTGCTCTTCACGCCTCAGCAGTGCTTGCTGACTGCCACGTCTCGTGGTCAATTGGTCATGAAGTAGGTTTATATCAGCAGCTGGGCTCGGGGACAGGGCAGGAGGGTACCCAGTGGTTGCCAGGGAACCTGAGCCAGGCCTCATCAGACTCGGGGCTGCCTTTAGCACTCACAAGAGGACCTGCCCTAAAAGCTAGACTGGAGATCTACAAGATTATACTATGTCTTGTCTTTGGACCGCAGCCATGGCTCTGTGCTGGGCGCATTCACAGGTACTCAGAACTCGTTTGCCGAATGAATGAATGGGTGAATGACACTGAAACTTATTTTGGGTAGAGAAACACCAAAACCCTCTCACAAAAAGTCAAAGGGGATGAACTGGATTGATTGGAAAATCGATGCTTCGCTCTGCCGTCATTCTGAGAATTGCCATGCTGGTATTGAGCAGAAACAGGAAAGGAGGGCAGGACAGGAAGGTGTCGTTTTGGGGACATTCCCCATATATCAGGAATTGTCTGTTCATCACATGTGATTGGTTAACCATATGTTCCTGCCCTCCGAGAATGGGCCTTAGTCCCTTGGCCGAGCAGGTGAATGGGAGGGGAGAGGCCAAACCTGAGAAGTGACCGGGGGGGAATTGGACACACCTAGCTGGGAAGTCTGAACCAGTGAATGTAACTGAGAACTGGGCGGGGGGGGGGGGGGGGGAACAGTCCACAGGGAGTGACAGAAAAGCTGTGAGGTTTCTCAAGGCAACTGGCCTTCGAGAAGTGCTTGAGCAGCCGTGGATTGTGAAAGAACTTGGTAGGTTCTCTTTTGGGAATAACTGTGAGTAATGAATCAGCTTCCCCTTTTTATGTTCTCCAAAAATGCAAATAAAATGAAAATTTTACTTATCCTCTAAAAAATGCAAATAAAAGATGAGCATTTTTTTTAATCGTCAAAGGGTGTGTATGCTTGTCAAATAGAGAGTGAGTGAGAGAAGGCATCCTCCCCCTCCCACCCAATGAATGGGTCGCACCACTATCCTTTCTTCTTCCATTCTTCCTTCTCATGAAGATTTTGAGCACACACTCACAAGCACCTGGTGTGTTTATCAAGTTGCTTGGGCCAGGATTTGAACCACAGTCGGCCAATTGGGATCTGGCTCCCTTAACCACTGCACTATGGGGCCAACCTGGGGAATGTGTTGTTTTAGGGTCTTTTGGCTTCTGTGATTCCAGCATATACAAATTAAACCTCACTCCTACCTTGAAACACCTGCATGGCAGGTAGTGGTATCTCCATTTTATAGATGAAGAAACTGAGGCTCAGGCCGGTTGGTAAAGTCTGCCCGAGATCTCTCTGTTACTGTCTTAGTCTGTTCATTCTGCCTTGACAAAAAGACCCGGGACTGGACGATTTATAAAGAAAAGAGATTTATTTGGTTCACGATTCTGGTGGCTGGAACCTTCAAAAACATGAGGCCAGCATCTGAACAGCCTGTGGTGCACATGGCCAAGTGAAGGGTTAAAGAAGGCAGGCAGGTGCCAAGAGACAGACCCTAGGGCAGCCCACTTGCTGTTACCACAGCCTGCTCTTATGAGAACTAATGAGTGAGAACTGGCTCCTTCCCAGCAGCCTACATTACTTATTCATGAGGGATCTGCCCCCATGTCCCTCACAGCTCTCACTAGGCCCCCTCCTCCAACGCTGCCCACTGGGTATCAGGTTACAGCAGAAGTGTGGCCACGGGGGAGGGCACCACACCCCAACCATAGCAGCTAGTTATATACAAAAATCAGGACTGAAACTCATGCCTGTCTGCCTGCGAATGCGCTTTTCCAATCTTCCGCCAGGCTCATTTTCCTTCTTTCCAGTCCCACCATGCCTGCCACATCTCCCTGTGCCCACTCTGACTTCGCAGACTGGCTCTCTGAAGCGGTACTGAGCTATGTGTATCATGCAACTCTCTCTATTCCACTGTCCACACCAATATGTCTCAGTCCATAAGACCCCTGCGGGGAGGGACTGCTGCCGCAGAATCTCCGTGGAATGCCTAGTTATGCGTAGACAGATTTCTGGAGGAGAGGCCCGCTGGGAACAGTGCCTCCTGCTGCTAATTTCTGTCCTTCCCTGACCTTCTCCCAGAGGCAGAAGGTGGGCACGACTGGCGAGGGGGAATGTCAGAGTCGGGTCAAAGGGATGGGAACAGAAGAAGAAATAGGGACGAGCTGGTCCCAGCAGGGACACAGCCAGCTTGGGGTAGGGGCTGGGGAAGGGGTGGATGGTGGCAGATGGCTGGAGTGGGGGGTGAAGAGGGTATAGTGCTCCGGGCAGGTGTTTAGGTGAGTTTCTGGGTAGGATAAGAAGAGTGGAAAAGGACCCAGGGCAGGCCTTTGGGAGGGGCGGAGCTACCTGTTCTGAGAAAGAAGGTGGGCTCTGATCCAGACACGAAGTTCTCTGCAGTGACCATGCGTGCACGTGCGCGTGCACGTATATGTGTGCATGTGTGGAGGGAGGGGCCGGGGGACTTAGCAGCTGAGCAGCAGTGGCTGGGGAAGCTCTGGGGCTGCCCTTGTCCCCATCCCCTGGGCACCTCCAGCGCATGGATTCAGCAGGTCAGTGCTTGAGGGTCACGTAGTCCACATTTTCCTGGGTCCGAAGCCGCTCTCCAACCCCAAACTGGACTAGCTCTGAGTAATGAATCTCCTCATCTTCTGAAAAATTCGGAGCCACGTTCTCATAGTCAACCTGAGAAAGCCCCATGGTGGTCAGCTTGGCCTCGCTGTCAGGTCCCCAGCCTCCCCACCTGCTTTCCCAGCCCGTGTCCTTGATCCCGCGTGGGGATCCAAGAGCCCGTGCAGGAGTCCTCTAGTCCAGAAACTGGCCACAGTCGGTGGGAGGACCTGCACTGGCTCTGACCACACCTGCCCAAGTGCTCCCCGCTCCCCGTAGGACTCATAGCTGAGGCCCTCCATCTCCTCCCACCCCCCGCCCCCCACAACCCTGCAGTCTCACCACTCGAGGCTTCTGCAACACTGAGTAAGTGACCGTGTCATCCCTGTCTGCGGGAGGCCCCTGCCTCTCTGAGATTCCTGCATCCCTGAAGGAGGGCAGAAAGATGACCACAAATGGAGCCTTTCCCACGAGCTCTCCTCCCTACTTCCCTGTCCCCAGTAGCTCCCAGCCTCAGCTCTGGGTGTGAAAATAACCTGCTGCCTCCCGAGTACCCTGGTCAAGGAGGACTCATAAAAGGTATGCTGCACGAGCGAGTGCCCGTGTGTGTCACAGAGTCCTGACCTTCATGGTCAGGATGGACTCTGTGATAAAGACAGACATGGCCCTGACTTGAGGAATGGGCCTAGTTCTGGACACTTACCCGGAGCGTTGTTACGGAACAGAAATGAAGAAAGGGGTGTATGGCGATACCTGGCATGGGACTGGCACAAAGAGGGCAGGAGGGACACAGCTTCCCCTCCCACATCCCTCCCAGAGTGTAGATGTCACCCTTCTGGGCCCCACAGTACCCAGTTCTTGGTGTGCTGGTCTCAGGAAACTGCAAAGTGGCATAACTAACACCATCTTCCATCACCGGATTGTAGCATCCCAGGGATTGGGGG
This sequence comes from Tupaia tana, assembly GCA_026018925.1. Classification (NCBI taxonomy): domain Eukaryota; kingdom Metazoa; phylum Chordata; class Mammalia; order Scandentia; family Tupaiidae; genus Tupaia; species Tupaia tana. The sequence goes on along the minus strand of JAKSZU010000018.1, from coordinate 48,751,121 downwards.
CCTTCAGAGAGGGGGGGCCTTCTAATCTGGGAGAGAGACAAGGTAGCAGCTCTAAGCTCTCCCCCCTCCCAATTCCTCTCCCCTGTCCTGACACCACAGATCTCCCCAGAGTACTTTTTCTTTTTTAAAATTTTCCAGATGGCACATGCACTCACAGGGGAAGAGAGAGAGAGAGAGAGGGAGAAGAGAGAGAGAGAGAGAAAAAAAACATCTCTCATGGGGCATGGTCACACCACAATCCCTCCTCCTCCATCTCTCCTTCCTTTAGGCAAAATGCACACCCACCCAGCATGTTTTTCAGGCCGCTGGGTCCAGGACTCGAACATGTGGTTGGCCACCTGGGATCCAGCTACCTTAACCATCATGGGTTGACCCCTGGAGGACTTTTTATCACCCTCTGTCACCGGGTTTCTTTTCTTTAACACTTTATCCTGTGCTCCGTATTCCTTGAATCCTACCTTTTTATTCCTCACAAAGAAGCTCTGACCACTGGAGTTTTCCTGAAGCCCCTGCTGGCTCCGAATCCTCTTCCAGCTAAGAAATGAAAGCATGCTCAGTGAGGGTCTGGGGAAGGGAGTGGGCACAGGTTCAGCCGGGGGAGGCTTTGAGACTAAGGAGCCAAAGGGAGGCCGAAGGAGGTGGGCAGCGGTGGGAGCTCACCTTCGCCGAATCTTAAACCCCCAGATCGTCAGAAGGAGGATGGCCAGGCAGATCCCGATCGCCATAGCTGCTCGCCTGCCGATGGTCTCCGGGCTATCTGATGGGGAAAGCGGTGGCCTCATCAGGTACGGCCAGCCCTGGCCTGTTCCATTTGTCTTGACTTCTCTCTGCCTCCAGCCCCGTTCTTCGCCTGTGTGTCTTCTCCTCCACGTGTCGTGGGGAAGCCAGCCTTTACCCTCTGAACCTCCCATTAGGAGGAAAGGGCTCTTTCTCCCGAGGAGCGCCTGTGTGCAACAGAGCCGGCAGCCCCCACCCTCACGCTCGTGAGTGAGCACAACCTCGTCAGAGAGCAGTGTGGCCATCCTTCCAGAACTTGACATGCACCTGTCCTTGACCCAGCACAGGAGTTCTCCCCCAAGAGTCCCTGCGAGTGTGCCCAGAGCAAGCACTGCACACCTCGGCCTTTCAGGAGGGCTCTGGGTGGATGGGGTATGCAGCATTCACACGCGATGTAGCCCTTTAGAAAAAGGCAGGCTGGGCCAGCTCATAGCCTGGTGGTTAAAGGAGGCCGAGGCCCACATGGCTGACCATGGTTCGAGTCGCGGCCCTGGCGACTTGAAAAACATGCTGGGTGCGTGTGGGGGCATGCCCAAAATACCGCCAGGATGGAGAAATGGAGGAGCAGGGATCGTGGTCATGCCCAGCTGAGCGGTGTTTTCTCTCTTTCCTTCTCTCTGTCTCTCTCTTGGTGACCACAAGTGTCCTTTGGCAACCAAAGAGAGAGAGAGAGAGAGAGAGAGAGAGAGAGAGAGAAAAGGAAGAAAAAGAAAAAAGAAAAAGAGGCAGGTGGCAGGGTGCCTGAAAAGTGAAGACCCAGCAAACCGTGTTTCTACACAACATGTCAGTTACATTTCCAGATAACGTGTTAGTACGTTTTCCTTCCTCTTCTGTCATTACAGGAAATGGGTCTCCCCAATCACTAATCTGAAAAAGCAATAAATAAATAAATATTCCCCTGCGTTTCCAGATATAGCACAAATTCCAAGTGGTGTTATTCCATGGGAAAAAAGAAGGAAAGGAAAAAAGTCCTGGGTGCCGGGTGTGACCTACCACTTGAGTAACGAAGCAGGGTGCACAGACGCGGGCCTATCAATGCACACGTCACGTCGCTTAACAACAGGGCATGTTCTGAGATACGGGATGCAGGACGACTTCGTCACGTGTGAACATCATACGGGGACCTGATACGAGCCCAGCTGGTGTATCTGACTGCATACTGAGGCCACATATAGACCCTATGTACACTAGCATGTGTGCTATCTCAGGAAGGAGATGTAAGTGGGGGACTAGCATTCTCAAGGACAGACCTGAGGGGTGTCTGTCTGTCCACTAGTTACCCTTTTTAAAAGCTTTATGATAGAGCACGTGAGAGAGAGGGGAGAAGGGGAAGGGAGAAGCACCCTCCCCGGGGTGGGTCACGCCTCAGTCTCCTTGCTCCAGTCCACCAGCCCATCGCATCTTGGACACTGGAGCATGGACCTGGCATGTTTCGGGCCAGCTGGGCCAGGGACTCAGACCACGGTTGCCTCTAGGATCAGCTTCTCTGGAGCAGTGCATTATCGCTGCACCAAGGAGCCAGCCCACCCCTACGTGCTTTTTCATTGTTTTTTTTTTTTTTTTTTCTTTTTGTAGAGGTTTTTGCTATGGGGCATGTGCGCTCGCCAGAAAGACAGAGACAGAGAGACAGAAAGTGAGAAATCACTCCCTCAGGGGCGATGGCCACGCCACAATCTCTTGTCCTCCATTCTCCTCTTGGGATCTTGGGCATGCGCGCACATGCGTCCAGCGTGAGTTTAAGCCACCGGGTCCGGGACTCGAACCGTGGTCAACTACATGGGAGTCCAGCGGCATAGCCATTACTCTAACTGCTCGTCCCATTTTTTTTAAACCATATACATGTATTACCATTTTAAGAACCACCAGAATCTCAAAAGTTCAAAACAAGGAGCCTTTCAAAGGTGATTCAGAGAGAGACAGAGACAGAGAGAGGGGCCCAGCAGGAGCTCTGGATGTCTGGAAGGTGGGGGCAACCTGGGAGAGAATCCTGGAGCATCACCAGTGACAGGGGACAAGGCGATGCCACAGCGCAGTGGCAGGGGAGCTGTGGAGCTCCAGGAGTCTCTCCCCACTGGGCCCCTCTCTCTGTCTCTCTGCCTGTCTCTCTCTCTCTCTCTCTGAATCACCTTTGGTAGGGTCCTTGTTTTGATCTTTTGGTGGTTCTTGAAAAGATAATACAAGTGTATTGTGACAAACTGGGGAGGGAGGAGGCGGGAGATGGATCAGGTGGCCTGGAAGGCGTGGGCCAGGGGAAGGGCAGAGAGGAGCATGAGAGGGCAAGGGGTCTTACAGTAGACAGTGAGGGTGCTAGGGGGTGACTCGCCCATGCCCAGCCGGTTGGCCCCCTGGCACCGGTAGGCACCCGAGTCCTGGACCTTTGCAGGCTCCAGTCTCAGCGTCTGGCCAGCATAGTGGAGGTTTTCGTTGTTCCAGTCAAACCAGGTGAACTGGGAGGCAGGAGGGTTGGCATCACTCTCGCACGTCAGGGCTGCCTTCCTGCCCTCCATCACACTGTCTCCCGGGGCAATGGACACCCGCAGCCTCCGAGGAGGATCTGTAAGGGAGAGAGAAGTCAGGACACGGGTGGCCAGTCCCGCCTCTTCTGTGTTCTCAGCTTCGGGCTCTGACCACTCACACAGCACTTGGAGCATTGAGGCCTTGGACTTGGTCTCTCCTATGGAGTTGCCGACCGAGCAGCTGTAATTTCCGGCATCTTCTGGAGTGATGGAGTCAAAGATCAGCTCATTTCCTGCCTTCAGAAAGCTTCCATTTTTCTGCCAGGCATAGCGAACCTCTGCGGGGAGGCTGCTTGAGAACTTGCATTGGAGGCGAACCCGGTGCCGGGAGTGAATCTCGGAGTGGGTGCCGATCACCAGGACCCTCACGTCTCGGGGGGCATCTGGAGGACAAGGGCCTCAGGCTCACTTCTGGGTTCCCTGTCCTGCTGACTGTCCCCAGGACTCCCCCGCCCCACGGCTCTGGGCCTGGCTCTCATCCCTCGATTCTCTGTTGCAGTCTCTGGTCCAGGCTCAGTGTCCTTACCCTCCAGCTGGGCCACCCCCCGACCCCCTCCCCGATCACTCACACTGGACATTCAGGTGGGTGGGAAGGGCCCAGGAGCACCACTGGTTACAAGCTGCACAGTAGATCGACGTGGTGTCCCAAGCAACTTTCTGAATCAACAGCACCCCAGGTGATGGCTCAATCCACGGGCCTTTGGGGACCCACTCATATCGGGTAACTTGAGGGTTACTGGAATTGTAGTTACAGAACAGGGTCACACTGTCTCCTTCTCGAATTGGTGAAGGGTTTCGAATAACCGTGGTCACCTCTTTTGGGGGATCTGGGAACAAACCAGAGACGTGAGTAAAGAGAGTCTGCTGTAACATTCCCTTCTTGCTTCCTTTCCCTAACTCCCAGCTCCCCGCATTCTCACAGTTCCTAAATGGATAAAGGAAGGCTTCTGCATCCCTCTGGTACCAGGGATCTTCAAAAAGTTAAGGAAGGCCAGCTGGTGGCATCGTTGTTAAGGTGGCTGGATTTTACATGCCCTGTTGTGCCGGTCAAGTCCCAGACTCTGTGGTTTGAAAAATATGCCTGACATGTGTGCGTGCATGCCCAAAATCTCAAAAGGAGAATGGAGGAGAAAGGATTTCCGTGTGGCCATAGTCCCTGATGGGGGAGTGCTTTCTCACACCCCTCCCACCCCCGTCTCTCTTCAGTGAGCACATGTACTCTCTAGGAAATTAAAAAAAAAAAAAAAAAGGAGAAAGAAAGAAAAGAAAAGCTCATAGATAGTGCATATTATGAAAAAGCTATACGTGAATTTCAATTTTTTTTAATTGCTGAAGGGCATATGTACTCATCAGAAAGAGAGAAAGTAGACCGTGCCTTTTGCTCTGTTTTTTCATCCCGTCATCCTGTCAGGATTTTGGGCATGCACACTCATGGGCCTGGTATGGTTTTCAAACCTCTGGGTCAGGATTCGAACTGTGGTCAGCCAAGTGGGATCCAGCTCCCTACACAGTATTTAACCACTGAGCTAGGGGGCCAGCCCACACTTTTTTTTTTTTTTTTTTTTTGCACTAAATAAACTACTTTAACTCCATTTACACGAATTTTTTGAAGCCCCATCATATCCGTATGAGGAGATAAACCCTGCCCGGGCCTTTGGGCCTGTCCGTGGTTTGACACAGGATGGTACAGTGGCTTCTCAACCACTAGAACATCTAGAAGAAGGGGAAAGTGGGGAGATGAGGAGAGTCCTTCAACCTGTGCAAGCAGCTATGGGAACCCCAGTTCTAGAGCCATATTGCCACTACTATGTGACTATGGGTGCAGACCTCAGTTCACTCCTCTGTCAAATGGGGTTGTGAGAATACCTAACCTTGTGGAATTTCTCCGAGGGTGAAGTGAGATGATGCCTTTAGAGCAGAGTGCGGTGTGTGGTAGGCACTCAGTAAACATGGCTGCCTCTGCTGCTTCTGTCCACCCAGCTGTCTAGGTGTTTAGGATTTGGGCCTCCTGACCAGCACATGGGACATTCACATGGGCTCCAAAGGTCAAGCTTTATGGGTTTTCTTTGTCCTGTACTCAACTTGGTGACAAGATTCACTGTGTTAAATAGTATCTAGGGTCAGCAGGTGGTGTAGTGGTTAAGGCACTGGACTCCCACATGGCTGACCTTGGTTCGAGTCCCAGATCTGGTGGCTAAACTCACGGATGTGCAAGCATGTATGCCTAAAATCCTAGGAGGAGAATGGAGGAGAATGGATTGCGGGGTGGCCATTCTCCCAGCCCCACACTTTCCTTCTCACTATCTCTCTGGTGAGCACATGTGCCCTACGGCAAAAACCTTAAGTAAATAGACAAATAAAGAGGGTCTAACAATGGAGAGGTAAGGAGACATTTTTGGCCCACTTTTTTTCTGAAATTCTCAGGACCTCTTCTGGGGTTCAGCCATGGCCCCACCATGATGTCTCTGTGACCCTTATGGAGCCCTGGTTTCTTGCAGTCATTCATTCAACAAACATCTACTGAGCACCTACCATGAGCCAGGCCCTGTAGTAGGTGCTGGGCATATACAACACCCCTGGCCTAAGAAGCTTGTCAGGAGATCCTGGCTTCTGCTTACTCTGTATCTGAGGACCCAGGGATTCCCCTGTGCTCCATCTGCCTTCCTCCTTCCCCACTTCCATCTTCTCTCCTCAAACCAGAGGCCTACTCACATTGCACATCCAGCTCGGTTTCCTGGCCCATCTGTCCAATACCAAGCCTGTTTTCTGCAATACAGGAGTAAGTCCCAGCGTGCTGGAGGGAAACCTGTGAGATGTAGAATTTCTCTTCTGTCTTTCCTAGCAGCTCTTTCCCATCATGATACCAGGTGTAATTTGTTGGGTGAGGATTGGCTGGCGATTGACAAATCATCTCTACTGTAGCTCCCTCCTTAGCTGGTGACTGGTGGATCAGAACGCTGGAAGGTTCTGGAGCATCTAGAAGAAGGGGCAAGTGGGGAGATGAGGAGAGTCCTCCAAACTGTGCAAGCAGCTGTGGGAACCCCACTGCTCGGCTCTCAAGAGCCTGGATTCCACCCCCATTCCCAGTGCCCTGCCTGCCCCTCCCCAGCTCGGAAGAGGCTCACATTGTACTTGGAGGGTCACTTCTTTCGAACTGCCTTTGCCTACAGTGTTGTAAGCCTGACAGAGGTACTTCCCGCTCATCTCCTTGGACGTTTGGGGCAGAGTTAACGTGAGTGTCTTCGACTCGCTCAGCTGCGTCCCATCCTTGAGCCAGTATATATTCTGGTACTGTGGGTTGCTGCTGACAATCCGGCACGTCATGGTCACCGATTCCCCCTCTATTACAGTGGCATCACTGGGACTGACCTCAATTTCCACCTGTGGGGCATCTGTAGGAGAAGGGCAGTGGGAAAGGGGGCAGGGAACCCTTAGGATGGAAGGTGGTGAGAAGGGGCGGTGTTTCTATTCTGACAAAGCAGCAGTCTACACAGCCTTGTTCCCCTCCCTATTCCCCTGCCCTCGGGTAGCAGCCAGCAGGATTTCTAATACCGGCAACCAGACCGTGAAACTCCTTGCTTAAAACCACTCAGTGGATTCCACTGTTCAAAATCAAATCTGGAACCCTTATGGAAGCCCATAAGATCTAGTTTCTGCTTGCTATGGTTTGGATAATGACTTGTTCCCCAAAGGTTCACATTCTGGAAGCTTAATCTTCTGCTTAGTGCCTTTGGGAGGTGGTAAGACCTTTAAGAGGTAGGACCTAATGGGAGGTCACCATCCAATCAGCTGGGGCGTGGGAGGGACACTTGCCTGCCTCCCTCCCTGCTCCTGTTAGCCATGCTCTGATGTAGCACTGAAGTCAGCCTGGTGCCCTTGAACTTTCCAGCCACCAGACTCAGGAGCCAAATAAACCTCTGTCCTTTATACATTACCCAGGGTCTGATATTTCTATTTAGCAACATAATAACAGACTGAGACAGCTCTCCTTCTCCTAGTCCCTTTCCTACCATTTGGCCTCTCAGGCAGTGAGTTTTAGCCTCTCCAGCCTTCCTCTTCCGTGGTTCACCGCATTCACATCTCAAAACCCTGCACTTGCTCTTTCCTCTCCCTTGCATCCTCTTTTCATACATATTTGCCTGCCCTAGTCTTGCCCTTCATTCAAGGCAGCTTAAGTGTTCACCTTCCTCAGTGAGGTCTCCACCCATCACTCCCCCTATTCTAACCTGGCTTTAATTTGTTATTAATGTACTTATTCCTACCCACGGTCATGGTCTGTATGTTCTCGTTAATCTATTGTTCATTTCTTCCCTGCAATGCTAGCGCCACGTGGACAAGAACTTTGCTCACTGCTGTACAGGGGATCTTCCAAGAGTTCATGGAAAATGCATATTATGGGAAAAAATTATGCATGGATTTTGGTTTTTGTACCAACCTAAATTTACTTTAATGCCATTTTCCACAAACTTTCGAAAGCACTCATGTATTCTCCACCCCACCCCACCCCCAGCAGCAGTCATAATAAGGCTGACATCTAGTAGGTCTGCAATAAATAGTTATTGAATGAATGAATGAGGCATAATGTAATGAGGTGAAAAATTTCCTTTAAGGGGAAACCAAACTTAGCCAGATAATCCCCGAATCATGGCTTGGGGATAGATGATTATTTTTTCTTTTTCTTTTTTCTTTTTTCTTTTTTTTTTTTGGAGAGGTTTTTGCTATAGGGCATGTGCGCTCGCCAGACAGACAGAGACAGAGAGACAGAAAGTGAGAAATCACACCCCCCCCCAGGGGGATGGCCATGCCACAATCCCTTCTCCTCCATTCTCCTCTCGGGATCTTGGGCACGCATGCACACGCGCCCGGCGTGAGTTTAAGCCACCGGGTCCAGGACTCGAACCGCGGTCGACTACGTGGGAGTCCAGCAACATAGCCATTACGCTAACTGCTGGTCCCAGGGATAGATGATTTTACTTTGTCAGGCCAAAACAGAGGCTGAAATGCATCTACCAGCCGAACGCCAGGGCTGTCAAGAGGAAGTGGGTGCCCACTGAGGGGTTGGGAAGAAGGTGACAAGCTCCACCCCCTTTTCCCAACCCTGGGGAACTATGTCTGATTGAATCATGGGATGTGGAATTCCAGAAGCCCATGGAGTCTTCTCTGGGTCTGCCACGCCTCATCCTTCCCGTAGGAGCACCGGGGAAACTCACACTTCACTTCCAGGCGCACCGTCTGCTCAGAGAGCACCTGCCCCTCGGTACCAGTCACAAGCTGGCAGGTCACATTCTTCCCATGGTGAGTCCACTGAGGCCGAAAAGTGAGCTTGCTCTGGGTGAGGACTGTTTCATGGGACAGGGTGGTGGAGGTGATAGCAGACTCCTCCAGGGACCACTGCAATTTGATGGGGTACCCGAAGCAGGCGAAACTCAGCGAACAGGTCAGAGTGACTTCCTGTGATGCCTTAATTTCTGGAGGGAGCTGGATGTGAGGTACAAGAGGCGTTGCTGCAAAGAAGTGAGCACCATGCTAGAGGCCTGGGAGGCCGAGGACTGGTGCAGCACGAGCTTCCGGTCCCAGCGTTAGAGGGCCTGTCCCACATAACCCCCCAGGAATCCCACCCCTCGCCAGTCCTGCCTTCCCCTACTTAAATCACATGTGCTCAGAAATACTCTCTGACAGTCCTGGGAACAATGAGTCTCCTTGAGATTATATTTTATGTTTCCTTCTAACTTCTTGCTCTTTGCTTTCTAAGTATTTTCACGATTATGCTTCCCGCTACCTCTGTGTGAATCTTTTTTTTTTTTTTTTTTGAGAGAGAGATTTTGACTATAAGCACGTGTGTCTACCAGAGACACAGAAAGCTACATCAATCAATCAATCAATCATCCCACAATTCTCCATTCTCCTGTTGGGATTGTGAGCATGCATGCACACATGCCAGGCATGAGTTTCAAGCCGCTGGGTCTAGGACTCGAACCATGATTGGCCAAAGGGAGTCCGGTGACTTAACCACTATGCCACCTGCTAGCACCCTCGAAGTGAATCTTACCAATTTAGTTCAACAGGTATTCCTTAGCTTTGATGACAAACGTGTATTTGTTTAATGGCATTACGATTGGAGACAGCCCAGCACAGCATTCCTTTAGTGGGGTCGGTCTCTGTCCAGCCAGTCTCAGCTTTTCCCCAGGCTGGACCACCTTCAGGCCCTGCAAGGTCTGAGGCTGCATCTCTCACACCAAACACAGGGCTGCTTAGAGCGGCCCACCCAAGAAACAGGCTGTGGACCTGCCTGATGGGTCATATCCACCCCTTTACACACACGCCATCTAGCCTTAAAGGGTTAATTAGGATCAGTCACCAACCTTGATGCATTGGTAGTTTTCACTAGGAAAACCAGATTTCTATCTTTTGGAAAGTCAGAAGATCTGGCAAGCTGCAGCCCACAGTCCAGAATGGGCAGGAGCTGAGGGGCAGCTGAGACAAGTGCAGGGCTATAGGCAGTCGCCACAGCAGCCCCTGCCTGATCGCTGTGGGCAATTCGGTGTGTGGCCCTGTCTGGGAGCTGGGTGTTTCCCACCTCCCCTCCTGACCCCACCCCAGGCCTTACCAGAGACATTGAGGTGTATTTCCTCCATCCATTTGTCGGTCTTTGATGTCACCCTCAGCCCCAGATGACCACTGTCATTGGCGTGCACCGGGGAGAGGCTCAGGGTGCAGTTGTTTTGTAAATCTCCCAGGAATCGTACCCTTCCCTGCTGAGAAGGGAGCCCCCCGGCCTTTGTGTGATTATAGAGGATGGTTCCTTTGAAGCTCTTGGTGCTTTCCTCATACTCGGGATTCTGGTACACGACAAGGTTTTCCAGATACTCCCTGGGCTTTGGATTGGTGTAGCCACAGGGAATCCAGATGCAGGCTCCCTCCCAGGCATAGAGGGTGTTGGGGTGCTTAAAATTCCAATTAGCTGACTCGGAGAAAGCCGGGAATTCTGAAACTTATCACAGTGGCAGAAAGCGTGATTAGGGGGCACGCAGTGCTTTAAACTGGAGAGTCCCCTTTGAGGACAGAGGAGTAATGGGGAGGTTTACAGAGAGGGCAAAACACAAAGAGAGAGTGGGCCGTGTACACACACACTGCCTGCCCACACCCGACCCCACCTTTAGTCTTCCCCGCCCTGGACATGACATCCCAGAACCCGAGTACTGGCCTGGGCCACGGTCTTTACCCAGGAGCAGGAACCAGGGGCCGAGGAGATGCATGCTGTCGTGTCTGGGTCAGAGCCTGAGATGGGGAGAGTTTGCTTTGAGCCATCTGGTCATTTACTTCTGCCAGATGGCTTTTCTTGCTCACCTACTGAGCTCCAACTCCTATTATAGATCCCGGGAGACCATGTCTGGTTGCATCATGGAATGTGGAATTCCAGGTGTCCATGGAGTCTTTTCTGGGTATGCCAGGCCTTTCCTTTGGCCTGGGAACCCTTTAGGGGCAGCATCACCCTCTTCCCAGAACTCTCTCCTCCCCCTTTCCTTCTCTCCCTCTTTACTCCTTCCCTCCCTCCCTCCATCCTTCCTTCCTTCATTTCGTCCTTCTTATTCCATTCTTTCCTGTCCCTTATCCATTCACTCATCTGTATTTTTTTTTTTTTGGAGAGGTTTTTGCTATAGGGTGCGTGCGCTTGCCAGACAGACAGAGAGAGACAGAGAGACAGAAAGCAAGAAATCACCCCAGGGGGGGATGGCCACGCTGCAATCCCTTCTCCTCCATTCTCCTCTCGGGATCTTGGGCATGCACGCACACGCGCCCGGCGTGAGTTTAAGCCACCGGGTCTGGGACTCGAACCGCAGTCGACTACGTGGGAGTTCAGCGACATAGCCATTATGCTAACTGCTGGTCCCATTCATCTGTATTTTTATAAACTCCCTGCCCAGCCCTCAGGCTGTGAGTGGCACCAGACCACTGGGCAATGCAAATGCCAGGCACTGGGTAAGTTGGAGTTCTCCTTGGGCTGCTAATAAAGGATTTTACATAGGGGAGAGACATGACCAAACCTTGATTTAAAGATCAGGAAAATAATAATTCCAAAACCAATAGTACAATATGATGCTAGGAAAGCATTTAAAGGGGCCCTAAGGGGTCCCACTCAGATGCCTCTAGGGGCCAGGTAGAAAACAAATCAACCAAGTAGAAACAAAAACCCAGCCTCACCTGCAGTTGGGGGCTGGCTTAGTTCCAGCCAGTCGTTACAACTGGGAAGGTGGCCTCAACCCTCTCTGATCTTCCACTGTTCTAAGAGAAGTGAGAAGCCGTATTTTCATGTGAAATAACCTGCTTAAAAAAAAAATGCGGGACCAGCAGTTAGCATAATGGCTATGTCGCTGGACTCTCACATAGTCGACTGCGGTTCGAGTCCCGGACCCGGTGGCTTAAACTCACGCTGGGCGCGTATGCGTACGTGCCCAAGATCCCGAGAGGAGAATGGAGGAGAAGGGATTGCGGCATGGCCATCCCCCCTGGGGGTGATTTCTCGCTTTCTCTCTGTCTCTCTCTGTCTGTCTGGTGAGTGCACGCGCCCTATCGCAAAAACCTCTCCAAAAAAAAAATGCACAGTGCTGTTCACACAAAGCCTAGCTGTGGGCTCAAGGCAGGCCAAGGGTCGTCAACCTGCAAACACTGCTCATCTCTTTCTCTAAGCAATGAGCGTCCCCTCTACCACCCGGGACTTACACACGGAGTTACATTTACATAGAGTTAATTTAAGCCCCAATTTACATGATTGTGCTCTTGTGTTGGTCCCCTGGGGAACTGAAAGGATGTATCGCAGAGTGTGTCTCCGGTCTCAGCACAGATCCCAGGCCTCCCACCCACTCCGCCAACATTGCTCATGCATCAGTGGCGCCCTCTCTGGGTATTTATCTCCTCAGCCCGCATGGCTCAAGCTGAGGGCTGGTGGGTGTCCAGTACTTTGCATGGGGGAAGCTAAGCTGCTTGCCCAAGGCAGGAATGGGGTGCTGTCCCCAGGCGTAGGGTCTGGCCTGGCCTGAGCAGGGACTAGGGAAGAGAGATCTGAAGCTGGGGTAGCTTCTCCAGGCAGAGCTGACATCAGGACTGCAGCTGCCGGTAATGTTACCCACACAAAAAGTGTTCAAGGTCCTGACCACTTGAGAAAATTGAAAAAGTTCAGTAAGATTCTCTACTGCGGGAAAGCCTTTCAATAAGTTATATAGGCGTAGTAAATCTCTAACGTGGGGCTAGAGTATTGTTCATTGTCCATACTTCTTTGGCCATGGGATCTATTTTACTTTTTCTACAGAAAACTTGGTGGGGTTGCAGAGTCAGTGTTTTTTTTTTGTTTGTTCTTTTTTTGTTTGTTTTTGGAGAGGTTTTTGCTATAGGGCGTGTGTGTTCGCCAGAAAGAGAGAGAGAGACAGAGAGACAGAAAGTGAGAAATCACCCCCCAGGGAGGATCACTATGCCACAATCCCTTCTCCTCCATTCTCCTCTCGGGATCTTGGGCACGCACGCACACGAGCCTGGTGTGAGTTTAAGCCGCCGGGTCCGGGACTCAAACCGCGGTCGACTACATGGGAATCCAGCGACATAGCCATTACGCTAACTGCTGGTCCCACAGGGTCAGTGTTCTGGAGGACACACTTTGAGATCCCCTCAGCATTTCACAAGGACTCGATTCCACGCTCTGAGGCAGACTGACAGTCTAGGGCTGGACTGTTGTACCCCATCTGCCAGCATCCGCCTGCCACCCCCTCACCAGGGCCATGAGCGAGAGGGGCACTTACAGAGCAGGACTGTATGCTTGCCCCAAGGAGCCCCAGGCAGTCTTTGGAGCAGAAGAAGTGGGTTCCCAGACCTGGGCATTGGGGTGCTGAGGAGGCAGGATGGGGCATGGAGGCTTGAGATAACAATCACTAGGATGAAGGCTCAGGAAGGCCATGCCATCCAGACCTATGACCGCGCCATACTGGCCTCTTGAGAACTTTGTAGGACCTCAAAACCAGCCTCCTGACTCATTCTTCACATCTGTGACCCAGTGGCCTGACCTACTCTCAGAAGACCCACCAATGGTAGTAACGTAGGCAAGAGAGAGAAGGGGAGGTCCCCACGGGGTTCCCATCCCTGGAATTGTGTCTGGCACAAGGGGGCTGCTCCCTACTCACTGTTGAATGCAAAAAAGAATAAAATGGTTTTTACCTGATTTCTGGTGTCTTCCCTCTTCAGGACCCTGGCAGCATCTGAGAGTGAAAGGGGAAGTACAGTGAGGTCTCCGCTAACTGATTTTCACTGTCCTGTCCTTGGCCACACCTCCTGCCTCTCTGTGACTCTGAGGGTAACCAAGGGGCATCATGATTTAGGGAGTGGAGAAAAGAGAACGGAGGAGACAGGGCTGGCATCGGATCGCAGGGCGCACTTGAATGTCCGCAATCAGGTCTTCATTTCGGTATATGGATTGTCTCTATCAGGGCAGCTTCGGGTCTGGCTTCTCCACAACTCCCCCACTACCTTGCTCGCAGGAAATACTTATGACTCAAGCAGAGCAGATGAGACCTACTAGCCTGCTGAAAAAGGTACAGGGCAACTTGAAAATAGTTTCAGTTTGTTTTTTTTTTTTGAGAGATTTTCGCTATAGGGCGTGTGCGCTCGCCAGACAGACAGAGAGAGACATAGAGACAGAAAGCGAGAAATCATGGTCACGCCACAATCCCTTCTCCTCCATTCTCCACTTGGGATCTTGGGCATGCACGCACACGCGCCCGGCTTGAGTTCTAAGCCACTGGGTCCGGGACGCGAACCGTGGTCGACTACGTGGGAGTCCAGCGACATAGCCATTACGCTAACTGCTGGTTCCCGAAAATAGTTTCAGTTTAGTGACACCATTCAGTTATTCTTTTTTTAAAAAAAAAAAATTATTTATTTATTTCCATTTGTTATTGTTTTTTTTTTTTTTCTTTATTTGACAAGAGAGAGAGAGAGAGTGGGAGAGAGAGAGAGAGAAAGGGAAAGTGAGAAAGCAAGCCACCAGGTCCAGGACTTGAATCATGGTTGGCTATGTGGAAATCCAGCGCCCTTATCCACCACACCACCTGCTGGCCCCCAGCATTCGGTTATTCTTATTCCCACTTCTTTCCATCGCAGGCACGAGTGGCGGGGAGTCAGACTGCTTATACCATGCTTAGGCAGCCCCTGGGAGCAGAGGGAATAGCACAAGAATATCAAGAAGGAAAAAAGCTATCTGGCACAAGTGTTATCAGATGAAAATGTCTTGAGACTGAAACTGCATCACTTTATCAGGCTTCTAGCCAGTGAGTGTCTTAGGAGGAGGACCAGATAGCAGTCAAAACCAGGCAAACCCTCCGGATGATAAGAGATACTTCTGAGATATACCCATTCTGATACTATTCTACTCTAACAGCTGCTGAACATTGGGGCAGAAACAGAAAAGGGGAGAATGACTTCTTGCAGTGCTGTTCTGGGCAGTGTAAATAGATATTTTTTTCTTGTTTCTTAGCTGCTAAGTACAACTAAAAACCTCGAGTATTATAAAAACAAGCCTAAGAAGACTCTGAAAGGTGAAGAGAAGATGAAGAGTACGGATCCTGGGACCCTAGGGCCAGCAGGTGGTGTGGAGGTTGGTGTGCTGGACCCTACGTGGCCAACTTTGCAGTTCGAGTCCTGGACCTGGTGGCTTGCAAATCACACCAGGCGCACGTGCATGTATGTGTGCCCAACATCCTGAGAAGAGACTGGAGGAGAAGGGATTTCGATGTGGCTGTTCTCCCTGGGCTTTCTTCCCCCCTCTCTCTCTGTTTCTCTTTCTGGCAAGTGAGTACACCTTATAGCAAAATTAAAATTAAAATAAAAAAAGTCCCAGGACCCAAGGAGTGATATGGTGGTGAATTCTCTGGATTTTCTTTTATATATCCCAACCTGGGTGTTGAAGAAGTTGACAGTGGGAAATCTAATGGACACAGACCCCCCCCCCCAAAAAAATCCTACAGAGCTCTACTTTTCTAGCCTAAGAACCAGGAAAGGGGCATTTTAGAAAAAACATAATGGTTCTACACCAGCCACATACCATAGAAAAAAACCCTTCAGCTACAGCTTCATCCTTACTCCTGTCAGCAAAGGCTGAGAGGGAAGCTTAGACCTTCACCTTCATGAGGGTGCCACAAAGAACCCTAGGCCACCCCCATACAGTTGGAGTGATGCCTGAGAAGGTCTGGTCCCTGGAGCTGGGACCCTCATCCCCACTGTGATCACCCTCCCTACAGTGTCAGTGGAGACCACGTGGGCATCTGGACATCCACCACCTCCTTAATGCAGAAATGAGGTATTTGTTCCTCTCCCTGTTGGAGTGGTATCAAAGGGGGCCCAAAGGAAGGTCAGGACTTTCACCACCACTCAGTGGTAATAAGCCCCCCTACCACCATCACCACAGTGTCAGTGGAAGTCACCTGGAGGGCAGTGATAAGTTATCCCTATTTCTCTCAGAGTAGTAAGATTAGATACCTAGTCTCTCTCTGTCTCTGTCTCTCTCTCTCTCATGTGTGTGTATGTGTATCTGCAGGACCTAAGAAGCAGCCTTCCTGACTCCATTATTCCCACCTGTGACCCAGTGACCCAGCCCACTCTCAGAAAACCCACCAAGCCCAGCATGGTGGATGCTCAAATATAGGGTCTGTCTGCAACCCATTGTAACATAGGCAAGAGAGAGAAATGGAGGTCCTCGCTGGGTTCCCAGCCCTGGAATTGTGCCCAGCACATAGGGGCTGCTACATACTTGCTTGTTGAATACCAAAAAATAAATAAATAAATAAAAATAACAAAATGGTTGTTTTTTAACCTGATTTCTGGTGTCTTCCCTCTTCAGGGACCATGGTAGTATCAGAGAATGATATTTATCTATCTGCAGGTTCAAGAAGCTGAATGAACCCGGGACCAGCAGTTAACGTAATGGCTATGTTGCTGGACTCCCATGTAGCCGACCGCAGTTCGAGTCTCAGACCTGGTGGCTTAAACTCACACCGGGCGCGTGTGCGTGTGTGCCCAAGATCCCGAGAGGAGAATGGAGGAGAAGGGATTACGGCGTGGCCATCCCCCCTGGAGGGTGATTTCTCGCTTTCTATCTCTCTGTCTCTCTCTGTCTGTCTGGTGAGCACACACGCCCTATAGCAAAAACCTCTCCAAAAAAAAAAAAAAAAAAAAAAGAAGAAGCTGAATGAACTCAAACAGGATACACCCAAGGAAATGCATGCCATAGTCAAAATTGCTAAAATCTAAGACAAAGTCAAAATCTCTAAAGCAACCACAGAGAAATAATAGACTATCTACAAGGGTGAAAATCATTAAAACAGCAGTGGATTTCTCATTAAAAGCAAAACAAAACAAACAAAAAACCATGGGAGCCGTAAGGAGGTGGTGCAATATTGTCAGGTGCTGAAAGAAAAACACTGTCAATCTGGAATCCTATATCTAGTGAAAATATCCTTCAGGAATCAAGGGAAAATCAAAGCATTCTAAGAGAATTTTTGTCTAACAGAGGCCTATCCTGAAAGAACAGCTAAAGGGAATCCTCTAAACAAAAAGGTGTTTTTTTTGTTTTTCTTTTTGTTTTGGTTTTTCCATAGGATTCAGGTGCTTGCCAGAGAGAGACAGAAAGAGACAGTGAGAAGGAAAGTGATAAATCACCCCCTGGGGGGGATGACCATGCCACAATCCCTTCTCCTCCATTTTCCTGTTGGGGTTTTGGGCATGCATACACAGGCACCTGGCATGATTTTCAAGCCATTGAGTCTGGGACTCAAACCACTGCTAGTCATATCAGAGCCCAGTGACTTAACCACTACACCACCTGCTGGTCTTGAGGAAAAATTTTTTTAAAGGAAACTTAGAACATCAGGAAGGAAAAAAGAACACAGAAAGAACAAATCTATGAGTAAATGCAATATACTTTCCTTCTCTTCTGAAGTTTTCTATTATGTTTGACAATAAAAACAAGAACCATAATACTGTTTAATTATGTTCCTAATGTCCATAAGGGAAATATTTAAGGTAATTATAAATAGAATAGGATAAAGGGACATAAAGAGAGGTAAGATTTCTTCATTTCATTTGAACTGGTAAAAATGTTAAAACCGGTAGATTTTGATAAATCATGTATAATGTATTATCTAGAACAACCAGTAAAAAAGCTACACAAGGTGATACACTCAAAAGCATTTTTTAAAAGAATTATTTAATTTTATTTTATTTATTGATTCTAATTTGACCATAAAGGGACAGAGAGAGAGAGAGGGAGAGAGAGAGAGAGAGAGAAAAGCAAGAAAGCAAGCTGCCAGGTCTGGGAGTTGAACTGCAGTTGTCCACGTGGGAGTCCAGTGCCCTTAACCATCATGCCACCTGCTGACCCCAAAAGCATTTTAGATAAGTACTGGTGGAATTCTAAAAAGCTGTTCAAGAAACCAACAGGGAGGTAGGAAAAAAGAAAATGGAAATGAAAAACTGAAAAATAAAATAGGAAACTTACTATATAAGTAATTGTATTAAATATAAATGGTCCAAATACACAAATTAAAAGGCAGAGATTGACAGAGTGGCTAAAAGAATGACCCAATTATATACTGTCTATAAGAAAGTAAATTCAAATAAAATGATATAGGTAAGTTGCAAATAAAATAACTGAAAAGTATATACCATGCAAAAATTAGTCAAAGAAAAGTAGCATATATTAATAACAGATTAAGACAAATTAACAATTGTAGTTGGAAACTTCAACATCCCTCACTAAACAATTGATAGGGGGAAAAAAACAGGCATAAAATCAGTAAGGATGTATAATAACTCAACAATATCACCCAACAGTATCTAGTTGGCATAGAACCATCTACCCAGCAACAACATGAAATACACATACATTTTTCAAGCACCTATGGAATATATACCAAGAGAAATAAAATCTAGGGCTATAAAACAAGTCTCAAAAAATTTGAAATAATTGAAATCATACAGAATATATTCTCTAAGCACAATGGAATCAAACTACATATCAGTAACTGAAATATGACCATAAAATCTCCAGACACTTGGAAACTAAACAACATGCTTCTAAATAATCTATAATTCAAAGAGGAAAACTAAAGGGAAATTAAACAAAACAAAACAAAAACACTAAACTGAATGAAAAGAAAAATTTTAGAACCTATCAAATTTTACGGGACACAGTTAAAGCACAACAGGGAAATTTACACACTAAATGTTTACATTAGAAAATATGAAAAGCCTCAAGTCAATAATATAAGATTCCAGGGACTGGCAGTTGGTATAATGGCTACGTTGCTGGACTCCCATGTAGTTGACTGCGTTTCAAGTCCCAGACTCACGCCAGACACGTGTGTGTGTGTGCCCAAGATCCTGAGAGGAGAATGGAGGAGAAGGGATTGCGGCATGACTATCCCCCCTGGGGGGTGATTTCTCACTTTCTGTCTCTCTCTGTCTTTCTGGCTAGCGCACACACCCTATAACAAAAACATCTCTAAATAAATAAATAAATAAATAAGATTCCATTTTAAGAACCTAGAATAATAAAAGCAAAATAAGCTTAAAGCAAGCATAAGAAGAACATAATAAATACAAAGGTAGAATGGAGAAGAGACTGTGGTATGGCCATCCCTTCTTGGGGAATGGTTTCTCACTTTCTGTCTCTCTGTTTCTCCAGAGAGTACACATGCCCGAAAATAAAAATTTCTCTCAAAATATAAATAAATAAACAAATAAATGTACAAACTACCAAACTCACCCAACATGAATTGAATTATTTGAACAGCATTATAACTACTAAGGTAATTGAAAAATCCCAAAAAGAAGTCTCCAGGCCCACATGGTTTCACTGGAGAATTCTACCTAATATTTAAAGAAAAATTAACACCCATTTACATAATATTTTCCAGAAAATTCGTACAGGGAATGCTTTCCAACTCATTCTATGAATCTATTATTACCCTGAAACCAAAAAAAAAAACAGGCAAAAGTAGTAGAACAAAAAAAATTACAGACCAACATTCCTTATGAATATAGATACAAAACATTTTTTTTAGAGAGAGATTTTTGCTATAGGGCACATGCATTCACTGCAGAGACAGTGAGAGATAGAGAGAAGAAAATAAAAAATAACCCCCTCCCCGGGGGGAATAATCATGCTGCATGACTTCTCCTTCTCCTCCATTCTCCTCTAGAGATTTTGGGCACACACACATGCACCCAGCATGAGTACGAAGCCAGCAGGTCTAGGACTCTAACCGTGGTTGGCCATGTGGGAGTCTAAAGACATAACCATTATGACATCTGCTGGTCCCAAATATAGATACAAAATTCTTGATAAAATATTATCAAATATGGGCTGACCACACAGCCTAGTGGTTAAGGGAGTTGAATCCTACATGGTCAACTGTGGTTCAGGTCCTGACTCTGGAGGCTTGAGAAACATGCTGGGTACATGTGCCTGTAGACACAAAATCCAAACAGGATGGAGAAATGGAAGAGAAGAGAGTGCAGCATGATCACACCCCACTGGGGGATGCTTTCTCTCTCTCCCTTTTACTCTTTCCCTATGGCGAGCACGTGCACCCTCTGGTAATTAAAAAAATGTTTAGCAAATTGAATTTATCAATATAGAAAAGGGGACCAGCAGTTAGCGTAATGGCTATGTCGCTGGACTCCCACGTAGTCGACCGCGGTTCGCGTCCAGGACCCGGTGGCTTAAAACTCACGCCAGGTGTGTGTGCGTGCGTGCCCAAGATCCCGAATGGAGGATAAAGGATTGCGGCATGACCATCCCCCCTGGGGGTGATTTCTTGCTTTCTGTCTCTATGTCTCTGTCTGTCTGTCTGGCGAGCGCACACGCCCTATAGCAAAAACCTCTCCAAAAAAAAAGAAAAAGAGAAGAATTTATATACCGCAACCAAGTGAGGTTCATCCCAGGGATGCAAAGCTTGTTCAATATTTGAATATCAATTAGTGCAATTCATATTAGCAAGGTAAAGAAGAAAAGGTAGATGATCATATGAGGGAACTTCAAAAATTTTATAGATCAGGGACCAGCAGTTAGCGTAATAGCTATGTCGCTGGACTCCCATGTGGTCGACCACAGTTAGAGTCCCAGACCCAGTGGCTTAAACTCATTCTGGGCGCGTGTGCGTGCATGCCCAAGATCCTGAGAGGAGAATAGAGAAGGGATTGCGGTGTAGCCATTCCCCCTGCGGGGGGTGATTTCTCGCTTTCTGTCTCTCTTTCTCTGTCTTTTGGGTGAGCGCACGTGCCCTATAGCAAAATCTCTCAAAAAAAATTTTTTTTTATAGATCAATGGAACTGAAGTATGAGTTTAGGGCCAGTCTTGTAATGTAGTAGTTAAGCATCATGCTTAGGGAACCGGATCCCGTATGGCTAACCACAGTTCAACTCTTGGCTCCAAGCACATGCATGCCCAAAATTCTGACAGGATGGAGAAATGAAGGAAAAAGTATGGTGATGTGACCATTGCGAAAGTTCTCTCTCTCTTTCTCTCTCTCTCTCTCTCTCTCTCTCTCTCATGCATGACCTTTGGCAATAAAAATAGTATTTGTAAAATTTTTGAGAGGTTTTTGCTATAGGGCACATGCACTCACCAGAAAGAGAGAGACAGAGAGACAGAAAGCGAGAAATCACCCCCCCAGGGGGATGGCCACACTGCAATCCCTTCTCCTCCATTCTCCTCCCATGATCTTGGGCACGCATGCACACGTGCCTGGCATGAGTTTAAGCAGCAGGTCCAGGACTCAAACTATGGTCAACTACATGGGAGTCCAGCGACATAGCCATTACACCAACTGCTAGTCCCATTTGTAATTTTGTTAAAGTATGAGTTTATTTTGGTGCACACAAATTTTAATTCGTGCATAATTTTTTCATAATATACATTTTTACTTAATTCCATTTTCCACGAACTTTTTGAAATTATGTATATGCATATGTGTGTGTATATAAAATTTTAAAAATCCAATTAGAAAATAAGTCAAGACATAAAGAAAATTTCACCAAAGAAGATACACAGATGTAGGACCAGCAGTTGGCATAATGGCTATGTCACTGGACTCCCCTGTACTCTACCGTGGTTCAAGTCCTGGACCTGGTGGCTTAAACTCACACCAAGTGCATGTGCGTGCATGTGTGCATCCCCAAGATCCTGAGAGGAGAATGGAGGAGAAGGGATTGTGGCGTGGCCATCCCCCCTGGGGGGTGATTTCTCACTTTCTGTCTCTCTGTTTCTCTCTTTCTGGCAAGCGCACGTGCCCTATAGCAAAAACCTCTCAAAAAAAAAAAAAAAGATACACAGATGTAAATAAGCACATGAAATGTTTCACCTTACTAGCCATTAGTGAAATGCAAATTAAGATCATGACAAGATTATCACTACACACCTATTAGGATAGCTAACGTAAAATATAATGTAAAGCCAAATGCTAGTGAACTTGGATTATTCACACATTTCTGGTGGAACTGTAAAATGGCACAGCCACTTTGGAAAATAATTTGTTGGTTTCTTGCACTTTGGGGCATTTTATCCCCAAGAAATTGAGTTGTGTCCACACAAAAATATGTACACGATTACTTTTTTCCCTAATTTTTGTTTATTTTTTGAAAATTTTTTATTTATTAATTTTAATTATTATTTATACACTTAATTGCTATGCATCATTTAGATTGTAAAGAGGCTCTACCCAGCATAACACACACCTCAGTCCAGCCCAGTTGAGAACATTCGCACGTCCTCATCAGCAAATAATAAACCATATCCGCATCCTACAAATGCCTTACCTCTCCATTTTTTTCCCCAAATTTCCTTTCCTAAGCTCTTCCCCTTCCCCACTCTTTCCACTTTGGCTCTAGTGTCCACAACAATTTTCAATGCTTATATGTCCTCCAGTCTTTCAGTTTCTGCCATAGAGTGCTGACAGTTGGTATATGTTAAGGGGAGACATACACTGTCTCCCTTTCACGGCCTGACTTGCTGTGGCTATGGTAAATGGGATTACTTTCTTCAGTTCTGTCTCTGTCTGCTTGTTGTTTGTATATAGAAATGCTATAGATTTTTGTAAGTTAATTTTGTATCCTACCACTTTACTGTATGCATTTATTACCTTGAGGAGTTTTTTGTAGATACTATTGGGTCTTTTATGTAAACAATCATGTCATCTGCAAATAGAGGTAATTTAAGTTCTTCTTTCACTATTGGAATGCCTTTTATTTCCTTCTCTTGTCTGATCACATTGGCTAGGACTTCCAGTACTACACTGAATAGGAGCAGAGAAAGTGGGCAGCCTTATCTTGTACCAGTTTTTAGTGGAAAAGGTTTCAGCTTTTCCCCATTCAGTATAATGTTAGCTATAGGTTTTTCATAGATGGCTTTTATTATGCTGAGAAACGACCCTTCTATGCCAATTTTACTGAACGTCTTAATCATGAAAGGATGTTGTATTTTGTAGAATGCTTTTTCTGCATCAATTGAAATGATCATACGGTTTTTTTTTATCTTTCTTTCTGTTGATATGGTGTATTACATTTATGGTCTTGTGTATGTTGAATCACCCTTGCATCCCTGGAATAAAGCCCACCTGGTCGTGATGAATAATCACGTGATGAATTATATGTTGTTTAATACAGTTAGCAAGTATCTTCTTGAGAATTTTTGCATCGATATTCATCAGAGATACAGGTCTATCGTTTCCCTTTTTTGTTGTATCCTTATCCATTTTGGGAATAAGGATCACAGAGGTTTTATAGAATGTGTTTGGAAGGGTTCCTTCCTTTTGGATCTCTAGAAACAGTGTGAGTAGGATGGGGGTTACCTCTTCTTTAAAAGTTTTGTAAAATTCAGCAGTGAAGCCATCAGGACCTGGACTTTTCTTTGTTGGGAGATTATTTATTACTGATTCAATCTCATTGCTTGTTATAGGTCTATTCAGGCTTTCAACATCCTCTTGAATCAATCTTAGTAGATTATACATCTCCAGAAATTTGTCCATCTCATCCAGGTTTTCTTGTTTGTTGGCGTATAGTTGCTCATAGTATCCTCTAATGATGTTTTGTATTTCTGTTATGTCAGTTGTAATGTTGCCTGATTCATTGTGATTTTGATGTATCTGGTTCCTTTCTCTCTTCTTAATTAGTCTGGCTAATGGTGTGTCAATCTTGTTTATCTTTTCAAAGAACCAGCTTTTGTTTTCATTTATTTTCTGTATAATTCGCTTATTTTCTATTTCATTTATTTCTGCTTGAATCTTTATTATTTCTTTTCTCCTGGTATTTTTTGGCTTTTTTTGTGGTTGTTTTTCCAATTCCCTGAGGCATGATGTTAGGTTGTCCTTTTGCCACCTTTCCATCTTTTTCTTGCGTACACTAATTGCTATGAACTTCCCTCTTATGACTCCTTTTGCCGTGTCCCATATGTTGTGGAAACTTGTGTACTCATTATCATTTGTTTTCATGAATCTTTTGATTTGAGTCTTAATCTCTTCAGTAGTCATGAAGCCATTTAGAAGTAGGTTATTTAGTTTCCATGTATTTGTGTATTTTTGAGGGTTTTTCCTGATATTAAAATCAAGTTTAATTCTATCATGGTCAGAGAAGATGCTGGATATAGTGTCTATGCTTTTGAATCTGTAAAGGCTGGTTTTGTGCCCTATTATGTGGTCAGTCTTTGAGAAAGTACCATGTGGGGCTGAGAAAAATGTATATTTCGTGTTTTTTGGGTGGAAAGTTCTATAGATGTCTATCAAGTCTATCTGATTTATGCTATCATTTAGGTCCTGGATCTCTTTGCTTATTTTATGTCTCCTTGATCCATCTAAAGGAGATAATGGGGTGTTGAGATCTCCAATAATTATTGTGTTACAGTCTATATCTCCTTTTAGATCTTGCAATCTTTCCTTTACATATTTAGTTGCTCCTAAATTCAATGCATAGATATTTATAAACATTACATCTTCTTGGTGAATTAGCCCTTTCACTACTATATAATGCCCTTCTTTGTCTCTTCTTAAGGTTTTTGTCTTAAAGTCTATTTTGTCTGAAATCAGTATAATGACTCCAGCTCTTTTCTGGTTTCCATTTGCATGGAATACCTTTTTCCAGCCATTCACTTTTAATCTATGTATGTCTTTATCCAGAAGATTTTATTTGTAGGCAGCAGATGGAGGGTTTCTGATTTTTAATCCAGTCTGCCAGCCTATGTCTCTTGATAAGAGAATTTAATCCATTAACATTTAATGTTATTATCGATATTTCCAGACTTGTCCCTAACATTAAGTTGGCCATATTCTTGTTTGTTTTTTGTTCTCTTTTTGCTGTCTGTCTCTTTAATTTTCTTGGTATAGTACTCCTTTCAGAATTTCTTGAAGAGCTGGTCTGAAGTTGGTAAATTCTATCAGGTTTTGTTTACCCAAGAACGTTTTAATTTTATTTTCCCATATGAAGGATAATCTTGGTTGAAATTGTTTTTCGCTTAACACTTTGAATATATTTCCTCATTCTTTCCTTGCTTGCATTGCATCCCATGAGAGATCTGGTGTTAGCCTGATGGGATAACCTTTGTAGGTGATTTGACATTTCTCTCTCACCAATCTTAATATCTTGTCTTTTTCTGTCGTTTTGGCCAATCTAGCTATAATGTGCCATGGAGAGGATCTTCTTGGATTGATTCTACCTGGAGTTCTTTGTATTTCTTGGGTCTGTATGTTTGAATGCCTCTCTAGACTTGGAAGATTTTCTTTCAGGATTTCATGGAATAGATTATCCATGCCCTTATTAGATTCTTCGCCTTCTGGGATACCAAATTATTCAGATATTTGGGCATTTCATGGTATCTAGTATTTCTCATATATGATGCTCAGTTTTCTTGGCTGTTTTCTGAGTGTTTCTGATAATTTTTTCTAAGTTAGAAGTTTTGTCTTCTACTTCTAAAATTCGATCCTCTGCATGGTCTAACCTGCTTTTAATACTTTCGAGGGAAGTTTTAGTTTCCTGTATTATAACCTTCATATCTAATAGTTTTGTATGGTTCTTTTTTATGGTGTCCAATTCGTATTTCATGTCGTGAAAGGACTTCCTCATCTCTTGAGCTCAATGTCACTTTTCTTTTGTATCTCACAAAATTGTGTTACCATAAATATTCTAAATTCTTTCTCTGACACTTCGGTAATATCCTCTAATAGTTCCCTACATGGTGATAAGTTACAGTGTTCCCTTGCTGGAGTTATAGTACTTGATTCTCTCATCCTTGAGGCTCTTTTCCGATTCTTAGTCATTTGGTAATGTATTCACTTCTGCTTAACTTGTTAGAGAAGGATTATGAAACTGTGAGCCTGTGCGTTTCCTTACTGTGAAATAATTCAGTGCTGTTTTCTCCCTTCTACTGTGTTCTCCAGTGTGGAAAAAACAAACAAACCAAAAAAAAAAAAAAAAAAAAAAAAAAAAAAAAAAAAAAAAAAAAAAAAAAAAAAAAAAAAAAAAAAGACCAGGAGTTTTGCAATTGGATTTATAAGGGGAATTTCACTATTTTTGCAACCACTACAGTGAGGTACAGAGAATTTCCTAAAACTCACAATGTTCAAAATTTATTTACTATGCACCTAGTAATCTCTAGTGAGTGGGTAAGGGCTAAGCAGTAAAACAGGACCGTAAGGTAAAAGAAAAAGATTAGGAAATAGAGGAAGAAAAATCAAAGAAAAAAAAAGGAAAATACTACAAGAAAAAGAGAAGAAAAAATTAAAATTTATGTCGCAGAAAATGCAATTGGGTTAAAAATAGAAAACCACACAACGTGCAACCGTAGTGCGCAAAGGTTTAACCCAGACAGAGGTGGAGGGCTCTGGAGGCTTTCTATCCTAGGTGAAGGAAGAAGAGATCAATTAACCCGAGAAAGGCACAAGCAAGGCAAAAAAGTTGTTTTTTGTTTGTTTTTAAAGACAGAAAAAAGTTAGAAGGTACAGAGCAGAACAAGAGGGAGCTACCTGCATACCTGACTGGCACTGTGGTCTGCGGGAGTAGCCCTGGCTAGGGGAGTACTTCACAGCCTTGAAGCTGAACCCACAGGCCCAACCAGGTTTTGTTTACCTTTAATGATGTGATTATTGCTAATGTCAGATAATGTAATAAAAATAATCTTGGCTTCAATTAACACAAGATTTATTTTACTATAAATTTCAGGCAATAGAGGTCTTTTAAGTCCCTTTCTATAACAGTTCCTACTGTTAAAAATGTCAAAAAGATTGTTGGTTAAGTGTAAACAATGCACAGTACCAATATAGTTTGAAAAGGAGGCAGGCCGAACCACAGCAAACATTCTCACACACCAGCTGTGCTCTCACTGAAGAGCTGGGCCGCAATTCAATCTTAGTATGTGATTTTTCAAATTTGCGAGTTTACTTGGAATTCTTTCCATATTTGATAATTCCTGTTGCTTGAGTGCTCCTAACTCCACAAGGTGCTGCCATTAATAAATGGAATGATTTGGAAATTCTGAAATGCATTTTTTATTCATCTCAGCAAGTGGCAAGAATCAAAGAAGTAGGCGATCTGTTGACTGGAGGATGAAGGATGCTGAAATGTACACTTCATGTTGTCTTCATCGATACGGATCCCCAACGCTTTTGCCATTTGGACGCTGTGAGCTGTGGCATCAGATGTAAGAGCCAGAACTGTGATTCCTGTGTCAGTCCGTTTGCGGAGAGTCAGACGAAGCAGTGGAGCTTGCAAATATCCAGATGCTCTGTGGACCAAAAAATAACCAAGAGGAATTCTCAAATAACCAAAGATACCCACTGCCATTAACAAAATAGTTTCTGAGGTAAGTGGTATTTCATCAGCATCAAGTCTCTCAAGACCGAAGTCCATAAACCCTTGCAAACTGTGACTGCTGGGGTCTCACTGAAGTTGCTGCTTGAGGGATAGGCCTTTTATGATCAATGAACAATGCGGATACTGCTGGTCTCCATTCCCTACTTTTCGCTGAAGAAAAGAAAAAAACATTGCTGCTCAAATCTGGACCGGGTTTACCTTTTGATAACCACCCAAATCCAGTTTGTGAGTTAGAAACATGGGGAAGCGACTGATTACTGTCTTAGACTCGTTTTCTTCCGTTCAGAGGATGGAAGAACGAGGCAGCTTAAGAATCTTTCTTACATAGTCATAGACTTTGCTACTCACAGGGACAGTGTCCATGCAAACTGCTTCATCTCTGTGGAGTATTCAGCCGTTTCTCTCCAGTTATACAACACCCACCTAAAATCTGAAAATCGTGATCGTAGCAGACCACTCACTCTGTTTCTTCAGAAAGTAGTTTCTCTCCTCTGAGGGCATCGATGAATTGCAAGCCCTTTTTCTTCTTGATAGTTTTTTACAGAGATAAGTCTTTTTTGGACTTGGAGCATTTGTTGTACCTCAGCTTCTCTGCACCTGTAGTCAAAGGTCTCCTTAAATTATAGGTATAGTCCTCGGTAGCAACTTCTCCAGAATTATCCGGAAGCAGCTGTTTTAGGACTTTCTGTTTTGCTTTACCTTTAAAGTGCACACTGGACGCGCCTTGGAGAGAGAACCAGAAGGTACAGGTCCTTTTTTCAGTTTTCTTTTTATGCCATATGACTCAACACACAATTATTCATAGCAGCTTTATTTGTGATTGCCCCAAACTGGAAACAACACGTCCTTCAACAGGTCAGTGATTACTGAGTTATGATATGTTTGTGCCACCGAGTCCTGTGTAACAATAAAAAAAGGAGCGAGGGACCAGCAGTTAGTGTAATGGCTATGTTGCTGGACTCCCATGTAGTTGACCGCAGTTCGCCTCCTGGACCCGGTGGCTTAAACTCACGCCAGGCACGTGTGCGTGCGTGCCCAAGATTCCGAGAGGAGAATGGAGTAGAAGGGATTACGGCGTGACCATCTCCCCTGGGGGGTGATTTCTCGCTTTTTGTCTCTCTGTCTCTGTCTGTCTGGTGAGCGCACGCGCCCTATAGCGAAAACCTCTCAAAAAAAAAAAAAAAAAACAAAAAAAAACACATTGATCTCAGTGGTAGACTCCAGGCTAGAGGGCCAGGTCCCAAAGGTCTCAGACAGGGGATCCATTGGGACTTGGATCCCTGCTCGTCACCTAGAAGTGTCAGATATCTGCCAGCCACAGTTCCCAGCATCACTTATAGTTTGGTAATGGAAGGAAGCTGGGAGCAGCCCCGTGGACACGTTCTTGATTTCTGGAGACCAAGGGCTGCATGGACAAGGTGAGGATGGGGGAGCAAAACTCCTGAGATTGATGGCTTTGGTGGCTTCGTGCTGCTTCCCAGCATCCCCTCAGAGAGGTAGGCCATTTTGTTTTGAGTAACTTGACGGTCACCTCCTCACCAGGGAAGCAGTACCATCAGGAGCCAGGCTGGCAGGCAGATCCAGGAGCCCTGGCTGCCACTCCTTGCCTGGCTCTGTGTCCCCTTACCCCCAGC
Organism: Tupaia tana; assembly: GCA_026018925.1. Classification (NCBI taxonomy): domain Eukaryota; kingdom Metazoa; phylum Chordata; class Mammalia; order Scandentia; family Tupaiidae; genus Tupaia; species Tupaia tana. The sequence continues at coordinate 48,722,296 of JAKSZU010000018.1, read as the reverse complement.
CCAGGACTGTAGGACAGGAAGGGTGATAGCTCCTTCCTCACAGAATTCATGAGATCATACACACCACGCTCTCAGCAGTGGCACAGTGTGTGACAACTGTGTGCTACACAGATCTGGGTTCAAGTTGCAGTTCTGCCATTTGTCAGCTATGACATTCCCTCAGGGTCCCCCTCTAAGGGTTGACAGCTGTCATGGAAAAGTGAGCCATCGTTATTGTGGACATTGTCACTTGCTCTGCTGACCAACACTCCACAGCGACATAGATTCTTAGGCCTCTGGCTACTCAGCCCTAGCCTGAGCCTGACAGAGAGGCCCTCTGAGACCATGCTGCTGTTTGGTCCCACTGCTCAAAGGAGGCAGATCGAGCTCTGGGGTGTGTTCTGCCTGGCTGCTGCCTGCCTGGGAGGTGAAGATGTCACCTCCGTCCAGGGAGTAAGCTGGGGGGTGAGAGTGAGGCAGGTGGGGACAGAAGGAGGTTGGCTACTCCTGAGCCTGCTGAGTCTCCACCCCTGACCCATTCTTGGAGCCTAGCCCTGCCCGGCCCAGCTGGGGAGGAGGCTTGGGAGCAGCCAGCGCCGGCCTGGAGCCCTTTTATCAGTGAGGATAATGGAGCTGCCTGCCCCAGGCACCGTCCTAGGGACAGAGTGGGGGTGGACCCTGACGAGTCATCTCAGCCAGGAGCCACTCAGGAGGTTGGCAGGCGGGGAGGGACAAAGAGGGTTGTGCTGGGACCATGGCCTGGAGTGTGGGTTCTTATCTCCTGCTGCATGGGGTGGCTCAACTCTCCCAGCATCTGAGACCTTGAAACCCACCTGCCCCTGCCTACTCCAGCCCGGCCAGCCTTCTCAGGGTCTGTCCCCATGTCTCTGAGTTAGCAGGCGTGAGTCACTGTGTCTTGGGTGCTGACTCAACTACGACTTGGCATTCCCCAAGGAGGGGCCGGGGATGCCATCCGCCTTTCCTGTCCTTGTGAGTCCCTCCTCAGGCCTGAACACGGTCACAGTACGTCACTCTGTGTTCTCCACAGGACCTGTTCCTTCTGCCTTCCCCAGCACCTAAGGAAGCAGAGGGACGAGTCACCTGTGACTGCTACTTCCTCTCACCTGCCCGCCCCCTGCCCCGCATCAGCAAGTCTCGTTGGTCCCCCCTTCCTCTCTGTCTCAGACACTGTCACTGCTTCCTATAAGCCCTCTCCTGCTCCTGCTAATCGCCTGGGCCCCTGGCTCGCACAGCCACCAGCAGGTCAGATCACTCCTGGAGGAACTCTCCAGCAGGTCCCCAGTTGGCCCTGGGGAAAAGCCCAGCAGGGTGTTCTGTAATTGGGTTCCTTGGTCCCACTCGGGCTCCACCACTCCGCTCAGGCGGGCTGGCTTCCTTCCTGTTTCCTGAGCATGCCGAGTATGTTCTCAGGCCTTTGCACCTGAGGTTGGCTCCCTCTGGACCCACATCCCCCAGAAACCCACAGAGCTCTCCCCCGCATCTCTACTTGCCATCTGTACTCGAAGGACAGTTCTATCTGAAACGTGGCCATTCCAGCACACCCTGACCGTCCCTCCTGCTTAAGTTCCTTCCTAGCGCGCTCATTGACCCACCGCAGGGCATCTGCTTGCCCCTCGAGCCCTCGTCAGTCTCTTCTGCAGAATGTCAGCTCTGGGCACTGCAGGCTCCTCCAGAGCCCAGGATAGACCTGGCACACAGAGGTGTTCAGTAAACACGTGTTAACTTCTGCTGGGTCTAAGAGCTCAGAGAAGAAAGTCCAGGAGTGTGAACCTGAATTCAGGTCCTACTTGTGTGTCGTCGTTTGTCACTCCGGAAGGATGGTCTTGCCAGCAGAATACTTCATTATTTTCCAAACTTTAGAGTTTCACCTGCAATCTTTAGGCCTTTCGTTCTGTCTGCAAACCATAAGAAATCATTGTATTTCATTCTTTCTTTTTATCTGCCAGAGGACATGTGCACTTGCCACAAGAGAGAGAGGAAGAGAGGAAGCCCGCCCCCGCTGGAGTGTGGTCACTCTGCCATCCCTTCTCCATTTCTCCATCTGTTGCGATTTGGGGCATGTACACACATATGCCTGGCATGTTTTTCAAGCCACCAGGGTCAGAATTCAAACCGTGTGCTTGGTCATGTGGGATCCAGTCCCTTTAACCACCAGTCCACCAGACTAGCCTCGTACTTAATGTATTTCTTTCAATCAATTCACTGTATTGATTTTTTTCTTTTTAGTTTGTTTTAACTTAGCCTTATCCTAAGCTTTTATCAAAAGCATTGTGAGTCTGGTATGCTGGTTCCGGTTCCCTTGAGTCCTGATACATCCTAAATGAAGCGTAAATAGTAACATGAAAGTCACTCCCCACCTCGGGATCATCTCATGCACCGCGGGGCACTCAGGCCACACTTGAACGGCCCGGGTAATTCCCCGTCCTGGCTATTGACACTGTCTGCTCCTCAGGGCAAAGTCCTTAGCGGCCATTTCTACAGGCCAGACCTGCTGGAGCCTGGGTCTGTTGTCAGGGGACAGGTGTGTCAGGGTGGGCCCCCAGTGTGTGTGCAGGATCTCTGGACAAACGTTCCATCCTAGTGGTCGAGAGGGTCCTTCCTGTACTCTGTCTTATCTTGCGCCACACTCCCAACCTCTCCGGTCATGCTTCAGCTCCTGAAATTTTGTCAAACATGTTCCCACCAGGGACCGTCACACAAGTGTGAATGTTCTCCCATGGAGAAGTCTCCCCTGGCCTCTGAGACCCTAGGTTGCATGTCCTTTCTGTGGGCTACCTTGGGAGCAGGTGTGACACAGTGCAGTTTGGTGTTGTGTGTGGGATTACTGATCTTGTGTCCTTCTCCCTGCAAGACTGAGCTCTGGAAGGGAAATACCACACCCAACCAGGCCTGGACAGGTCTCTCTCAGGAAGGGTCCCCCTTCCTGCTGCTCACAGCCTCGCCTACCCCGGCGTCTCTTCCTTCCTTCTGCACGTGGACTTTCCATCCCAGCCTGAGTGACCTGGTCCCCTTCTCTCCCAACCTGGGCTGTTTACTCCTCCCTCTAGGCCTTTACTTTGTCCTGTATCTTCTGTCTTCTTCCATCCAGAGAAGAACTGCTGTCTTAGACACTCTGCCCGAATTGCCTGCAGTCCCACTGTGTTTCCTGACTGTTCCATGAGCAGCCTGGGACCCCAGGAACTGCTGTTAGATCTCACCACAGTGGCAGTGCAGCACAGCAGTGAGTGCGCGGCCTCTGGAGCCAGGGGTCAGGGCTCGAATTGGGCAGGGGTCAGGGCTGGCCTGGGAATTTGCCTTTGTAACAAGTTCCCAGGTGAAGCTGACGCTGCCGGCCAGGACTATTGCCAAGGTTGGTAGGGAAGGTAAATGAAAACTGGGTGGGCTCATGGCACAGGGTAGGCACTTGATGAATATTGGCTGTCAATGCCATTTCTGATTTCTTCACATTTCTGAAGGATGTTATAGACAAAGTGCATTTGTAATCAGAACCACTAAGCCCAGGGCCCGGCCATAGCATTGTCTAGCTCTGGGATCCCCGGAAAATCACCTCGCCTGCCTGAGCCCAGTGTGCCATCTCCACTGTGAGGGGTCAAGGGGTCCCCTCTCAGGACAGCCTGAGTTCCCCGAAGGGCTCAGTATACACCTCTGGTGCTTAATGAATATTTCTTTTCCCAAAGTTCAACTTAAGCTGACAAACAAGAAGTACTTAAAAAGCAGAAGATGGTTTTGATCCATGTATATTGTGGAAAGATCAAATCAGGTTAACTAGGGCTGGCTCTGTAGCCTAGTGGCTAAGGAAGCCAGATCCCACGTAGCCAACTGCAGTTCAACTCCTGGCCCCAGCAGCTCAATAAACATTTCAGGTATGTGTATCTGCATGCCCCAAATCCTGACCGGATGAAGAGGTGGAAGAGAAGGGATTGTGGTGTGGCCATGCTCCACTGGGGGGTGGGGTGGGGTGTGCTTTCTCCCTTTACATCTCTCTCTCTCTGTCTCTCTGGTGAACACACCTGCCCCCTGGCAATTAAAAAAATAATAAGAAGAAATCAGGCTGACTAGCATACGCATTATTTCAAATATGTCCTTGTGACGAGAACAACCAAAAATCCTCCCTTTTAACTATTTCAAAATATACAGTATTATTAACTGTAGTTACCATGCTGTACTCTAGGTTACAAAATCCTATTCCTCCTGTCCAACTGAAACTTCACGCCCTTTGAGCAGTATCCCCTCTTTCCCAGTCCACCCCCCACCAGCCTCGGGGAACCTCTATGACTCTCTACTTCCATGGGGTCAGTGTTTTTAGATTCTACATATGGGTGAGATAGTGGGTGATTTGTCTCTTGTGCCTGGCTTATTTCACTTAATATAATGTCTTCTAGGTTCATCCATGTTATAGCAAATAACAGAATTTCTTGTGTTTTGGGACCAGCAGTTAGCATAGTGGCTACGTCGCTGGACTCCCATGTAGTCAACCGCGGTTCGCATCCCGGACCTGGTGGTTTAAAACCCACGCCAGGCGCGTGTGTGTGCGTGCCCAAGATCCCGAGAGGAGAATGGAGGAGAAGGGATTGCTGCGTGGCCATCCCCCCGGGGGGGGGTGATTTCTCACTTTCTATCTCTCTGTCTCTCTCTGTCTGTCTGGCAAGTGCACGTGCCCTATAGCAAAAAAAAAAAAAGAAAAAAAAGAATTTGTGTTTTGAAGATTGAATGGTATTCCATTGTGTATATATCCTGCTTTTTTCTTTTTTTCTTTGAGAGAGAGGTTTTTTTTTTGGGGGGGGGAGAGGTTTTTTCGCTATAGGGCGCGTGCGCTCGCCAGACAGACAGAGAGAGACATAGAGACAGAAAGCAAGAAATCACCCCCCAGGGGGGATGGTCACACCGCAATCCCTTCTCCTCCATTCTCCTCTCGGGATCTTGGGCACGCACGCACACGCGCCCGGCGTGAGTTGTAAGCCACCGGGTCCGAGACGCGAACCGCGGTCGACTACGTGGGAGTCCAGCGACATAGCCATTACGCTAACTGCTGGTTCCCGAGAGAGAGGTTTTTTTACCTTAGGGTGCACATGCTCTCTGGAGAGAGGGAGAGACAGAGACAGGAAGAGAGGGAAAGTGAGAAATCACCTCCCGGGGGGATGGTCACACCACAATTCCTTCTCCATTCTCCTCCTTGAGCATGCAAATGCATGCACCCGGAGTGATTTTCAAGCCATCCGGTCTGGGACTTGAACCATGGTTGACCATGTGGGAGTCCAGCAATGTAACTGCTATGCCATTTGCTGGTCCCTATGGTCCACATTTTAAAATGCACTCATCCATTGATAGACACACAGGTTATTTTCATATCTTGGTTATTGTGAATTATGCTGTAGAGGACAAGGGAGTCAGCATACATATTTCAAGTCCTTCGGGGACATACTAATTAGTATATAATTAGTGGATTTTGACCCAAATGTAGAGATGTTTGAAAAGCTGGCGCTGCAGAGGCAGCGGGAGTGTGAGGAGGGTAGTCAAACTGGCACAGGAGCATGAGGCACCCAGATCTGTGGTTCCCACCCCTGACCTGCAGGGCAGAAGGGAATGTCAGTGAGTGAATCCAGCCAGGTGTGGGACAACAGGGAACGGTGGGGATTGTGGCAGATGGGGCCCACGCCTGTTCCTTTCAGCAAGTCATGGAAACATGCAATTGCAAGCCCAGCTCTGTCAGTTGACTGGGCAATGGCAGAAGAAGGAACGCGTGAAGAGTGTGATGTGAAATCACCCAGAAATCAAACCAGACCGGGTCCACAGCTGACAGCTCAGAGTGAGAGCAACATAATGGCAGTAGGCCGCCCTGGCTCGGGGCTGGAACCTCTGGGCCCTTGCCCCTGCACAGAGCCCAGCGAGAGTGAGGAGAAATTCTGATCACCCGGAGACAATGGAATGGCCAAACTTGAGCCAGAAATCATCGGAATCCAGACGGGTCTTTGGCTTCAGGGCATTTATTTCATGTCCCTTTTCGTACAGGTCCTGGGGTCAGGTGTGGGGCGGGAGACCAGGCAGGGGGTAGCAATAAATAACACGGACAGACAGAGCTCCCCTCCAGACAGATGAGGTTAAAGGAGGTTAGAGGGGAGCCGAAGTGTGGGGCTGGGGATGCTGGCAGGGATGGGGGAGCTGCGAAGAAGGGGGAGGCCAGGCCCTCAGGACCTCACTGTCTCCTGCCCCATCTCCTTCCTGCCTCAGCCCCCATTATTTTCAGGAAAGGAGCCCACAGCCAGTGGGGGCCAGCGAGGGTCCTGAGGGGGGTGGCCGCACGGGCTGCCCCGGTTTCCTCACTTGACACGGATCTCGGCATACTCAGCTAGCTCCTCCGTCAGGGTGTAGCTGTCCTTGGTGGGTCGTTTTCCCAGGTCCGAGTGGGAATAGCTCAGGTCCAGCTCTGGGGGTTCTCCCCGGAGGCCCAGCAGCCTCCTCTCAGATCCCAGGCGCTTCTCGCTCTAAGAGGGGAAACAACCCGTCAGTAGGGCCCGTCCCTACTTTTTTCTGATGCAAAGCCTGGAGTATTTGTGCCCTTGTGGCTCCCAAGCTCAGTCCCAAAGCCCTGGGACACCAGTCCAACAAGCCCCACGGTCGTTAGGCCTCACTCCTAGGTGTTTGCCGGTGCTGTTCCCTACGCAACAGCCTCCTCCTTGCTGAGCTGGAAATTTGCCTACAGCTTCAATTTTTCCAGGCAGTCTTCATTGACCTGGTAAATTCAGGGGCCCAGAATTCAACCCACGACACTTTCACACATTAAAGCTACTTGGTGAGGATCCCACCTTTCCCGGTTTGGGGAAATGCCTGTTCAGTAAGTCTTGCCCCTGTTTGGCTCTGGCGTGAGCTCCCTCCTCCATCTGGAAGATGCTACAGGTATGACATCAGCTTTCCCATCACGCTGTCCATCCTCGTCCCCCACCCCTGGGCATTTGGACACACACACAGGACTGTGCCACAGACAGCAGGAAGCAGTGATGGGACAGAAGAGACAAGGCGGGGGCTGCCAGGCAGGGCCAGACTTCACCAGAGACCATCTTGGACGCCTGACGAGGACGCACACACATGCACAGCAACCCCAAGGCCCAGCGAGGACCCGGAGGCAGGCACACTGAGGCCCCGGAACCTACCTCCTGGGGCGCTCATTCCAGGGTAGAGACCTCTCTGGACTATTGGAGAAGGAAATGTAGTCACAGACGCAGGCAGGGGGGACCAGGGCTGCCTGGAGCCCCATACCCCAGAGCCCCATCACAACCTCAGCCTGGGCAGCTCCTCCCCAGCGTCCGGGTCCAGCCCATCCCTCCTCACCTTCTTCCTCTCCCCTCTGAAGGGCTGGCCTCCCCCTCTGTCCCTTGGCCCTCATGGGCCCTTCCCAGGCCCTTGGGGGTCCCTGGCATCCAGGTACCCAGCTAGCCTGGAGCCACAGGGCTCTGGCCCTCACCTCGTACTTCTCCGGCGCCCCGGAGATGCGGAAGTCGCTGCTGAACAGGACGGGGGGGTTGTCCCCCGCCGAGAAGCTGGGGCTCTCTGTCACGTTCTTTCTGCAGGGCAGGACATGTCAGCCCCAATGGGACTCCCAGGCCTCCCTCCCACCTCCCTTTCTGCACCCTCATCTACCTTAGGAGTGGGGTCACCTTGGGCCCAGAGTTGTCCCCACCCGTCTCTCTAGGATGGGAGACAGCCTCTGTAGAATGTCAGACCTCTTCCTCTTCAGCACCACCCATCCTTCCCCTGCCTCTGGGGCCCAGTCCTGGCTGAGGACCAGCCACCAGGCCCCTGGCTTCTGCCACTTGTTGGGACTGAATGCTCTGCGCTCCCCTTATATACTCTGGGTCTGTCGGCCCCTCTTGCTGTCAGGACATGGAACAGAGAGATGAGCTCATTTTCAGGACAGCTGAATATGCCACAAGGACTACTAGCAACTCAGTTGTGCCGTGTGTGTGCCTGGGGGTGTAGGTGCTGTCATTGCCACGATTGTGTGTCATCTCTAGGGCTTCTGGAACCAACAGAGACTGAAGCTGTGTCTGCAAGCCAGGGGGACCTGGATTTCCCCCGCCACACTGGAATGTGCAGGGGAGAATTCTGGAGACAGGGAGGCTGGAGCACGGAATATGGGCCAGTCGGTAATGAACAATCCATGCAAAGGGCTCAGACAGGCACTGGTATGTCCCGGACCAATGGAGGCATGCTTCAGCAGGAGCCCTGTACCCCCCATTGGGCTGGACATTCTCAGAGCAGAACCAGCTCTCCCCACCCATGCAGGGCCCCCTCCCTGCCCACCCCCCAGCCTCCAACCTCCTGCGTCCCTCTTGGAGAGTCCTGTTCCCAGATCAGCCCTGGCAGGCACTCACTTTCGGCGTGTCTGGGTTATGTAGCAGACGATGGCAATTAGGATGGCAAAGGCGACCACGGCTCCCACCGGCCCAATCTTGGCCCACATCAGTCGGTCTGAGGACAGAGAAGACCCAGGCGCCCTCAGGGCTGCTAGTGGCAGTGAGGATACCTGGGTTCTTAGGTGACACGCTGAGGTGACAGTCACACTATTTACACAGTTGGTGCATCCTTGCAAGGACAACTAGCATGGAGTCTCCTGGCACCACGGACGGTCCCCTTAGTTGCCGGAGGGCCCATGAGAGGGGCCTGAAAAATGTAGGTGACCTCAGGGCGGCCTCTCTTGGCCGAGTGGAAAGGGGATCTTCTACCATTTTATCAATCTGCCTGGCTGACCTATGCTGATCGTAGGTCTTGGGGAGCTTGGATACCAGAGAAGTCCCTCCCTCCTGTGGCTCCACCCCAAGGTCACGTCACTCACGGGCTCCCTGGAAGGGCAGCTCCAGGCTCTTGGTGCCATAGAGATTTCTTGAGGTGCAGATGACCCGGGGCGGGGCCTGGGCCTGCCCCCGCAGCGTGAGGATGCTGGTGAGCAGGAGGCCGCTGCGCTCTGAGTACACGAACTCGCGCTCCGTCTCATTCACGGTCACGTTGCGTGATGGCAGCTCGAAGGCCACGGAGGGTTCCGGGTTGGATTTCACCACGCACAGGCACTGCACGGTGTCGCGGGCCGCCGCACAGTGCGACTCCAGGAGGATCACCGGGGCGACTGCAGGGGCAAGACGGAGAATGAGCGTGGCCGAGAGCCAGCCCCGGCAGGGCCTCAGCAGACTCCTTGGCTGAGGACAAGGGCAGGGCGGCCAAGGGTGTGGCAGCCATGTGTAGTTCCCCAGTTCCCCGCCCTCCCCCACAGCTTCCCTGTCCTTACCAAAAAACACAGAGAGCCTTGAGCACTCTGTGACCCAACCAGCTGTGTTTTTTCCTGCAGACCTGAGCTCAAGACATGGCCTTGAACACTCCCAGGCACTGATAAAGGCGTTTAGGTTGTTGCTCCAGCAATGAAAGAAACTGGCGGTGGCGGCCCTGAGCCAATTCCTTAAACACGTGTATAAACTCCGTGCCCAGCCGCAGACATACCTGGGCTGAGCCGTCTCTCTCCCTGTCCATCCTGAGGACTGTGCATCGGTTCCCTGTCCATGCTTTGGACTGACCACCCTGGCATTTAGAGCTTCTTTTTCTTTTCTTTTTCCTTTTTTAAATTCCAATTGGCAACATTTTGGGAAGGTCTAGGGTACTCCCTTGGGGGAACTCTCTGTCCCCATTTTGGGGGCCACTTCCAGCCTTGGGTTCAGCCAGGAATAAAAGTGTGTCCTAGACACAAGCTGCGTTCCCTCCTTTGCATTCTCTCTTCATCCACCTTGTAAAACATAAATCAGATCATGGCACTCCCTGTTCCAAACCCTGTTACCTCCTTTTACCTCCAGCTAGCGCCCCACCCCATCCCCGGGGTCACTGAGGATGAGACTCACTGTCTGAAATGCAAGGGCTCCTCAGAGTGGCCCCACTCGCTTTCCTTCTCTCATCCTGGTGGTTTCCTTTCCTGCCACACCAGCCTCCTCCTCGCTGTTTCTCAGGCTCATGGGGCTTCTTCCCAGCCCAGAGTCTGAGGGTTTCCTTCAATCTGCAGCTCTTCCCTCAGACACTGTGAACTCACTCCTCACTCCACAGAGGTCTCTACCCAGAAGCCATCTCCTCTGGCCACCCAGAAGGATGGCACCTCACACCACTCATCCATCCTCCCTGTCTCATGCATTCTTCCCCCAAGCACCATCCCTATCCGCGTTATATACTGACATGCTTGGTCTCTTATTTCCGTCAAGACAGGAGACCAGCAGTTAGCATAAATGAACTCCCACATAGTCGACCGCGGTTCGATTCCCGGACCCAGTGGCTTAAACTCACTCCAGGCACGTTGCGTGCGTGCGTGCCCAGGATCCCAAGAGGAGAATGGAGGGGAAGGGATTGTGGTGTGGCTATCTCCCTAGGGGGGGTGATTTCTTGCTTTCTGTCTCTGTCTCTGTCTTTCTGGCAAGCGCGCATGAGCCCTATACCAAAAAAAAAAAAAAAAAAAAAAAAAAAAAAAAAAAAAAAAACCCTCTCAAAACAAAAAAGACAGGGCTTTGCTCTGCCCCACTCTGTCCGCCACACTCTGAAGGGGTGGGGCTATTGAATTCTCTTCCCTCCAACCTTGTCAGCCCACAAGGCCCCATACACATGCTCAGGCTGTTACCTCCTTTTCTGGCCTCCAGCCTCTACTCTTTCAGTCCATCTGCAGATGCTGCCCTGGACACTCCTTGAATCCTGGCCCTCCCTCCCTCACAGGGCTCCCCACTGCCACCAGCACCAAACACCACCTTCCAGTTTTTATTACGAAAATGGTATTGGTGTGTTTCTTTCCTTTCACTTCCCAAAATATGAAATTATATTAGAACATTGAAAGCCTTTTTAAAGCTCTGTTCTCTTCCTTCCTGGAAAGTTCAACATCCCCCTCTTTAGCAGGGGTCTCAGTGAGTTCTGACCAAAACCCATTAACACCTATGCAAAGGACCACTGGCCCACCGACCCTGCCTCATATCAATTTCCAGCAAATAAAAAAGAATGTGCCAGTAACGATGACAGGTCAAGGAATCACATGAGCAGATTTAGTTGCAGGAGGGATAAGTCCAGTTGGAACCTCCTGTGTACATGCCTAAGTCTATTATTGAGCTGTTGAGAAAGTCATGAAACAATTTTGCATAGAAAAATACGCATGACTTCTCCGACGACCCAAGAGATACAGACAATAGGCCCCAATTCTGTTAGTGCACACATGCTGCATGCCTGCTGTAGGGTTAACCAGCTGACACACGTCGAGTAAATGAACAATGAAAGCCTGAACCGAGGTTTTGGAGAGGTTTTTGCTATAGGGTGCATGCGCTCGCCAGACAGAGAGAGACAGAGAGACCGAAAGCAGGAAATCACCCCCCAAGAGGGATGGCCACACCACAATCCCTTCTCCTCCATTCTCCTCTCGGCATCTTGGGCACGCACACACACACACCAGGTGTGAGTTTAAGTCACCGGGTCTGGGACTCGAGCCGTGATCGACTACATGGGAGTCCAGCGACCTAGCCATTACGCTAACTGCTGGTCCCCCCCCCTTTTTTTTTTCAAAACCCTTCCACTCAAGACAACACCCCTGGTAGTCTGGTGAGAGTGTCCACTCTCCATGCTGAGAGGAGGCTGCCTGTCCATGTGCTCAGATCTTTCTTTTTAAATTTATTGCCAGAGGGCTTGTGGGTTGCCTGAGAAAGACAAAGAGGGAGAGAGCACCCCCAGCGGGGGTGGTTATGCCACAATCCCTTCTTCATTTCTCCATTCCCTTGGGACTTGGGGTACACATGCATGCATGTGTGCTTGCATTTCAAGTCTCCAGGGCTGGGACACGGTCAATCAAATGGGACCCAGCTCCTTCAACCAGCATGCCACAGGACCGGCCAGCATGTGATCAGATCTCTGCAGCTTCACAGGCAACCTGGCAGACCTATAAAACCTAATATGTCACTAGATAAACTCCAAGTGGCACAAAAAAATGGGGAGTCTGGGTGGAGCAGCTTTGGCTTGAACCCTGCTCTGCCACCTTCTGGTGAGGTGAAGCCGCTCAGCTTCCTTCAGCCTCCAAGATGAAGTTCTCATTCGTATAAACAGGGATTGTGGTCCTTAACTCACAAGGGCCTACAGGACTCCAGACAGGCGCACGAGTGTGTTGTAAAGGCGTGATATCCCAAGCACTTCGGGCTCTCAGATAGAACCGTTCCAGCAGAGGGAGCAGGTGAGTGAAGCTTTGGTAGCAGAAGCAGGTAACAAACCCACCCAAATGGTCCAAAGGACCCAAATAGTCTTTACCAGTGGAAAAGCTGAAGATATCTTTTTTTAATTTGCTATAGGACACATGCACTCACCGAAGAGAGAGAGGCGAGAGACAGAGAGAAAGCGAGAAATCATCTTCCATTGGGGATGGCCACACCACAGTCAGCCATGTGGGATCCAACTGCCTTACCCATCACGCTACCCAGCTGGCCCAAGAGACCCAATACTGATAAAGTACCTAGGATGTGCTGGGCGCCATGAGTGCTCAGAATCATCCCCTTAATCCTCACAGCCATCTTGCTGGTGAGAGGCCGTTCTCATGCCCTTTTCAGAGGAGGGAATCGAGGCTCTGCAGAGGCCTGTGATCATGTGCCAAGGTGCAGACAGAGCTGGGATTCGGACCCAGGTCCGTTCAGCTCTGTTGGCTGCTAGATGCCAGTACGTCAGTTTTCTCTGTTTAACTGAGGAATCGTCCCCTCCCGTTATGTGGTGGTGAGAACAAAATAGGTCAATATGCTCAGCATGCTTAGACCAGTCCCCTGCACGTAACAGTCACTGAGTGAGGGTGAGTGCCTCCTGCGTACCTGTGCTGGACTGGGCCCTGGGGTCCGCAGATGGGACACGGTGCCCTGCTCGAGGGTCACCTGCTGTGGGCAATGCCCATTCAAGCCCAGGTGTTAGGTGACATCAATTGCATGGACAGAGGGGGCCGGGGGACGTGTGCTCTCAGAAGGCAAACGCAGGCCTTGGTGAAGAGAGAGGGGCTCAGTGGAGAGACAGGGGACAGGGTCACTGCTGTCCCTTCACCCCAGTGGACTGAAGGCCTCAGACTCCGAATCTGTTCATTTCTAAGAGAAGGACGATTAAACGAGTCCTTGGGAGTCAGGGCTGAGAGAGACGAAGCTGCAGCTCATTAAGAGCCGGGGGCAGGCAGGCGTGCAGAGGAACCTTGGAAGAACTGACCAGCCTCCCTAGCTGTGCGGCCTCAGGGAATTCTGACCTTTAGTTCCCTCCTCAGCTAAGGAAGATAATGATGACACATTATTCACAAGGAAGCCCCAAGGACTCAGCAAGATAATACCTGTAGAGGACTCAAGGCCAGCCCACGAGGAGCCCTTAATGAACAGTTATTGCCGCTTGCTCGCTTACTGCACAGGAGGGGCCGTGAGTCACCAGAAACACGAGCAGGTGGTGTCCTGTGTGCTCAGTTGCTTCTATCAGGTTCCCAGAGGGCTCTCGGACTCTTAGGAACCACTAGCTTGGGCTGTCAGGGCATTCAAGCAGACGTGGGGGGGGGGGACATGCCCAGCGGTTAGAGGTCAGCAGAGGAGGGGCTGGCCATCGCTCCACCATGGAAGCTGGCGCTCCAGGAAGAATCTGCATCTCCCAGGTCCTGACTGTCGTGTGTGCAGTGTTGAGCATGTGCTGCGTCGCAGGCACCGTCTCAAATGCTTTCCGTGTTGCATCTCCTTGAACTGCCTGGCCAACGTGTGTGTGGGGTCATTGTGGGTGGAGGAATTGAGGCCCCAGAGGCCAAGTGTGGAGATGAAACTGGAGCTGAGGAGGAAGCTGGGGAAATGGAAACACGAGGTGACATTGCAGAGGGAGTTGCTTGAGGAAGGGGAGTCGAAGGTGCCATGCGTTGCGGGTGACGTTGGGATGTGGGGTGGGTGTTGATAGCGCCCTCCAAACACGAAGGTCAAGGGAGGTGCTGGCTTGCCGTGGAGAGATGAAGTTCATTTCCAAGACAGCAGCTTTTTATGTGCTCGCATCTCCGCCACTAGCTATACTGCGTCTGCAAATTTGCTCGCTGTCCTCTGGGTCCGGCCCCCACCGGCCAGCAGAGCCCTTTGCACATCCCAGTTGCCCAGTCGATGTATTCTACGGCGGTAACATAGGATGAGGTCACCTCTGGGCAACTCGAAGGGTGGAACCAGACTGTTTCCTAGCTGTGTGACCTCAGGCAAGTGGTATACCCTCGCTGTTCCTCAGTTTTGTTCCTCGTGAATGGGGGGCTGCAACAGAGCCTCCTCATAAAGATGTCATGAGGAGGAAATGAGCAAGCACTTCCAACAGTACCTGGTACGTGGTGAGACTCCACAAGGGTGACACCTCATGGTTATTGTTTTAGTTAATGCAGAGAGAGAGGCAGAGACCACAGGACACAGAGGTTGCCATGGGAAAGCCCACCCCAGGATGTGGGAACACAGTATCCTCAGATGGGGCTTCTACTGCCTTGCTGTAGATTCAGCTTCCCTGCCGTCCTGTCCTCATCTGCTGGTGAATACGGGCAAAGCCAACACACACCGGGGTGCACGGGCACCTCTGAATAACCCAGGTGTCTCCCATGAGAAATCTAGCACCAGGACAGGGAGCAGAGGTACTCACACTCCACGGACAGGTTGAAGGCAGTGGCCCTCTGGCCATACTGGTTCTCAGCCACACACCAATACTCCCCGTCATCCTCAGGTGTGACAGCTGGCAGCTCCAGCTGCAGCTCGCTCTCATAGATGACCGTGGCCAGGATCTGCTTCTCCTTGAAGATGGTGAGAATAGGGTCCGGGTTGCTCTGTGTGGAGCACAAGATGGAGACTGTCTCTCCCTCCACAGCCACCATTGTCCCGTTCACCGTCGGCTTCCAGGGTGCATCTGGGGGACAGGGTGGGAGATGATGGTCAGAAACTAGAAGGTACTTGGGGCTGGCAGGTGACATGGTGGTTAAGGACGCTGGACTCGCACATGGCCGACCATGGTTCGAGTCCTGGACCCGTGTGGCTTCCTTTCTCACTTTCTCTCACTCTCTCTTGCGCTTTCTCTGGTCAAATTAAAAATAAATAAATAAAGTTAAATTGAAAAAAGAAAAAGAAAGAAACTAGAAGGTACTTCTGCCAACCAATTCTCACTCCCAGATGTGACCCCAGACTAGCACATGAGTTCAGGATGGTTCAAGTAACCCCAGCCCTGGGTGTCTTGTTTACAAGAACAGGGTTCTCCTGCCAGAATGCTTGTCTTGGGATTCTGGCTCTACTTCTTCTCAGCTGTGTGAACCCATGTCTTAACCTCTCTGGATCTCGCTTTTCTCATCTGGAAAATGGGCTTAATAATAATTCCAACTTCGCAGGGCGGATCATCCAGCATGCACTGAGAACTTGAGGAGTGACAGACAGGCACTGTGGTAGCTTGATCATCTTTGTGGGAAGATGCTATATACATAAATATATTTAGGGCCAGCTGGTGGCATGGCGGTTAAGGTGGCTGGATCCTACATGGCTGACTGCGTGATCTGATCACAGACCCAGCAGCTTGAAACACATATCAGGTGCATGTGTATGTGTGTGTGTGTGTGTGTGTGTGTGTGTGTATGCCTAAAGTCCCAAGAGGAGAATGGAGAAGGGATTGCTGCATGGCCATTCCCCTGTGGGGAAGTGCTTTCTCACTTTCTCTCTCTCTCCCTCTCTCTCTCTATGTCTCTCTTTCTGGCGAGTACAAGTGTCTCATATAAAAAAAAATTAATTGTATATATACTTTGCAAGATGGAGAGAAATGCTATGAAGAAAAGTAATGAGGAAGGGGTTGGGAAATTGAAGGAATTACAATTTTAAGTGGGATGGTGAAGGCCCAGTCATAGTGGCACAGGCAGTAGGGAGCTGCTGCACGAGCCCCTGTCAGTGGTGTCTGTTTTTTTCTCTCTTGAAATAAACTTTGTGAAAGAATTAAATGGTGAGGCAAGGCTTCAGTGAGGCTGGGCGGTGGGCAGTCCCAGCCCTGGGACTCTGGAGGGAAGAGCGTGTGTGTCGAGTGCTCAGGAACTGCTGAGTAAATGTTGGCTGTGGCTGTCATCATTATTATCCCCTGTCCTGGGCACTTCGCCTCAACAAATATTTGTGAGTAAATGAATAAATGGCCCCTCCTTGGTTCCTAGCTAAGAATCCTGTTCTGACCGGCCCCTTTGCAGGACCCACAAAGTACATGTGCACACAAGGTTCTGGGTGAGGACTGGGTCTCCTCCAGCCTCCCATTAGAACTACAATGGGGCACGGGACCAGCAGTTGGCATAATGGCTATGTTGCTGGACTCCCATGTGGTTGACCGCGGTTCGAGTCCCGGACCTGGTGGCTTAAACTCACGCCGGGCACATGTGTGTGCATGCCCAAGATCCCGAGAGGAGAATGGAGGAGAAGGGATTGCAGCATGGCCAGCCCCCCTGGGGGGGGGTTATTTCTCACTTTTTATCTCTCTGTCTCTTTCTGTCTTTCTGGCAAGCACATACACCCTATAACAAAAACCCCTTAAAAAAAAAAAAAAAAAAACTACAACGGGGCTCTTTTAAAACGCAGATTCCTGGAGCCAAACTGGGATGTACTCTCAGACCTGGTAGGGCTGCCCAGGGGACAGTTTAACAGGCTTTTCTATTCTAGGTGGCAAGGACAGAATCTGCATCTTGCCATATGTCTTCGGAACGACAGTGGTGCAGAGCAAGTGACCTCTTGGTCACTTGCTCTGGCAAGAATGGGAGAACACCTCGACCTGGTTCTCTCCCCTCCGACCCTGCCTCAGCCATGGAGGCCCTGGGTGAGGAGCTCTTGTCTCTCCGCCGGGTCTGGCGGGCGCACCAGGCAACTCACACATGACGCTGAGCTCCACTGTGCGGTTGTCCTGGCCGTATGCGTTCTCTGCCAGGCAGGCATAGACGCCGTCCTCCGCGGGGGTCACCTCGTCCAGCTCCAGCAGCAGGCTCTCAGTCACCGCCTCCCGGAGCACGGTCCCGTCGCGCATCCAGGTCAGCAGCGGCAGCGGGTTGCTGTCAGCCCCACAGACCAGGCTGACATGGGAGCCCTCGATGGCCTCCACCGAGGAGTTCATCTCCACGATCACAGGGGGGTCTGAGGCCCGCGACACGCTGGGTCAGCCGACAGGGGCCGCAGACGCTGCCTGGCCCTGACCCCGCCCAGGCCCCGCCCCCGGCCCGCCCCTCCCCCAGCCCGCACCCAGGCTCACACTTGATGTCCAGGCTGGCATAGCCCTCGAACTGCAGGGTGGTGTTGGGGAAGGAGGCTTGGCAGCCCAGCCGGTGGCCGTTGGCCTCCCTAGTGGGCATGAAGTGTAGCAGCGACACCTGCACCCAGGTGCCCTCGTCCTCGCGCAGGCGGCCCAGCACCGCCGGCTCCCCCAGCCCCTCGTGGCCCAGCCAGCTGAGCTCCGGGCGCAGCTCGGGACAGTTGTCCGGCACCATGCAGCTGACCTCCACTTCTGTGCCCGCCACCACCTCCGGGGGGACCACGATGTTGGGGGTGTCTACAATGAGGTGGGAATAGGAGAGCTGCGGAAGTGGCATCGGGCTACGTGTCACCCCCACCTTGTCGGACTCTGTTTCGGGTGCCTTGTCCCTCCCCTGTGCCTGCATACAGAATAACAGGGACATGGTCTGCGTCCTGTGGGGTTAACCTGGCCAGTCCTTCCAGCAATGGGGGCGTGGGGGGGAGTACTTTGCTCATTCTGAGGAACCTGAGGCCACAGCTACTATGGGGTAAAAGAAGCCTCCAGACTCTCACTTTGTCCCTGAGGCCACAGCTACTATGGGGTAAAAGAAGCCTCCAGACTCTCACTTTGTCCCTGAGGCCACAGCTCTCAAACCCGTCACTCTGGCCCCCGGGTCAGCGCTCTGAATACTCTAGTGTCGCCCTTCGGAAACCGTCTCCTGCCCCGTGTTTCCTTTGGTTACCCTCCACCTGTGCATGTGAGTGTGTGTGGTCTGCGTGTGTCTGTAAGCATGTGTATGGTGTGTGTCCTGGGTGTGTGCATGGTTTGTATGTGTGTGTACAGTCTGTGCACGTGTGGCGTGTGAGCATGTGTGTGGTGTGTATGTATGGTATGTGTATGTAGTCCGTGTATATTTGTGAGCATGTGCATGGTGTGTGTGGTATATGTTGTGTGTGAGTGTGGCGTGTGTGTGGTCTGTGTGTGTGTATGTGGTGTGTGTGTGTAATCTGCATATGTGTATATGTGTGTGGTCTGTGCATGTGTCCGTGTGGTCTGTGCATGTGTGGTGTGTGTGTGATCTGCATGTGTGTATATGTGTGTAGCCTGTGCATGTATGTGTGTGTATGGTCTAGGCATGTGTGGTATGTGATCTGCATGTGTGTGTATGTGTGTGATCTGTGCGTATGTGCATATGTATGTGGTCTGGGCATGTGTGGTATGTGTGATCTGTGTGTGTGTGTGTGTGCAGTCTGTACATGTGATATGTGTGTATGTGAACATGTGTGTGCTGTGTGGTGTACCTGTGTGCTCTCTTTCCACACCAGGGTTGTAACTTGGCTCCTCACGCAGACTCAGTCCTGCTGGGGAACCTGATTCCGAGGGCTCCAAGCAATGGGCCTCTTAGCAATTAGGCAGTAGGAATGCCTGAAATCCGGCAATAGACCTTATTCCTGTCACCAGATTGGGCCAAACTACATTTTTGTTTGGCCTACAGGATTTTTTAAAAAATCTGAATTAGCAGCCAATACTTAAAAATTAGATTACACTGAAATCAACAAGCCTGGTTTCTCTTGACAGTTTGGAAAGCCGGGCAGCGACGGCCCTGCGTTCTGTCCGCCAGAGCTGGGTGCCGTGTGCCAGCACTGCTCTGGGCACCCGGCAGCTGTTCACCACTGGCGTTAAGTGCTGTTCTTATCTTCAGTTCACGGAAGAGGCAACCAAATCCCAGGGAAGTTAAGTAACCAGTCCAAGGTCACCCAGCTAGGGCCGGGACCCAGAGGCCTTGCCCCTAGCCCCTAGATCCTACTGCTTTTCTCCAGGTGTTTCTAGAAGAGTCACAGCAACAGCCACAGTTCTGTTCTGAGGGCAGCAAGACTATTTCGGGCCCCGGGTTGTTATTTCTGTCATCTATGTGCCTTGTGGCCACTGAGGTTTGCACCCGAATCAACACCTCTGGGACCAGCCATCTGATCCCTGCGGGGAAGGTGCTGGGGCGGGCTTCCTGCTGCACCCTGCCTGTGCCAGCACGGCCCCAGCCCTCGGTGCCCACGCGACCTCTGGGGGGACTCACTGATGATGTCCAGGACGCTGTGCTCTGAGAAGGTGTACTGGTTGTAGCCCCCCAGGTCCCCGCGGAAGTAGTACTTGCCGCCCAGCTCTGGGCTGAGGTTGCTGAGCAGGAGGGTGCAGTTGCGCAGGCCCAGGTCCCCCAGGAGGCGGCTGCGGCCCTGGAAACTCTCATGGACGATTTGGGTGCGGGACTTGAAGACCACCGGGGGGTAGTTCTTCGGGTAGGGGCTGTTGAAGTACCAGACGCCATGCACCACTGCAGGCCGCAGCTCGTCGGGGAAATCGAAGCGGCAGGGGATGGAGACGCACGTGCCCTCGAAGGCCGAGATAGACGAAGGCATCCAGGCACCCCAGTGACCCCCTCGAGAGGCTGTGGGCGAGCAGGACCACTGAGGCTGGGGGACACGTCTTACCCGGATCATCCCTCCTGCTCCCATTACCTTCCACCACCTGGGGGAGGAGGCCAGCGACCCACAGAAACACACCCAGCTTGCTCAGGGCCAGGGGCCCTGGATCCCCTGTACCCTCCAGCCATTACCTGAAATCATAATCCAAAACAGGGGCAGCGCCGTGAGGAATATCATCTTGTACAGCAAACGAGTGAGAGCTGCAGAGAGAGAGGGGAAGACTGAAGGCCAGGGGGTGTGAGAAGGGGTGGCTTGTCAAGGCCTCAGGAAGGAGGCTGTTCATACGTGCCGCGCTGCTGCTATTATTTAGAATTACAAACATTTCCATGGCACCGGCCCCGTGCCAGGCCTCAGTTCCTTACTCTGCAATATTAACCCACTGGGTCTCTTTGAGATAGGTGCAATGATTATCCTCGTTTTCTAGCTGAGGTCCAGAGAGGTTAAGTAACTTGCCCCAGGCCACACAGCTGGTCTGTGATCTTAACCAGCAAGCCAAACTCTCTCCATATGATAGTGATATGGCTGATAATTAGCCTCAGCAGCAACCTGCCTCTGGGGATCTCGAGGAAATAAGGACAGAACCCAGGCTGAACCAGCTGCAGAAAGTGGGAGGCAGGAAGCCAGGAGGAAGAAGTTGGTACCCCACCACGCACCTCAGTCTCCCTGAGCTGGGAATATCTCTGGTCCCACCGGAAGCCGCCAGCCAGCTAACCTGGAACAAGAGTCAGACAAGTGTAAGGGCTGGAGAGCTGGGTTGGGGAGCTGAGCACCCTATTTCCCTCTCTTTACGTGTCTGCTATGGGTTAGGGCCTGTCGTAAAGCTGCCCCATGTGGTCTCTGTTCCCGGATGCTTGGGACCCTCCCACACAGCCCTGAGGCTACTCTACGGCCTCACCTCCCCTCCCTGCCGCCACCCCGCTCCCAGACTGGGATGTGGGGAAGTGTGGGGAGTGGAGAGGGTGCAGCAGCATCCGGGGGGCCGTGGTGAGTGGGGTGAGGGAGCAGATGCCCCACAGCCGAGGCCTGGGGGTGGCAGCAGGGACCTGGCCCCATCAATGACCGGGTTTCACAGCATCAGCATTCCCGACATGCCGTGTGAATTCCTGCCGCCCTCTCCCACCCCACAGATGGCCCTGGTGTCCCCACCCTCACCAGAGGCCAGCGCCCATACAAAAGAGCCCTGTTCCCTCAGGGGGAGGGTGTCTCATCCTGGGGGGCTTCTGGAGTAGGTGGGGAGTGAGAGGGAAGTTGGGCACCCCTGGGGCAGGAAGCACTCAGGCTCGGGGCTAGTGGGCCCCAGGCACCCAGCGCCCTGTGGGTCTCCTCAGGGTTGGAGCCAGGATTCCCAAGTGGCCACTTCCCCAGCCCTCGCTGCCCTTTTCCCACGGACGCGGACGTGTGCAGTCACACAGGCAGATGCTGCCATGAAATGTGACAGATCTCGGCTTGGGCAGAGAAACAGGCTTGCTGGGCGGTCCGCTGCACACGTGTGCAGGCACAGAGCCCCTGCTCCCTGGAGACGTGGCAGCACGCACACAGTCACACAGGTGTGCCTGGACCGCCCTCCCTCTTGCCCACCCTCCCTGGACAGACATGGCCTGGCATCCGGGCACACACGCGTGGCCCCGACAGGGACCTGTGCACACACCGCGAGGCGGAACAAGAGATGGGCCCACCCACCAGTGATGGACACCTCCTGGCCCCCGGCAGGAGACAGACACAGAAGCGGGTCCCACACGGTTTGGGCAGTTGTGAGGAGCAGCACGGAGACCGAGCATTCTGAACGGGGCACAGACGGCTCTTAGGGTGGGGGTGAGAAGGTCTCGGCTACTATAGTACAAGGGCCGCGGTGCGCCAGAGCGTGTCTGTGCGGGCGGCCTCTCAAGGGAGGCGCGGCACCCGCAAAAACACTGAGAGTTTCTTCAGTGAGACAGAATGAAGAACGTTGAGAAACACTGACGTAGGCTGAGACTCACACGAGGGAGGTGCGTGGGTGGGCGTGCACGAGTGTGTGCACACACAGACGCACACGCCTGATGCATGCCTGGGTGCTAGAACTCGCTCTCACAGCCTAGTGCCCCCCACCGCCTCCAGACGGCAGCAGGCAGGTGTCTGTGCACCTGTTCACCCCAGCCCCAGACCACTTCCACTCCACCTGCCCCAGATATGGGCCCCCCGGAGGCTGCTCCTGCAGGACCTCCAGCCAAGGGATGCCCAGGAGGGTCCCCCGCTCCTTATCTCTGTGGTTTCTTCCCACACCCCCGCACTGTTTCCGCCATGGACTCCGTCCACCCACAAAGCAGTCCCAATAATACCCTGTCCTAAATTAGTGGCCTCGCATGGTCACCCTCCATTGCCCAGAGCACCTGGCCTTGCTCACGCTTGGGTGTCTCTGGCCTGTCTTATCCTCCCATCCTCTCGTCCTCTCCCCCAGCCCCGTGCTCTGTCCCGGCCCCATGCCCGGCCCTTGCCACTGTGGTACTCACTTGGAGGCTCTTGCTTCTGCACCCTCTGCTCGGCCGGCCCAGCTCATAGTCCCCTGGCCTCCCAGGGTCTAGGCCCCCACTTGCCGGCCCCTCCCCTCCCCCTGGGTGCCAGGGGCCGCCTGCCTCCAGGGCCCAGCTCCTCCCTGCCCCTGGGGGAGGGGGGCACAAAGAGGCCCTTGTCACCGCAGGGCTCCGACTGGACAGCCTGATGCCTGGGTTCTACTAGCTCCTTCCTGAAGGGGGTGGGGGGCTGCTCATTCCCCCTCCTCCATCTCTGTGCACCCTGGTTCTGCATCCCGTGGCGGGCAGGCAGTCTAATCCCTCTGGAAGTCCCAGCAGAGCGATAGAAGGTGTTGTCCTCAGGGCTCTTGGTGGTAACGTTAGGTGTAACCCAGTCCTGAGAGGCCATCAGAGGCTAGCGTGGGCAGGAGGAGGAGACAGGTCCTCCCCACCCTCCGCTTCAGTGTCACCTCCTCCCTCTCTGGAGTCACTTCCCCTCCGTCCTCCTGGCCTGTTTTCTTGTTGGCTCCTCTGGCCATCTGAGCCGACCTTACGTGCGTGCCTCTGCTCTCAGGAGAACATGACCCCACGAGCTCGAGCGCTCCGATGCCCTCCCTCCACTCCGCTGCAGAGCTCCCGGTGCCGAGCTGGGCCTCCGGCATGGAGTGCGTGGCCGAGCGCGCTCCTCGAGCACTCTGTGGCACCTTCGTAGACAGGGCCTTTGCCCAGGTGGCGCCGCCTTCTTGGACCGCTCTTCCCATCTGTTCCCCACTGGCCCCTCCACCCCTGACCACAGCCTGCTCATCCTCAGGAGGCCCCTCCGCTTAAACGCCATCCTTCCTTCCAACCCGGCAGCATTTTGCTAACCTGCACTCTTGGTGGGCTTCCCGGCCAGCCTGCAGACTCTCAGAGGGCAGGGTTTTGGCGGAAGTCTGTCCGTCTTGCACCCTTGTATCCCCTGGAGTAGGTGCACAGGGGGCTGTGAGACTGTCTGAGCTGGGTGAGGACCTCAGGGGTCATCACCTGCTGCCACCTTGGCCCTCCCTACTGGTCAGGACCCTTGCAAGGTGGGCAGGAGATGGTGTGATGAGCTGTCCAGCCCGACTAGGGCCTCTCCTGTCCTCCTTCAGTTCAGCCTAGTGGGGCAGGAGGGTCCTTTCTCCCAAGGGAGAACCCCGGGGGTGAGGAGCAGGGAAATCCCTGTCGGGGAAGGCTGGAGGGGGAGGGGAGTCCCACCCCCCATCTCAGGCTTCATGATGTCAGACTCTGCCCGTGCCTTTCCCAGTCTGGGACAAAGGCCCTTTGAAAGTGGGGTGGGGCTTGAACGCCTGGGTCCTGGAGAAGACAGGGGCCTGGTGCCTGGGCTTGGGGGGAGGATGCTGGGACCCTGAGGTACTCATAGGCCACAGCCTTCCATGTCAACACCAACTCCAGCAGGGTCGTGTGCAGTCTGAGGCTCCCTTTCCGAGCTCTCCGGGTGGGAACTGAAGGCTGCTTGGCATGGCAGGGGGCACAGAGAACCTTGGTGGCCACTGCTGAAGTCTGCGGTGAGGCAGGTGGGGGGAGAGTGAGAGGCCAGGAGAGGGAGCCGGGGAACTGGACACAGGTGCTCTGTCTAAAGGGGACGGAGCCATGCAGACCCAGGGCCAGTCCTGCCACGTCAGCTGATCTTCCTGCAGGAGCAGGTGTAGTGTGCCCTAATAAGCTGCCACATACGGGGTGGCTTAAAAAACAGGTTTTTTGGAACCAGCAGTTGGAGTATTGGCGATGTCGCTGGATTCCCACGTAGTCGACCGCATTTCGAGTCCCGGACCTGGTGGCTTAAACTCACGACGGGTGCGTGTGCGTGCGTGCCCAAGATCCCGAGAGGAGAATGAAGGAGAAGGGATTGCGGCGTGGCCATCCCCTCTGGGGGGTGATTTCTTGCTTTCTGTCTCTCTGTGTCTCTCTTTCTTTCTGGCTAGTGCTCACTCCCTATAGCAAAAACCTATCCAAAAAAAAAAAAAAAAAGAAAAGAAAAGAAAAGAAAAGAAATTAAATAAATAACAGGTTTTATTGTCTGACACTTCTGAACACCCGAGGTCCACGATCAAGGTCTTAGCAGGGCTGGTTCCTCCGGAGGGCTCTGAGGGATGGATCTGTTCCAGGCCTCTCTCCCTGGCTTGTGCATGGCCTGTTCGTGTTCACACGGCATTCTACCTGTGTGTGTCTCCGTCCTAATTCCTCCCTTTTTAATAAGGACACCAGTCCTATTGGGCGAGGACCTACCACAGTGACCTCATTTTAACTTGATTATCCTCCAAGACTCTACCTCCGACTAAGCTCATGTTCTGAGGGTCTGGGGGTTAGGATTCCAGTGTGAGTTTCAGGGGGAATACAATTCAATTTGTAACTGCAGGAACTCAGATTTGCATGTGAAATGTGCCGACTTACCCAGTTTTATCTAAAATAGTGTTCAGATCATGCAACTTTTGGCTTCCGGCAGAACCACGCTCTCAGGACCACGCGCTCACTGCTCTCGTGAGTGGGAGCGCAACAGGCCCTTGTGGCCTGCAGGCAGCGCTGGCAGTTCTACCCCACGGTTCTCAGCGTGTGCGCCCGGCCAGTGCTCAGCCCCACCTGGGACCTTGGAAGACGTGCACATTCCTGGGTCTCCCCCACACCCGCTGAATCTGAAACGCTGGTGTAAAGCCCGCAAGCTCGGGCCCTCACAGAGATTCGGAGGCACACCGAAGTCCGAGTACCTCTCTTTCGCATCCGCTCACATCCCCAGGACCACCTGGAGAACTGCCTGCTGAGGGAGGTGAGAGCAGAGCCAGGTGCTATTACATGTGACGAGCAATTTCAGGTTGACCACCTCCCTGCAATGCGTCAGGAGGTGCAGAAGCCTCCCCTCCCCTGTCAGCATGAAGCCTTCACGTTCAGGATGTATTTGACAGCTTGTTAAACCATTTCACTTTCTCTCTCTTCCTGGTGAACACCTTATAGCAAAAACTGAAAAAAAAAAAGTCCCCCAAATTAAAGTCACCATATTCAAGGCTATTATGATGCTGCTCAGAGGTAGATAGATCTTTAAAAAAAAAAAAAAATCAGGAAATTTTATATATACAAAAAATAAGGACTGTTTATCTTCTTTGGAGAAAAATCACAAGTTCTGTCATGTGCTGTTGTTTTCTTAGGAGATAAGATGACAGAAAAACACTTCTTGGGGGCCAACTGGTGATGTGGTGATTAAGGTTGCAGGATCCCGTATGGCTGACAGTACAGTTTGAGTCCTGGATCTGGTAGCTTGAAAAAAAAACCCAGGGGACCAGCAGATGGCGTAATGGTTACATTGCTGGACTCTCATGTAGTGGACCGTGGTTAGAGTCCCAGACCCTGAGGCTTCAAACTCACGCCAGGTACAGGAGTATGCGAGCCCAAATCTTAAGAAGTTGACTAGAGGAAAAGGGATTACAACGTGACCATCCCCCTGGGGGGTGATTTCTCATTCTCTGTCTCTCTCTGTCTCTCTGACAAGCGTAAGTGCCCTATAGCAAAAATCTCTCTTAAAAAAAAAAGAAAGAGGGACCAGCAGATGGCGTAATGGCTATGTCACTGGACTCCCATGTAACTGACTGCGGTTCAAGTCCCAGACCCGGTGGCTTAAACTCACACCGGGCGCGTGTGCGTGTGTGCCCAAGATCCTGAGAGGAGAATGGAGGAGAAGGGATTGCGGTGTGGCCATCTCCCCTGGGGAGGTGATTTCTTGCATTCTGTCTCTCTGTCTCTGTCTGTCTTTCTGGCGAGCGCATGCGCCCTATAGCAAAAACCTCTCCAAAAAAGAAAAAAAAAAAAGAAAGAAAAAGAAAAGAAAAGAAAAACATGCCGGGCACATGCACGTGCATGCTCAAAATCCCAGGAGGAAGGAGAAATGGAGGACAAGGGATTGTGGTGTGATCACCCCCCATAGGGGATGCTGTCTCACTTTCCCTGTCCCTCTTTCTCTCTCTCCAGTGAGCACATGCACCTCTAGCAAATTAAAAACAAAAACAAACATAAAATAGTGGCCAGTAGATGGCGTAGGGGTTACATTGCTGGACTCTCACATGGCCAACTGAGGTTTGAGTCCCAGACCCGATAGCTTGAAACTCACACTGGGCACGTGTGCATGCATGTCTAAGATCGCAGGAGGAGAATGGAGAAGAGATTACAGGCGTGGTCATTCCCTCTAGGAGGTGATTTCTCACTTTTCCTCTCTCTGTCTCTGTCTTTGTCTCTCTCTCTCCAGCAAGCCAAAGCACTGTAAGGCAAACCTCTAAAACAAAAACAAAAACAACTTGTTTTTATCGAGAGTGGGGTAATCTGAGTGAGAAGGATACAGTTCTCAGGTAGACTGTGAAGGAATCTAATTCCTTGTGGAAGTGAGCAATATTCCTATGTGTTTCATGTACAAAGTGTGTTCCTAGTTGAACACAGCTTAACATGCCCTCTGAGACAAATCCAGCTTGCCCTGCTCACTTACTGTGCTCGTCTGGTCCCTGAGAGCAAGTGCTTCTCAAACTCTTTGAATCCAAGACCTCTTGGCACTCTGAAAAAAAGATCAAGTTGGGGACCAGCAGTTAGCGTAATGGCTATGTCGCTGGATTCCCATGTAGTCGACCGTGGTTCGCGTCCTGGACCCGGTGGCTTAAAACTCATGCCAGGCGCGTGTGCGTGTGTGCCCAAGATCCCGAGAAGAGAATGGAGGAGAAAGGATTGTGGTGTGGCCATCACCCCTGGGGGGTGATTTCTCGCTTTCTGTTTCTCTGTCTCTCTCTGTCTGTCTGGTGAGTGCACGCACCCTTATAGCAAAAACCTCTCCAAAAAATAAAAAAGAAAAAAAGATGAAGTCTTTGTTTAAGTTTTAGTGGGTTATCTGTACAGTTGCTCAACATATTAGGAATTGAAACTGGACAATTTTTTTCCTTTTTTTTTTTTGGAGAGGTTTTTGCTAGGGCATGTGCGCTCACCAGAAAGACACAGAGAGACAGAAAGCGAGAAATCACCCCCAAAGGGGGATGGCCACGCCACAATCCCTTCTCCTCCATTCTCCTCTCAGGATCCTGGGCATGCACGCACATGCGCCTGGCGTGAGTTTAAGCCACAGGGTCCAGGACTCGTACCATGATCAGCTACATGGAAGTCCAGCAACACAGCCATTATGCCAACTGCCGGTCCCTTTTTTTTTTTTTTTTTTAATTTGCCAGAATGTGCATGGTAAGTACCAGAGAGAGTCAGAAAGGGAAAGGGAGAGGGATAAAGCATCCCTAAGGGGAATGGTCATTCCATAATCCCTTCTCTTCTATCGCTCTCTTTTTATCAGGATTTTGAGCACATGCACACAAGCATCCATGTGTTTCTCAGGCTGCCAAGGTCAGGATTTGAACCCCAGGGTTGGCCATGTGGGATCCAGCTTCCTTAACCACCAGGCCATGGACTGGCCTGAAACTGGGAAACTTGTCAAGTAGAAGATACAGCAGCACACAATCTCCCGGTCACCAGAGCAATGCTGTCATCATGTCATGGGCCCTGAGAACACGTCACTGTGTACGCGCTCACTAGCCAATGAGAACATGACAAATGACATCCTGGTAGTTTCCACCTTGTAGAGCCCTGGTTGGAGTCCCTGGATCTTACTTCGGGAATCCTTATCAGGTGTTATTAGGCATTTGAGTTTGTTTCCCCTGTTTCTTTTTGTTTGTTTGTTTGTTTTTAGAGGTTTTTTTGACTTAGGGTGTGTGCCCTCACCGGAGAGACAGAGACAGTGAGAGGGTAAGTGAGAAATCACCCCGGGGGGGATGACCGTGCCGCAATCACTTCTCCACCATTCTCCTCCCGGCATTTTGGGCACGCATGCACATGTGCCTGGCTTGAGTCTCAAGTCACCAGGTCCAGGACTTGAACCGTGGTCAGCCATGTGTGGAGTCCAGTGATATAACCTCTATGCCATCTGCTGGACCTTGTTTCCCCTGTTTCAAGAAGACTTCAGGAGAGGAAACTAACTTTTATCCCCTGCTGTTGTAACATACATTCTAGGTATTTCGAAGTGGGAAAGGAAGGGGAAGAACAGAAAAATTAACTTCACCAAGATTCCTAACCTTCTCCAGGACACGCCAGCCCTGCGCATCCCACCAAGCCCTAGCTCCTGGCCTAAGCCCTCGGCAGGGAGAAAGGACAACACGCACACTCTGGTTTGTGAAAGAACTAGCCATTTTATTTCAGACGAGGGCTGGAGGGCGGCAGGAATAAATAGGGAGAGAGGGGAAGACTAGAGTGGGGTGGGGCTCAGGGTAGGAAGGCTCTATAGAAGGCAGCAAATTCCACAGCCTGGTTTTGAACAGCAGTTGCAGCAGAAGTGGCAGACAGGGAAGTGGGTGTCTCTCTTCCCTCGATTCTGGAGCAAAGGCTGTGGGAGGAAGGACAGTGAGTGGGCGGGCGTGGGTCTCTGTATGGGAAGGTGAGGGGTGCTGGGGCGTCCCAAGAGCTCTCACCATCAAGCTGGCTGTGGATCTAGCTGAGTCCTGAGGTTGGCGGTCTGCAAGCTGTCCTGTCTGTGCAAGGAAAAGGGGTGTTGAGGATGGCCAGGAGCTGGTAGGGCTCTCAGATGTGCCCCCATCAACCTGCTCCCTGCAAGTGGCAGCTGACCCCTCTGTCCTTCGGCTGGAAGGCTTTGACTTCTTGGGATTTTTCCTGGGCAGTTCTCTTCCCTAAAAACATCCCAAGTCTCCTTCTCTCTCCACAGCTGCTGCTCTGCTTTGGGATATCAGCCTTTTGCCTGGAGGCCAGCCCCTCCTCCCCGCTTCTTGCCCTTGGCCATCGTTTTGCCACACAGGGGAGTGATTTTTAAGCCTATTTCCCCATTTGAGAAGCCAAGAGGGATTTCCCTGCGTTTCCCAAACTCAGAGGAGAACTGTCTGCGCTGATGCCCATAATACTTTGCATGATCTGAACCTTGCTCAGCCCCTGGCTTGGCCTCCAAGTGCCATCTCTCACCTATCAAACGCTCGGGTCCACAAGGATGCCATGCTCGCCCTGCCCTTGGGGCTCTGCCATGCCCATCTTCCCCCTCCAAGGCACTTCTCAAGTGTCATTTTCTCACAAGATATTCCTGCTTGACTTGCCAGCCCCTTGATTCCATCCACTTCCGCCATGATCATTTGAATAGCGTTGACTAAACACAATTGCTTACGTTTGAATTGTTCCCTTAATTCCCTGAGAGCGAGAATCTCACCTCTCATCTTTTTTTTTTTTTTTTTGAGAGTTTTTTTTTTTGCTATAGGGCACCTGCACTCACCAGACAGAGAGAGACAGAGAGACAGAAAGCAAGAAATCACCCCCCGGGGGTTGGCCACGCCGCCATCCCTTCTCCTCCATTCTCCTCTTGGGATCTTGGGCACGCACGCACACGTGCCTGGCGTGAGTTTTAAGCCACCGGGTCCGGGTGGTTTTAAGCCACCGGTCGACTACATGGGAGTCCAGCAACATAGCCATTATGCTAACTGCTGGTCCCGCTCTCATCTATCTTGTTCACTGTTTTCTCTCCACCGTCCAGAATGAGACTGGACCAGGGCAGAGGAGGCCCTCAGGATGCCGATGTAATTCATCAGTGCAGGGTCCCCGTGCCCGCCCCTCACCACCATCCCCGTTTAAACAGCTGCCAGTCCCCCTGAGCTGAGCTCAGGAGGTCTCCAGCGGCCCTCAGTAGCCCCCTCCCAGGGATTGGGCTCTCCAACTCCCGCTGCCCTGCGGGTGCTCACCGGCTGCTGGGATGTTGAGCCAGCGGTCAGGCTGCAGAGGAGGAGGAGCAGGAGGCAGGCAGCCCGGATCTGAGTGCTCAGTGTCATTGTGCCGTCCAGCTAGCTGTCCTGTTGTCGGGCCTAGGATTGCTCTGGCATCTGGGACCTCGTTCCAGTCGCTTTTATGGGGCTTGCTAGGGTAGGCGGTGTCTGAGCCCCCTCCCCTAACTCATTTCCAAGAAGGTGGTGGCGCCGAAAAGGCGGGAGATAAGCGGGAACAGAGTGACAGGGAACAGGGTTGTGTCACCCTCAGCCAGCAGAGGTATGTCCAGGGGGTGGGGCAGACAGGGCCACAGACACATGCCACTAGCCAGCTACCTGGGGGACATGATGTCATCATACTGATACCAGAAAAAAAAAAAAAAAAAAAAAAAAAAAAAAACCCTTTTGCTGCAAGTTGAACAGTTGGGCTCTCCTCCATGCACCCCCATTCCTGGCTGCCCTCTGTCATACAGAGCATGGCTGTCACTTCCTGGGCCCCTTGGAGTACTCAGCAGTGTATGGAGGGGTCCTTGTTGCTGTGGGTTCTCTTCACACAGGTTCTGGCCAGGATCACTGGACAGCCAGGTGAGGGGTGTTCCGTGTCTGGTGGTGTTTTCCAGTGTCACAACCTTGACGGGTAGCTCTGATAACGGGAAAATGCTTGCGCGAATCCTTGACCATAAAAGATGGCAGTAATGGTACTGCCTGGGCGTGCCTCTGATGTGCCAGTGCATGCACGGACTCCTTGGTGTCAGCCTGGGCCACCTGTCCTCAAGGCCGCTTCTGCCTGCCCCCTCCCAGGCTCCACTTTGCTCTGCATTTAGGGACCCTCACTGCCCTCTTCGCCACCCAACCCCAAGGGCCTGGCTTCCAGAACCTGCTCCCTCTCAGGTCTCCCCCACCCAGACTTGCTTCCTTTGGCCTATAGGAAAGGGACTGAAGGCAGAGATTAGGGCACAGAGCTTGCCCAGCCAGAGGCAGAGCTGGGACTGCAGCCGTATCCAGGCTGTGCTCTTAACCACCAGGCTTTCCTGCCCACCTGCTGCACATGGCAGGGCACGGTGGTGCTCAACAAGGCTTAGGAGAGCAGACTGCACATCCCAGCCTGACGCCGCCTTCAGTGGCCTCATGCTAGCCCAGGGCCTTGTGGACAGGGGTGAACCAAGGCTGCCTGACCACGGCAACTCCATGCCTCTCCACCACCTGGATGTACAGGGCCCAGGGATTAGAGACCTTGACTCGAGATGGGCCTCTTGCCATCGTGCCACTTTACCCTGATTCACTCCAGGGCTACCCCTGTGTCAACTGTCACCAGAGCCTGAGATGATGCTGTCGGGGAATGCACAGCTGCTGCCAAAGCCCACTCAAAACCACAATGGACAGCCCCCGAGGAGTGACGACTGCTCCCGCCATCTGTTTCTCCACGGTGGCTGAGGCCAGCTGGGCACATTTGGGGTGAGGACAGGGTAGAGCTCACCAGTGACCAGACTGGCAGGCTGAGCCTGGGAGTGATGACATGTACAGGGGCTGCAGGGTGCCCCCACAGGGAGGTGACCCCACAGGGAGGCAGCAGCAGCCCCCTAGCCCTACCAGGTGTCACTGCATCTGGGTCCAGACCCGGTTTCATCATCGCTCAGGGCAGGGGTCACAGCACAGGCGCCAGAGCCACAGAGCGAGGCGACAGGCTGACGGGCCAAGCCTGGCTTCCTGGCCATCTGCCCTTCCTGGGGGTGAGGGGCTCAAGGCCAGGCCCCACCATTGGCTGGTACAGGGGGGAGGGCTGCAGCCCAACAGGGCAGGGCCAAGTGTCCTGTTTTCGGGAACTGATAACACAGGAGACCCCAGCCTCTCTTCCCTCAACATGGGACAGGTCCTTGACCCCAGCTGCCCCTGCCCCACCCCACATCCGCACACCTAGGGCCTCTAAGAGGGCAGTCATTCCTCAGTTCCTCGCTACCCAACCGACAGGCCAGGTACCGGCTGCGGGGACTGGTGAGGCCAGCTGTAGCCCTTCACTCCACAGCGGAAGCCCTGCCCCGAGAGCCTAGAGACCCCAGACCGCTCCCGCTCCTCAGACGGACAGACACACAGACAGACAAGGCGGGCCACATGGGGCCAGTTTATTGCAGTTAAATACCTCTCTCTCTCTATTTTTTTTTTGTCCATTTTTCCATAAAGAAAATTAAAACACACACACACGCACACACACACACCCAAAGGGGAGCTGGGGTCCAGAAACAAGAGGTGGGGAGGGCCATGGCCTCCCTGCTTAGGTCCGGGCCCTGGGGATGGGCCCCCAAAGGCTCCTCTCCTTCCCACAAGCACCCTGTCTCTACCTCTAGAGACCAAGGAGGCAGCGGATATGGCAGGGCCTGTCCTCCTCCCTCTTGCCTCCAGGTGAGACCACGGAAGTGCCTGGGCTTGGTGAGGGCAGGAGAGCGGAGACAGACAACGTGGGGAGGGAAGATATCGTTTCCAAGTCGAGGAGGGTGGTGGGCACTGTATCCACAGAAACGCATTATTTCTCCCCGCTTTTCCTCCTTTTTTTTTTTTTTTGTTAAAAATCTACTATAAAAAAACGCAGCTGGGGGAGGGGCGTCTGTCCCTCTCTGTGCTAAGGGCTGGGGAAGGGGCAGCAGAGCCGGCGTCGCGGCGGCACGTGGGGCGTCACTGCCGGGTGCTCTCGCCCACCATCTCCAGGTTGTGCTGCTGCAGCTGGGCTCGAAGCAGAGCGTTCTCGTTCTTCAGCTCCTCGATCTGGAGGACACGAAAGGGCACAAGGGAGCCAGGGGCTGGCTTCCCCACCCCTGGGCTCCCGGCACCACCCCAGCTCCATGCCCTGGCACCCACCTGCTGCCTCAGGAGCTCATTGTCCATCTGCAGCCGCTCAGCCTCCTTGAAGGTCTCCTGCATGCGCTGGTTGGTCTGGCGTAGCTCCCGGATGTAATCGCAGGCCTTCGACAGGATCCCTCCTTTGCTCTGGGGGGACGGGGTGGGCAAGAGCATCGGTGAGCACTGGCCACTGCCTGCCTCTGGGCCACGCAGGACAACTCCTAGCCCGATGGCGGTCACTTTCTGGAAGGGGCGGGGGTCTGGGCCCACTGCAGCCACTGAGGGTCGGGAGTCTCCCGGGCAGAGGGTCGGGGCTGCTCACCGCTCCTGTCTTGCTGTTGTCTGCGTTACAATCTGGAATGATTTTTGAAAGCTGGACGATCCAGTTGTTGATCTTATCCCTCCGCCTCCGCTCCACTGCAGGGATAAAAGCATTACCAACGGTATGTTTCTAGCACCCACTCCAGGTCTAAATGGCTCACCTCACGGGGCGGATGCTGTCAGACCCCATGACACCGAGACACGGCAGGGCGCAGGCCCCGCCCACGGTCACGGCACCAAGAAGTGTGGGACCAAGGCTGGAGCTCAGACGAGCACAAGCCGGGTTCGGGATGCTTCTCAGGGAGAACAAAGACAGCCTGACCCTGAAGTGCCGCACACGATCAAAAGCTAGGGTTGGGGCTTCATTTTGTTGCTCTATCCAGTATAGTTTTTAAAATCTGAGGCAATGTTTAAAAATCAGGAAAATGTGACCAGCAGTTAGCGTAATGGCTATGTCGCTGGACTCCCACGTAGTCGACCGCGGTTCGCGTCCCGGACCCGGTGGCTTAAAACGCCGGGTGTGTGTGTGTGTGCCTAGGATCCCGAGAGGAGAATGGAGGAGAAGGGATTGCGGTGTGGCCATCCCCCCTGGGGGGTGATTTCTCGCTTTCTGTCTCTCTCTCTGTCTGTCTGGCGAGTGCAAACGCCCTATAGCAAAAACCTCAAAAAAAAAAAAAATCAGGAAAATCACGGTATAACTTGCATCTTTGATATCGTCTGAAAATGGCATCCGGTCGCAGAGGGCACACATGCCTGGGAGGCGAGAATAGGCCAGGCGCCCTCACAGGACTCCGCACCCACTCCAGAGGTGTCCTGGTGAGACCGAGAGCAGGGGGTCCTGTTAGGACTAAGAGGGCTGCAGAGAGCAGGCCCCTTACTCGTCCAGAGCTTCCCCAGAGAATCTGGGCCCTAAGGTTGTAGCTTCCGTCTCATATTCAAAATCAAAGTCTGCTCATGTCTCAGCCTGCTTAAAAATCCTTTCTGGGGTCCTGGCAGCAAGTCCCAGCTCCCCAGACACATGAGTGGCTGTCAGGGCCTGGCCCCACAGGACCTCGAAGGCCACACAGAGCAGACTAGTGGGAGGCTGCTCTGGAAAGACCCCACTTTGGGCTTCGATTCCACAAATCTGTGTTCTCACTCGGGCTATCAGTGAGCTGAGCAGCAGCTGTCCTTGCAGGCAGGGCCTAGCATGCCCTTGTGACCCCGCCTGGGTTCTGGATGCCTAGAAGCCTGAAGCAAGGCCACCCAGCCCCTCGCAGCACCGGGCACTGTGGGGACAGGCAGGAAGGCCGGGCTACTTGCAGCTCCTCATTCGCTGCCAGAATGGTTCAAGGCGTTCGTGGTGTCTGTGGGGAGGAGGAACTGGGACTTTAACAGGTAGGGTTTAGAAAGAAGGGGGACATTTTCCATGGACCAGACAGTGCAGATGGGAGATAGGGGGAGGGCCCGGTGAGGCTGAGCATGGACAGCTGGGGAGAGCAGGCCCCTTGCTCTTCACACACCTGACGTGGGCAGCCCCCACCCTGGCCCCTGAACAGGGAAATCTGCGGCTGTGCATTTGCCGTGGCTGCTGATCAGCCCCCCCTGCATCCACACCCTCACCTCCTTTTCTGGCCACTCTTCCCTGCCCTCTTCTTTCCCCTGACATGCCATTGATGCCTAAGAATGGTGCCCAGAATGGTGCCGAGCTTTGTCTGGGTGGGCCCAGCCCAGGAGCCAGTAAGTGCCCATCACCCTGTTACTGAGCACCGTCAACAGCTCGGCCAGACCCCACAGGCTCTGGGAGCTCTGTGGCCGAAAGTGGCAGCAACACTAAGAGGCCAGACTAGGCAGGCAGCCCTGCCGGCAGCCTCTCAGCAGGGCGCTCTGTCCCCAAGGCCCCCTCTGCAGCCGGTTCTGCAGTGTGGCCCCCCGAGCCTGGGTGCTGGGCTGCAGCTCCATCGCACAGGTACCTCTGCTCACTCCAAGCCGCAGGGCACAACGCGAGTGTGACGTATCTGCTTAGAAACTCACGGCCTGCCCTGTCGGCACCAGCCCTGGGCTCTGTCCTGCTGGTGCTCACAGTACCACCAGAAGAGTATGTGAACAGGTGACACCAACACCACAGCATGTGCCTAAGTGCCCAGGAGTGCTAGGGGTGGGGTGATAGCTTCTGCACGGAGAGTGGTAGGATGAAGCTCCAGAGAAGGACTTTGGATGCCACTTGGGATGGCCCCCAGAGAAGAGACCATAGGCCAAAAGATGGCAAAATTCCAGAAATGATGACACGAAAATACACTGAGTGGGAAGGCAGCAGGAGGGTGGTTGTAAAAACTGGCTGTTGAGTCCCTGAACGCTCTGCTAACGGGTCTGCGCCCCATCTTCTCCTCTTCCAGAAGTCTAGGCCCATGAGTCTCGGGCCTATCATGAAGCAAGTGGTGATGTGGTTAGGCCCCTGGTCTGCGAAAACTGTCATGGCACATTTGAAACAGGAAGACTCATCAGACCAAGGCCACGTCCATTGGTTGGTTACACCCACCCAAACCTGAGAATGCTATTTAGAAGTAAAACTTGCCAGGACTGAAGGGAGAAAAGGACAGACCCACACATCTAGATGACGACATTAACGTTCCTTCCTCTGTAACTGATACGACAAATAGGCAAAACAGCAGAGTAGAAACCCTCAACACTCTCGGTCAACGTGACCTCCTAACACGGAACCCCCACTCAACATCGGCAGGCTCACGACCCGTGGAACTTTCCCCGACTGGGGTCCCAAGATACACTTCGACAGTCAGTACGTTCTCTGATCACAACAGAACTAAACTGAAAATCAGCAACAAAAAGATACTGACCCCCCACAAATATTTGGATATTAAGCAACATACCTCTAAATAACCCAAGTTGGCCAAAGAAGAAATCACAAGGAAGATTGGAAAATATTTTGAACTGAACGATCAGCAGTATTAAGAGTGAAATTTGCAACCTGAGGATTATTTGAGAGAAAACAGTTTAAAATCACCTTAAAAAACTGGGGGGTGGGGACCAGCAGTTAGCGTAGTAGCTATGTCGCTGGACTCCCACGTAGTCGACCGCGGTTCAAGTCCTGGATCGGGTGGCTTGAAACTCACGCCAGGCGCGTGTGCATGCGTGCCCAAGATCCAGAGAGGAGAATGGAGGAGAAGGAATTGCGGCGTGGCCATTCCCCCTGGAGGGTGATTTCTCGCTTTCTGTCTCTCTGTCTCTGTCTGGCGGGCGCACGCGCCCTATAGCAAAAACCTCTCCAAAAAAAAAAAAAAAAAAAAAAACTGGGGGGTGGGGTAGAGGGAGAACCAAAGACCAAACTCAGCAAATTAAACCCAAAGTAAATGGAAGGAATGAATCAGTAATGTCAAGAGTGGAAATCTGTCAAAAAGAAAAAGCGATTCAATCCACCATTTGAAAATCAGATTCTGGACCAGCAGATGGGATGATGGTTAAGGTACTGGAATCCCACATGGCCGACTGCAGTTTGCAACCCGGACCTGGCAGTTTGCTTTCTCACTCCCTGTTCCCCTGTCTCTCTCTGGTAAAATTTAAATTAATTAATTAACTAATTAAACGAAGAATTCTTTCTTTCTTTATTTTGGAGAGGTTTTTGCTATAGGGTGCGTGCGCTTGCCAGACAGACAGAGAGAGACAGAGAGATAGAAAGAGAGAAATCACCCCCCAGGGGGGATGGCCACGCCGCAATCTCTTCTCCTCCATTCTCCTCTCGGGATCTTGGGCACGAATGCACACGCGCCCGGCGTGAGTTTAAGCTATAGGGTCTGGGACTTGAACCACGATTGACTATGTGGGAGTCCAGCGACATAGCCACTACACTAGCTGCTGGTCCCCTCTTTTTTTTTTTTTAGAGACATTTTTGCTGTAGGGCACGTGTGCTCCTCAGAAAGAGAGACAGAAAACAAGAAATCACCCCCCCCCGGGGGCATGGCCACACCATAATCCCTTCTCCTCCATTCTCCTCTTGGGATCTTGGGCACACACACACACACACGTGCGCCTGGCTTGAGTTTAAGCTGTCGGGTCCGGGACTCGAACCACGGTCAACTACATGTGAGTCCAGTGACATAGCCATTGTGCTAACTGCTGGTCCCTTAAATGAAGACTTCTTAAAAAAAAAAAAAAAAAAGGAACAAATGAAAAGAAAATCAGATTGAGACTAGACAGTGGGGTCACAGTAGAGCATGCTGCTCTACATGGCTAACCCACACGGGAAGCCTCCTTGGACACACCAGACACACACGGACCCGGGATCCAGGGCTGGCTGAGGCTGGATCAAGGTGTGGGGACCTTGTTGGGGGTACCTGTCTCTCACTCCAGGAAAGAAAAAGTAAACCTAAAATGAAGTCAGAATCACAGAGAGATCTGGATTTCTGGCTTATCAGAGGTTCTGGAACATATGCCTCAATCCAGACAGGGCAGGAATGAACTGGGGCGCCCGAGGGCTGCCCTTCAGGCAGGACACCGGAAGGCCCCCACTTCACCTGCTGATGCCCCAAGAGTACTCTATTCCCTCAGGCCCCCGCAGGCATCTGACTTTGTGACTCTGGAATGGGCTTCGGCAGTACCAAGGAGAGGTAGGAAAGAGAAAAAGAACAAGATGAGGGACCAGCAGTTGATGTAATGGCTGTGTCGCTGGACTCCCACGTAGTGGATTGCAGTTCCAGTCCTGGACCTGGTGGCTTAAACTCACGCCAGGCGTGTGTGCATGCATGCCCAAAATCCCAAGAGGAGAATGGAGGAGAAGGGATTGCGGTGTGGCCATCCCCCCAGGGGGTGATTTCTCGCTTTCTGTCTCTCTCTTTCTGGTGAGCACACGTGCCCTATAGCAAAAAACCTCTCCAAAAAGACACACACACACACACACACACACACACACACACAAAAGAACAAGATGATTTGAAATCCACTTTAGCACAGAAGCTAGGCGTTTGCAGACATGAAGTTAGAGGAGGGCAGGGTGTAAAGTGGCTCTGGCTCACGTCTCTGGTGTGGGGAAGTGTGACAGGAGTGCAGAAGAAGGGGTGCCGTCTGCTGTTCCAGAAGGAGAAATGTTGAGTGGGAACCTTTGGGGAGGGGAGACAGCTGTTTCCACTCTGGATAGGTTGAGTCTGAGGTGTCTATGAGGACATCAAGAAATGGAGATGTTTGAATGGACTGGAGTTTGAGAGAACAGGGAGCAGAGACAGCCTAGAGCCTTGCCAGGATCCAGGGAGCAGGCAGAGTCCTGGGAGGACAGGAAGCCCCACATACCCTTGTGGAGAAGAGAGACAAGGAACACCTGCACCTGGGATGGTTTGGGGGATAGTGGCCACCTGGAGCTCCCGGGGGGTTGTCCTTGGGCCTCCCAGAGGTAGGTGCAAGAGGCGGCCAGACCTTCAGAAACACCAGCAGCCGAGGCAGTCTGGGAGACTAACGCCCAAGGTGAAGAAGCACCCAGGGGCCTGATGAAAACAATCTCGGGCTCCCTCTCTCATCTACTCCTCTGGAACCTTCCACAAGAGCCCTAGAGATCTTGACTGTTAACAAGCTTCCTAGGAAGTTTGGGGGCCTGAGTCTGAAGACCAGGCAGGGAAGGAGAAGTGAAGAGCACTGGGAAATGAGGACAGAGCAGAAAAGAACATTCCTGAAAGGAGGTGAACAGGCAGGGTCAGGTGCTTGGAGTTCAGACAAGAAAGGGAGCCAGTGGATTTGGCAATGAGGCTGTCAAGGGTGACCGCGCGGAGCTGTTTTGGTAGAGAATGAGCCAGAATGCCAAGGGGAAGCAGGCAGACGGTGAGTCCGGTATTCTGCAGGGTGGGAGAGAGGGTGCAGGGAGAGCGGGAGAGGGAGGGTACGGTTATGAAGACTGCTTTCTGCAAGACGAGACGGACTGCAGTCTGCTTGAAGGATGAGCTCAGGGGGAGGCTGAGGGCAGGAGGCAGCTGGGAGGCACCCTGGGGTGGTTTCCTGCAGTCCTACCGCCCGGCACCCATGCACTGTGGGGCCTTCCTGTGCCGCTCACGAGGTGCCTCGGGTGTCACGTTATCAGAGAGCCAAATGGACACAGAGATTAAGACAGCCTGAGGCATCTGGCTGTGGGGTGGTGGAGCCAGGACTGTACCATAGCCCACCGGAGGCCCTTGAACTCCCAACACCCCAAATCCAAGTTCAGACTCATCCCTTCCATTCAAAGCAACTGCCCCTCAGCATGAGACCCCGATTCCTCGGCCTTGAAGTTTTCTCCCTTGAGCTCCCCACACCTGATTCCTTTCCTTTCATGCCCTGCCTTGTCTCAGGCTCAACAGCTACAGTTGTCTCCTGTCTTCCTGGCCTGTTTCGTGATCACCCCTCTACCATCCAGCCTCCACACACTGACCCCTCCTCTGACTTCCGACCACAGGAGACCAAAACCCCAGGAGCAGGAGGGATATCCACACAGGGAGGGCCTCCTCCAAGGCCCTGGAGAGCTGGCCAGGGCAGCCTCCTGCCTCAACTCTGCTCACTTCCTCTTCCCTTTTCTGAAGTCTGCTCTCCCTCAATCCTGCCAAGTGTGTTCTGGCTCAGGGTCCAGGCACTGCAATGGCTCTTCCCTCAAGATCCATTCAGAACTCTGCTCGAGTCACCTCCCGAGAGGCCGTCAAAGCATGCCCTAACTCTCCGTCTTCCTTTTCCTGCGTGTGACTATCGCACTCCCTGATGCACACAGGAACCAACGGTTTCTGTAACGAGTCTCTCCTAGCAGAGTGAGCGCTGTGGGAGAGCTGAGGCCTGAAGCACAGGCTGGCACATCACACATACGTGCTGGACAAAGGCTGGAACTCTGCGAGCTCCTTAGAACACAGCTACATAGGCCAACAACCCCTGCCCCATCTAACATCTTCAGGACTCAGAGCCCCACCCCGACATTCAAG
This sequence comes from Tupaia tana, assembly GCA_026018925.1. NCBI lineage: Eukaryota > Metazoa > Chordata > Mammalia > Scandentia > Tupaiidae > Tupaia > Tupaia tana. The sequence goes on along the minus strand of JAKSZU010000018.1, from coordinate 48,682,226 downwards.
GCCTTCCTTGACTCCCCTCTCGAAGCACTCCACATGCCATCTGGAATGGCAGGCTTCATGTCTGCATGTGGACTGTGAAGTCTGCCCTTCTGCAACCAAACCTGCACCCCCAAAGCCAACTCAACCACCTTGCATTCCTCCCATTGCCTGCGCCTCCCTCTACCTGACAGGAGCTCCCAAAGCAGCTTTCCCTGAGGAAGCTCCCCCCCATCCAGCACTCAGCCGGCCACGAGCCTTCCCTCCTCTGTGCCTCCCTGAGGCTGCAGCGAGGGGAGCATGGCTCCAGGGCTGGCACAGAGCCCACGCTGCCCTGCCTGGAATCCACGGTTAGTAAATATTTGCTGAATAATGGCCATTGGGATATAAGTGCTCCTGGCACTTGCACGTCACTAGGCCCACTACAATGGGGAACTCAGGGGAGGGTATCAGAGGCCAAAATCATCTTTGGGTAGGATGTGGTGTCTCTGGGAGGGCAGGATGCTCCAGCCTCAGTGGGCCAGCGGCACGATTTCCTGCAATCTCTCCGGCAGACCAGAGCTGCTTCTGCAGACTGGGCAGGCACAGAAACAAGGAGCACACAGCTGCCCCCTCTCCACGTGAGCCAGATCAACCCAATTTTTCAAATAGGGCAGGAAGCCCATCCATGCCATTTCAGGTGTTGGTCATCAATTCAGAACCACCAGCAGGACACGCCAATCCCAGCAGTCTGTGTCCCCCTGCCTACCTGTTCCAGAATCTACACTTTGCTCTTCCCCCTTCAGTTCTTATGAGGTGACTTCAAAATGTTTGCCAAAAAAAAAAAAAAAAAAAAAAAAAGGAACTAAAATATGAGCTTATTTTGGTGCAAGAAACTTGAAATCTTCACACAGCTTTTCCATAACACACATTTTCCATGAACTTTCCGAAGACCCTGGAACCCTGTATTCACAAACACCTCCCGAGCACCTGCAGCGTGCCCAGGAATGAGCTACTGCTCGTTCTATCTGTGACCCCTGAAGCCAGGGCTGGCTGTGCCTGCAAGGCCATGGCGTGGGCTTGTCCTTACCTTCATTGTGCTGAGCTCTCCTCCTCTCATCTCGGGGTGTTCTGGTTCCATCGATTTTTCTAGAAGCGGGGGGTGGGGGGTGGGGAGATGGGCATATATTATTTTATGCCCCATTTATTCAAGCGTTTATCACTGGTCAAGATTGAAAGTTATTTTTGCAAGATAAATCCACATGCAGAAAATAAATGGTATTTTCTTTACGTACTACAGAGAAGCAGAAATGGACTCCAAAAACCCACAAGCCTGCTGTGTGCTGGAACTGCCCAGATCCCATTCCAGAAAAACCTCCCTTCCTTCAATCTCAATATGAGACCCTCCCAGGGCCCTCTGTTCCTAAGACCAAGTCTCCTGCACATACGGGGAGTAGGGGTGTGTCCGGGGTGCAATCGTCCTCTGTGTTCCTGTCTGGAGCACATCTTGGGGTGTCATCATGACATAGAACTGGCCTGCAGGGAAAGCAGGGATTAGTGCAGAAACTGGGGGCAAGGTCAAAAGTGGTGGGGGGGCTTCCCTCCCGCTAGGCCTGTTCACTCCCAGCTTCCCCCCAACTCCTTCCTCCTCTTACCTCCAGCCTGCAAACTCTGGTCTGTGGTCTGCACAGACACAGCCGTGGTATCCCCCACACTGGACGCTGGGAAATAGGCAAATCGTGCCTCCCCACTGACAGCCTCAGCTGCAGGGCTGCCACCATTACTGAAGGGATTTTGGATTACAGCCTGGGGAGTAGGAAAACACAGAGGCCACTCTTAGCCCTATCTGTTCCCCCATCCCATCCCCTTAGTGCTGTGTTTTGATGTTTCCTGCATTCCGTGTGCCTGTGAAAAACCCTACTGTGTACAGCACTCTGCTTGGGTCTCAGGCAGCCCCGGGAGTTGGCATGTACTCAGCAATCACTGACACAGCGACCCATTCTTAGAGACCTTCCTGTTACCTTCATCCACATTTTACAGAGAAAAAGTGTCCCTCAAAATCTCCCCAAGGTTTCTTTGCATGAGAATGGAGATATGACCCTAAGCAGCAATTGGGTCCCACCTGCCCCACCCCCTGGGGCATGCCAAGGTGGAGCCACCGGCCCTTCTCCATCCCCCCTATGAGTTGCTAGACACCTACCAGAGGGAAGGGTGCTGCGGGACCTGGGGGCACAGAGGCAGTGGTGGGACCTGGGCGCTGGGTGGCTCCGTCCACACCCACCTGGGTCACAGCCTGCTGCCCCCCCGCGAAGGCAGCCGTGGACACGACGCTGACCGCGCCAGCTGTGTCGCCCTGGCCGTCCAGCTGACCATCAGTCACCTGGACTACGCGGTATGTCACCTGCAGGGGGCGGCAGAGCGGCGAAAGCGGCGCTGGGGCGCGGGCTGGGTCCGAGCCTCTCCCCGCCCGCCCGCTCGACCCACGGCGGGCCTGCCAGCCTCCGGCCAGTCTCCTCACCTGTCCTCCATTATTCTCTGTGCGGAACTGGTACTGGATGTTGTGGTCGCTGAACGCCGCCTGCTGGACGCTGGCGATGGCCACCGCTGTCTGCTCCTCTGCCCCAGGGCCGTCCCCGCCTGCGGTCACGGGAGGGCAGGGGCATCAGTGGTGGCGCTGGCCAGGGCGCCCCCTGTCCCCCGCGTGGGCCGCAGCCCAGTGGGCCCTGCCAGCACTCACCTTCCTGCAGCTCGACGGCCTCCTCTGCCTCGGGACCCTTGTCGTGGCTGCGGGGAAGGCAGGAAGAGGGGTCAGGGCCACCCGCGCCCCGGCCCTGTGCCCAGGTGCAGGGCTCCGTCCGCCAGGCCAGCCCGGGGCCGGGCACCGCCGGGGCCGGGCCGGAGCGCTAGGCACCGGGTCACCCCTCCCTCGCGGCCTCCATTTTGAGCTGGGCCCGGCGGCCACTCGGGATCATGGCGGCCCGCCATCAGGCCGAAGGGCCGGGACGCGCGGGGGCTGCGACCCGCGACACTCTTACCTGGCGGCAGCAGCAGCGGTGGCCGAGGCAGCGGGATCCAGACCCGGGTCCAGCATGTCCATGGGGGGGGTGGGGGCGGGGGGGGGCGCGGGGCCCGGGGGGGGAGGGGAGGGGAGGGGAGGGAGGGAGGGAGGGGAGGGGGCGGGCGGCCGGGGGGGCCCCGAGCCCGGCGCTCACGCCGCGCGGCAGGAGGGGACGGAGGAGACACGGGAGCCGCTCGCGCTGATCACGGGGACAAACAGTGGGGTCATGTGAGGAGGAGATGCCGCCGCCGCCGCCGCCGCTCCTGCAGCCGCCGCCTCCTCCTGCCGCCGCCGCCTCCGCCTGCCCGTCGGCTCCGGGCGGCTCGAGGATCCGGGACGCAGCACGGCCGCCCCCCGCCCGCCACCCGCCGCACGCGGCCCTCGGGCCTCCTTCCCTGAGCCGCCGCCGCCGCCGCGACTTTTTTTATTTTTAACACGGCCTGCCCTGGATGGCCGCCGCCTCTCCCCCGCCTCGCCGGCTCGCACGGCCGCCGCCCAGCCAGGCCCAGCCCGGCGGCAGATCGCTGCTGCAGCCGCCGCCGCTTTCTATTTTTCCCCCTTTTTTCCTCCTTTACTTAGCTGCGCGCGCGCGGCGGCGGCGGCGGCGGCGGCGCGAGCCCGGGGGCCGACGCGCGCGAGGGGAGGGCAGCCCCTGGGGAGCGCGCGCGCTGTCTGTCTCCGATGGCGGCGGGCGCGCGCGGGCCCGGGTCTCGGCGGGGCGCGAGGTCGCCGCCACCGCCTCCCGCGGCCGCCCGGCGCCCGGCGCTCGTGGGGAACACAGGCCCGGATGGAACGCCGAGGGACCCGGAGGAGGGGCTCAGGTCGCCGGAGACTCGGCGGGCTGCCAGGGTTCGGAGACAGTAAAGTAGGTCGGGGGGGAGGGTTGGGGGGCGGGGTGGAAGGGCCGAGGGGCGCGCGCGCGCGCTCCCGGCAGCCGAGGAGCCGTGCGCGAAGGCGGAGACCCGGGGCGCATGCGCACGCCTGGGCGGGGCCGAGGCGCGCACGCAGGGCCGGGCGGGGCAGCGTGGGGCACGTACTTCTGGCCGGGGAGAGGGAGAAGGCAGGAGCCGACGGGGTCGCTTCCTCTTGGCCCGCAACTGTATCCCCGGGAAACACGGTACGCGGGGTCACGACCCTTGGTGGCCACCCAGGTCCGCGGACCCCGCGCAGCAAAACAAGACGCTTCTGGAGACTTAGGCCTTGTGATGATAAATTTTATTAGAAGGGGAAGGATTTCACCAGTATTCTCAAATTAAAAAAAAAAAAAGTACAAAAGCTACATACAAAACGTGAGATCAGACGACTAAGCTTTCCCGACTCAGGGCCAAGTTCTGCAAAGGAGAAAGCAAGCAGGGTGTGAGCTGGAGCGGTGGCGGAGAGGAGTGGGAAGGGTCTGCGGGGTGGGAGGGCGGCACTCACCTTCTTGAGCCTCCGCTCCCGGGAGGACTGGGAGTCGTTCTCGGAGTAAGGGGGAGGCGCGGGAGGGTAGTAGGCCTCCTCTTCCTCCTTGTAAGGCCGCCCCCTCTCCCCGGACTTTTTCCTCAAGGCCTCTTCTATTAGCCGCCCATCGTACTGAGGGTCCCCAGATCTGGAGCCTGCGTCCCGAGGGTCCCGGGATCGGTAGTGGGCCCTGGGGTCAGCGTGAGGGCGGTCCCTGGACCTAAAGTCGTCATAGTGGGGTTCCCGGGAGTGTGGAAAGTCCCTCCGGTCGGGGTCGTAGAGGTCATCACGGCTCCGGCTTCGCGGGGGCGTGTAGGCCCGGCCTCTCCTCCCACTGCTGGAAGGAGACCTCCTCCCGGACTCAGCAGAGGCTGGCCGGGCGAGGTCATCCAGGGCATCCACGGAGCGGGCCCGGGGGCGCCCAGCCCCCCAGCCCCCCCTTGGCCGTTCCTCAGGGGACTCCAATCTCCTGGGAGAGTGGCGACCCCACTCCTCATCCCGGATAGGGGTGAGGGGTGGGCCCCGGGGAGGCCGGGATCGCCAGTCATCTTCGTGGAGAGAGGTGACTTCGCTCAGGGCTGTAGGGAAGGACGGTATGCTGACTGCTAGGAGTCCTGGGTCCAAGAGTTCACCCTTGGCTCATGCATTCTCTAGCAGACGCAGTGGGGAAGGAGGGACTGTGTCCAGGGAGACAGGGTGCCTCCCAACCCCCTCAAGGAGCCCTCAGTCCTTAAGGTGTCTACTCACCCCGCTCCACACGACCATTGGGGGGCCCAGGTCGAGAAGGGTCGAAGTTGGCCAGCTCTTTCTCCATGTAGTACAGGACACGCATGGAGTCGTCCTGCTGGTTGGCCTGGATCCTATAGCCACTGCGGACTTCTAAGGATAGAGGGTGAAGGGGGTCCTTTTGGGGAGACAGATGCTGACCCAGCCCTCCCCCTATGGGCATGTTCGACCTCAGAATGATGGGTTCTCACCAGAGGTCACAGTGCTGTCCGTGTCTCGAAGCAGGGGTACTTGGCTGCTGTGGCCACCAACTGGGAAAGACTGGCTGTCAGAGGCTGCCCACTAGGACAGAGCCTTGCCTCCCCCCACCACCCCTTCCTCCAGCCCACTGCGCCGCAGCTGCCATAGCCTGGATCTCACCTGAACTATTCCTGTCGAAGTCTCCATGGTATCCGTTGTAGACAGGGCCCATGGGAAACATGGCTGGCGGGGGCGGGGTCTTGGCAGGGGACAGGTGGGCGTAGGTGCTGGGGGCGTAGATGCTGGGGACGCCTGAGGTGGCTGCTTTGCCAGCAGCGTACACTGGGAGGACACACATGGTTGCATGAGGAGCTGAGAGACTTCCCTTGCCACCTCAGGCCGAGTCCCATCTCCTATGTGAGCCCTTATAGGGCTTTAGAAAAGGAGGTGACCGTGGTAGCCCGAGGCTCCATCTGACTGGTGAATGTCCCCACATGAGAATCAAGTATCCCCTTTGTTGGCCTGGCTCCTGCTCTGGCAAAATGAATCATCTAGGGGGATCCTGTGCCCACACATCCACTGGGCGCCCCAACAGAGCCATCTTCCAGACTCATGTGCAGTGGGCCTCAGTCCAGAGCAGGCCCCCAGGGGACTCTGGAGTTAACATGCTTCTCTCTGCCAAGCAGCAAAATTCTCTAGTTTCCAACTCATGGGCCGCACCCACTCCCACCCCACCCACACCTGGCTCTAGGCTTGACAGCTCAAGGGCAAATCCTCCCGATCTCCCTCGCCCACCCTAGAGGCTGGTTCTGGTGGCGTTTCCCGGCCTGGCACTGAGCCTTAGGCAAGTTGTTTCCTCCCTGGGACCCAACAGAGAGATGAAAAAGGGGAGACAGACTCCGAAAGGCTCCCTTGGCTTCTGATTTGGTTGGGAAGCAGAAGGGTCAGGGCAGCCCTGTCGAGGAGCCCCTCGTTAGCTCAGGTGACCTGCCAACAGGTTGTGGCTACCACAGAAGACCATGTCCACCAGAGACTTAATGGGGCCTTGGGTGGGGAATGGGGGCCCTTGGGGCGATGGAAATGTGGCCTTGGGGCAGAACTTTGTCTTAATCAGTGGGTTAAAGCCAAGTTGGTTGCAGTCCTTGGGGTTCCCTCTGTGATCTGTGAAAGGGACTAACACCTACAGTCTTGAGCAAAATTCTCCCAACTGAAGGTCAGGTGGTGGCACAGTGCGGGGGACCCTTGGTTCACATCCCAAGGATTGTAGCCTGGGAACCCTGTTAGGGCTGACTGTTTCTCTCATGAATAAACAAACTTTGAAGGATAAAAGGGCTCTTAACTAAAGATGAGACAGAAAGGGAGGATGCTGGAGCAGCAGTAACACACTGCTCAAGAGAAGCCCGGGCAGCCTGAACACCCCAGCACACGTGCAAGTCCATGATCCCGTGGGCTGGAAGACTGCAGGCAAGGACTGCAGTGTGACCAGACCTATGTGTGTGTGCCAGGATAAGCCTCTAGAGAGCAAGGGGATGTTGCAGGGGAGCGGTACTTTGAGAGTTTGAGGCCCAGGCTGGCCACCGTGGAGTACAGGGATCACAGCATCAGCCAGTAGAGACTGGGCTGCCACCCGGTCCTGGGCACGTCTGTACTGTGTTCCCTTACCGCTCACAGCCTCCTGTGAGGCTGGGACTTTGCCGGGAAGCAGAGAGACCTGAAATGCTGCTTGCTGAGGTTCCCATATACGGGGCAGGGCTGCAAGGAAGGACACTGAGGAGGGATGACAGCTGTCCTCTTGAGGGCAAGTGGACAGTCAGAGGTCATCCCCTTTCTTCTTTCCCTTTCCCTGGTTTCTCTTTTCTCCTTCCTCTGGGGTCCCACTTCCCTTCTCAGCCCTCTGTAGGTCCCCACTCTGGTGTGCTAGCCGCATCCTTAAACACAGATGGTAACCCTGGAAAATGCAGTGTTTGTGTGCTTTCAAACCTCTGCTTAAACTGAGGCTGGACAGTGGCAGAGAGGTGACCCGATGCTCTGCAAAGCCGACCCACATGGGAAGATTTTGGGTTCGTGTCCTGAACACACCACGTGCACATGTGCCCATGATCCAAGGTGGGCTGGGGCTGGGGCTGGGGCTGGAGTTGGATGATGGTGTCTCTCTCTGAAGAAATAAACTTAAAAAGATAACTTGGCTTACGTGGTGCTGTGACCCTTGTTTGTTGTCTTACCTTTTTCACTTAAGATTTTGTTTCCAATGGGAGATTCACTCTCCAGTGAATAATAACTGTGCACTGTTGGCCTTTTCTTTTTTTTTTTTTTTTTTTTGCCTTTTCTTTTTCAACCATGGATTATACTCCCAAAAGAAAAAGCTCGGGGCCAGCCCATAGCATGATGGTTAAGGCAGCTGGATCCCACATGGCTGACAGCTGTTCAAGTCGGTTTGAGAAACATGCCAGCATGTGTGTGTGCCCAAAATCCCGAACAGAGGGGAGAAGGGACTGCAGTATGACCATGCCCTTTGGGCGGTGCCTTCTTGCTTTCCCTTCCTCCCTTTCTCTCTTGGTCTTTCTCTAGTGACCTCATGTGGGCCCTCTGGCAAATTAAAAAAAAAAAAGAAAAAGAAAAACCTCAAAATAAATGAAAATTGAAGATAAAAGTTGAAGTAAGTAAACAACAATCTAAAAATGGCAGGTCAGCCTTGACCTACTTTCTCCCAGATTGCCAGCCTCATCTCCCCCAGGCCGGGGCACTGCACTCTCCTGCAGGGATCCAAGAGGAGGCCAGGTGGGGGTGGCCACGCGAGGGGGCACTTACGGGCCTCCGGGCAGCAGCACTTGTCCGGGCAGCAGGGGCACCTGACGTAGCAGCAGCAGGTGTGTGGGCAGCACTGACACCAGCAGATGCCCAGGAGGAGGAAGAAGAGGAAGCCAGCCAGGCAGACCACCACCACGAACAGCCAGTCTGCAGAGAGATAGGAATGGGCCCTGAGCCAGGAGGCCTGCCAGGGGACAGCAGGGGCAGCTCAGAGCCAGTGTTGGGACGGGAACTACGTGCAAAGCTCACTGCAGCCCTCCCTGAGTTCTTCAGGCTGAGGCTGGTACAGAAGCCACCCACCCACCCATGACCCAGGCCAGTCCCCAAGCTTGGGACCTCCCCCTGCGTTGAAAGGGACAAGGCAGAAAACAAGAGGCAACCTGGCCAAAGCAAGATAGCAGTGGGGGCAGAGCCCCCCGCCTGGAAGAGCACTGCGGGCGCCAGTCACAGGGGCCCTGCCTACACCCTAGGCCCCTCCTCAGACACCCCAAGTCCAGAGCGGTGCCTGAATGCTATGGAGTTGGGTCGGCAGGGTTAATGGGGAGGGAGTCCACAGCGAGCAGTGTTTAGGGTTAGGAGAGGTTGACTACTAGAGACAGAGCGGTCAAGGGCATGTGGGGACACCTGAGACCCACTCAGGACCCCACGCCCCATACCTTCTATGGGCCCCGCCTGAAAACCAGGTAAGAGCTCAGCCACCCCTGAGGTCCTGCCTGGAGGGACAAAAGAGAAACAGGAGATTATGCTGGCCACAGCCAGCCACCCTGCCCAGCCCAGCTGCAGCTGGTCAGACTGAGGTGCACCCTGAAGTGGGGACTGCTGGTGACTCCTGCCCTGACCCCTGCCCCAACCCCTGCCCGGTGTGGCTACTGTTTTCCAGAGGCTTCCATCAAACCATCCCCCACTCTCTGAAGCCACAGAGGAACAGTTCCCACCTACCCCCCATGAGGTTCAGAAGGTGCCACCTCAGCTTAGGCACTCCCTCTTCTCATACACAAGCCCTGTCACCCCAAAGGGTCCCATTCCATGTGACAGGGACAGTCCTGTTAGGCATAGCAGGCACAGTGACCTAGGGCCTATGGGAACATTTACATCTTAGTTTCAAATCTAAAACAAAGTAATAAAATAGTGACTGTGTAATAATAAACTGTCTCAGGCCGGGCCCCATGGCCTAGTGGTTAAGCTGGGTCTCACATGGCTGACTACATGGTTCAAATCACAGACCCAGCGGCTTGAAAAACACATCAGGCACATGTGTGTGCATGCCAAAGATCTCGACAGGACAGAGAAATGGAGAAGGGATTGCCCCGTGTCCATGCCCCAGTGTGGAGGTCCTTTCTCCATCTCCCTGTCTTTTTGTTGAACTCATGTGTCCACTGGCAAATTAAAAAAAAAGAAAAAAAAGTCTTTATGGGACCAGCAGTTAGAGTAATGGCTATGTCGCTGGACTGCCATGTAGTCGACTGCAGTTCAAGTCCTGGACCCGGTGGCTTAAACTCACACCGGGCACGTGTGCGTGCATGCCCAAGACCCTGAGATGAGAGTGGAGAAGGGATTGCTGCGTGGCCATCTCCCCTGGGGGGCGGGTAATATCTTGCTTTTCTGTCTCTGTCTCTGTCTTTCTGGCGAGCGCACACGCCCTATAGTAAAACCTCTCCAAAAAAAAAAAAAAAAAAAAAAAAAAAAAAGATTTAAAAAAATTGTCTTTATAATAACACAATCCTAAAATATATTTCTGTAATGGAGGAGGGGGCTCATGGAGGCAAAAGTTCCAACAGTCGGAAGTCCCACGTGGCCCTGGTTTAAGACCTAGGGTGGTCTGTCCGTGCACTCTGCACACAGCAGGTTTCCTGACCCAGTCTGGCGCCTTCCCTTCGGACCCACCGGAGCTCTGTGCCCCACTAGCACATCTTGGGGGCCTCCACTCTCGGTCTACACTGACACAGCTCTCCCAGGGCTCACACCCTTGGCTCGTATGCCCGCCCCGGCTCTCACCGTGGTCCTCCTGCCCAGGAGGCCACGCTGTTTCCTAACACCGTGAGGCCACCTGCCTTTGCTCTCGTCCTCTCACGTGCGTGTGGAGGGATTTGATGACGCCATTGCCCTGATGGCCAAAGGATGATGTACTTTACAAAGTCTCCAGTTCCGATCTCTAATACTTTAGGTCACTAGAGATATAACCTACAAAAACTTAAGAACTCTGAGTCCCTCAGTGGTTTTTTAGAGTGCAAAGGAGTCCTGAGACCTGCTGATGTCTGTGTGTTCCTGGTTCACTGGCGCGTGCCTGTCACCCATGGATGAACTCTGCCACATGCATGAGCCTCCTGGCGTGTGCTGGCTCCCCATCAAGTGCTCGTTCACACACACGGGTGATGGCATGGTATAGCCCGGCAGTGTCCTTCACATATAGCACACGCCACCCGAGACTGGACCTGATGGGTGGCTTGTGTAACAGCCTGTGCCCTCCACACGGGGCAGGGAGGCCTCCTAGCCAGGGTGCCCCCCCTGCTCTGGGCATCCGGTGGGGCCTAGTTTTAGCCACACTCGAGACTCCTACACATGCCATCCCAGCAGGCCGGATAGCGAAGTTCCTGTGCTTTGGTGAGGGACTGGGGTGAGAGGTAGCCCTGGGGATATGGCGGAGGGGGGCCACCTCCTTGCTCACTGCCCATCAACTCTGACCACGCCTGTACTTTGTAAAAGTGGGAGAGGGAAGAGGTAGAGTCCCCAGTTCCCTCTGCTCTCTGGCACTGGCTGACTGGGAGCGTTGTGGTAGGGAGGGGTCCCTCCTGGGGTGCAGGGCAGAGAGGCCCAGGTGACTGGTGGTGCCGCAGGGGAAAAGCAAAGCAGCGACAGAGGCCACAGGGTGAGCTGGAGGGCACAGGGCAACACAGCAGGCACAGGGGGCCCCTCCCCAGGCCCTCAGGGCCCAGCCCCACTCACCAAGGACGATGAGCTCTGCGTAGGCCTCATTGTTGCCCTGGAGGTCCTGGGCCGAGACCACTGAGCAGTAGTACACGCCACTGTCCCCCCAGGCCGTCTGCTCGAAGGTCAGGTCAGCATCTGGGTCAGGAGGAGGCAGTATGAAGGCAGCTCAGGGAAGGGGGAACCTAGCCCAGCAGGTCTAGACCCCCCTTTATCCCCCACCCCAAACACAACAGGGAAGAACAAGAGGCAGGGTGCCCCTAGGGCCTATTGAAACAGTCTCATCTTGTTTTCAAATCTGAAATGAAGTAATAAAATAATGAACTGTCTCAGGCCAGGCCCCATGGCCTAGCAGTTAAGCTGGGTCCCATGGTTCAAATCCCAGACCTGGCAGTTTGAAAAACATGCCAGGCTGGGAACCAGCAGTTAGCGTAATGGCTATGTCGCTGGACTCCCACGTAGTCGACCGCGGTTCGCGTCTCGGACCCGGTGGCTTACAACTCACGCCGGGCGCGTGTGCGTGCGTGCCCAACATCCCGAGAGGAGAATGGAGGAGAAGGGATTGCGGCGTGACCATCCCCCCTGGGGGGTGATTTCTCGCTTTCTGTCTCTATGTCTCTGTCTGTCTGGCGAGCACACGCGCCCTATAGCGAAAAAAACCTCTCCAAAAAAAAAAAAAAAAACATGCCAGGCATATGTGCATGTCCAAGATCCCAACAGGACAGAGAAATGGAGAAGGGACAGCAGCACACCCACGCCCCACTGGGGGGTGCTTCCTTCCTTGCCCTGTCTTTCTGTTGAACTTATGTGCCCGCTGGCAAATTAAAAAAAAAAAAAAAAAAAAACATTTTTACAATAACACAATCCAAAAATACATTTTTTTTTTTTTTTGTAGAGGTTTTTGCTATAGGGCGCGTGCGCTCGCCAGACAGAGAGAGACAGAGAGACAGAAAGCGAGAAATCACCCCCCAGGGGGGATGGCCACTCGGCAATCCCTTCTCCTCCATTCTCCTCTCGGGATCTTGGGCACGCACGCACATGCGCCCGGCGTGAGTTTTAAGCCACCGGGTCCGGGACGCGAACCGCGGTTGACTACGTGGGAGTCCAGCGACATAGCCATTACGCTAACTGCTGGTCCCCTAAAATACATTTTTTAATGGAGAAAGGGGCTCTCAAAGGCAGAAGTTCCAACAGCCCACGAAATGAATCAGGTAAAGATCGAGTCATTCCTGGCAGGGGCATGCTATCTTCCGGGCACATTCTAAACACGCCACCCAGTGGACTGTAGGAACACCACGACGTGGGCCCCACTGTCACTGATTTGCAGATGGGACGACAGGTCTGCAAACTTCCTAGGCTGCTCAGAGCTGTGAGCTTAGCAGTGGTGGAGCTGGTGGTCAAACCCCAGAGCCAGCACCTTCCACTGGAACCATCCGCCTGCCACCTCCAGTGACCTCCCCTGCCACCAACTGCCAAGGAGCCCAGTGGGGTTGGGCCCTGAGCAAGGAGGCAGAGACCAACGGGCCAGGTTCTAGGCATCGGGCAGTGCCAGGGGGTGTCTGTGTGGGAGAGCCTGAGCCCCTCAGGTCCCTCGTCCAATGTACTGTCACCACCACCCCCGTCCTGTCTCCACATTCCAGGTCAGGCTCAGGGCTTCAGGACGCTCTGGTCTGAAGCAGCCCCAGGCCAGGAGCCTGCTAATTATGCCCCTCACTAGAGTCTGTCAGCACATCCGCTTCCTCTGTACTCTTCAGGCCCTCATTAGTTAAATCCCCTCAGCCACTTGCCAGGCAACTCCGCCTCAGCCCACAGGGGACAGAATAGACCAGGGATGCATGTGTGTCCCAGCCAGGAGGTCCCGTGGCTTCCAGACCGTACTCCTCCCAGTCACGTGGGCTCTGTAAACCTGCCCCACCTTGCCCCCGAGACCTGTGCCTTCCCCCATGACATCTCGGGGCGGGCATCAGTGGGGGGTCACCCAGTCTGCAGCTCCTGCACCCATGGGGACATCGGTCAGCAAGTGCTGAGGAAATGAAACCCCGCTTCCTCCTTGAGGGAAGCCTCACGTCCAAACGCGGAAACCCTCCTCTCAACGATAGCCCTTTACGTCATTCCCAGGGCCTCCTCCGGTCCCACAAGGCTCTTAGCATGACTTGACCACTGGCGACCATGCCAGCCTCAACGCCATCTCACTAGACTCTAGACATGCTGGCCTCTGCGCCGTCCCCCGGCACGCTGGGCCATCCCACCTCAGCCTGGCACTCCCAGCTCATGCGGCACCCTCTGCCCACAGTGGAACATATCACCCCGTCTAGGGCCTGAGCACCCCTTCCCCCAGTGAGAATGTGGGCTCCGTACAGAACTGGGTCTCTCTTAACCAATGCTGGGACTCCAGGGACTGACCCCAGGCCTGACCAGGAGCAGAAATGACCTTCAGTTCATTTCAGAGATGCCCCAGGCTGCTCTTCCTTGGCTGCTACTGTTGCTCCGGCATCCTGGCCACATGGCTACATGCAAATTCATTCAACAGCCAACGAGTGACTACTGGCTGCATCCTGTGAGCCAGGCACCTGGTATACGGGGAGGAATGGTTCTCAAAGTATGCTCGGGGAACTCCGGGGTTCCCCAACATCTTTTTGGAGACCCCCCTTCCCAACCCCAGGTCAAAGTTACTGTCATCATACTATTAAAATGGTCTTTTTTTCTTTCATCTCTCTCGCAAGTCTGCTGTGAAGTTTTCCAGAGGCTTTTGATGTTGTAATAAAAGCTTTGAGAAGCCAGCTTCTCCTATTCAGCCGGACTTTAAGAGATCTGCAAACACATAAAACAATGCCAGCCTCCTCACTTAGATTGTTGTTGGAGGTGGGCAGATGGTGGCCCAGGGGTAAAACACGATGCTCAGCAAGGCGGACCCACACTGAGCAGCTCCAGGTTCACATCTGGAGGCCTCCCCAAGTACGCTGGCTGCACACAGAGCCCTGGTCCAGGGCTGACTGAGGCTGGCGGTGGATCGTGGTGTCAAGACCTTGTTGGGATGCTGTGTCTCTGTCTCTCTAGGTAATGGAAGAAATACATTTACTTTAAGAGTTTATTTTTTGTTTGTGTGGTCCTGGAAAATATCGTTTCTCCATGAAAACTATGCTATCTGTGTTAACCCATAATGCGTGTATTACCATTCGAAAGCTTCTGTGAATTTCTCAGTTTGTTAGCTATAAAAGCAAAAAGCTCTTTGAGGACCTCAATAATTAAGAGTTAAAGGAGCCCAAGACGTTTGAGAACCAGTGCCATAGAGGAGATGCGAATCCTTGCCCTTATAAAGTTCAGATTCTAACTGGCAAAGAAGAAACAAAATGTTTTACTGTATCGCACGTCAGATGGTGATAAGCAGTGTGGAGAAAACCAAGCAGGGAAGGCAGACAGAAAGTTCCCGGCAATTCTAAATAAGAAGGCCAGGGAGGGCCTCCAGATAAAGTGACCTTCAATGCATATGTGAAGGAGAGGAGGACAGACTCCCCTCTGGGTCGGACATCCAGACACTGTTTATTTAACACTTACTCTGTGCTGGGTTCCTCACTCATTTTCTCTCACTGAATCCTCCTAAAACTCCAAACGCCATTCTCCTAAACCCTGCAGATTGTCTGCAATGCCCCCTTAGCCCATCCCTTTTCCACTTGTTTTTTTTTTTTTTTTAAGTCAGGCTCTGACCACACCTCTCCAACACTGGAGCTCAAGAGTTGGTCCTTGCCCAAAGGTGAGGAGGGGAACAGGAACCCCCTGCCATAGCCAACGGATTATATAGGCCAAGAGTTGAAATCTGGGGAGTCGTGGGCCGGATCTGGGCCTCAATGCGTTTTGTTTGGCTTGCGGGATATTTTCAAAACCCACAAAACAAGGCTTTCCGGCTTCTTTTGATCAATCCAAAGGCCTGGCCCACCTCCTTCCTGCAAGGCGCACCCTGTTCCTGGTCCCCCCTCTGGCCCTGAGATCATGTGGGCTGGGTACTGCTCTAAGTGTTTAGGGTGCACGGAGAAAACGCCAGCCCTCTGGGAAGAGAAGCAGGGCCCCCTCCATGTCTCTGGCCCCTGGCTCCTCCTCTGTACACGGCAGAGGTGGCCTACAGGATCCCAGAGGTCCCATGGGGTCTCTGCCCCAGTGCCGCTGACAGCGCGGGGGGGCACCTGGACCCCAAGGAGGCTCGGAGATAGATTCAGGGCCTCCCACCCAGACACTCCACATCACCAGAGGCAGGCAAGAATGGAGGAGGGCACGGTGCACCCTGAGCGGAGGGACAGAGCGAACACCTTTCCTTCGATCAATCTGCCTAGGATCGAGCTGCCCAGGATTACCTTCACTTTTAAAACCAGAGCCGCTGGTGTCCTTCTAGGAGCACCACAGCGAAGTCCACTCTTCCTGTCCTCCGCGCTGAGATGGAGGAAGCTCCCAAGGCTACCGAGTTTCCTGAAAGGCCATATATACATACAATGGACGTCTACCAACCTCGGCCATACCAAAGGGGCCTAGGTCAAGGCAGATCGAGAGACTCAACTTGTGAGGCCTCTGAACACGAGAAGGGTCCCCGTCCCCCACATGTCACACACCAGATGGAGTCTGAGGGTCATTCTGGAGCTCTGTGCTCAGCAGAGGAAGTGCGATTCCATTCAGGCTTCAAGGGCACACTCAGTGTCTAGGCTGTCCTGACAGGGGCTAGCTTGGTTCAGGCTGCAGCCATCGCTGGGGTAGATGGGTTGGGTCCTGTACAGGCTGAGCTCCCAAGAAGCCCTCCAACCTCAAGAACAGCAAGATACCTAGGGCTGAGCTGCCCGTGGGAATTCAGGGCAAGCAAATCTGGTCCCTCCCCTGAAACAGGATAGACAGGCTCAGTCCCAGAGGCTACCCCTCCGTGGTCTAAGCAAGCGAGCGGCGCTGGGCCCGGCACATCACCTGGGGCTGTCTTCACGGAAGCCCTCAGGACTGTCTGCAGTTCTACTCTTCGGCCTGCTTACTGCCAGTCCTCCCCCCTGGAACGCCATCTCCTTGAGACAAGGCCCTCAGCCGTCCCAATTGCCTCTATCTCCAGCATCCACAGCAGTGCCTGGCACACAGAGGATGCTTGATAAACACAGAACAACCGGGAAAACAAATAAACGACCTCCCCACAGCCCCTTCCTGAGTCCCAGCAGGCACTTCCTATCCGAAGGCAGCGTTGCAGTCGAGACCAAGGGCTCTCAGGGCTGCCTGGTTCAAATCCCAGGTCCAGCCCTTCCCTACCTGTACATCTAGACAAGCTACTTCACTTCTCTGTGCTGTAAAACATGAGAGAGGACTAAGACCAGCTGATGGCATAAAGGTTACGTCGCTGGACTCCCACATGGCCAGCTGCGGTTCGAGTCCCGGACCCAATGGCTTGAAACTTACACCAGGTGCCTGCATGCGCCCAGTATCTCAAGAGGAGAAGGGATTGCGGTGTGGTCACCCTCGCTTTCTGTCTCTCTGGCAAGTGCAAATGCCCTATAGCAAAAATCTCTCTCAAAAAACAAAAACAAAAAACCCACGAGAGCAGACTGAACAGGCCATGTCTATGAGACCCTGCCAAGTCTCAGGCTTTCTCCATTGAAACCTTCTCTGCAGACCACCCTGTGCAAGCAAAAGGGTGAGGAGCTTGGCAGGTGAGTCAGAACCCCAGCTCCCTTACCAGCTGTGTGACCCTGGGCACGTCCCGTTAGCTCTCTGGGCCACTGTAAAATGACAATAACAGAATCTGTTCATTCCATGACTATGTGGGCTAATGAATTAATCCATGTAAACCTGGATTACAGCCCGGCACACAAGAGACCCTTTATAAGTCGCTACTTACACAAACGTCACTTTCTACTGCTTGTATTATTACAGGACGAGTCCCTGTCCCTCTCCTTCACCCAGTTTGATCTTTAAGCACTGTGCATGTCTCTCTTGCTGCCCCCTGAGGAAGGCAATTTGGTTTTGTTTACAGCTGGGTTCCCAGGGCCTGGAACAGCACCTGATACACATCAGGTGCTCCAAACATCCTTGCTGTTCAATAAAAAGAGGGTGGTGGAGGGAAGGAAACATTCCTTTCTTCATTGCTCCTGGAGAGCTTCCTGGTGGGGACTTTGGTTGGGCACAGGGACGTCAGCAAGCCCTGCCACCCACGAAGCCCTGCCTCAGCCCCCTGGTGGCTGCCCTGCCCCGCCCGGCCTCGCCCCACTTACTTCCTGTGATGGTGATCCTGCGGCCCTGGTAGTAATCCCCCAGGGTCACCGCGTTGCCCTGCTTGGTGGCCACAACCCTGACAGTGCGCACGCTGTCCTGGCACTCCACGTAGGGGTTGTAGCCTGGGTTGCCAGCTGCCATCTGGGCATTGAGCTGGTTGTCTACACTCGCTGGAGAGAAGGCATCAGCGACACGGTCCCGGCAGAAAGACTTGTACTTCCAGACGACAATGGGTGCTGAGGGGGTGGTGGTCACCTGGTAGGTGCAGGGCAGGGTCACAGGCTGGAAAAGGATCACCACGTGGAAGGGGTCCGACACGGTCACCTGGATGGCACTGGCAGGAGCTGAGGGCAAGAGGAGAGTGACCCCAGACCGGGGAAGTGCCTCCCCAGGAATGAGCCACACCACTTGTCACCGGCCTCACACCTACACATGCGAGGTGTCACCGAGCACCTGCATGCATTGTTCCTTAATCCCCGGCCCGGCGAGGTGGCTATGATAACCATGGCATTTTACGGACCTGCGGGGCTGAAGCAGAAGGTACAAGCTCTCACGCCCAGATTCCGGCTGTCTGTCCCTCCTCCCAGAAGGTGGCTTCGGAACTAACCCTCCTGACACCATATTCTGTGATTCCTTGGGTCGTCACCATCATCCAGCGTCCTTCACCTCGTCCTAAGACCACGTCGGCTCATTTCCATTCCAATTTGACTCCCTTCAGGAATGTATACGGCTCTCCAGGGAAACGGAATTAATCTGTCTCTGTTCGATCTATTGCCCTGCCCGTGTGGACAAGGCAAGGGCCACAGCAAAGCCCACCCGAGCCCAAGGCCTCACTTCAAAACGAACCCGCAAAGGTTCCTAGTTGTCCGGGTGTCTGAACGTAGGGATATATTTTTGGAGTTCCAAAACGGAACTGCTCTGCCGTGGAATAGCTAAGGCCTCCAGAATGGCTTCATGAATCTCCCACTCTCTTGTCCTAACCAAAGCCATCTTAAATAAGGCGCCCAAAGTGCCCCTCACCCCACCCACAGGAACATCTGATACGGGGAGAAGACTGGTGGTTTCAGGTCCAGAGGTCCATCCGACCGGACTCCTAGCACAGACACTGAGGAACCCGGGGACCGGGTGGCCAGTCCCCTGTCCCACACCCACCTGTGGCCCGGGCACAGTTTCTTGATCTCTCGCTCAAGGAAGCGACTGATCTGGCCTTCGCGTGCCCTCTCTCCGTTACCCCAACACTTAGAAATCGCCGGGTGCGCCCAAGTCCCCATCCCAGCCTTTCTCAGCGATCTGTCGGTCCTTCCGCCCTGCCCACAAAGGGTCTCATTCTCCCAGCCACTCCAGGGCGCACGGTCAGTCGGGGCAGTTTTACTTCCTGCTACCTTCGGACAAGGGTGGGGGAAGCGCTCCCAGCCACGGAGGGGAATTCCCCTGACTCCGGGACACACGGGACACCCCGAGTCCCAGAGGAGCTGGGGGTCTAGTCTCTGAGCCCCAACCCCACCCCACCCCGCTCTCCCGCCTCCAACTCCCTCCATTCCCCTTACAAGCGCCCACCCGCTGTCCCGCAGCACCAGGGGACCTGCACCCCGTACCTGTGCACCAGGTGCTGAGAAAGAGCCACACGAAGACGACCGCGCCAGGGCCCGGGGCGGCCTGGTGGGAGCCCAGCCCCCAGGACAACCCGCGGGCCACCAGCGCCATCACGGCCGTCTGGGCGCGCCGGGCGCGCAAGTCCCTCGCGAAGTACCAGGAGGGTAGGGGGCGCGGCGCACACCAAGGCTGGGAGGGGTGCACGCTCCTCCCCTTCCCGCTTCCGCTCCCGGTCGGTGTTCCAAGCGCACCGTGCCGCGTTCTGGGAGCTGTAACAGACGAATCAACGTGGACAAAGCGCACGCTTCCAGCTCTCCGGGAGAAACTGGCCTGACCCGCCACCGTCCTCCTGCCACTGTGCCCCCTGCGCGCTCAGAGAAATGGATCGGGCCAGGTACACAAGGGTGGGAGCGAGGGCTGGGCCTGGGGGTGTGGGCGGCGGGAGCGGCTCCTCGGCCTCCCTCCCCGAAAGTGGGCTGGCCCAGGTGCGCTCCGGCCCCCAGGGCCGAAACCAAGTAGCCGGTCGGCAGGGAGGGCGCTCGCAAACCACGGGGCCCGTCTGGCCACCTCCTGCTCCCGCCAAGCCGAAGACGGGCTCCAGGAGAACCAAGACTTTCTTGGAGTGATTCACCTGTTGAGAGAGGGCGGGTCCTGCCGCGCACCTGTTCCCTCCTTCTCGCTCCCCTCTCCCCCGCTGGCGATGGGCCCGCCTACGTGCGCCCCGCCGGGAGGGGCTGGTCCAAGCCAAGTCCCGGCTGGGAGAGGCTGGTCGGGAGCCCCTGACTTTCCCGCTCGCATTGGGGTTCCTTTAGCCTGGTGGTTGGGGCGCCGTGGATGTTTGGTGCCTCTGGATTAGATGGCTTAAAGAACCAAGCGAATCCCTGGAAGGGGGGCTTTGCTCTCCTTGGAACGCCCGAGGGGAGTCTGACCCTGGGAAAGTTGGAATTCCACTGGGGAAGTTCTTATCACATCCCCACACCCCCGTTCCTAACTTGTGGTTCGGCCCCCGGGCATCCCTCGCCCCAGGTCAGGACTCCGGAAACTCTGGCTCTTAAAGGGGCCGAGCAGAGGCGCGGGGCCAAAGACCAGTTTCCGCCTAAAGATTCCCAGGATCTAGCCACCTGCGCCCGAGGGCAGAGCGGAGCGGAGCGTGCCAGGCAGGCTGCGCGGCATCCGCGTTACTCTGCTGCCTCCTTGTGACGACAAGGGGAAGTGCTCCGGATAGTGAACTTGAGAAATAGCCTACTTTCCTTTGGAGAAATGTTTAAGTGCTTTGCCCATTTTAAAATTAAGTTGCTTGTATTTTGTTGTTGAGGTATAGGAGTTATTTATATATTCTGAATATTAATCGCTTGTCAAATAGGGTTTACAAATATTTTCTCCCATTCTCTAGGCTTTTCTTCACTTTCTTGATAGAATCCTTTGATACACAAAAGTTATTAATTTGAGCTTAAAGTTATTAAATTGAGCTTATCTAGTGTTCTCTTTTTTATTGGAGAGTTTTGTTTTTGTTTTTGTTTTTTGCTATAGGGCGCCTAGGCTCGCCAGAAAGACACAGAGAGACAGATAGCGAGAAATCACCCCCCAGGGGGGATGGCCACCTGCAATCCCTTCTCTTTCATTCTCCTCTCCGGATCTTGGGCACGCATGCACATGCACCTGGCGTGAGTTTAAGCCACTGGGTCCGGGACTCGAACCGTGGTCGACTACATGGGAGTCCAATGTCATATTTTGCCAACTGCTGGTCCCTCTTTTGTCACCAGTGCTTTCAATGTCATATTATGCGATTGTTGCCAAATCCAATGTCATGAAGATTTCCCCATTTTTTCCTAAGAGTTTCATAGTTTTTGCTCTTATTTAAAAAAAAAATTTGGCAGAGGGTACACGTGCACACCAGGGAGAGAGAGAGAGGGAGAAAGAGAAAGTGAGAAAGCATCCCTCCTTTTGGGTTTTGGGCACATACATAATGCACCCAGCATGTTTTTCAAGTTGCTGAGTTGGGAACCAAACTGCAGTGGTGGTGTGGGATCCAGCCACTTTAACCACTGTGCCATGGGCTGGCTCCCTAGTTTTAGCTCTGAAGTTGAACCTTAGAGCCATTTTAATTTGTGTACGTGATATACAATAAAGATCCAACCTCAGTCTTTTGCACGTGAACATCCAGTTTTCTCATATCATTTGTTGAAAAGAATGTCCTTTCCCTATGAAGTGGTCTTGGCTCCCTTATCAAAAATTGATTGGCCATGGGACCAGCAGTTAGCGTAATGGCTATGTCACTGGACTCCCACGTAGTCGACCGCGGTTCGAGTCCCGGACCCGGCGGCTTAAACTCACGCCGGGCGCGTGTGCGTGCATGCCCAAGATCCCGAGAGGAGAATGGAGGAGAAGGGATTGCGGCGTGGCCATCCCCCCTGGGGGGTGATTTCTCGCTTTCTATCTCTCTGTCTCTCTCTGTCTGTCTGGCGAGCGCACGCGCCCTATAGCAAAAACCTCTCCAAAAAAAAAAAAAAAAAAAAAATTGATTGGCCAGGGACCAGCAGTTAGCATAATGGCTATGTCGCTGGACTCACATGTAGCCAACCGCGGTTCGAGTCCCGGACCCGGTGGCTTCAACTCACGCTGGGCACATGTGTATGCGTGCCCAAGATCCCGAAAGGAGAATGGAGGAGAAGGGATTGCGGCATGGCCATCCCCCACGGGAGGTGATTTCTCGCTTTCTATCTCTCTATCTCTCTCTTTCTGGTGAGCACACGCATCCTATAGCAAAAAACCTCTCCAAAAAAAAAAAAAAAAATTTTGATTGGCCATAATGTGAGGGGTTATTTCCTGGTCTGTATTTCTACCCTTTGTCAGTACTGTTTTAATTTCTGGACTAAGTTCAGAGTAGGGAAGTGTGAGTCCTCCAACTTTATCCTTCTGTTTCAGGATTGCTTTGGCTAGGGGGCCAGGCAGTGGCTGAGTTTTAGTGCAACTGGGTCCATAGAAGAAAGATTCTGGGTTTGCATCCAGTGACTTCCTATGGACCACAGTATGAAGACCTGTTAGGGGTCTCTCTCTCTCTCTTTATCTCTTTCTCACAGAATAAATAAATAAATAAATAAATAATGCTTTTGGCTATTGGGGGCCCCTTGGAATTTTTTTGTTTTTTTAGAAAGAGATTTTTTTCTGTAGGGTGCATGTACTGCCTGAAGAGACAGACAGACAGTGAGAAGTCACGCCCTGGGGGATGGACGCACCACAGTTCCTTCTCCTCCATTATCTTGCACCCAGCATGGGTTTAGAGCTGCTGGGTCCAGGACTCAAACTGTGGTTGACCACGTGGGAGTCCAGAGCCTTAACCACTATGAAACATGCTAGCCCCATGCCCCTTGGAATTCTATATGAAGTTGAGGATCTGCTTACATTTTTTGGAAAAAGGGCATTTGTGGGAACCAGCAGTTAGCGTAATGGCTATGTCGCTGGACTCCCACGTAGTCGACCACAGTTCGCGTCCCGAACGCGGTGGCTTAAAACTCATGCTGGGTGTGTGTGCGTGCGTGCCCAAGATCCCGAGAGAAGAATGGAGGAGAAGGGATTGCGGCGTGACCATCCCCCCCGGGGGTGATTTCTCGCTTTCTGTCTGTCTCTCTCTGTCTGTCTGGCGAGTGCACGCGCCCTATAGCGAAAACCTCTCTAAAAAAAAAAAGAGAAAAAGGGCATTTGTGTTGAATCTGTAGATTGTTTTGGGTGGTATTGGCATCTTAACAATACACCTTTTAAGAACATAGGATGTCTTTCCGTTTCTTTCGATATTATGTAATAGTCTTTGTACTTTTCAGTGCACAGTGAAAACTTGATTGGTTAGACTTATTACTAAGTATATAAATTTTAAAGATAATATTGTAAATGGAACTTTTTAAAAATTTCCTCTTCAGATTGTTCATTGCAGGTTTATAGAAACACAACTTTTGTTTTTGCATGTGAGAAGTCACCCCCAACCTAGGGAGGATGGGCACACCGCAGTCCCTTCTCCTATTCTCCTCTAGGGAGTTTGGACACACACACATGCGTGCCTGGCATGTTTTTTAAACTGCAGGGTCTGGGACTTGAACTATGCGTGGGATCCAGCCACCTTCACCACCACATCACCGCCCAACCCAACTGTTTTTTGGATTTTCTATGTATATTATCACATCACCAATGAACAGAGGTACTTTTACCTTTTCTTTTCAAATTTGGATGTCTTGTATCTCCTGTTCTTGTCTGATAGCTTTGGGTAGAACTTCTAGTATAGTGTTGAAGAGCAGTGGTGAAAACGGGCATCCCTGCCTTATCCCTGATCTTAGGGAGAAAGCTTTTCATCTTTCACCACGAGGTCTGACATTAGCTACATTTTCCCTAAATACCCTTTATCATGTTGAAGAATTTTCCTTTAATTTTTAGTAGTTTAGGGTTTTTTTTTTTTAATTTTTTAATTCTTTTTATTTTTTATGAAAGGGTGTCGGATTTTGTCCAGTGCTTTTTCTGCATCAATTGGGAATAATCACGTGCCCCCCCCCATTCTGTCTGTGATGTATTACATCGATTGGTTTTCCTATGCTGAGCCACTCTTGTATCCTATAAAAATCCTACTTGGTCATGATGAATAATCCTGTTAATATGCTATTGGATTTGATTTGCTAGTATTTTGGTAAGCATTTTTGTATTTGTATTCATAAGGGATGTTAGTCTGTAATTTTCTGTTCATGATGTCTTCATCTGGGTTTGGTGTTAGGATAATGCTGACTGCATAGAATTAGTTAGGAGGTGTTTCCTTTTTGCTAATACTTTGTAAGAATTTGAGAAGAATTTGTGCTAATTCTTTTTTTTTTTTTAAGAGATTTTGCCTTAGGGTATGTGTGCTCATCGGAGAGAGAGACAGACAGACAGATACAGTGAGAAAGTGATAAATCACACCCCAGGTGGTATGGCCACACTACAATCCCTTCTCCATTCTCCTTCTGGGATCTTAGGCACACAAGCATGTACACCTGGTGTGATTTTCACCAGGTCCGGGACTTGAGCCACTGTTGGCCATGTGGGAGTCCAGCGACATAACTGCTATACCATCTACTGGTCCATTAATTCTTCTTTATTTTTTAAAAAAACTTTTTAAAATTCATTCATTCATTTATTTTAATTTGACCAGAGCGAGACAGAGAGAGAGGGAGAGAAAGTGGGAAAGCAAGCCACCAGGTCCAGGACTCGAACCGTGGTTGGCCATGTGGGAGTGTCCAGCACCTTAACCACCACGCCACCTGCTGGTCCCCATTAATTCGTCTTTAAATGTTTGGTTAAACTAATTCCTTAGGTCATCTGGTCTAGGATTCTTGTTTGCTAGGAGGTCTGAAGTGATTGATTCAGTCTCTTTGCTTGTCTATAGAAAACTATAGATCTGCTGAGATTTTCTATTTCTTCTTTTTAATTTTATAATTTCTTTTTTCTATAATTATTTATTTAATTTTATGTATTCATTCATTTTTTTTGGGGGGGGAGAGGTTTTTCGCTATAGGGCGCGTGCGCTCACCAGACAGACAGAGAGAGACATAGAGACAGAAAGCGAGAAATCACCCCCCAGGGGGGATGGTCACGCCGCAATCCCTTCTCCTCCATTCTCCCCTCGGGATCTTGGGCATGCATGCACACGCTCCCAGCGTGAGTTTTAAGCCACCGGGTCCAGGACGTGAACCGCGGTCGACTACGTGGGAGTCCAGCGACATAGCCATTACACTAACTGCTGGTTCCCTTCATTCATTTATTTTAATTTGACCAGAGAGAGAGAGGGAGGGAAAGTGAGAAAGTAAGCCACCAGGTCCAGGACTCGAACCGTGGTGAGCCATGTGGGAGTGTCCAGTGCCTTAACCACCATGCCACATGTTTTAATTTTATAATTTCTCATTTACATATAGTTGTACATCTTTGTGGGGTACTACATGGTTTCTCAAAGCATGCCTGTAGTGTATGATAATCAAATCAAGGATATTGCCATATTGAAAAGATACAAATAACTGAAGTGGCAAATGACCATGGCAACATTGTTAATATTACAGAAAAAAGGATTATAAAAGAACAACTGTATAACAACAAATTAGATAATATAGACGAAATTGACAAACTCCTTGAGATACACGTTTACTTAAACTGTCCGTATTTACTCTTACAATCCTTAGTGATAATGTTGCCATGTTCATTTCTGATTGTAGTTATTTGTGTCTTTTGTTTTTTTACCAGTCTAGCCAAAGGTTTGTCAATCTTGTTCATCTTTTTTTAAATAATGATTTTTTTTTTATTTTACTTATTACCATCTTTTTTTTTTTTTTTTAAATTTGACCAGAGAGAGGCAGAGAGAGAGAGAGAGAGAGAGAGAGAGAGAGAGAGAGGGAAAGTGAGAAAGCAAGTTGCTTAGGACTTGGTCTGGGACTCAAACCACAGTCAGTCATGTAGGAGTCTAGCACCTTGGCCACTATGCCACCAGCCAGCCCTAATCTTGTTAATCTTTAAAAAAAGAAAAACAAAAACATTTTTGGTCTTCATGGAATTTTTCCCTCTGTTTTATTTGTCTCTGCTTTAATCTTTGTCATTATTATTATTTCCTTTCTTTTGCTAGTTTTGGGTTCTGCTTGCTCTACTATTTGTAGTTCCTTAAGATATAAGTTAGATTCTGTGCCAGTCAGGGGAAGGATGGTTAAGGTAGCTGGATCCCATATGGCCAACAGCACAGTTTGAGTCCTGGACATGATGACTTGAAAAAGTTGAAGAAATACATAAATAAACTTTAAAAATGCACAGGACGTGTGTGTGTACACAAAATCCCAAGAGGAGAGTAAACAAGAAGGGATTGCGGTGTGGCCATCTCCCTGGGGGTGCTTTCTCACTTTCCTTCTGTCTGTCTCTCTCCTATGAGTGTACATGCCTTATAGCAAACAAACAAAGATGTAAGTTAGGTTATTAATTTGAGATCTTTTAAAACATAAAAGTCCCCCCATCACTGCTTTTGCTGCATTCCATAGAGTTTGGTATATTGCGTTTTCATTTTAATTTGCCTCTTAAGTGTTGTAGAATTTACTCTGTGATTTCCTCTTTGACCTATTTTTTGTTTAAGAGAATGTTGCTAAGGGACCAGCAGATGGCATAATAGTTACATGGCTGTTCTCCCACAACAGTCCACCACGGTTTGAGTCCTGGACCCGGTGACTTAAAACTCACTCCGTGTGTGTGTGTGTGTGTGTGTGTGTGTGTGTGTGTGTGTCCAAAATCCCAAGAGGAGAATGGAGGAGAAGGGATTGTGGCTTGGCCATCCCCCTGAGGGGGTGATTTCTTGCTTTCCGTCTTGCTGTCTCTCTCTCTGTCCCTCTGACGGGCGCACATGCCCTAGGACAAAAACCTCTCTTAAAAAAAAAGAAAAAGAAAAAAGGAGAGAGAGAGAGTGTTGTTAGAAGTTAGCCTAGAATTCAGAGCTAAACCGTTGTTATGGATAGTTTGAGTGGAATACCTAGAAATAGCACTGCTTTGGGTGTGTCCAATGGGGGGCTTCTGAAGGGGTAAACACAGTCTGAGGAGGCTAAATTAGGAAGTGGGCACAATCCAATCCACAAGTGGTCTGGAGAGAATAAATACAGCAGACAAGTGGGTTTCTAGAGAGACTATTTATTGTTAAAAATCTCTGCATAGGAGCCAGCAGGTGGCATAGTGATTAAGGTGCTGGACTCCTACATGGCTGACTGCAGTTCAAGTCCTGGACCTGGCGGCTTGAAAATCATGCTGGGTGCACATACTTGCACGCCCACAATTTCAGGAGGATAGAGGAGAAGGGATTGCAGCATGGCCACCCACCTGGGGGTGATTTCTCATTTCTCCTCTCATTGTCTGTCTCTTCTCTGGCAAGCACACACACCCTATGACAAAAATCTGAAAAAAAAAAAAAAAAAAAAAAAACAGACAAACAAAAACAAAACCAAAAAAAACCCTCCAAATAAATAAAGATACTACCAGTGGGCCAGCTGGTAACATGGTGGTTAAGGTAACTGGATCCTACATGGCCAACTGCAGTTCAAGTCCTGGGCCCAGAAGCTTGAAGAACATGCCAGGCACATGTGTGTGCATACCCAAAAATCCTGAGAGGAGAATGGGAGAACAGGAATTGTGGCATGACCCTTCCACTCTGGGGATGATTTCTCACGCACACTCTTTCTTTCTCTTTCCCCAGCAAGTGCACATACCCTATAGTAAAAACTTGAACAAACAAGGGGCCAGCAGGTGACATGGTGGTTAGGGCACTGGACTGCCATGTGGTCAACCACAGTTCGAGACCCAGACCTAGTAACTTGACAATCATGCCAGGGTGTGTGCATCATGCCCAAAATCTGAGAGTTGGAGGAGAGGAGGTTATAACATGGCCATCCCTCCCCAGTGTGTGGGGGCAAGGAGTGATTTCCAACTTTCTCTCTCACTGTCTCTGTTTTTCTTTGGTAGGAGTACATGCCCTATGGCAAAAGCCCGAAGGGGGAAAAAAATTTAACCTTGTGAAAAAGTGAGATTAAAGTATGAATTTATTAAAACAAAACAACCAACCAGAAAAATCCTTACAGGTGGACAGATATGTCAGTGAGAGATGAAGCATATGGCTCTGAGGGTGCTTGGTAGACGTTAGGATACCTAAAAGAAGAGACAGAGAGAGAAAGAAAGGTAAGGCCATCCTGAACAGAACGATGGATGTGAACCTTTAATACATGGAGTTGACCAGAGGTTTATAAAAGTCCTTAGGTTGGGACCAGCAGTTGATGTCCTGGCTATGTCACTGGACTCCCACGTAGTCGACCATGGTTCGATTCCCGGGCCTGGTGGCTTAAACTCACGCCAGGCGCATGTGCGTGCGTGCCCAAGATCCTGAGAGGAGAATGGAGGAGAAGGGAATGTGGCGTGGCCATCCCCCCGGGGGGAAGATTTCTTGCTTTCTGTCTCTCTGTCTCTCTCTGTCTTTCTGGCAAGCGCATGCGCCCTGTAGCAAAAATCTCTAAAAAAAAAAAATAATAATTAAAAATCCTTACGTCCTAGACTCTGGGGCACAGAATGTAAGCCAAGAAACTGCCGATGTCTCAGGGAGGGCTCGTCTTCCAGTGTCCCTTCAGATGTAGCCAAGGATAGTGCAAGGCAGAGCCACTTCCACGGAGGTGGAGATGGGCACCACAGAGGCCAACGGTTTAGGAAGTCCCCGGCCCCCACCGCCAAGGAGCTGATGTGGAGCCAATGAAGGAGTGCTCCTGGTCTATGAGGTGAGATGCCCTCGTAATGGCTTCCCGCTGGATTTCAGAGACGGCACAGACCAGAATTTCTGTGTCTCTCTCCTCTGTCCCCTTCCCGATGGAGAAGAAGCCATTGTGTCCCATTTCATTATTGTAGATTGGGTATGGAGGGGACAAGTAACGTGCCCTTTCTGTCTACTTCTTCTCACTTGGGTTTCCTTGTTTCGTTTCCTGCCCAGCTCCTGTGGGTGTTTGAGTTTCGACCCTACGACCTGTGACGTGCCGTTTGATGACATGAACTGAACTGTGCTCCCGGAAGAACAGTGAGGCCCAGATTCATTCCACTGCTGGGGGGGCTGACCTCCGAGTTCTGTGGGTGACCTCACAATGCCCAGAGTGGGTCCCAGCCTCCTGTAGTCTCAGTCCACTATGGTGACCACCTGGTGGCTGGTTGGCCTTTCCTTCCCCACGCTGTGGGCCCAGGTGTTGATCAGCTGTACCTATAAGAGCCTCTGCCCGAGGGCTCTGCTCTCCGGCAATGACATTGTCCTGCACTGTGACCATCCCAGGGCACTCTGGTACTTCTCTTCCATTATGGGGGAGGAACCGTTTTTGCTCAACTCAGTATTTAATGTAAAGAATCTCCCTGGGGGCAGCCTTCAACTTCTCAACCCTCAGCCCTCACAGACTGGCCTGTATCGCTGCCAGGACAGTAACAATGCCCTCCTCGTGGAATACGAGATCGATTTCCAGGACGTCGCCACCCTGCATCTTACCCACAAAGGCCTGAGCCAAAAGCCCCTACAGAACGAAACCCTGAACCTGGGCGGCAAGGTGCGCGTCTTTACCCACTGGGAGCCCTGGCAGGACTGTAACCGCTGTGGGGTGCCGGGGGAGCGCAAGCGTCTCGGGTACTGTTATGTGCAGGAGCCCCAGGAGAAACCCATGCCCTGCTGGCTCTATGTGAGAGAGGAGAAGGTGCAGGACAGTCGCCTGCGGCCGGAGCTGCAGGTGGAAGGCTGCCATGTGCCCTGTGACTCCGGCCAGGAACTCGACCAGCCATACTTCGCCCTTGACACCTACCAGCTGGGCAAGTTGACCAACAGCATGTGGCTCACCTGCCCCGTGGCCTCCGTCTACAGGTGACAGGACCAGGGCAGTAGCCCTCCCTTTGGCCTTTACCTAGACTCTGTTTCCTGAACCCACCTGGGCTGGGGGTTTACCTGCTAACAGAAAATCAGGCTGTTTCTCCCACCCCGTAAGCCTTTAGGATCAGTCTGTGCAGGAAGGCATCTCTTCACTGGCTTGCTCAGATGTTCATTTAGCAAGGATCGTTGGTCACTTCCGAGCTAGGCCCTGGGCAGGTGAGGTTGGGGCACTAGGTGGTGACAAACGAAGACCCAGTTTTGTCTGCATAGACTCCTGATGCTCAGGGGGAGACCAAGTACAAACCCTCAAGACAAGACGTTTAGTTTGGGCCCATGCTCACTATAATATCTATATTAGTGATATATCTAGATAGATACATAGATAGATATTATAGTGTGTTTCCTGTCTCCTGATTGGACACTGAAGGATACAATTAATCTATCCATCCTTGTATCAGTGCCACAGTATCTTAATTATCTTAATTATTATGGCTTTTTTTTTTGTTTTGGAGAGATTTTTATTATAAGGCATGTGTGCTCACTGGAGACACAGACAGACAAAGATAGAAAGAGAGAAAGTGAGAAATCACCCCTTAGGAGGGATGGCCACACTGCAATCCCTTCTCCTCTAGGGATTTTAGACATGCATGCACACACGCCCTATGTGAGTTTCAAGTGGCTGGGTCCAGGACTCAAACCACAGTCAGCCATCTGAGAGTCCAGCGCCTTAATCACTAAGCTACCTGCTGGCCCCAATAATTATGGCTTTTTAATAAGCCATGCTATTTGGTAGTAACACTATGACTTTGTTCTTCAAGATCGTCTTGGTTATCCTTGACCTTTTGTATTAAAATTTTGGAATTAGTGTGTAGTTTCTCCCCCCTCCCAAAAATGCAATTTCCTTTTTAAAATTAGGACGTCATTGAGTCTAAAGATAAATTTGTGGATAATTAATTTATCATAATATTTAGGGATGGTCCTACAGTCTGGTGGTTAAGGAAGTCCGATTCCCTGGGGCTGACCGTACAGTTTGAATCCCACTGCTGGCGTCCTGGGAAACAGGTTGGGTGTGTGTGATTATGTTCCCAAAACCTCGACAGGATGGAGAAATGAGGAGAAGGGATTATGGTGTAATCGTACCCCATTGGGGGTGCTTTCTTCTTCTCTCTCTGTTTCTCTCTAGTAAGCACATGTGCCCTTTGGGGGAAAAAAAAATTACAATATTTAGTCTTCCAATTAATGAGCATGGTAAATACCTCTATTTTTTAGTCTTCCTTTCATGTCTCTCAATGATGTATAATTATTAATGTAAAAGCCTTTTTTATTATATTTATTTTTAGGTATTTGATTTTTTTCGTGTTACCATAAATTGTTTAAATTTTATATTCTTTGTTGTTGATATAGAGACTATTTTCAATGTTTGTATATAATTGTGTATCTAATTTGCTAAATTCACTTACCTCCAGTAAACTGCTGACTGGAGGGGACCAGCAGTTAGCGTAATGGCTATGTCACTGAACTCCCTTGTAGCCGACCGCAGTTCAAGTCCCGGATCCAGTGGCTTAAACTCACGCCGGGCACGTGTGCATGTGTGTGTGCCCAAGATCCCAACAGAAGAAGGGATTGTGGCGTGGCCATCCCCCCTGGGGGGTGATTTCTCACTTTCTGTGTCTTTGTCTATGTCTGTCTGGTGAGTGCACGCGCCGCGCCTTATAGCAAAAACCTCTAAAAAAAATTGAAATCAATTTGCTAATATTTTTCTTCTTCTTTTTAAAAAGTTTTATAGGGATGGGACCAGCAGTTAACGTAATGGCTATGTCGCTGGACTCCCACGTAGTCGACCGTGGTTCGAGTCCCGGACCCGGCGGCTTAAACTCACGCCGGGCGCGTGTGCGTGCGTGCCCAAGATCCCGAGAGGAGAATGGAGGAGAAGGGATTGCGGCGTGGCCATCCCCCCTGGGGGGTGATTTCCTGCTTTCTATCTCTCTGTCTCTCTCTGTCTGTCTGGTGAGCGCACGCGCCCTATAGCAAAAACCTCTCCAAAAAAAAAAGAAAAAAAAAATTTTTATAGGGCAAGTGTACTCACTAGAGAGTCACAGAGGGAGAAAGAGAGAAGTGAGAAAGCACACTGCTCAGGAGGGATGGCCACACCGTTATCTTTCTCGCCATTCTCCCCTTGGGATTTTGAGCATGCATGCACGTGCATGCCCAGCATGTTTCTCAATCCTCAGGGTATGGTACTTTTACCGCACAGGGGCCATGGAGATCCAGCCACCTTAACCACTATGCCACTGGCTGGCCTGCTTTGCTAATATTTCTTTAGGATATTCTGCCTATGTTCATAAAAAAAAAAAAATGCTGGTCTGAGGTTTTCCTTTTTTGTAATGTCCATATAAAGTTTTGGTGCCAAGGTGATGCAGGTCATGTAGTTCAGAAGTATTCCATTCACCTTTTCCTATTTCTGAAACTGTTTTTATGATATTAAGGCCATTTCTTAATTGTTAAGAAGTGTTTGGAAGAACTCACTAGTAAAGCTTTCTGGGTTTGGAAGGGTGTTTTTGGTGCACAGGTTTTAAATTACAGACTCAATTTATTTCATAGAAAATATAAAACTATTCGGATTTTTTCCCCTTATGCCAGTGTTTTGAGTCTTTCCATGAATTTATGTATTTCATCCAGATTTTCAGTTTTTACTAAGAGTTGTCTGTAATATCCTCATTTTTTAAAATGCCTGTAGGATCTGTAGCAATGTCTTTTTGTTCATTACTAACATTAATTCTTTAAGCCTTCTCCCTCCCTCTGCACTCACCCCCTTCTTTTAAAAAATAAAATCAGTCTTTCTAGGATTTTATCTACCTCATTCATAATTTTTTAAAGAACAAACTTTGAGGGACCAGCAGTTATCATAATGGCTATGTCGCTGAACTTCCATGTAGCCAACTGTGGTTTGAGTCCCGGACCTGGTGGCTTAAACTCATGCCAGGCCTGTGTGCGTGCGTGCCCAAGATCTCAGGAGGAGAATGGAGGAGAAGGGATTGCGGCGTGGCTGTCCCCCCTCGGGGGTGATTTCTCTCTTTCTGTCTCTCTGTCTCTCTCCATCTTTCTGGCGGGCACATGCGCCCTATAGCAAAAACCTCTCAAAAAAAAAAAAAAGAACAAAATTTGAATTGTTTATTTGTTGTATATATTTTTATTGGGTTTGATTTGCTGTTCTTTTTATGATTTCTTGAGATCCTTGCTTAGATATGTAATTTTTATCCTTTTTCCACTGATACCTGTATTTAGGCTGCAAATTTCCCCTGAGTACAAGCTACCTGCATCCTACAAGTTTTGATCATTTCTAACTTCATTTTCAGTCAGTGATAATACTTCCTTGTCCTGTCCCTGTTCGGGTGCCACGTGTCCCGACCCAGGGGGACAGTCGAACAGGTTTCCTGAGGGAAGGAGTGAGAGCTGGGACAAGCGGCGCAGTGTTACAACACAGAGACAACACAGTGTCTTCAGGGTCGTCTGTTTATTGTGGGCAGTACGGTACAGCACAGAGACGATGCAGTGTTACAACTCTTCAGGGTCGTGTCGTCTATTGTGAGCAGCACGGAGACGATGCAGTGTCACAACTCTTCAGGGTCTTCCGGAGACCACGTGGTGTCACAGCTCTTCAGGGTCTTCCGGGTCCTCTGGCGACAATGCGGTGTCAGCTCTTCAGGGTCTTCAGGGTCGTCTGGCGATTGTGGGCCAGGCATCATGGTTATATACATGCTGGTGGGCCGTGATTGGTTGTAAAAGGTGGGTTATGATTGGTTGTAAAAGGTGGGTTATGGTTGGTTGCTTTTGGACCAATCATGAGGTGCCAGATATGCAAATCTGAGGGATTCTAGTGGCCAATCAGAGCAAGGTTTCGAAGGTCAGGTTTTTTGAAGGGAACCAATTGTGGCCTTTGGCATTGTGTAATTGTTTGCTTTCTGAGAAACCAGCGATATTTGCTGGTGCGCAGCCTCCCACACTTCCTACTTTCAGTTGTGATTTCTCTTGTACCCAGTGGTGATTTAGATATTTCCCTGTATATAATTTTCAGATATCTTGGGGGGGGGGATTTCTGGTTATTTTATTACTTATGTCACCTCAATTCCACTGCCCAAGCAATAGGATTAAATTCCTTTGGCATTTATTTAGACTCACTTTATGGCCTACAATATCACCACCTTGGGCAGTCACTTTATGTGAATGTGAAAGAAAGAACGTTCTGTAATTGTTGAGTACGGTGCTCCATTATATATATAACCTCCTCCTTGTCTACTCCTCTTAGGTTACACTGGCCCTCACACCCCTCAAATGCCCTAACCAGTCAGCCATGTCAGGGTCTGGCCTTTTCTCTTGGAGAGAGCCTTCCTTTGGATAGCCACAGGGCTTTTCTCTCACCCATTCAGGTGCTTGTGAAACTTCACCTCTTCAGAGATTACTCAGTTAGGCCTAATCCTCCTCCCCCAAATAGCTCACATCTGTACACTACCCTTCCACTTTACTTTTTAAAAAATTATTTAAATTTATTTTATTTCTTTCTTTATTTATTGGAGAGGTTTTTGCTATAGGGTGTGTGTGCTCGCCAGAAAGACAGAGAGACAGAGAGACAGAAAGCAAGAAATCACCCCCCCCAGGGGGGATGGCCACGCCGCAATCCCTTCTCCTCCATTTTCCTCTCGGGATCTTGGGCACGCACGCACATGCGCCCGGCGTGAGTTTAAGCCACCAGGTCCAGGACTCGAACTGCAGTCGACTACATGGGCATCCAGCAATGTAGCCATTATGCCATCTACTGGTCCCAGTATTATCATTATTTTTAAAAGAATTACTTATTTTAATTTTATTTGTTATTATTATTATTTAAATTTATATAGGGCATGTGTGCTCACCAGAGAGATAGAATGAGAAAGCAAGCCACCAGGTCTGGGACTTGAATCGCAGTTAGCCATGTGGAAGTCTAGTATCTTAACCACCACACTACATGCTGGCCCCTCATTATTATTTTTTTAACCAGAGAGAGAAAGAGAGATAAAGTGAGAAAGCAAGCCACCAAGTTTGAGACTCGAACTATAGTCAGCTATCGGGAATCCAGTGCCTTAACTATCATGCCACCTGCTGCCTCCTACCCTTTCACTTTTTTAAAGTATTATTTAATTTTGTTCACCATTATCATTATTCTTTTTTCCCCCCCAATTTGACCAGAGACAGACATGGAGAGAGAGAGGGAAAGTGAGAAAGCAAGCTGCCAGCCCTGGGACTCAAACCATAGTTGGCCATGTGGGAGTCCAGTGCCTTAGCTACCATGCCACCTGGTAGCCTTTACCTTTTCATTTCCTATCCCCATTTCCTTGCTATTTTTCTCTTGAGCAGTTATTATTACCATCAGTTCTCATTATTTGTGGATTCTGTGTTTGTGAATTTTCTCCACTCACTAAAATTTATTTGTAATTTCAAAATCAATAAACGCAGTGCTTTCAGAGTCATTTGCAGACATGTGCAGGGTGGTGAGAAATCTGAGTCACTCTGAGGGCACGTTCCCAGCTGGGGCGAACAAGGCAGCAGACACTCTGCCTTCTTGTTCTAGCTCTCAGATTGCTAATAGGTATCCATTTCATGTTCTATTTAGTGCCGTGCTTTCCCCATCCTTGCACCTTTGGTTGATTGGTTTGTTGTTTAAAATAGCTCCTGAGCACAGAGTTGAAGGGCTGTCTGATATCCCTAAGTGCAAGAAGGCTTTGATGTGTCTTACAGAGAAAACACGTGTGCTAGGTAAGCTTCGTTCAGGCATGAGTTTTAGTGCTGTGGGCCATGAGTTCAATGGCCAACAATATGTAATAAAT
This sequence comes from Tupaia tana, assembly GCA_026018925.1. Taxonomy (NCBI): domain Eukaryota; kingdom Metazoa; phylum Chordata; class Mammalia; order Scandentia; family Tupaiidae; genus Tupaia; species Tupaia tana. The sequence goes on along the minus strand of JAKSZU010000018.1, from coordinate 48,646,984 downwards.
AAGGTACCTTTAAACAAAAATACACATAAAATAAGATCCTGGGTTCATCTGTTGACAAAAATGTTATGACCAGAGGCTTTCAGGAGCCTTTCCTTGTCTCTCCCCTGGGAATTATTGTTTAGTTTTTGCTAACTCAGTGTTTATAACGATTATGGGACATGACCACCATGAGTAATGTGAATCCATTGTATCTGACATCATGTATTATTTATTTGTTTATTGTCTGTCTCTTCCACTAGAAGGTAAGCTCAAGGAAGGGAAAGGTTTTGTTCACTTGTTCACTGCTATGATTTCAAAAAGGGGACCAGCCAATGGTGTGGGGGTTGGGGCAGCTGGATCCCACATCACCAACTGTATGACTGAAGTCCTGGACCCGGCAGTTTGAGGGATGTGCTGGGTATGTGTGTGCATGCCCAGAAGGCCAAGAGGAGAGTGGAGGGAAAGGGATTGTGGTGTGGCCATCCCTTCACGGGGGGGGGGGGGGTGTCCTCATTCTTTCTCTCTTTTTCTCTTTCTCTTTTTTCCCCTCTCTCTCATGAGTACACATGTCCTATAACAAATTTTTTAAAAAAGAAAAAATTCATGAGTGACACATAGTAGGTATTCAGTGAACACTTTTGAAATAAGCGAGACAGAAGATCAAGCCTGCACAATAATTATTTTAAATTTCAGGACTAATGCAGGACTCCCACATGGCTGACCAAGGTTAAAGTCTCAGACCCAGTGACCTGAAAAAATTACAACAAATAAATAAATATAAAAAAAGAGGGACCAGCAGTTAGCGTAATGGCTATGTCGCTGGACTTCCATGTAGTCGACTACGGTTCGCATCCCGGACCCGGTGGCTTAAAACTCACGCCGGGCACATGTGCGTGCATGCCCAAGATCCCGAGAGGAGAATGGAGGAGAAGGGATTGCGGTGTGACCATCCCCCCTGGGGGGTGATTTCTCACTTTCTGTCTCTATGTCTCTCTCTGTCTGTCTGGTGAGCGCACGCGCCCTATAGCAAAAACCTCTCTCTCTGGGGACCAGCAGGTGGCATGGTGGTTAAAGTGCTGGATGCTCCCACGTGGCCGACCAGGGTTCGAGTCCTGAATCTGGTGGCTTGCTTTCTCACTTCCTCTCTCTCTCACTCTCACCCTCTGTCTCTCTCTGGTAAATTAAAAAATAAGTGAATGGGTAAATAAAGTACAATAAATAATTATAAAAAAAAAACTCTCAAAGGAAGGAAGGAAGGAAGGAAGGAAGGAAGGAAGGAAGGAAGGAAGGAAGAAAGGAAGGAAGGAAGGAAGAGAAAAGAGCTTGGGGAAGAGGTTACTGAGAGAAGTACTTATTTCAGGTGAATTGAGTCATGCAGATGTCTGGGAGAAGAGCCGGGGACGAGCACATGCGAAGGTCCTGAGGCCAGAGTTCCTCTCTCTGCCTGATGTGTTCAAGGAAGAGCCGGAGGGCCAGCGTGGCTGGGGAAGTGCAGGAGGTAAGAACATCCAACCAGAGCGAGGATTTGTTCATTGCTAAGAAGTGTGCCCAGGACTGGCCCAGCCTGCAGGTGGCAGTGTAGTGCTCTGCAGTCTTGAAAGCCACATGGCTGACCATGAGTTCAGATCCCAAGTCAGCCTGAAACTCACCAGGCGCGTGGGCCAACATGCTGACGAGCTGCAGAGCCAGAGGGAGGCGATCACCGCGTGCTGAGGATGTCTCTCTATCTCTTTCTTTCTCGTCACCGTCACTCTCTCATGAAAGAAATGAAACAAACTTTTTTTAAAAAAGAGAGTATGCCCAGAACATAGCAGGTGTTCAGGAAAAACGTGTGAACTCTCCTCATGGGACACTTCTTCAGGGCTCTTGGACCCCCATGGGAATGTAGGCTCACCGCCCGGGAAAGCTGGTGGAGACAGGTGGTAGAGGAAACTCTGAACAGACAAGCTCAGCGTCCTCCTATCCCAGCAAGACTGAGGACCTGGGCTAGAAATGAAGTGGGATTGCCCGCTGGTCACAAAACAAAAGGGGATGGTGACTTCACACATCCACGGGGTGGACCGCAGTGCATCCGGCTGCCTGGGACTGAGGCCGAGGTCATGGGTGACCTCACAATGTCCAGCATGGTGCCCGGCTCCCTGCCACAGTCCCAGTCCACCATGTCAGCCGCCCTGTGGCTGCTGCTTAGCTTTGCTGGCTCGACGCTAGAGTCTTACATTTCGGTCACCTGTCCAAGCAGCAAGCAGTGCCAACGAGCCCTGTTGTCAGGCAATGACGTCCTCCTGCACTGCAACTTCTCTGGGGCCCAATGGAACTACTTCTTCATGCAACAGAGGGAAGACTGGCCCCCCGGCCTCTCGAATATCGGCAATATAGAAGAAATACCCGAGGGCAGCATTGTCATTCGAAAACCATTGCCTTCCCAGACCGGTATCTACCATTGTTGGAACGAGGATAATACCCAAGCCATACAGTACGAGATCGACTTCCAGGACATCGCCACCTTGCATATTACCCACAAAGGCCTGCATCAGAAGCCCCTGCAGAATGACACGCTGCACGAGGGCGACAGGGCGGTCATCTTTACCCGGTGGGAGCCCTGGCAGGACTGTAACCGCTGCGGGAAGCTGGGTGAGCGCAAGCGCCTGGGGTATTGCTACGTCCAGGGGCCCCTAGAGAAGGAGCCCATACCCTGCTGGCTCTATCTGGGAGATGTGGTGGCGTGGTCCAGCCGCATGCGGCCTGAACTGCAGGTGGAAGCCTGCCTTGTCCCATGCAAGAAAGAAAGGGTACCCCACGTGGGGTACGTCACCTTCGACAACTTCATCCTCGACGACGAGTCAGAGTCTGCGTGGCTTACCTGTCCCTTAGGATCCATCTACAGGTGATGGGCCCCGGGCGCCAGCCCTGCCCCTGCCCCTGCCCCTGCCCCCTAGCCAGTCTCTCCTAGTCCGGGAGTCTTTGTAGTCAGCCTGGGCAGAGGGAGGAGTTCTCTGGGTCAGCCCTGCAGGGTCAGGGCCAAGAAGAGCAAGCCAGGCCCTGCCTTGAGGAAGCCTGCCCTGGGGCTCCTGACTCATCTAGAAGGGTCAGGAAGACCCTGGAGGAGAGCTGGGCGCCCTCAAGGCCCGCCTCCTGGAGCTCCAACTCATGCCCTGTCTTCCTGCCAGGAGCCCCTGGGAAAGCTCCCCTCGTCTCTTCCTCGAGACCTCCCCACCCGGTAATAAGGGACACAACCACTCACGGGTCCTGCGCTGCCATGGCCAGGGCTGGCAAGCTCTCTCCATACAGCGTCCTCTGCCTCTGCATCCTCCCTGCTCTGTCCCAACCTGTGGACTCCAAGGAGGTCCATTTTACAATGGGGGTACTACAGCTCAGAGTGGTGCAGTCCTGGCCCAGGTGATCCGTGGCGGGGAGTGAGCGTGCAGACCCTAAATCCCACCTACTTGGCCATGGAGGCCCCTTGCCTTTGCCCACGTGTCTGAGGCACCCCTCCCTCACTGATCAGTGGGAGCCCAATGTCATCTCGGAGCCTCTGTAGCCACAGGCTCCATGGCATCTGGCCTCACCACCTCCATCTGCTCTTTTCCCCCTTTTTTAAAGAGATACTTGCCATAGGGCATGTGTGCTCGCTAGAGAGACAGAGAGACAGAAAGCAAGAAATTATCCCCTGGGGGAGATGACCACGCAGCAATCCCTTCTCTTCCATCCTGTTCTCAGGATTCTGGGCACGCACGTGCACACACACCCGGTGTGGGTTTTAAGCCTCCGGGTCTGGGACTTGAACCACATGAGGGACTCCAGTGACATAACCATTATGCCACCTGCTGGACCCTCTTTTTGTTGTTTATTCCAGCTGTGGCTTCTGTTTCTCTCTCTCTCAGACCTCTCAGCAATTCTCTCCTCCTCCACTAAGTACAGCTGCTCCCCAAGAAAATCACGGCTCAGAAGTGCCAGAAAATGAGCTGAAGCCTCCTCCTATCCCCCACCCCCATGTCATTTGCTGCACAAGGTGTTCCTGAGTGCAAGTCACAGGGAACTTGAGAATGAGAGAAGTGGCTGGCCATCAAGCAGCTCCCCCATCTCTCAGGAGCTGAGTGGAGTAGGGCATGTCTTATGAAGTGTCTGTCTTGGGCTCTGCATTCAGCCAGGCCTGGGTTCCAATCCCAACTCTGTCACTTGCCAGCGATGTGACCTTTGGGTCCTTGGCTTCCCTTGGGTCTCAGTTTCTCGTCTGTACCATGGGGCTGTGAGTTTCCTAGGGCTAGTGGGACAAAGTAGCACGGACTCAGGACTTATCACAACAGAGAGAATTCTCTCACCATTCTGAAGGGCGGAATTCCAGAACCAAGGGGGCAGAAGGGCCACCCACGCTCCCTCTGAGGTGCTTGGGAGGATTCTCCCTGCCTGTCCCTGGCTCCTGGTGCTGACCCCGGATTCTGGGCTGCCTTGCTGTGAGGCTGCATCATCCCACCCTCTGCCTCCATTATTGCTTGGCGTTTTCCCCGTGTGTCTGTATCCCTGTCCCCCCGCCCCCTCCTCCTCCTCCTCCTCCTCTTCTTCTTTCTTTTTCTTTTTTCTTTTTAGGTTTTTGCCATGGGGTAGGGGCACTCATCAGAGAGAGACAGAGAAGGAAAGTGAGAAATCACCCCCCAGGGGAGCTGGCCATTGCCACAATCCCTTTTCCATTCTCCTCTCAGGATTTTGGGCACACGTGCCCTCGTGCCTGGGACGTGTCCGCTGCTCATTTATGAGCTAAGCACTGTCCCAGGTCCCTGGAAAACAGTGAAGAACAGAACGGACAGATTCCGGCACTCATGCAGCAATACATGTATACTTTATTTATTTATTTATTTAGTTTAGTTTAGTAGAGGGTGAATTCGCTGGAGATACAGAGAAAGAGAGGGAAAGTGAAGAATCACTTTTTCCCCAGCAGGGAGGGGAGGTGGTCTTGCCATAATCTCTTCTCCATTCTTTTCTTGGGATTTTGGGCAGTGATTTTCTAACTTCAGGATCTGGAATTTGAGCCACACAGTGGCCATGTGGGATCCAGCCGCCCTAACCACCCTGCCACTGGACGGCATGCATGCATGTATTTATTCCCTCCTTCCTTCCTTCCTTCCTTCCTTCCTTCCTTCCCTCCTTCCTTTATTTCTTAAGAGGTTTTTTTTTGTTGTTTGTTTTGTTTTGTTTTGTTTTGTTTTTGCCATAGGGCTTGCCAGAAAGACAGAAAGAGACAGAGAGACAGAAAATGAGAAATCACTCCTCAGGGGGATGGCCACGCTACAATCCCTTCTCCTCCATTCTCCTCTCAGGATCTTGGGCACGCACGCACATGCACCCAGTGTGAGTTTAAGCCACCAGGCCCAGGACTCGGACTGTGGTTGACTACATGGGAGTCCAGCGATGTAGCCATTATGCCAACTGCTGGTCCCAATTTATTTATTTATTTATTTTTTAAGGCAGTGTCTTCCTGTTGTGACTCTCGGCTAGGACAACAGGCATGTGCCACCATGCCTGGCTCTTTTTTGTAAACAAGGTCTCCCTGTGTTGCCCAGGTCAGCCTCCAACTCACTGCCCTCCTGTCTCAACTTCCTGAGTTGCTGGGATTTCAGGAATGTATCATTGCACCAGGCCTGTAGGTTGGAGTGGGACTCGAACTCAAGCCTCCCATGTGGCCCCAGCCTGCAGAGCACAATGTATTAGTAGCACATGCCACTGTGGCTGGTTCATATCTAATATTTTAAGATAAATAAAATATATAGTATTATAGCAGTGATTAGGACAGGAAGGGATAGAGGGGATGGGGGATATTAGAAGTGCAACTAGGGGGAACCAGCAGATGGTACAGTGGTGCTGTTGCTGGACTCCTACGTAGATGACCATGGTTTGAGTCCCAGACTAGGTGACTTAAAACTCACACTGTGTGTGTGTGTGTGTGTGTGTGTGTGTGTGTGTGTGCGTGCATGCTCAAAATCCCATGGGGAGAATGGAGAAGGGATTGTGGTATGACCACCCCTCCCAGGGGGGTGATTACTCACTTAGTTTCTCTCTGTCTCTCCAGCAAGCACACACACCCTATAGCAAAAATCTCTCTCTCTAAAAAAAAAAGGAAAAATTTGAACTAGGGGTCAGAAAAGTCCTCTCTGAGAAGGTGTCATTTCAGCCAGGACTTAGTGGTGAGGGAACCACACGGCCTAAGGAAGAGTGTTCCAGGCAGAGGGAACAGCCAGGGCAGAAGCCTTGAGGCAGGACTGTATGCAGCCTGCCTGAGGATCACGCTGGTGACCAGTCTGACTGGGCAGAGTGAGCAGGGGACAGTGGAGGAGATGAAGCCGGCCAGGGTGTGGGGGCGACATGAACCATGTAGGGATACTCTCGCTAATTCCCCCCACGACCTTATGAGGTAGGTACCATCATTGCACTCCCATGTTCAGATGAAGAAGGGGAGGGTTAGCGAGCTGGAACCTGCCAGGGTCTTGGGCCAGAAGGGGCAGGGCTCTGAGCGCTCCCAGCCCTCTCCCTCACACTCCTGTATTAATCGCTCTATAGCCTGCCCTGGCAGGGTGTTGTGCTTGCCATTCCCCAGGGAAGGTGGGGGCCACTGTGTCTCGCTCTCTTCAGACCTTGCCCCCCAGCCCCCCGGGGCCCTGCAGCTGACCTTGTCTCCCTTGCAGGGCCATCAGCTGGGAAGCCAACAGCATGCCCCTGACTTGGCAAGACCAGCTCTCTGGCAGGAACTTGGGCTTCTACCTGGACCTCTCCACTGGCGGCAGGAAGCTGCAGGTCTTCCAGCCAGCCATTTACAGGTGCTTCGTGCAGCAGGAGTTCATGGCCCAGTTCAACCCCGCCGCCCCGCAGGAGACGCAGGAGACGCAGGAGACGCAGCAGACGCAGCAGAGGCAGCAGACGCCAGAGAGCTGGGCAGCACTGTACCAGGCTGGGCAGGAGAACGCGGACTATGTTCTCAAGGGCTTGAAGCTGCTGCTGCTCGCGGGAGGCATGCTGGCCCTGGTAGGGGTGCTGCTCAGGTACCTCCGGGCTCCTCTGGGCAAAAGAAGCAACTGAACGCTGCTGGTGAAATAAAGCAAGTTCACGGTGCCCCAGGCGACTGGCCTCCTGCTCCTGCAGTGCCTCACCTGTCCCTTCTACAGCTCCTGCTCCCAGCCCACTCCAACCATGCTGAGCCCAGCGGGGATCTGAGTGATAGCCCACGGCAGCTGAGCTGTGTGTCAGGTCCTGCTCTGAGTAAGCCCCATTGCACAGATGTGGACGCGGAGGCAAGCAGCCTAATTACTGGAGGGTGGGGCTCTAGTTTAACCCCAGGTCGTCTGGCTCAAGCCCTGTGCTCCTCAGGGTGGGGGGTGGGATGGAATGAGGCCATTTGGGGGGTGAGTCTCCAGGTGTGGTAAATTGAAGCTGCCTCACTCACCCCACTCTCTCAAGGACAAGAAGGGGCAACCCTCAGATCCCCAGGTCTGCCCTGGGCCTTGCTGCCTTCTCCTACCCATCCCTTACCCAGCCTCCCCAAGCCCCAGTTGTGCCTAGGCTTTCAAGCCCAGCCCCGGTTCCCCAGCTATGGGGCAGGCCCAACACACGTCATCCTTGCAGCTCTTTTTTTTTTTTTTTGGAGAGGTTTTCTCTATAGGGCGCGTGTGCTCGCCAGACAGACAGAGAGAGACATAGAGACAGAAAGTGAGAAATCATCATGCGGGGATGGTCACACCACAATCCCTTCTTCTCCATTCTCCTCTCAGGATCTTGGTCACACACGCACACGCGCCCGGCGTGAGTTTTAAGCCACCGGGTCTGGGACGTGAACCTCGGTCGACTACATGGGAGTCCAGCGACATAGCCATTACGCTAACTGCTGGTTCCCATCCTTACAGCTTTTGCAGTGGAGCGAGTTCCCCTGGGCCCTGGGAAGGGGAGACAGGTCCCCCTACTGGGACAAAGCACCAGCTTGTCTCAGCAGAACCACAAGAATCTCCAAGCCTGGCTGTTCCAGAAACTACAGACACTGTTTCGCAGAGTCTAAGAGTGAGAAATAAAATGTGAATGCCAACATTCCTCACCCTAATATTCCAATGTGGAGCAATGAAGGGCAGACGTGAAACTCTCCCAGCACAGAACTTCTGTCCCTGAGGATAGGGCCGAGCTCGCTCCTCATGGACCAGACACTACTGCCACAGCACTTCAGCTTCACGTGGTGCCCAGGGACTCAGAGATCCCTGTGAAAGAGGGCGTGGTCCCTGGGAGCCCAGGCCACTCCCTCTGCAGAGGCAGAGGGTAATGGTGATGGTAATTAACAAGTGTTTTTTTGGCCCTCCTGGTGTGGTCAGACTCAAACAATGTCCCCACAACCACCCATGAGGCTGGCGTGACTATGCTTTTTCATTTGCTTTAGGAGATGTGTGAGTGCTGGAGGCAAAATGAAAAAGCACTCCCCAGGGAGATGGCCACACCGCAATCCCTTCCCCTCTGGATTTGGAGCATGCATGCACACATGCCCGGTGTGTTTTCCAAGCTGCCATGCCTGGGGTTCGAACTGTGCAGTCCATCGTGTGGGATCCAGCCACTCCAAACACCATGCCACCTGGCTGGCCTTGACGTCACAATGATTTTTAAAGTGTATTTCTTCCGTGAGTGTGTGCACGTGACAGATGAAGAGAGAGAACTCCCAACAGGATCTTGATGCTGTGATCCAAGCCCAGCCTCCGCCAGCCCCGGACCGTAGGTGTGTGTGTGCCTGGCGTTCTCAAGGAGGTCTCAGGATTTGAATCCAGATCCTACCCATGTGAGTCAGTCTCAGAGTGTTGTATTTGACCTCGGTACCACTGTCCAGCTCCTGGTGTTACTAATTTTGTCCTGCAACCAAGAACGTCAAGGCACGGAAGGCTCAAGCAAACTGCCTGAGGTCACACAGTAAGCTTGAGTAGGAGCCAGCCATGGGGTGGGTGAGAGGAGACCTCTGTCCCTCTCTCCCTTCAGCCACCCAGGAAACCCCCCAGGGTCCTGCTCTGTATAGCAGCTAGAAGTGAGCCAGTGAGTGCCTGGCAGGGCCCCTTGCTCAGGCTGGTCCACACAACGGAGGTTGTCAATGTTCCACAATGGCCATCAGCTCCTAAGGTGACACCGGTGTCTTCCTCCTCATCGTGTCCATACCTCGGTGTGGTCCCCTCCCTTCGGTATGAATTGGACCCGAAACTTTGAAGGTGCCATGCTCTCATCCTCCTGGAGGACTGCATCGTACCAGACTCTGTCTGCGAGGGTAAAGATGATAGGTGCTTATTCACAAACAGTTCTGGCGGCTAGAAAGTCCAGAGGCCTGGGGCCAGCAGATGGCATAATGATGACGTCGCTGGATTCCCACATAGTTGACCATGGTTCAAGTCCCAGACCTGGTGGCTTAAAACTCACGCCAGGTGCATGTACATGTGTGCCCAAGATGCCAAGAGGAAAATGGAGAAGAAGAGATTGCGGCGTGGCCATCCCCCCGGGGAGGTGATTTCTCGCTTTCTGTCTCTCTATCTCTCCAATGAGCACATGCGCCCTATAGCAAAAATCTCTCTCTCAAAAAAAAGTCCAAAGTCCTAAGCCTACAGCATGACCAACCTAAGTGCAGAGGAGGCCGGCACGTGCAGAGAGAGATGGGTCCTGCCTTAACTCTCTTTTATTATTATTATTATTTTTAACTTCAGACATGATCAGTTTAGTTACCTGCTAGAGCATCAGATGGACACATGTGGCAAGTGAATGGAAACACAGTTCATAGACTCAGAGAGGCAAGCATAGTTTAGGCCAGTGTAGGTAGAGACATTCACCAGATTGGACCGTTTTTTAACATTTAAAACTTTTCATCATGAGAAACAAAGAAATATATTAAAACTGGTTTCCAGAATTGTCCAAATTACCCCTTAAACACAATTCAATTTTTGTTACATTTCTTTAAACATCAAGTTTTGTTTTTGTTTTTGTTTTTTTTTTGCAAATCTATCCAAAATATTGTTAACATTTAGAACCGAGTTTGACTACATGTGCCCTAAAATCATGTCCATCAGATTACCTTCCTTTAAGACCTCATGGTTATGTTCCCTCTAAAACGTGTATCTCTTAATTTTTCTTTGGGGGGGAAAGAGGTTTTTGCTATAGGGCGCATGCGCACGTGCGCCAAAAAGACAGAGAGAAACAGAGAGACAGAAAGCGAGAAATCACCCTCCAGGTGGGATGGCCACGTGACAATCCCTTCTCCTCCATTCTCCTCTCGGGATCTTGGGCACGCACGCACACACACCTGGTGTGAGTTTAAGCCACCGGGTCCGGGACTCGAACCGCGGTTGACTACATGGGAGTCCAGCAACATAGCCATTATGCTAACTGCTGGTCCCTGTATCTCTTAAATAAGTTGTCATTCTCTAAGATATTCTGGAGAAAAACTTATGAATTAAGCATTTGCAAATTCTTCTGCACTTCTGTTAGAGTGCAGCAATTTATCATCTAACCGTAAGGGTCTATGGTTGAGTCAGGCTTCATTCCTTGTGTTCTTCAGACATAGCTGACTGCAACTCATACAGCAACTGCTGGCTACGGCTTCTCCAGTTCTTTATTAACAACTGTAATTGAGACAGGTCGTTCTTTGATCTCTACATTTTGACTAGCTTTAGCCTCTGAAGAAGATTTTCTTTCTCCTGAATCTGCTTCACCAATTTTGTTTTTTTCTTCATCTAATGCTTGTGTAGGATAACTCTCCTTCAAAAAATTATTTTGGAAAGTATCTGTACTAAGTGATTTTGATTCGCATGTACTGATCATCTTGAAAGCATTTTTCAAATGTGCATTTTCTTCAAATTCACTATGTGTTTAAAACTTTCTTGAAATACCAGTTTTCTTCCATTGAAGATGCTGGTTTCTCTGGAAAGGTCTGACCACTTTCTTCATTCTCTACTAAAGACGCTTTACCCCACTGAAGTGGGAATTAAATGGAGACCTTGTTTTCCTTCATTTTTCTCTAAGTGTGGCACTCATAGGTTGTTTTCATGAACTATTTGTGTGGGGTGAGGGCGGATTCACACAGGCCCGTGGAGTGCCAGGTAAAATCACAGGTGGGCCTGAAGGACTTCCCATCCTGAAAATGAAATCTTAGTTGACCTCTCCCTCCGCCATGCCCACAGGGTGCAGAAAGTGTGTGCAGTGGCAGCCGTAAACCAACCCTGCCCCAGGGGCAGGATCATGAGCTTAATTCTCTTAACAACCAGCCTCCATGACAATTCACCCCTTCTCATGAGAACTGGAACCACTGAGTTTTGCAAGCCATCATTAAGCTACTCATGAGACTGGTTTCTCCATGATACAATCACCACCAACCAGTCACTGCCCACTAGGCATTACCTTGAGACACCATGAAAGTATTAAACTTTCACTTAATGTCTTTACAATATAGGCAGTACAACCAAGGATAAACTCAGGAATTTCTGGGGGACATATTCAAATCATAACAGTTGCTTACAAAAGTGTGAGACGGGATGATTTATAAAGCACAGAGGTTTTGCACAAGCCAGTGGCATGGTGGTTAGGGCAGCTAGATCCCACATGACTGACTGACTGTGGTCGAAGTCCCAGACCCAGTGGCTTAAGAACTGTGCCAGTCATGTGTATGTACATCAAAACCCCAAAGAGGGAGAAATGCAGAAGGGACTAGAGTGTGACCATCTCCCATGGGGGGGATGCTTTCTCACTTTATCTCTTTCTCTCCACAACCCCCTCTGACCCCTGGTGAGGACATGCATCCTTGGATATTAAAAAAAATAATAAAATAAAAAAAAAAAGAATAGAGGTTTATTTGACTCACAATTCTGGTGGCTAGAAAGTCCAAAGGTGTGGACTAGTATCATCACTAGTCAACAGAAGCAAGGATGGGAGTCAGAGGACAAATATCCCACTTTCTCTCCTCTGGATGACGCAGCATGGAGGCACATTCTCCACATTCTCTCAGAGGCTCCCCAGGTTCTAGGAATTAGAGCAGACATCTTTGAGGAAGCTTTATTCAATCTATCCCCAAAGCAGTTCCAAATAGAGGCATCATATGCAGGAATTTTCCAAGTTTATGGAAAATGTGTATTATTAAGAAAAAAACTATGAATAGATTTCTATTTTTTTGTACCAAAATTAACCTTTAATTACATTATTCAGAGATCCCTTGTTAAGGCCTCTGGAGTGGGTATCTGCTTGATGGATAGAGTGACTGGAACAGGGAACGTCGAGGAAGTAGTCAGGGTCCAGATTGTATAGGTCCTGTAGGCCAATGGAAGGGCTCTGGACCATGCTGGAAATTAAATGGGAGCCATGTGAGGGTTTTGAACAGTGGAGGGACATGACCCAATGTCCATTTACAATGGTGATTCTGGGGACCAACAGGTGACAGAGTGATTAAGGCACTGGGCCCCCATGTGCCCAACTATGATTTGAATCCTAGACCTGGAGGGTTGAAAACCACACCTGGTGTATGTGCATGCTTGCTCAAAATGCTGAGAGAAGAATGGAGGAGAAGAAATTGTGACGTGCCATCCCCTGGGAGAGGGGGGGCGATTTTTCACTTTCTATCTCTGTCTCTCTCTGGTGAGTGTATAAACCCTATGGCAAAAAAGTAAAAGTAAATAATTTTTTAAAAATAAAAATATAAAATGGTGATTCTGACAAGGCAGAGTCGTTACAGCTAAGGGTGGGGCTGAGAGTAGTGGCCACTTTGCACGTATCCAATGGACATGTGAAACTTTCATGACCAAGCAGAAGGGGTAAGACCCACCCCTGCCCCCCCCCAAACCCCTGCAAGGCAGAGTCCAGTGGGGGTGTGACATGCCCCACAGTCCATTTTTAACCATTCTATCCATGCTCTTTTCCTTTCCATATTAAAATTTTTTAAAGCCATTGACTTTTTTTTTTTTTTGAGAGAGGTTTTTGCTATAGGGCGCGTGCACTCGCCAGATAGACAGAGACAGACAGCGAGAAATCACCCCCCAGGGGGGATGGCCACACCGCAATCCCTTCTCCTCCATTCTCCTCTTGGGATCTTGGGCACGCATGCATATGTGCCCGGTGTGAGTTTAAGCCATCGGGTCCGGGACTGGAACCGCGGTCGACTATGTGAGAGTCCCGTGACATAGCCATTACGCTAACTTCTGGTCCCAAGCATTGACTTTTTAAATTACTTTTTAAAATTTTTTATTTATTTATTCATTTATTTTAATTTAACCAGAGAGAGACTCAGAGAGAGAGAGAGAGAGAGGGAAAGTGAGAAAACAAGCCACCAGGTCTAGGACTCAAACCGTGATTGGCCATGTGGCAATGTCCAGCACCTTAACCACCACACTACCTGCTGGCCCCTCCATATTGTAATTTTTTAACTTCTCAGGCCCACTTTTTGGAAAGATATCATTGCTAATAAATACGATTCCAGCACTTGGCCTTGCTATACAGCTCCTCCAATCTTCTGGAGAAAGAAAGGGGAAGAAGATGACACCTTTTCTTTTTCTTTTTCTTTTTTTTTTTTTTTTTTAGAGAGAGAGAGAGAGGTTTTTGCTATAGGGCGCGTGCGCTCGCCACAAAGACAGAGAGAGACGGAGAGACAGAAAGCGAGAAATCACCCCCCAGGGGGGATGACCACGCCGCAATCCTCTCTCTATTTTCTTTTCGGGATCTTGAGCACGCACGCACACATGCCTGGCGTGAGTTTAAGCCACAGGGTCTGGGACTCGAACCGCAGTCGACTACATGGGAGTCCAGCGATGTAGCCATTAAGTCATCTGCTGGTCCCGAAAATGACACCTTTTCTCTCGGAAGCTGCACAAATGCAGACAAGGCTGCCAATTGCCTGTACGTCTCCTTAGTGTAGATTCTGTACAGGCTCCCTCCGTAGGGACACAACCCTGTCTCAGGGGACTACCTTGCCGAGTAGAACATGGACTGGGTCCCTGCCTACCCCATTGACTGACCACTTTGCGTGGTGTTTAACCTGCACAGCTTCGCACAGCAACCCTGAACGCAGAGACTTTCTGGCACAGCAGTCCTGCAATGGTGCATGATGCTGAGGCCACATGGAAGGGTCCTATGCTTGCATCCTGAGGTCTTCCTGTACCCACTGGACCTGTGTGCACATGCCATTATCCTGGCTGGCTGAGGTTGGAGATGGATTGCATTGTGAGGACCCTGTTGGGAGTGCCTGTCTCTGTCTCTCTCTCTCTCTAAATAAAAAACAAATATATGTCAACTAATTGAGGGAAAATAGAATGAGTAATAATCCTAGAAGAGAGAGATGATTACTCCTCTTTACAGAACTGAAATGGGAGCTCAGAATGGTTGCATCCGTTGCTTAATGTCACCTGGCAGTTAAGTGGCAGAGATGGGATCAGAACCCGAATCTGAGTCCGGGTCTAACTCCGTGTGGCTACCTGCTCTGAACAAGAAAGTCTCAGGGTACCAGGTCTTGGTACTTATTCCCAAGGGTCTTTGGCTTTCCCATTGAGGAATGTGTCTCTGTGTTGGTGATATTAGAACTAAGGGGCTTGGAAATCTATGGACCCTTGGATGTCTACTCTAGAACAACCCGGAGCTGGCCTGACAAGGCAAGCAGATTCAGAGAGCTTGGCAACTATCTGCCTTTCGTTTTACCTCTTTTTAAAACAATTGTCAGGATCTGAGTTCTTGTTCTCTGCAGGTGTTATAACTACATTTTTGTGTCCCCCACAGAATGCATGGGTGAAATTTTAACCCTCAGTGGGCTAGTGTTACGAGGCAGGGTCTTTGGAAGGTAATTAGGTTATGAGGGTGGAGCCCTCGTGATGGGAGTAGTGTCCTTATGAAGGATACCATAGACTTCTCTGCGTTCTCTCTGCTCTCTGCCACATGAGAACACAGCAAGAAGATGGCTATCTGCACACCAGGAAGCAGCCCCAACCCAGACATCAGATCTGCCAGCCCTTTCATCTTGGATTTCCCAGCCTCCAGAACTACGAAAAATAAATACATGTTGTTCAAGCCACCTAGCCTATGGTGACTTGTAGCAGCTTGAATGGACTATGACAGCTAGGCTCCATGCCAAGAGCTTTGGGGGGGCATCCTCAGGATCCAAAATGATTCCTATTTTTCCCAGGAGGAAACAGGCCCACAGAGGGAAATTTATTTGCCCCATGGATACAAAGTTAATGTACCAGTTATGGCTGAACAGAAAAGAAAACATACTGGGGCCAGCAGGTGGTGTGGTGGTTGGGGCACTAGACCGTGGTTCAAGTCCTGGACTTGGCTGCCTTCTTTCTTGGTTTCCTCTCTCTCTCTCCCTGGTGAGCACATATGCCCTGTAGCAAATCAATAATAATAATAATAATAACAATGATGATATAAATGAATAAAATTAAATAAGTAATTAATTTTTGAAAATTCTTGTGAAAAATAAACAACAAAATATAGACTCAAAATCAGAGATTTAAAATAATAGGTATTGGGCTGGCCTTGTAGCCTCGTGGTTAGGCGCTGGATACCATATGACCAACCATGCCTTGAATCCCAGTTTCAGTGGCTTGAAAAGTACACCTGGTGCATGTACATATATGCCCCACATCCTCACAGGATGGAGACATGGAGGAGCAGGGACTGTGGTATGACCATGCCTTATTGGACAGTGCTTTCTCCCTTTCTCTGGAGAGTGCAGATACCCTCTGGTCATCATTTTAAAATAGGCATTTATTATTGCTGCCCACAGATTTGCTAGGTAGTTCAGGTCACAGTAGGATCCTCCATGCTTCCCTGAACAGTTGGTCAAGGTCAGCCCTGCTGTGTCCCGACCCCGGGGGACAGTCGAACAGGTTTCCTGAGGGAAGGAGTGAGAGCCGGGATGGGCGGCGCAGTGTTACAACACGGAGATGACCCAGTGTTACAACTCTTCAGGATCGTCCGGAGATGACGCAGTGTCACAACTCTTCAGGGTCTTCAGGGTCATCTGGCGATTGTGGACCAGGGATCGTGGTTATATACATGCTGGTGGGCCGTGATTGGTTGTAAAAGGTGGGTTATGATTGGTTGCTTTGTGGACCAATCATGAGGTGCCGGATATGCAAATCTGAGGGATTCTAGTGGCCAATCAGAGTATGGTTTTGAAGGTGAGGTTTTTGAAGGGGAGCCAATCATGGCCTTTGTCATTGTGTAATTGTTTGCTTTCTGAGAAACCGGTGATATTCGCTGGTGCGCAGCCTTCCACACTGCTGATCTTGGCTGGGGCTTCTCACTTATTCGTGGGTAGGATCTCTGAAGGCTGAACCAGTTTTCATCAGCTGGAATAGCCATGGACTCTCCTCCATGCAGTCTCTCATCCCCCAGCAGGCCAGCTCAGGCTTGTCCTCAGGTGGTGGCGGGTGTCTAATACAGTGAATGGAAGTTGCAAGGCCACTTGAGGTCCAGTCTCAGAACCAGCACAGTATCCCCAGCAACTCTGGAGGTGAGGCCTCAATTTGTCATGTGACCTGAAGGTCAGGATTTAGGAAGTTGCCTGGACATGACTGGGTTGAACTGAGTTATCTACGACTACCTAAGAAACCACCCCAAACTCAGTGGCTTAACACAACATTTATGTACGTATCTCTCCATGTTATGGGTTGAAAATACAGGCTGGGCTCAGCTGCATAGTTCTTCCCGCCATGGTTGGACTCACTCATGCACCTGTGGCCAGCCTTGGGTAGCTGGAAGGCTCTGTTTCAGCGGGCTGGGTGGCAATTGGCTGGGAAGCCTCCATCTCTCATCTCCCAGCAGGTCAGCCCAGTCATATCATGAGGTCATGGCAGGGGGCCAAGAGGGTAAAGGGAAACTGCGGGGTTTCTTGAGTCTGAGGCATGGACCTAGCACAGCATCACTTCACCACGCTTCATTGGCCAAAACCAGTTACAAAGTCAACCCAGGTCCACAGGGTGGGGAAGGGCACAGGGGGGAAGGCAGGAGAGCATCCATTCTGCAGTTGCGTTACCACAGGCAGTAAGCCGCACAGCCGTTCTAGCCCAGGAGCCATGCTGCCCCTGCCCCTTTCCTGAGTGTCCCACCTCTTCACGTGACTTCCCTAGCCATCATTTGAGGACCCAATGGATTTCTGTATTAATCAGAACACATTTGGCTGCAAAAACAGATCCAAACAAGATGGTTTAAGCTAAGAAGGAACTTGTAGGTCCTGGATATTGAGAAGTTTGAGGGTAAGTTCTGCTTCAGGCAGTTAGGCCAGGTGGTCATACGTGTCCTCCAAAGCTGTCTTCCTCCGTCACTCTACTCCACATTTTTTTTTTTTCTGCATTGCCTTAATCCTCAAGCAGATGCTTGAAATGAGATAGCCTTCAGCAGCTCCAGGATTACGTCACGGCAGCTTAGCAACCTTGAAGGAAGGAGACCACGCCTCTAAGAACATCAATCGCAGCAATAACAATGGAGGTACCGTGTGCCCGGGCACTGTTCTAAGTACATGGCAGGTGTTCACTTATTTTAGCATTCTTTTTTTTTTTTTTTTAAAGAGAGGTTTTTGCTATAGGGCACACACAGTCACCAGAAAGACTGAGACAGAGAGACAGAAAGCGAGAAATCACCCCCTGGGGGGGATAGCCACGACACAATCCCTTCTCCTCCATTCTCCTCTTGGGACCTTGGGCACACACGCACACGCTTGGTGTGAGTTTAAGCCACCAGGTCTGGGACTCGAACTGCGGTCGACTTCATGGGAGACCAGCGACATAGCCATTATGCCATCGGTTGGTCCCTTTATCCTCATAACATTCTATGAGATACAAATAATCGCCAGCCCATTTTACGGATGAAGGAACCGAGGCACAGAGAGGTTAAATCCAAATCTGAGGGCACATTGGAGGTATGTGGTGGGGCTGGGAGTTGAGTCCAATCAGGCAGGCTCCAGAGTCCTTGCTTTTAACGACCATGTGACCCTGGTAGGAAGGAGACATGATAGTGAACCCTTATTCAGAGCAGATACTTCACGCCTGACACTACTCCGAGTGTCAGGAAATCACCATCATCGTCATCTAGTACTTCCAGCAACCCTCTGAGGTAGGCATTGGTATTATCTCCAGCTCACAGAGGGGGAGATCGAGGCATGGAGAGCACAGGTACGCCCTAGGTAATATACGAGGCAGGGGGACTCAGAATGAGCTGCCCCGGGGGTCCTAGTCCTGACCCACAAGGGAGATCAGGAGGTCAGCCTCTGAGAACCTCATGGAATAGACAGAGAAGGCCTCCCAGGACAGTCCCGCACCGCCACTAGCCAAGTGCCTGCCTCCCTTCCTCTCCCTGCCACCTGGTAAAGCCTTCCCAGAACTCTCATGAACAGACTGATTGAATGTGGGCTGGGTTGGAGGGTGAGTCCAGGCAAACAGGCCGGTGGCTGGGCCTGAGTCACCAGGCAGGGCTCGCCAGGGCCAGAGTGGGCAGCATGAGCCCGAGTCAGGGCGGGCACGGGGATGCAAGGGCCGACACCTGGTGCTGCAGGGCAGCTGGGGTTCCTTTAGAGACCTGCCTTCCCCGACGCGCATATGACCATGACCTGACGCCCATCAGACCTCTGCAAAGCAGTCTCGCCCACCACCCTGACAGGAAGCCCAGGCAAGACGCCAAGTCCTATTTAATGCATTTATGAGAAGCCAAGTCATGGCTATTTATAGCCTTTTGATTCGTCTGCCAAGCGAGATCTGGATAGATGCAGCGACATCTCATAAGGGCCAATACCGCCTGTCCCTTCTCAGAGACAGGAATGGCCCATTGGGTTCACAGGCCAACCTGTGGGCGTGGGGACAACGTGCTTGCTTTGCAATGGGGAAGCTAAGGCTCTGGGCAGGACGGTCCCTAGCACACAGCCTCATGGTTGGTGAGTGGCAGGATGGAATGGAATCCACGTGGACTCTTAACCCAGCACACTGCCTGGGTTGCACAGTCCCCACCCTGCCATCAGCTCCTCAAGGACAAAGCGATCGCTTATGGGCGTCGTTGGAAATGCTGGACCGCTTGTAGTTCCTCCTTCTAGAACCCACTTCCTCCTCGCCCTCTTCTTTCTCTTTGACATGAAACCTTTCCCCATCTCTTCTTATTCCTCTCCCCTTCCTTTCTTCCTTACCTTCCTTCTCCCTTTCTTTCTTTTTCTTTCTTTCTTTCTTTCTTTCTTTCTTTCTTTCTTTCTTTCTTTCTTTCTTTCTTTCTTTCTTTCTTTCTTTCTCTCTCTCTCTCTCTCTCTCTCTCTCTCTCTTTCTTCTTTCTTTCTTTCTTTCTTTCTCTCTCTCTCTCTCTTTTCTTTTTTTTTCTTTCTTTCTTTCTTTCTTTCTTTCTTTCTTTCTTTCTTTCTTTCTTTCTTTCTTTCTTATTTTAAATGATGTATTTTCTTTTCTTTTTTTTTTAGGGTTTTTGTTTTGCTTTTTGGAGAGGGGTTTTTGCTATAGGGCACGTGCGCTCGCCAGACAGACAAAGCGAGACAGAGAGACAGAAAGTGAGAACTCACCCCCCGGGGGGATGGCCACGCCGCAATCCCTTCTCCTCCATTCTCCTCTTGGGATCTTGGGCACGCACGCACATGCGCCCGGCGTGAATTTTAAGCCACTGGGTCCAGGATACAAACTGCGGTCGACTACATGGGAGTCCAGCGACATAGCCATTATGCTAACTGCTGGTCTCTTTTTAGGTATATTTTATTGATTGTGAGAGAGAGGGACAGACAGGGAGTAGTGCCCCTGACAGGGTCTTGCCACGTCGTGATCCTTCCCCCAGGCTCCGGCAGCTCCCACTGGACCAGGACAAGACCTTGGCTGCCATGTGGCTCCCGTAGAGCAGGCTGTGGCCTGGGCCGCTGATTTGGCCTGTTTCTCTCTTTTTGAAAATAATTCTTGGGACCAGCAGTTGGCGTAATCACTATGTTGCTGGACTCCCACATAGTCGACCGCGGTTCGTGTCCCGGACCCGGTGGCTTAAACTCACGCCGGGCGCGTGTGCGTGCGTGCCCAAGATCCCGAGAGGAGAATGGAGGAGAAGGGATTGCAGCGTGACCATCCTCCCTGGGGGGTGATTTCTCGCTTTCTGTCTCTCTGTCTCTCGCTGTCTGTCTGGCGAGCGCACGCGCCCTATAGCAAAAACCTCTCCAAAAAAAGAAAAGAATTCTCCTCCTCCTCTTTCTTCCTTCTCCCTTCTTTCCTTCTCCTTCTTCTTCTCTTCTTTCTTTTTCTCTTCTCTCTTCTCTTCTCTTTTCTCCTCTTCTTCCTCCTCCTCCTTTTCTTTTCTTCTTCCTTCTTCTTTTTCTTCTTCTTCCTCCTCCTTCCTATTTTTTTTTTCACCAGAAGGCAGAGATGCTCACCAGACAAAGAGAGAGAGAGAGAGAGAGAGAGAGAGAAAGGGAGCACGCACTCGCTCACGGGGTATGGTCCTCCCTCTCTGCACCCTATCAAGATCTTGAGCACTTCCGCACGTGCCCACATGTCCTCCAAGCCATCCGAGTGGAGGCTGGAACCTGCTCCCACCCGGCAGCTGAGTCCGTGGTCTGACTGGGGTTGACTGTGGACTAGAGAATGAACATAAAGGGACCAGCAGGTGGCGTAATGGCTATGTTGCTGGACTCCCATGTAGTCGACTGCAGTTTGAGTCCCAGACCCAGTGACTTAAACTCATGCTGGGTGGCGTGTGCGTGCGTGCCCAAGATCCTGAGAGGTGAATGGAGGAGGAGGGATTGCGGTGTGGCCATTCCCCCAGGGGAGTGATTTCTCGCTTTCTTTCTCTCTGTCTCTCTGTCTCTGTCTTTCCGGTGAGCTCAGGCTCCCTATAGCAAAAACCTCTCAAAAAATAAAAGAAAAGAGAAAAAGAAGAAACACAGACATACAAGTAGAGGGAAGCAGGGATCAGTGGTCCCGACTCCTCTGATGGAGGCCGCCCCCACTCAGACCACACGTTCAGTCGTGTCACTCGGCAGGAACCAGGGTCGGCCATGAGGGAGCTTCCAGCACCCAGCGCTCAACTGCTGTGCTGGGGACTGGCCCTCGGCCCGTTTATCTCTTCATCTCTTTCAGCAAGGCAATATTGAGATACTAGCAATTGCTGACATCGGATGGGGCTCACGTGTGTCCCAGGTCCTCTACATACAGAGCTCAACACCCTCAGTGGATTGATCTCACTTTACAGATCTAGGCAGGAAACACACCCACAGGAGGTAGAACGCCCAGGGCCTCCTCCCAGCCGAGTTTCCCGAGGAATGGAGTTCCCGTCACTCAGGTCACTGGTGCCTTTCGTGCTGTCCCTGCCTGATGCCGTGGTCGCTGTGACTGGAGTTAAAGTGAGGGCACCAGAAATGCATCAAGAAAGTGCCTACCTTTGGGGAAATCCGATGTTTGACTCATCCTTACTCCGCAGTGATCTTTTGAGGCGGAAGGTTAACAGAGGGAGGCCTCAGTGCCTTCCACGGGCTCGCCTCTGTGCGCCTCAGTTTCCCCATATGTGAAATAGGGTCAGTACTAGTACCCACCTCATCCTCACTGTTGGGAAGACGAAAAGGATGCTCACCAGAGAGCACACACGAATGTTTCATAAATGTTTCCTGGCATCGAAGGTGGTGCTCCTCAAGCCTGGTTTGCAGAGCCGGTCAGGACACCCAGGGCAGCTCTGTGGTGTGTGCCACCCCGACTCTTTCTGGCCTTGAGTTTCCATACTGGAGTTGTCCCTGAAGGCGGGATATCTAGGCCCTGCTGGCGCCCCCAACCTCAGGCATCCCTCTGATTTTATTGCCCCTCTGCCCAGAGGTCAACCGTGGGGGTGTGGATGCCCACAGGATATGGGACAGGCGGGCCCTTGGGGTCTCACCAGGGGAGCCCTCCAGGGTACAAGATTCATGACCTCTAGCTTCACATCCTGATTGGCTGATGGGCTGGTGTTGCCACAGAACCCGCCACCCCGTGGCTTCCTCCACCCTCTACTTCCTTCCTTCAGAGGCGAATTGCAGTCCTCGCCCTTGCGATTTCTGCGTCTCTTCACAAGATACTTATCCCACTGTTTGTTAGTTCTACCCACAATGTCGCTCTGTGTTGACTTCCTGTCTTGGAATGGAGGACTTGATTCATACCGTGCCCCTTCTGGTGGACCGTACCCCTCAACCTCCCTGGGTCTCAGTTTTCACATCCATAGAGAACAACAGTATCTTTCATTTTCTTTTCTTTCCTTTCCCTTTTTTTTTTTTTTTTTTTTTTTAGGTTTTTGCCATAGGGTGTGCGCTCACCAATGAAGAGAGACAGAGAAAGACAGTGAGAGGAAAAGTGAGAAATCACCCCCTAGAAGGGATGGCCATGCCATAATCCTTTCTCCTCCATTCTCCTCCCACACATGTGTACGTGTTTGGTGTGATTTTCAAGCCTCCAGGTCAAGGACTTGAACTGCAGTCAACCGTGTGGGAGTCCAGTGTCTTAGCCCCGTGCCACCTGCTGGCCTCACCAGAATCTATTTTGCAAAGCTGTGGTGAGCAGTGAAGAACTGATCAGTGCACAGCACCTAGGACAGAACCTCACTCACTGTAGTGGCAGGACACTGGCAATCATTGCTGTTCATAATTAACATCATCATTTCGGGTTTCTCTGTTAGTTACTTTGTAACATCAACAATAGAAAGCAGAGGAGTGGATAGGCAACTGGAGCTCGCACTACTGACCTCACAGTTCCAGCTCCACACCTGGTGGCTTAGAAAACACACTGGGCATGGGCCCCGTATACGTATGTGGGCCCAAAATCCCGCAAGGAGAGAGAGATGGAAGAAAGGGATTCCTGTGTGACAGCGTGGCATAGAGGATGCGTTCTTGTTCTCTCTGTTTCTCTGTCTCTCTCTGGTGAGCGCTTAGGCCCTCTGGAAAATTAAAGTAAATAAATAAATAAATAAGTAAATAGATAAATATAAGGGAAGTTTCTCAGAAAGTTCATGAAAAGTGCATATTATGAAAAACTATATTATGAAAACTCTACATAGATTTCAATTTTATTGGTACCCACATTAACCCAGACTTTCGTTCCATTTTCCATGAACTGCTTGACCAAGTCTGTACTTCTTGCTTTGCCTGGCCCTCGGCCTGGAACGTAGGCTTGGTGGTCTTGGGCTGCTAAGAGCAGCATCTTTGAGTGACAGAACAGCAGGAGAGAAGGACCCGGCTGGGCCGTCACTGAGCAAAACACAGATTTCCGCCTGGTTTGAGCCATGATTATTTTGGGTGTTTGGCATGGTGGTAGGTTCAACTTTTTTTTTTTTCTTTTCTTTTCTTTAAATTTATTTTTTTTTACATTAATTCACTATACTTTTTTTTTTAAGAGAGATTTTTGCTATAGGGCACTTGCACTCATCAGAGAGATGGAGAGACAGAGAGACAGAAAGTGAGCAAGCTCCTCCCAGGGGAGATGGCCACGCTGTGATCCCTTTTCCTTCATTCTCCTCTCAGGATTTTTAGTACACACATTCACAGGCCCAGCATGAGTTTCAAGTCACAGGTCTGGGACTCGCACGGCAGTTGACCAGGTGGGAGTCTAGCACCTTAACTATTATGTCACCTGCTGGCCCCACAACTTCTTAACTATACACAGGGTCTTCAAAAAGTTCATACAAAATGCATATTATTAAAAAAAAAAAAAAAAACTATGCATGGGGGCCAGCAGGTGGCATGGTGGTTAAGGTGCTGGACTCCCACATGGCAGACTGCGGTTCAAGTCCCAGACCTGACGGCTTGCTTTCTCTGTCCCTCTCTAGCAAGTATTAATACACTATGGCAAAAACCTTAAAAAATAAATAAATAAAAAAATAAAGTAAGGAAAGAACAAATTCCAAGTATCATTTTTTTTTTTTTTTGAGAGGTTTTGCTATAGGGCACTTGCGCTCACCAGAAAGAGAGAGACAGAAAGCTAGAAATCACCCCCCAGGAGGAATGGCCATGCCGCAATCCCTTCTCCTCCATTCTTCTCACAAGATCATGAGATCTTGGACATGCACATACATGTGCCAGGCATGAGTTAAAGCCACTGGGACCAGGACTCAAACTGCAGTCGACTACATGGGAGTCCATTGACATAGCCATTATGCCAACTGCTGGTCCCAAATTCCAAGTATCTTAAGTAATAAAGGCCTTTGTTATTTTATAGAATAACTCGTTCCACAAAGGTAGGGAGGTCTATAGCTGAATAGTATCTTTACAGATTCAGACCAGTATGTCGACAGTATCATTCTTCATGGTACCAGTGTGGCTGCCACAGCTCTGGCCTTTACTTCCTATAAATACAAGGCACTATAACCTACAGATCCTTTTGCTAAAATCTTACCCTGCTGATTTCCTTGCCAGTTTTTAAGTCCTTAGCCTCTCTGATTTTACTCCTGGTACTAATAGAATCTTGCTCTTGAAGATCTTAGGCTCTTCTAAATGCTGATAAAAAAAAATTGCAGAAAGGTAAGGAGAAAAATTATCTCTCTCTCTTTGCAGCTGCTAAATCAGATGCTTTTCAGCACCATAAAACTCTCCTAGCAAATATTTTTTGTAGGCTGTAGACTTCAGAGACCATTGGTGTGTCATATGAAAGGACACTTTAACCTTCCAACATCTGTACTTCTGATTTATTGTCTTGCTTCATAATTTATTGTCCTGGGAATAATACTTAAATTGACATGTAGCTTCTGAAAAGGATAAATATGAATTTTTCTTTGTTAAACTAGAAGCTGTTATTACCACCGCCTCTTTTCCCACACATATGGTGGAGAAAACAAAACGTAAGACTTGGTTATCATTCTGCTTTAGACTAAGAATTTGAAAGAGTCTAATTTCATGCAATGAATGCGCCTTACACTGCCACACTTTCTCTTGGAGGAAGGAAAAGAAAGTTTCCTTCCTCTGCATTACTTTAAACAAACAAACAAACAAACAAACAAACAAAAACACTATTTATTTCTTCAGAGAGAGAGAGAGAAAAGAGAAGCCAAGTAGAATCCTGACACTGTGACTTACTCCCAGCTTCAGCCAGCCCCGACCACGGGCACACGCGTGCCCAATGTACTCAGGAAAGTCTCTGTATGCTAACCTGGAATTCCCCATGTGGGCCGGCCTTGCAGAATGTCGTGTTTACCACAAGCTGCCACCCAGCCCCTCCTGCGTTACTTTTTTTGTTATTATTGTTTTTGGGTTTTTTTTGGAGAGGTTTTGCTATAGGGCGTGTGCGCTCGCCAGACAGACAGAGAGAGACAGAGAGATAGAAAGCGATAAATCACCCCCCAGAGGGGATGGCCACGCCACAATCCCTTCTCCTCCATTCTCTTCTCGGGATCTTGGGCACGCACGCACACGCGCCCGGCGTGAGTTTAAACCACCGGGTCCGGGACTCGAACTGCGGTCAACCACATGGGAGTCCAGCGACATAGTCATTACGCTAACTGCTGGTCCCGGTTATTATTGCTCATGATAGAGCGTGTGTGAGCTCATAGGGGAGAGGAGGGAGCAGAGAGAGCATGAGTGAGATGAGCACCCTCTGCGAGGTCTGTGGTCTGCTTCCTCCAGCCATCCGGTGCATTGGATCCTGGACACTTACACATGTGCCCAGCTCGTTCCAGGCTGACGGGGCTGGAGATTTGAACCAGGGTCACCATGCAGGATCCAGCTTCTCTTGAACAATGCATTGTCGCTGTGCCAAGGAGCTGCCCCCCTGCACCACTTTTTAAGAGCAAAAACATTTCACCCTAGGGCTAACCCATAGCCTGGTAGTTAAGGGAGCTGAGCACCATATGGTTTACCACATGATTTGGGTCCTGGACCCAGCAGCTTGAAAAACACACTGGGCATATGTGTGTGCATGCCCCAAATCCTGAAAAGATGGAGAAATAGAGGAGCAAGGATTATAGTGTGATTGTTCCCGTGGGGTGGAGGAGGGTGCTGTCTCTCTCTCTCTCTCTTTCTGGCTAGCACATGCATCCTTTGGCTAATTTTTTTTTTTTTTAATAATTTTATCCCAGAAACCTCCAGCCAACTGGCCCCAGCAGAGTTCCCCTCACATCTTGGCCAAAGAGTGCTACAGCCCTTTCCAAAACCAATCACTAAGGTGGAGACTGGAGAACTGTGATTGGGATAGACCACGCAGAGGCTGAGGCTGCTTTTCCTGAACTCACAGCCAGAGCTAGTAAACAGGCTAGTAGCATCAGGACTCTGTGAAGAAGCAAAGGAAAGGACCAGCAGTTAGCATAATGGCTATGTCGCTGGACTCCCACGTAGTCGACCGTGGTTCGAGTCCCGGACCCGGTGGCTTAAACTCCCACCGGGCACGTGTGTGTGCATGCCCAAGATCCCGAGAGGAGAATGGAGGAGAAGGGATTGCAGCGTGGCCATCCCCCCTGGGGGGTGATTTCTTGCTTTCTATCTCTCTGTCTCTCTCTGTCTGTCTGGAGAGCACATGCGCCGTATGGCAAAAGCCTCTCAAAAAAAAAAAAAAAAAAAAAAGAAGCAAAGGAAAATGGATTTGCTTATTAATAACACAGACTACCGGTTCCTGTTGCTAGTTGTGTGTCTGCTTCTGCAGTCACTCCGCCTCTGGCCTGGTGCTTTGCTTCTGCTTTTATGTCTCAAGCTGAATGAACCTCAAACACTCAAGCCTCTTAGAATAGAACCCTCCAGAGGGGGAGTGGTTTCTGAGAGAAGCAAAAACCAGCCCACATCCCTCAAGAGGAAAGTACCTAAACTTGACTGCCTGCCTATCTCTGAGGCTTCATTTTCAGTCAGGCCTTCTATCACAAATGACTGAAAAATAGAGGGAATGTATTAGCTCTTATTATAGAAAGTATAGGGAGTTGGGATTTCAGGTATAGCTGAATCCAGGTGCTCAAACAATCCATTCAGGACTGTGCCTCTCTCCCTCTCTCATCTTTGCTTTCATCCCTTTTTTTAAATTTTTATTTATTTTTATTTTTTTTACTTTCTGCTAAAAGGCATGTGCACGTGCAAAAAAAGAGAGACAGAGAGACAGAGAGTGAGAATCTCCCCAATGGAGTCTGGTCATGCCATAATCCTTTTTTTTTCCCCAATTCTCCATCTGGTCAGGATCCTGGGCACATGTGTGCATACCCAGCATGAAGCTGACGGGGCCTGGATGCGAACCATGGTTGGCCATGTGAGATCTGGCTTCCTCTGAGTAGCACCTCACCCCTGCGCTGTGGGGCTGGCTCCTGCTTTCCTCAAGATGGATTTGCTTTTCATGCAGGGCCTCTCCTCTGAGGGGCAAAGATGGCCCCCAGCCGATTCAGCCCTAATAGACTGGCTGATAATAATCACAGCAGAACAAAAACCCCGTTTTCCTGATTCAGCAGAAGTTCTACAGACATTTCTGTTGGTTTTACTTGGATGATGGGCTCATTTCCGGGTCTAGAGAATGGGGTACCCTGTCCAAATCATATAGACCGAGAAAGGGAAGGCCAGCTCCCAAAGGAAAATGAGAAACTCCCAAAGCTGAATGAATGCTCACCAGACTAACCTGTCTCTTACAGAGAGAGCGAGACCCCAGGAGCACCAGCCTGTCCTGAAGCACTAACAGGGTGGTAGGGGCTGAATCAGCTGGGGTTGGTCAGGGAAGGCATTTTGGAAGATGCAGTGTTGGAGGCACAGCCCTGAGGAATAAGAAGACAGTGTTTCGGGACCAGCAGTTAGAGTAATGGCTATGTCGCTGGACTCCATATAGTCGACCACGGTTCGAGTCCTGGACCTGGTGGCTTAAAACTCACGCGGGGGCGTGTGTGCGTCTGTGCCCAAGATCCCGAGAGGAGAATGGAAGAGAAGGGATTGCGGTGTGGCCATACCCTAAGGGGTGATTTCTCGCTTTCTGTCTCTCTGTCTCTGTCTGTCTAGCGAGTGCACTTGCCTTATGGCAAAAAAAAAAAAAAAAAAAAAAAAAAAGGAAAAGAAAAAGAAAAAGAAAAGAAGACAGTGTTTCAGGTAAAGGGACTTGCTTGGGCAAAAGACCTAAGGCAAATCAATATCTGAAGGGCAGTGGGTAAGTACACGCAGGATGAATGAATGGAAGCCCACAGGCAGCGACCGCAGACAGAGAGCCCTGTCTCCTACTCAGGAAGAGCCCTACAGCCCGTGTGATAATGGGAGGACTAGAGACGGACTGGAGACCATGCAGGGGAAGGGGAGAGTGCAGAGGCTGCCCGGGAGTGGGAAGGTGCGAAAGGGATGTCCAGACCCCCCCAGGAGTCAGGAGGAAGGGCCTACAGGGGACCCTACCTGGGAAACCACACTCCTTAGCTCTCTCCACTAGAGGCTTCTGGGCTGCCTCCTCCAATCCAAA
This sequence comes from Tupaia tana, assembly GCA_026018925.1. Classification (NCBI taxonomy): domain Eukaryota; kingdom Metazoa; phylum Chordata; class Mammalia; order Scandentia; family Tupaiidae; genus Tupaia; species Tupaia tana. The sequence goes on along the minus strand of JAKSZU010000018.1, from coordinate 48,618,668 downwards.
ACCTCCTCTCCTTCCTCTCACAGCTGCCACACACACACACACACACACACACACACACACACACACTCTCTGCCCACCTCATCTCACTTCCTCTTTTCTGTTCCTCAAACATACCAGACTCACTTCCACCTCAGGGCTTTACTGTTTGCTGTTCCTCTGCCTAGAACACCCTTCCTCAGAGCAGCCTTCCCTGACCACCCCAACTGATTATCCACCCTCCATCCCAGCAGCCCCTTTCCAATGGCACGAGCCTGCTTTTCTTCCTCTCTCTGAAACTTCCACGTTGTGAACCTGTTACAGTCGCACCTGTCACCCCAGTGTTGAGCACAACCCCTGGTACAGAGCAGGTGCTCAGAGGGCTGGAGCTCGAGCAGCGCCAAGCCTCTCAGGACCAGGCGCCTAGTCCCACTTTACTCCCTGACAGTTCTCCAAGGTCGCTGGCGCCAGCTCTGCACCTCAGTTTCCCCTTTGCTAAATGGGCTCATAGTCGGTGTCCCATAAGGGTTAACGACCATGTTACTATTGTGATTGGCTCTTCTTTTCAAGATGGAGTCTTGCCACTTCGTGATCCTCTTGCCTCAGCCTCCAGAGTAGC